>OV281351.1:10000000-11200000 GCA_923062675.1 Marasmarcha lunaedactyla
AAGATTGTTTATATTTTTTATCTCATCTCGTTGGCCTTAACTTAATCCACTATTCCTTAATTACTTTCAAGTTTGATATAAAGATGGCGGATTTGTTTATTTACTGTTGAATAACTTCGAAACGAGAGACCCCATCTTCAAATTTCTAAAAAGAAGTAACCACAGATGCATTTTAACAAAGAAGCGTTGTATAAGTATTACGATATGGAAATTGAATCTTTGTGTTCAATTGGCTTATATTTCCATGGATTGGTTTAGTGAGTATGAAATAAATCTTCTTTGATAATAACTAAAATGATGATATTCCGTAGTATTTAGCTATGTAATAAAATTTTAAATAATTTAATGTATCTGCGAAATTCCAATAATTTTATCCAACAGTAAATCTTTGCTACAATTCTCCTCAAACAGCAATCATTCACGTTTGTAAACCATTCTGAAACATGGCTTCTGAAGCACTTGTTTTACCAATGATAGAATGCAAAAGGTTATAACTACTTATAAACGATATTTTTACCTGGTTAATGGACAACTGGCCATCCCAAATCTCTTTGTTCCAGTGATCTACTCTGTCTTCTCCGCTATAACCGCCAACTGTGACTGGGCAAAGCTTCTCTATCACTTTTTTCTAAACAAAAAAAATAGATTTTTTAAATTTAATTGTGATGTTGTGTTTTTAGTTTTACATTTACAATTCATAACATTCTAACATCTATTATCTATATAGAACCGCTATTTGTACCTACAGGTGTTTGCATAGAAACTGTGAAGCAAATAATCGTTGAAAGAAAAACAGAAACGTCCACTTATCGTCAAAATCTTTGTTAAGTACGGATAAAAAAAAACACAACGAATAAAGTAGTTATGTCTGTGTTACAGCAGTTAAGAACTCGTGTGGTTTTATGTCTGTGTTACAGCAGTTACGAACTCGTGTGGTTTTATGTCTGTGTTACAGCAGTTAAGAACTCGTGTGGTTTTATGTCTGTGTTACAGCAGTTAAGAACTCGTGTGGTTTTATGTTTGTGTTACAGCAGTTAAGAACTCGTGTGGTTTTATGTCTGTGTTACAGCAGTTAAGAACTCGTGTGGTTTTATGTTTGTGTTACAGCAGTTAAGAACTCGTGTGGTTTTATGTTTGTGTTACAGCAGTTAAGAACTCGTGTGGTTTTATGTTTGTGTTACAGCAGTTAAGAACTCGTGTGGTTTTATGTCTGTGTTACAGCAGTTAAGAACTCGTGTGGTTTTATGTCTGTGTCACAGCAGTTAAGAACTCGTGTAGTTTTATGTCTGTGTTACAGCAGTTACGAACTCGTGTGGTTTTATGTCTGTGTTACAGCAGTTAAGAACTCGTGTGGTTTTATGTTTGTGTTACAGCAGTTAAGAACTCGTGTGGTTTTATGTTTGTGTTACAGCAGTTAAGAACTCGTGTGGTTTTATGTCTGTGTTACAGCAGTTAAGAACTCGTGTGGTTTTATGTTTGTGTTACAGCAGTTAAGAACTCGTGTGGTTTTATGTCTGTGTCACAGCAGTTAAGAACTCGTGTGGTTTTATGTCTGTGTCACAGCAGTTAAGAACTCGTGTAGTTTTATGTCTGTGTTACAGCAGTTAAGAACTCGTGTGGTTTTATGTCTGTGTCACAGCAGTTAAGAACTCGTGTAGTTTTATGTCTGTGTTACAGCAATTAAGAACTCGTATTGTTTTAATGTTTGTGTTACAGCAGTTAAGAACTCGTGTAGTTTTATGTCTGTGTTACAGCAGTTAAGAACTCGTGTGGTTTTATGTTTGTGTTACAGCAGTTGAGAACTCGTGTGGTTTTATGTCTGTGTTACAGCAGTTAAGAACTCGTGTGGTTTTATGTCTGTGTTACAGCAGTTAAGAACTCGTGTAGTTTTATGTCTGTGTTACAGCAGTTAAGAACTCGTGTGGTTTTATGTCTGTGTTACAGCAGTTAAGAACTCGTGTAGTTTTATGTCTGTGTTACAGCAGTTACGAACTCGTGTAGTTTTATGTCTGTGTTACAGCAGTCAAGAACTCGTGTGGTTTTATGTCTGTGTTACAGCAGTTAAGAACTCGTGTGGTTTTATGTTTGTGTTACAGCAGTTAAGAACTCGGGTAGTTTTATGTCTGTGTTACAGCAGTTAAGAACTCGTGTGGTTTTATGTCTGTGTTACAGCAGTTAAGAACTCGTGTGGTTTTATGTCTGTGTTACAGCAGTTAAGAACTCGTGTGGTTTTATGTCTGTGTTACAGCAGTTAAGAACTCGTGTAGTTTTATGTCTGTGTTGCAGCAGTTAAAAACTCGTGTAGTTTTATGTCTGTGTTACAGCAATTAAGAACTCGTATTGTTTTAATGTTTGTGTTACAGCAGTTAAGAACTCGTGTAGTTTTATGTCTGTGTTACAGCAGTTAAGAACTCGTGTGGTTTTATGTCTGTGTTACAGCAGTTAAGAACTCGTGTAGTTTTATGTCTGTGTTATAGCAGTTAAGAACTCGTGTAGTTTTATGTCTGTGTTACAGCAGTTGAGAACTCGTGTGGTTTTATGTTTGTGTTACAGCAGTTAAGAACTCGTGTGGTTTTATGTCTGTGTTACAGCAGTTAAGAACTCGTGTAGTTTTATGTCTGTGTTACAGCAGTTAAGAAAACGTGTGGTTTTATGTCTGTGTTACAGCAGTTAAGGAAACTTGTGGTTTTATGTCTGTGTTACAGCAGTTAAGAACTCGTGTGGTTTTATGTCTGTGTTACAGCAGTTAAGAACTCGTGTGGTTTTATGTCTGTGTTACAGCAGTTAAGAAAACGTGTGGTTTTATGTCTGTGTTACTGTGCAAACGCCGCTTATCATATATTTTTTACTATTTAGCTCGCATGTTGAATCTGAGATAAATCTAAGCAAGCAGCTTGATGCCATTACGGAATAGTTATTTCAACTACAACACCGTGTTAGTGAGGGAGCTACTCTTTGTATAACTAAAAATTTATATGATGCACAAATTCACATTCACAATCGAAACCATAAACCTATTTGTTACTAACTATCTGGCGACGTTACCTACTCATCGTTATGCATACATTCATCGCGTGTCAGTACGTAGGTATATTTCATTTCAAGAGAGATATTTTGATATTGGCTGCGAGCTATTACGTGTTAATTAGTATGACATATCTATGACATATAAATTGTCAACTTGAATTAACACTTCAATGTGTATATATACATATAACTTCGTTTCGCTTCGTAGGATCAAACATTGGTTGATACACTTTGGTATAGTAACAATAAACAATATAGGTTACTAAAAAATATATTCACCCAGCCAATGATATCCTAAGTTTGTAAAATATAATGGATGATATAAAAGGACACATCCTTGATTTGAAAATTACTATCTGAGTTGATAAAACAAAATGTTGGTTCCTCTCGGGATTCGAACCCGGCAAAACCGATGCACGAAGGAGTCAGTTTTTTTATATTGGAAAATGACGCTCATAATTAATTTTCTTGTTAAAACTGCACTTCTCTATTCTCTATAATGTTGAGAAAAATATTCACAGAAAGGAAATAAATCATTCATAATATTATAGGAGCTTTTGATGCAGAGAAAATGAACTCAAACAATGCGTGATATTGTTGCTACTACTTTATCAACTTAAGAAACATGATACAGCAAGTCAATGACTCATAGTTTCTGAGTTGAGTAATTGTTATGAAACATACTGGTTGTTTTGTTACAGTAAATTATACAATTTCGGGTGTACATTAAAACAAAAGTTTTTAGTTTGGTAACTCCGCCGTTAAAGTTCCGACAAAAGAATATACATTATTTATACTTTAACACATTGACTGCCAGCTAGCTGTTTTTCTTAGCTGTGCCAACTACGGGTTTAGTCGTATGACTTTAGTTCGGCTTATTAGAGAAAATTATATAGTTGGCGTCCAAAGAACGTAGCAATATTAAAGATTGGCATCTAACAAACAAAAATACAAAAAAAAGTAGTAGGATTCTATACTAGGTAAAAATTTACATAATTTTTACTAAGCAGTTTCTAACGTATTTCTGCAGGAGTAAATATACAGAAACATGAAAAAAATAATTTAGTGAGTTGCAGGATTAGTGTGATAAATTTTGAAACACTCCAAAACACATAAAGCTGGATTCCCTGGACACAATTCACAACAGTAGGCAGTTTCTTTACGCCTTTTATTCTTGGTGCGAACACGACAAGGCTTGGTAGGATTAACTTTTTTTCCAGTCGGAGGTATTTTTATCAACAAATGAAAATCATTTACAGAGTAGGAAATTGGTGCTTCACTGGAAGTGCCGGGACGAGGAGTAACGAACTCATCTGATAGTCCAAGTAAATGCAAAAATATCTCTTCCCTGAATTTTAGTAATCTCATCTTAGATGTTGGGTGCTGAAGAAGAAAGAGCTTGTGAGCGTTTTGTATATACAAATCCATAAAATGTAGGACTATTTTTTATACCCCGGCAAGGTCTTTCTAAGACACGAGTAATAAGATGCCATCTGATCTGCCCGGTCGATACCTGACATTCCAAGATTATAGTCTACGACAATGTTTGGTTTTTCTGATACTCTACCGAGACGATTGCAAGTAGTTTGAAGTTGCAATTTATGCTTATTTGAAATAACTAATACATCTCTTTTGTATTTCCACTTACAAACCGTTACATCTTGGCTACTCATAGCTGCAAGTTCACCGTTATTCAGCTTAGTTTTTATGACTTGTTCGGGGTTACCTTTGCGATTTGCCCGCAATGTGCCGCATATATAAGTTTTTCTGGCACTCATCTTTTTAGTCAACTCAACTGAATTGTAAAAGTTATAAGTATACAATACGTGCCCTTTATCGAAGTAACCCTCTATCAAATCGAGGACAACTTTGGATGAATGGGATTCTCCTGGTAAGCGTTCGCTTTTGCCTTTGTAAACTTGTATTTTTAGAACAATCCCATTAGACTCGCATAGTTCGTATAATTTCACGCCGTACTTATGTTTTTTATTTTATACGTATTGACGAAAGATCAGTCTCCCGCGCCACAAAACCATCGATTCATCAATACTCAAATTTTTATTAGGATAGTAAATGCGATTCATCAAGTTATTGAAATGTTCCATAACTGGACGTATTTTATAAAGGCGATCTCTTACCGTAGGTTCTTGGTTTTCCGAGTCATGCAAAAAACGAAGTAATATTTGAAATCTGTTTCTGCTCAGTATTTGTCGAAAGAGAGGAAAGTTGTATAAACGATGTGTAGACCAGTAGTGTGCTATTGTGGGTAACTGATTTATGCCTAAATACAGTAACATACCAAAAAGTTTTCTTATTTCTTGCATGTCTGTTGGTTTCCAACGCTGCGTTGTAGGACGGACTAGCATTCGATTGGCATATAAGTTAGTTTGTGTTACCACCATTTGTATAAATTCACTTGAAAAAAATAAATCCGCAAATTCCTGTGTCGTCGAAACATTCACTTTCAATCCCGAGACTTCTGCGAAGCTAAACTTTTGAGGTAAAGCAGATTGGTACTTCCAAATCACATTTGTTTCCGGATCACATGAAGGACTATCACGCGGTACCAAGGAATCGTCTTCTGACTCACTAGTGGCTGACGCTGAGGACTCTCTGTAGCTACTTATATCACCACCACTAACATCAGGAACATATTCTTCATCAGAACAACTAGAAAAGTCTTCACCAGAACTAGACTCCGTATTCAAAGAGTCTTCAATATTTATCGACCATAGAAAAATACGGCGAGGGCGTGCGTGCGACATTATAGCAGTTCAATAACTAATGAAGGTATTTTGCGTTTAGTTGAGATCGAAAAATAAATAAAATATGAGGGTAGCAAGAAATATCATGATAACGTAAAGTGCTCGGTGCCAATCTACGACTTACACGACGTATACGAGCTAACTCGTAGAGTTGGCATCCTAGATATTGAGTATTTGACCGTTGCCAACTACGAGTAAACTCGTATTGTGCTGTTTGTATGGTGGGAACCAGATAATGCTGCTAAAAAATGTTGGCATTCGATGTGTTAAGAAAGATAAAAGATAAATATAATTATTTGAAACCTTAAAACATATTAATGTTTGTTAACTATTTGAAGCATTAGTTCGAACCCGTATCGCAGCTGTAAACGCCCACTCTGTATATAATACTTTGGTACTTACGTATATTTACTTTTGTTTTATAAAAATATATCGAATGCATAACTTTTATGCGTTTGATGTAAAAAATGTAATCCTTTATTTTCTTTTTTGTTGTGACATTTGTTTTATATCTAAGTAACGAATGAAATATTACAAGAGTGCATTCACATAAGGTATCTAACATTCCTATCTTAAATACCAAAGAACATATTAAATAAGGGACTGAAAATGCAGAACGTATTATCAATTTCCTTAGGTATTGTAAGGTTAAATATTATTATTAACTTTAAAAACAATCTTGGTATGGTGTTGATATACTTGGCGAGAATCCAAAATCTGCAAACACCACCAATGTATAACAGCATCACTTTTCTCACAAAAAAAACAAGCCTAAATATGTATGCTACTCTCAAATCAAACCATGACTGATGAAAAATAGTGCGCGCACTGGGTTTCGGGGAACACCAGCTTACTTCTTCAATGTTGCAGGCATAAGCTTTATTAGTAAATAATTAAGCTTAAGGAATAAGCCGTACCTTTTACGGCGTACCGCCGTAATCAAGCCATGTCACATGACATGCATTGACTAACGACTATTCGCAGCGCTTGTCTTGTTCTTACTTCTAAAGTAAAGGATTGAAAGGTAAAGTCGCATTCCGCCCCTTGTTCTTATTCGCTTAGTAGAGTTGTAGTTACATCTCTTGGAGAAAAGACACCGCTGAACTCTCACGTTAGACCTATGGGATTGATATCCTTATTTTTCTCGAGCTACTGTTGCAATTTTCGAAGCTTGAATCTACACTAAATTGTTAGGTTAGGGTTATTTTAGGATTTTGTAAAACATTAAAAAAACACTATGATTAATTTCAATCGTAGCAGACACTTTTTTAGATTTTATGGTATTACAGTCCTTCCTAATAACAATTATTGTTTGAGGAAAGGAACATCTAATAAAATTAAAGAAACTATGGCAATTAGTAACATATAATTAACTATTAATACTCTTAAACTACAAAGACCTTTGCTGACTTCGATAAAAAAAATTAAGTAGCTCCTTACTTAAAACAAATTAAAAATAATTTTGTTGTGACGAGCTTATGATGACTGTATAGTTGATAACATTACACTATCTTTATAATAAAACATACCTGCTGCTGTACTAAAGGTACATTGTTTACTAGAAAGAAGGTTCTTTTGCCACCCTGGCCCCAAGGCTTTTGAATATCCTTTTTAAAGCGCTTTATCAGTTGGATAGCAATAAAAGTTTTTCCTGAACCTGTTGAATAATAAGTTATTTGTTAAAACAAATTTAAAATTTCCTGACTGATGGAAAAATCACTATAAAATTGAATGGCTTAACTGATTTTCTTCCAACATAAACAAAGATTTTTTTTATGAAAAAATATGTTGCCTCAGACATACAGATACAGATTTTAAACTTATAACATTACTTTGTTTTTGTTGGGAGATAAAAAAAATCCATTGCAAAATCCATTGCTTTATGAAAATTAGAAGTAATATAGCTCTGGCATTTACTAATAGTATGCTTGTCACCACTAAATCTATAATAAAAACCCAATTTTGAGTTATAGTTATTACAATTCTTTTATAAATAATAAATATAAATTGGGAGGTCTGCAAAGTAAGAAAGCCAGATAAATAGTAATATTATATAAAAAAATTATTTTAATAACATTGCTTTGGCAAGCTATGGATCTAATCAAAAACATGAAACTGCACTATATTATATTATAAATGTTAAAGTGAGTTTGTCTCTTTGTTAGCAGGATAAATCTTTTATTACTTTGCCAATCTGAACCTAAACTGGCTTACTTTACTTTACAGTTTCAAAATGTTTCACCCAATAAAATAGATATTAAAAATTGGCTGTTCTTACTATTTCTTGTCATAAATTGTTCATCTCATCATTTGGAGAGTAACCTTGGCAGTAGCAGTATCAACCATCATTCAGTTCCATACAAATCCATAGTTTTGGATAATAAACATTAGAAAAATATGCAACTATTAAAATGTAAAGCTCTTTTAACAAATAATTGCTACAAAATAAAGTTTTAAACCCATTTATAATTTTAATACATTAAATCATTTACCTGTTGGGAGGTGTATAATAGTGTTTTTTTTGCTTGCAATTTCTTCCAGTTGCACCTGATAAGGTCTTGCTATAAGCTGCTCTGCTTCATCACTATCATCCATAATTCCTCTTCTTCTTAAAACAGTATTCTTCAATATTTAATGTAAGAGGATTTTCATCAACACTATAAACAATTTTAGGTATATTAATATTTGTGACATTCAGAGTTACTTTGATATGCTTTAGACCTACATATAAGATCTAAGCTAACAATGAATTTTTACTGAATATTCAAATGAGATTTTAAACAACTTATTTTATGTGAAAATTATTGCATCATTTTAAAGTTCAGGTCTTCAATTTAAATAATAAGGAGGGATATAGAGATGCATTACATTAAAGTGATATTGATATTAAAGTGAAAGTGATATCATAATTTATTTAATATATCTTTGATTACATTAATTATATACTTATATAGAACTAAATTTAAATAGCCTACACTTTAGAATTGATCCACAAAAACTCCAATCGAAAGTAGCAATCACAGTGCTCGAAACTTAATTACATTTATTCTGCTTGTTATTCACATATCATGTAAAGGGGTTTAAAAGTTAAATTATAAATCTAACCCAGTTCTAAAATAAAATTATTTTGTGTTTTATAGCAATCAGCTGTTGTTACTACACACTAACTAGGTATTTGTGCCAATTTCAAGTATAATAAAATAAAACTATTAATTAAATTAAAACTCATTCAAACATCATTAATTCAACAAATTCTGTATACCGGCAACGTAAAAAAAAACAGGTCAGTGAGAAAAATCACACAAACATAAGCAAGCACAGACCACAGACCTGCCTGACAAACCTGAAAACGATGTTATTGCTGCCAAACAATTTTCTTAATGTCTGAATTTTCATTCATTCCCACATTTTATATTGTCTAGTAGTTTATTTTTGGAACCCCGGCTATATATGACATATTAAAAAAATTCTCAACCAATAGTGGGTGCCAAAGACTACAAACAACAAAAGGTTATTTCTAAACCACAGACAAAAACTCACCAATAACAGGAAAATATGTGGAACATGAAACTGACGCGAACCAATCAAATGAGACTATTAAGTAGCCATTCAAAAGTTTCTTTCTTTGAAGAGTGCGTATCCGCAAAGACCCGTATAGAATTAATAAAAAAAAAATTTATCGAAGCGATACGCATATAATTATTATAGGTATCAAACAGGAAAAGATTGCAGTTGCCTAAAAATCTAACGGGATTGGAAATAAGGTGAAAGTTACACCGTATAAAACTACTTACAATTTTAGACTTTACGATGGAAGGCTGACAAGATTTGCTTAATTAATTTTAAAATAAAACGATAAACCATACACGACCTATAATAATGTGAAACTAAATTATTTATCACCAATTATTTAAAAGACAGTATATTTTTAATATGTATTACTATAAAACATTTAATCATTGGATTTGCGACTCTACATGTCGTAGGTCTTAAGCCATGTAAGTAGGGCTTAATTTTCAAATGCCTATTGTAACGTTCGCATAAAACAGACACATGTTTTCGAATATTCCGAGCATTCCGAATAATATATATTATAAAATCAAACGAACTTAACAAGTGAAGTTCGATTGTTATTGTATAAAATCATTTCATTCGAAAGATATAAACACTCTCCCCGCTCCCTAAAAAGCAGCTTTGAATCGTTAGTAGCGTCTAGCAAGAAAAGAATTTCGATTCGATTTTTTGCATTTTCTGAGAATGTTTACTACAGTAATGTATATATTTTTACACCACCAGAAAGAAGAGATTACAACGAACAAAAAGCACACCGACTTTTAGAAAAACGCTGATATTTTGACGCGAGAATTTTTATATTAAGTCAAACTAAGGTAAAAATATAAATATTTCAAATCAAATAAATTACAGTATATTTGGGAAATAAAGAGGTAAGTTTTAACCAATTCTTGCTAGCTTCCACCGCACCATGTTTTAATATAGGTTATATCTTTCCATATTTATTGGCCCATGTCTAAACTATTTATACTACAATATTTCTTGCTAGCGCCCGGCCGCCCATAACTAGTTAGCATCGAACGAACGACACCGACCGACAAAACAATCCGGCACGCACCGAGTGATTACCGACCGCCATGCTAAAAATAAACCTTATTATTATAAAGTTAAAGAACAAGCCGCCCGTGTCCGCGCACCCCACGCCGATCGCCTGTGTTCGCGCCTCCGAGAGCGAGGCGCCGCCGGCGCCGGTCAGTCTCTGCGCGAACTTCGTCTTGGAAGGTATCGTCCTTTCAGTTCCGATCGACGCGCGGCTGCAGGCGCCACCGCTTTCACAGTGCCTTTTCGGTACACAAGTGTGCAATACACTGAAATGGTGAGAACGCCATTGACCTCTACTAATGGACAAGCCCTAAGTACGAAAAAAACGTGCATACCTAAACTTGAAACATAACATAAAATGGCGTCCATTTCTAGTGTTGCACAACGGCTATCGAATCTACTATCGATATTTTAGAACTAAATATAGAACTTGCAATATAATATTGAAATTTAATGAACTTTTGTGAGAGATTGACGTAAATGAAATAATCATAGTTTATGGTTTATTTACTTTCATTATAATTCTTTTAATATAAAAAATAAAGAACTATACAGTTTATTTTCTTATTCCTGATATAGTCCTGTCAAATTAGCCAGAAATATAGCGGTCAGTTTGCATTAATTCCCAACAGCTGAATTTTGGTACAGACCTGGGGTACACTATTATAAATAAAACACCGAAAGATCCCATGTTTGCTTAAAAAGTTATTCAAGGTCAAGCATCAAAGTTTTCAATCAATTAAAGTCTGGCTTGTCTTCAATAATTACGATTCATAAATAGACAAAACAACTACCAATAATATACTAATATTCAATAACTAAATAAACAATTCTAAGCAAACTTAAAACCCTCTTTCTTTACGCCTTTTTGTTTCAAAAATACTCGCACAACGGCAAGCAAAGCAAATACCGTTTCGATATGATTTACTGCGTAAGCCCCTGTTATCATTTACATCGAAAGTATGAAAAATAAAAGCATATTAATAATGATCATCGATATCTGGTTAAATAATCAAAGCTCCGGAACATCACTTTTGACAGCTTTTTTTGATAGAAATGTAACAATAAATGGCGATTTGTGGCACGCTAGCCACCTGCTATGACGTCACTACATGATTGATATTTTAGTGACAACATTCAAAAATAGTACTATCTCTTTCTTTTATTAGCATTTTTGTATATGTAAAGGGAGACAACCAAGTTCTTCCTCGTCGATATATATAACTACTTATTTATATACGACATTACGGCTACTCCATGTATTTATCACCTCGCTGGAGAACGCTCGCGCGATGTAACGACAACGTGAGTTTGGCAGTGTGACAATGTCGTGAGCAATTCGGTGTTTCCGTCTCCAACGAGACAATGTTAGCAGCCACTCAAAGGCTTAGAGACAGTGGAACTTTTTTTCCTCCTACCGGAATGGACAGAGGCGACGACCCCTTTGACGTACGGATTCAAGAAAGGATATTGGAGTATTTCCATGAGAACCCAGAATCCAATACACATGAAGCAGCGAGAATTATCGGCTGTAGTCACGCCTACGTTTGGAAAGACGACGGACAGCACCCTTACCACTTTCGTCGCTGTCAAGAATTGAACTCTCAGGATCTGGCTCCGCGTGTTGCATTCTGCGAGTGGTATTTAGCGAATGAACATAAGAACATTCTTTTTACTGATGAGTGCACGTTTAGTTGCGCCGGTATGTTCAATCAATATAACAGGCACATATGGAGTCATGTTAACACCTACGCATCAGTAGAGAATTCCTACCAACATAGGTTTTCTTTAAATGTATGGGCAGGTGTTCTGGGACCATACATAGTCGGCCCAGTATTCTTAGAACGTTTAAATGGAGAAACGTACTTAAGTTTCCTCAGAGAAACATTGAGTCAGTTACTTGACGACGTGCCTCTGTATCTGTTACGAGACCTGATGTTTCAGCACGACGGAGCTCCAGCGCACTTCCAGTGGACTGTTCGTAGGTACCTCGACGCGGAATACGGGGAAAACTGGATCGGACGTGGTGGACCTGTGCAGTGGCCTGCCAGGTCGCCGGATTTAACTCCACTAAACTATTTTGTGTGGGGTAGAGTCAAAACAATTGTTTATGACAGTGGACATAGTGCCAGAAACGTTAGTGATTTACGCGAGGCCATTGTGAGTGCTTTTGAAATAGTGAAAACAGACACTTCAGTGCTAAACAAACTAAAAAGATACCAAAGAAAGCGCGCGAGACTGTGCTTGCAGCAAAGTGATGGAAATTTCGGACAACTTTTAACTAGCCGCCAATTACTTCTGATAATTAATTTTGTAAGTAAGTAGTTATAAGTGTACATAACAATCAGTGTAAATAATTTGATTCAAAACTTTTAAATACGCCAACTTGTTTGTACCTGTAATATTTTTTTTTATTACAAGTTAAGCATTTGTTTCTTTACAAACATACTAGGTACTTGGTCAAATTAACATGACACCTGCGTAGTAGCGATAGCATGTCTGCGGTTTAAAACTTTCGAGTTAAGATGTTTTGATATAATGCCGCAGCCGATGCATAGGGCTCCCCTGGATTTGTAAGCGGCGCAACGGCGGCTGCGGCGGCGCAACGGCGGCCGATGCATAAGGCTCCCCTTGATTTGTAAGCGGCGGCTGTAGTTGTTGTTGTTAAACGGTTATTGGATTTTTTTGAGTTCTCGTTATTATTGTTACATTTAGATGTAACAATAATAACTAATAAAAAGATGTTTTCTTCAAACTATTGGATTTTTTAACATTAACAAAATGGTTTCAAAAATGAGAATTTTAAAGCTTGATATGCAAAAAAATACCTATCAGTTACGAGGTACTTAATAACTACCAATTATGTAACCGATTTAATAATATCACTTGAAACATGCTTTAAACAGTAAAAATTATAATTTTCGTAATTAAAATAAATTAGGTACCTACTAAAAAACTTTTTAGCACACTCAACAAGCGTCATTTGAACCAGGTGTCATGTTTTATTAAACACGAGTATGCAGTACCTAATAATTTAAATCGATATTATGTGACATATATTACAAATAGGTTGCCAGTCCAAAGCCTGGGAAAGTGTGATGGAAAGTTTTGAAATTGCTTTTGAAGTTTTTTTCGGGCCATAGTTAGGCCAAGGTTTAGTTCTTACAGTTCACTCAAAATAACTTGGCCGGTGTAAAGTGAACGTCTGTTAAACGCTGCGCTATGCGACGAGACGCGGAGTACCTACGCCGTAGAGCTCGAAACTTCATGGAAAGGTCACCTCCGATCTAATGTTGAATAACTTTTAAAATATTATATATTTCGGTGCAATTTATATTTTAATCATATTATTACTTATTTTTTTAAATGAGGTGTATCAGGTTTTGGGTTAATTCATTTACACGTTGTATAAATATGTATGTTTCCCTTGAAAAATAAATAAATAAAATAAAAATGAAGGACTTTACTTGTTGATAAATTGATTTAATTTTTCAGTTCCAATGAGTATACATATATCCTGAGTTTTATTGCAGGATATTGTGTGCCTATTTATTGAACCTAACTAAAAGATGCCTGAAGGATTTGCTTATATGATAAAATTTAAAAAAACCAGTGAACTTTCTATACAATATTCTATCGATTACGATTTTACGATATGTGACAGGATGATATGAAAAGTGTTGCAAATTATACAAGATTATTGCTTTTTTGATTGATATCGTGTTTTAGGGTCATGAGCGCCTTGAGTTATATAAAAATATATAATTAGAGGTTATGTGTGCCTTGGCCATGTGTGCCCAACGATTTAAGGAAGGGTTTTGTATGCCCTGGGTTATATGTGTCCATTGATTTGATGTAACGCTATGTGTGCCATGGCCAATGTTCAGAAGGGTTATGGTTACCCATTGATTTGATGAAGTATTGTGAGTGCCCAGTGATTTTATGAAGGGTTGTGTGTGCCCTGGAAATGTATGCCCATCGATTTGATATAGGGTTACGTGTACCCCGGCCATGAGTGCCCAATGATTTGATGAAGGGCTGTATGTGCCCTGGGTTTAGTGTACCTATTGATTCGATGTAGAGTTATGTGTGATTTGATGATTGGTTATGGATTTTTTGGGTTTTATGTACAGTCAAATTAATATTAGGGTTTTCTTTCTACCAAGAAAATGTGAGTCAAAGGTTTCTGGGGATATCAACTTCAAACCATGCTAAAAAATCGATTGTAGAAAATTTGATATAACAATATGAATAGTTTATTTCAACAAAAACGTAAAATTCAAAAATTGGATAATATCAAGGTTTTCTCAAATAAATAGCTATATTGTAGCTTTTGTAAATTATTTCATTTTTAGATTTATTTTTTGTAAACCATATTTTGTATTTTTTTGCGATAACTGGTAAGTTATTAAACCGTATGGAGTAGAAGACAATAATAACGTGCTTGAAATGACAAAGGTTAATAATTTTTTTTGCTAAGGATTAATATAGTTTCGGTCAAGATACCTTTTAAATTAGAACTTTAAACAAAATTATATTTTTTAGTCATTTTTTTATTATAAGAAAGGCACTACGTCATGCAGCATATGATAATGATGATGATGATGATATTTGGTATAATAATGAAGATGATGAAGGTGCAATTCAATAGTAAAGTGATTATGTTACTTTACTACAACAAACAGACTTTTTGTAACGAAACGAAAAGCACTGTCTACACTCCACTTTGCGTTTCCAATTATATGCACACGTCTATGAGTATTAATTGCCCAATAAACTGTCATCATTATTACCTAAACACTAATTGAGGAACATAAAAAAGAAAAATCACTAAAGAGCATAACTTGCTCTATCGAATAGCCAACTAGTCCTACACAATAAATAAGTGTATAATGGTGATATCGTATTGTGCAGTGAATGCTCGTATACATGTGCATTAAACAGAGGACACTGCAGATATTGATTTTCGTGTAATTCTAAGCAATATTATATAAGATAAGCTTACGGAATTGTATCCATTGCCGTGGGCATTTTCGCGAAACATTGCCGCTGTGAGAAAAGCGGAATTTTAATAATTTTAGAAAAAAAAGTAACAGCTTTGATACAATTACATTATTGGATAGTTAGAGTATGAGAAAAATATATTAAAACCTGTGTTAAGCGATAAAATTACGCAAAATAAAAATTTTTCGTGACAAAGTACAGCAACCCATTCCACACCGGTTCATAACAATTCCGTAACCTTATTTATTAAATATCCTCAAAGATTAAAAACCAAATGTATCCAAATCGTCACAATATTTACAATCTGCTGTCGTTTTTTTTCGTTGGGTAGTCACTCTTTCAGAGAAATAAACTTCTAATTTGGTATAATAATATCTGTATATATATATATATATAAATCTGTAATTCTTAATATGAAACTGTCCTGTGATATATTTAACTTCGACTTAGATATTTAGGTAACAATTATTTTGTTAAAAAATCTAGGACAGTTACTATATAGTAACACAGCGTGACTTAATGGAAATATTAGAAATATTTTACATAAGTTAGTTCTATTAAAAACAATTATCACAAATTACCATTTTTCAATTTGATATCATTAAAATTTGTAAATATACATTATATTATCTTGTAGTTTCCCTTTGTCTTCTTTTAAAATCTTTATGTGACTTTCATATTTCAGTTTTGATCCTTTCTTAGTCAAACTGATTTTTCGTGCTCTGGAGTGATTATTTATAGTATTTTTAATCTTGATTTTTAACGAGTGTGCCACTTTATTTATCGGTTTAATTTTTGCTTTTTTTAAATCTCTTTTTAATCTTTTTTTCTTCGCTTAGATGTAATATTTTTATTCATTTTTTTAATCTTTGTAGTACTTTTTTTTCTCTGTTCTTAGCCCTTTCAGTCGAAGTAACAGCCATACTATCAAAGTTGTGAAAATATATATACCTAGGTATATATATTTGAACAACGTGATATTAACTTAGCATTCAAGAAGATATATGAATAACCTGCTTGCCCCCTAGCAAAAATAGGCAGTAATTTTACAGTTACATTCTGTACCTGAGAATAAAACTGTTACCTGATACTATACTTTTTACTTGATGATAAGCTGTTTCAAATGAATTCAAAAGTACGTTTTATTTCCCTTTCGCAAGCATAAAATACACACATGATGGATTTCAGTATAAGTGCTCGGTACGATCTCAAATGTTAGGTTACTAGGTATAAGCTACGCAGAAGAAATAGAATCTTATATTTTTAAATTATTTTTTTGCGTATTACTGTACCTACCCAGGGAAAAAATCCGAGTATCTTATATATAGTACACTTACATACAGACTTCTATCACAACTCCGCTGTGGAAATAATAAAAAACTTACATTTATTTAATACACATATTTCTTTGTTGCGTAAAGTACTATGTAAATAGTGCTTTATGTTCCTTTCCACCTTTACATCACGTTACGATGTGGATGTAATGATTACTAACTTGAGCAACATAATCTTAAAGGACGTTGGCAGATCGCCATACATGGTTTTAGTTGGAGTTAAAGTGGAGCGTTTGGAAGTAAAAAATATCTAAAATTATAGGACATAAAATCCGGATCCATTTAAAAAATATATATATTATGGAGTATGTCTAGGAACAATAATAATTGCATTTTCATTGAGTACTAATTTTGAGGTTATAATTTCAAATTAACAACATTTACAAAGGTAATTACTACTATCACCAACCGACCATGATAATAATGACACGTAAATGTTCATCAATATCTTTAACTTAATCAACTTGTCCAAAAATCACTACAATAAGTCGTTGTTAGCGCAATCTATTGGAAGTTTTTTTATCTCAAACTCGCCGGCTAAGGCAAAAGCTTTACAGCCAAGGATAAGGACTCCAGTGAGTAATAAATCATTTATTCCTCATTTTCCTATGAGGAATATAAAAAAAATATTCATTCACACAAATGAGTCCATACATTCTAAAGTGACTATAATTTCCTATAATTAAAATCTACTTATATTACAAAATCAAATACTTGTGCCAATCCTATGTATCGTAATAAAAAATGACAGGAGGTAAAACAAACTGATCAAGTAATATCAAGCTTTATAAACCAACTATTTTTTTGGAGACTTCTACAAATGAAGCTAATATTATGGACATTCACGTTAAAAAAAAGAATAAACAAAAGTGCTAGTTTTTTTTTCTTAACGCTCACTGTTTACTTAAATAAGGATTTGGCAATATTCTTTATAACAGTTTCGATCAATTAATTGTTATTTAACTAAATATTCACATTATAAAAACAATATACAAAAAAATACAAAATAACTGTTTGAAATATTACCAAAATACAATGAAAAATACTTACATTTTAGGCAAAAAGCCGTTATCACTGTAGTCACTGGACCATAAGCCAGTTGAAACCTGTCAAATTAGTGTCTTGTTATTTAATTAAAAAATGTCAATCTGAGAATTCTATTATGCTAGTAAATACATACTTATAATGATTATTATAAAATATTAAAGCTGAACGTAGCTATGAGATATGAGATGCGGGTTCTGTCATTCACACACATCAATCAGACCTCAACGTCAGATGTGATTGATATGTATTCATTTCAAGGAACATAAACTACATTTCTTCAGTCCATCGCATATATACTCGCCGTAGTATATGTTCCTTAGTCCATCGTGTGCTCTTGCGTCGTTGTGTACTGTGCGATCTCGTTTGTGTTTCCTTATATTTGTGACCTTTTTATGTTTATATTCTAATTGAAAATAATGTAAAAGGAATAAAAGATTATTGTTGGTATTGCATTGTTGGCCGTCGCACAGTAGGATGTAGCTCATGTTATGACAATGGTGTGGAACCTTGGTTGCGCTAGATTTCAGAGTAATATTGCTGCACCTGCAGAATTTTTAGACCATGCTGTAGTTAGGGAGGATTATGAATAAACAAAGTTAATATTAGAAATGTTGTTTCAATTAAACCCTAGACAAATGCAAAACAATATCTGATTTTAAATGATGTAATTAAGTAATAATGTAAAATCAACCATTTGCTTGTTGTTAATATGTTGACAAACTGTAAAGGAACCCATCGAGGAAATAAATAGGTAGTGTATAATACGACCACTTCTGTGAGATCTCTAGTTCTGAACCATGCAGGATCTCTAATATTTCATGTCATGATATTGACGGTGGTCTCAAAACTAGGCGAATAAAACAATTACGTAAGTTACTCTCGTAACAAATTATGAAAAATAACCAATTTATTAGGATATCATTTGCCACAACATTTAATAAAGTATACACTATGTGATATAATTATGTTAAAATGGTGTTTTCAGCTTAATTTGCTTGTTTTTATGTTAATGCTTGTTACATTGCAGCAGGCCACTTATTGTTACGCAAGGATTAAACAATTTGTTCATTTTTTTCTTGAACTTGTTGATATATTTGCGACTATTCGACTGCGACACCTATACAATTGTTATTTTTGTAAGTCGTTGACGCCTGACATTGACGCTTTGAGGTTATTTATTTTATGAATTAGTTTTATTTCTGCATCGAATTTTAAAATATTGAGAATAGATTTGAATATTTAATATAATAAACAACTGTTTAAAGCACTAACGAATTCAAGACAGGATCAATGAAAGAATTTAAGTGACAGGTTTTTGAATGTATGGAGGGTGACCGACCTTCTTTATAAAATCATTAATGTTTGTGGAATATTTAACGTTTTGAATAGGTACAAGCATTCAAAGTTGACCGATACAGCAGAGGACATAGCAGATTTGTATGGTTTTTAATTGAAAAATGAAAGTTTTGTTTAAAATACGAAATTAAACTTAATAAACCTAGGTTTTTTTACTTCACTTATATAAAAAAACATATGTACTCTTCAGAGAAGATAACTAACTGCATCTAATACCTATACAAAACTAGTAAGTACTGCATATTGAATGCAGAGGACAACCACTTTTACCTGAGGGCAACCTTTCGCAAAAACACCCCCGTAAAAAAAAAGTACGCCCGTAAAGTAGGTGGTCAGTTAGGAGCACAAGCTAATTGGTGATGCTACGCATCAGACGAACGACTTCTTAACTACATCACTAGGAACCCTTTTTTTCAATTTGACAACTTTTTAGTTAAATAGGATTGTCCTTCGTGTCTTAATTTTAAAATGACGGCCCTGGATTTTTGGCGTAATGCCATTGTGGCAGCGTGAAAGCCCCTCTTCTGTTCTACAAGATATTTTAACAATCTAAAAGATAAAAAAGGTAAAATAAATATAAGACTAGTATATTTTTGAATTTTTTAAATTTATTAACATTGTTTTATATTTTTATATGCATTGTATTGCATGGAAGGCAAATTTTTATTTTTCTAAACGCGAAACATACATGTTTATATTCTGTTAATTATGTTGCACCAATTAAACACCGCTAGTCGTATTGAGTAACCCAGAAAACATTTCTTCTCAAAATGTTTGTGGCTCACAAACAATTTACGAAGTTCTACCACACTTAAACCTTGTAACTCTTGTAAGTGAACACTATTAGCACATAGATACGGAAACGAATGTTAAGTCCTATCTCAGTTCTTGGAAAGTGATGGAAAATGACGTCCTTTCGCCTACTTTCTCATTCGCTACAAAGCACTTGTTGTACCTATATTGTGAAGGACCATAAACTCAAATTACAGTATTTGGGAATTTAGAGGATGGATATGTTTCGGAAATCGATCAACGCAAACTCTTCACTCGTCAAACAGAATTGGCAATCGAACTGATTGATTGAACATAAAATGCAATTCTGCGTTATATGACAATCAGCTGTTGTTACTACATAGTTACAATTTATGCCAATTTCAAGTATTAATGTAATCTTTACCAGATAAAAAAAAACACAGTGTAAACAATGAAACGTCAATAACCCTTTGGCATTTTAGTGATGTCACCCATACTGATTATTGAATTATTAAATCTAATCGCTTTGGAAAAGCGATAATCAACATCAACAAATCAACAAAATTATTTTCATATTAAAAATAAAATTTCTTCTTATTAATGTAATAGAAATAACAATCAATCAGTCTTCTTTATATTTTTAAAATAGTAGAATCAGACTAAACAAAAAGAAACTAAATGTTATGTTTTCTTTCCACACAATCAAAACAAAAAAAAAACAAATTAAATTCACTTCTAAATTCAATATATATTTTTTATTCATATTATACAAGAGTTGAGTAGCTCTTTAATCAGTCTTTGTATTATTCAAAATCATTTACTGCATAATTAGTATGGCATTCCTCAAGCAGGGCAAAGAGGATTTTTGCAAAGCACCTAAACCTCGTTTCCTTGCGCTTTTTCTTTTTGCTACACAGAAGGTAATTAAGGTATTTAATGTTCCTCTTTGAATTTTCTGTAGTCGGAATGTCTTCAGGCCAGTGACCATTGTAAACTCTCTTTTCTGGCTGTTGCCTTGGCCCTGGCCTTTCGATTGTAGCACTATCATTTGTGCGTCTATTGGAATAAATACTTCCTATTCTGATAACATCTTTGCCCTTTAAGTTACAATCGACTTTAGTTATCTGCATAATTGGCTTATCCCGATAGCTTTAAAAGTTTGCCTTTCTAGGTAGTTTGCAATCAGGCAATAAAGCTGACCCCTCTGCGAATGAGGGGTATGCGTACGCGCTACAGATATGAGTTTGCCATCATAAACCCAGTTTAAAGTTGCCACATAAAAAAATAACATTTGAAATTAATATTAATGTACATTATGAATTTGAATAAAAAAAAAGAAGTAAACATATTTAATTGAACAAAGGATATTTTTCTCCCGAATAGGACTTCAAATTCAAAATTCAAATTCAAATTCAAATATTTACTTCTCAACATTGACAATTACTTGTTCTTATTGTACCAAAACACGACACATTCTAGTGGTACATTAATTCATGGAACTATAAGCAGAACGAATTATGCTTAAAACTCACCTAATAAAAGAATCAGTAACAACCACAATATTGTTCCAACGGCAAAAAGTCTTTGAAAACTATAATTTTACATTATACTGAAAGTTTTTACTTTTATTACATAAACATATTTATCTGAGCGATTTAGTCTTATCGCATCTTATTGTATCAATACATCAAAATGTCGATACGAATCGGGAATCGATACCTGTCATTCATTCATTTTCATTTTATGACGATGGTTATCCCTAATGTTTGAAAAGAAGTATCCTCCATTTTTTTACTTAATTGTATTTTTTTTAGTTTTGCAAGTTGTTTAATAAAAGGGCGGCAGTGTTTTCTGAGTTACTGGTGTGCAATTTTAGTGTCTTGGAAGTGAGATTCTTGATGAAATTGACGAATTTATTTTCGGCAATGGTTTATTTACAAAGTTTTTTTTTTAATTTCGTATACTCTATAATAAAAGTAGTTTTAACCTTCCTATACCCGCGCGTTGGTCTGTGAGACCGACGCGGGTACAGTTGAAACTTTTTGTGTAAGTAATAATTTCTGTTTTATTGATTTTGATATCATGTTGTGTTATTTAGCATAATTTAATTATCTTTCAATATTTTCAAGACTTAGTTTACGACAAGATGGATGATCATCAAATAAGTTTGTTGTTGGATGACGATATTTCGGATTCTGACTATGAAGATCAAAACGAGAGCGAAATGGAGGATTTTAAGAAGACGAACTGTCAATTCCGCTTTGCCAAGACTGATAAAGCTAAGTCTTCTGAAATATGTATATTAAATGGTCCAGAATCCTCAGTATACTCCGCACGCCGAATGATGATCCCTATGACGTTTCAACTGACACTTGTATTAGTTATGCGAAACAATTTCGATAAAATACTGTTTTTTCAGGCAAATGTCATGTCATTCAGCCAGGTCATTCAACATAATAAGCAATATTTATTTATTTTGAAAAAAAGACTACGCGCATTGATGGACATAAAACACTAGATAAAAAAGTAACAGCCTTATTATATTTTATTTTACTATACTTTAATTTTTATTGGCGAAAAGTGGTCGAAAGATCGAAGAAAATTTGCTTACAAGACTGGGATCGAGATGTACAATACGACAATATCATTGACCAACCGTTAATAATAAACGTCACGTATAGCTGCAGTTCAGACTCAGATTTTGAAAATCCGATTGACCCTGTATTAGATTCAGATTGATATAAATAAAATACAAACTCAAAGCATTTGTTTTATATTTCCAACAAATTATCGATATTTTGTTTATCGATGTGTCCCTTCTTAGTCGATAACAGCTTGACGACGTAACTTTTGCAGCACGTACCATGTACATTTGCATTGAGTTTTTTTCTATTATTTCCGAACATTACGTAATAATTTCTTAATATTCATTTTTATAATTTACAATTGTACACAATTATGATTTTTTCGTCTTTTTAATGGACCTCTAAAAGATTTGATGTGATAGGACGTCAGTACAATGTTAAGCGCTAACGAACTGTCATAGGGATCATCATTCAGCGTGCGGATTATAACAGCTGCAAATGGTAGAATTAGCCTTTGTGCACACTGCCCATCAAAAAAGAACCGTAAGACGCTGTACAGCTGCGCTACATGCAAAATTTACTTTTGTATGGAACATGTAATTACCATAATTGCTCTGCTTGTTTTAGTGAGACTTGTGCCTAAAATAATATATTATTTTATTATATGCCAACTATGGTCTATAAGATTTGACAGTTTATTTTTGGATTTTAGACGAAAAAATTTATTTTTGTTAACATTTTCGTAGCACGCATGAAATAGTTCCTATATTTCAGAGCCTGTATTGAAAGACTGTTATTCTTTCAATAAAACATATATTTTTTATATGCTTATTTCATTTATTATATTCCCTATTTTAATTATATAATAATATTACTACAGGTGTTCTTGAAAAAAAAAAACAATGAAGTTGTGTCCTGAATTTTCGGTCTGTAAGACTATGCGCGGGTATAGGAAGAAATTAAAACCTGAAAAATAAAATAAATTCGTAAATCATTGTTTGAAATCAGCGTTCGGAACCATACGATAATTATCGTACATGTGCGATAATTTCATAACTACGTACGATGTACGATGGTACACGACTATCGTACGCAGATTGTACGATAATTTCCATTCTGATGAAAAATTTGATGATTAACCACTGAAACGTCCAAGTACAAGTTGTAATGACGCGCTATTTGTCCGCGCTCACGGCAGGTTGCCGTCGCGTCGAGCGCCCTATGACTTCATCTAGTTTCAAGTCTATTTTAAATAAACTACTGCAGCTGATACAGCTGAAACAATGATACGATAATTTTGATCCATATACGATAATTTACGGCCCTGGTACGATAACTGCCTAGCTTCAGGTTGTGAACACTGATTGAAAGCAGTCATATGTCACATTGAAGTGACATAGGTATGACAATTGTACGCCCGAAAGAAAAGTAGCAACGGAGCTGTCATGTCATGATCGCTATTAGCCATAGATAGACGTAATCCTAATTTTTTTCTGATGAGACTACATGCTATAATATACTGCTATGTTACCGGCTCTCTGGGTTGCATGCGTGACAAGTTAGGTTTTGTTTACTTTATTGATATGATGAAAATAGTTATTGCCAAGTGAATACTACAAATCTTCCCTGTCCCAACTCTATCTGAAGGACATTCAGGAAGGCGGCTTTGCATTTCTTGCAAATGCGTGTCAGTCTGGGATTTGACGACGATTTGTGGGCTTTTGTGTGATGTGATCTTGAATCCAGCAAAACATTTAAACATCATAAGAATGGATTTCCAGAATTCAATTACCTCCTACAAAACAAGAAGTGCAGATACTAACATTATTTAAATTTGTGAGGTTAATAAAAAATCTGTGATTTTTGGTAATTACAAAATGTTTTCTCTAAAGATTTCACCAATAATAAAATATGGTTTTTACGGAACAGTTGGGATTGGAAGCGCTGCATTTGCTATAAATAACCAAGCAGGAGATTACAATTCATTTACATTAGTTAGAATTTATAGGACTGCTAAAACGGCTATAGAAATTGGAAAAGTTTACAATGACATGTTATATAAAAAACAATGGGATACAAAATCAAAAGAATATATGGATATCAAAAGCAAAGCTCATGAAATAGGAGCAGACAAGCTACTTCAACTTTGCAGAGAAAACAGAGGTGTTTATATAAAAGTTGGTCAACATATTGGTGCATTAGACTATCTCCTTCCTAGTGAGTATGTGACAAAAATGCGAATTTTACATAAAGATGCTCCAAGAAACACTCTAGAAGAGGTGTACAAAGTTCTCAAGGAAGACTTGAAAACTGATGTGAGTACCTAATGAAATCACTTTGTAAATTATCAAAACCTATATAATAATTTTATTTGTTATAAAAGTTTTGACACTTGTTATTAAAGGTGAAACGAATACCTGGTAACTGTCTGGTATTCAGCCTTTCTGGTAATAAATAAATAGCTAGATAGGATTTTTTAAAAAAACATTTTAATCTCCGAGGTAATCTTATTTAACCCACTTATCACTAATATTTGATATATTATGGTTCATCAAAGGAATAAAATTCTTGTAAAAAATGACAGTTGTTTCAAAGTGCACTGTTTTTGTTGCCTATTAGCTGAGGAGTCCATTTATCGGTCAGATGGGCTTTGAGCTTGATTTACTAAGATATTTTAACTATGAAAAGCTTCTACAAAACAGTGCATTGCTATGTATCACATGAGTCTTGTATTGTATAAAATTGTAATGTTTTAAATATTTTAATTCTAGCAAACAAAAACTAAGTTTGCGTACTGAACTGTATGAGCTGATCACCACATAAATGGGCCACTTTTGTGTCCAATGCAGTGTGCATTGACATTTGACATTAAAATCAATGTCACTAGTAATTTCATTTTTTCCTTGATCCTGATTGAAATACTTAGAAAATCACATCAAATTACAACATTAGTGTTTTCACTGTTTCACATGTTTTCATAAACTTAAAATGATCATGTTTGCTATAAACTCCATTAGACAATGAATCAGTAGCCTCGATCATGAACTTATTATTTCTTATAATTATTATTCAACAATCTGTTTTTTTAGCCAAAAGAAATATTTGATGACTTTGAGGAAGAACCCTTAGGAGTTGCTTCTTTGGCCCAAGTTCACAGAGCAAAATTAAAAGATGGAACTAATGTAGCCGTTAAAGTCCAGCATGCTATTGTTAGAAACAGCATTAACTTAGATATGAGATGGATAGAGTTTGTCATTAAGGTCATGTCAAAAGTATTTCCTGAGTTCGAAATGAATTGGCTGGTAGAGGAGACAAGAAAAAATATACAAACAGAATTAGATTTTTTGCAAGAGGGTCATAATGCTGAAACATTGAAAAGTATGTTTTCTCAATATAAATGGTTAAAAGTACCAAAAATTTACTGGGAACATAGCACACAAAGAGTCTTAGTGATGGACTATGTAACTGGAGGCTTAGTTAATGATTTAAAATACATTGAGGTAAGTACAAAATTATAATGAGTGTCTCATAGATCAAAATTGGTATGACTTTGTAAATCTATGAAACATGTTTGATGAATATCATAAAACTTTACCCACATATCTCCTGACTCGAAATTTTCAACCAGATATGGCAACAAGCAACCCCAACATATATTAATAATTAGACAAAAAGTTAAAATAACAAATCTGCCTTTATCTTGCTCTTTTAGACTAGGCTTCTACTCATTTTTAAACATTTTGTAAAAATCTTTTGCCATATTTTGGCACAAATTAAATTCATAGGCTTCATTTAGTAAAATTTTCATTGTATGGTATATGACTTAGAATTTTTTACAGGAAAACAAGATAGACAAATTTGAAGTATGCAATAAGTTGGGTAATCTTTACGCACATATGATATTTGTTTGTGGATTTGTACACAGTGATCCACATCCTGGAAATATCCTGGTAAAAAAAGATCCGGAAGATGAAGAGGTTTCCATATATCT
The DNA here is from genome assembly GCA_923062675.1 of Marasmarcha lunaedactyla. Classification (NCBI taxonomy): domain Eukaryota; kingdom Metazoa; phylum Arthropoda; class Insecta; order Lepidoptera; family Pterophoridae; genus Marasmarcha; species Marasmarcha lunaedactyla. The sequence continues at coordinate 10,026,477 of OV281351.1, forward strand.
TTTGGATCATGGTTTGTATGCTGTACGTATTTATTTTTACCTTTACCAACTCAAACCAACTATTTATTATTATTATTATCTGTATAAATATCCCTTGTTTTTTATACTATTAAGATTATAAAGAACTATTGATATGTAAGATTATGTAATAAAATTGCTAGATATATTTTTATATTTAAACAAGAACAAAAATTTTCAAACAATGGCTACAGGTAAATTACTTTCCAGACGTTTTTGCATTTGTAGTAGTATTTGTATATTTACAGGAATTCTAAACTTGAAATGTAAATTTCCTTGTACAGTTAGAAAAAAGAGGTTTGTTACATTTTGAGGAAGAAAATATATTTACAATCAAAAGTCAATGGTGAATGTCAAATAAATAATGATTATATTTATAAAAATTGGTTTAAAAAATTTGTAAAAATTCGTTTTATTGGATAAATGAATGAATTGATTTTATTTGTGGTTTATAATAATTATTGTTGTTGGAAAACTTGTCCGAATGGTTGAAACATGGTCTTCGCCTTTGACTTCCCATACTAAAGACGTTTTGTATAATTTGTACAAATATTTCGAAAATGAATACAATAGCCATCCGAGCAGTATTGTGACTCCCGCACCATTAGTTGCTATAACAACCGGAATATCATTGACTTCCGTCAGAAAGATCCTATCAGAAAGCAAATATCATTCTTCAGAACAGGGACCAACCTTTAAATCACCTAAAAAGAAACCAAATCGGTAGCCTACGGTTATAATAGATGATTTTGATTAACAAGTAATCCGGAGATCGATTCACAACTTTCACATTACAAATAAAGAAACTCCGACGATGAGAATACTACACGCAAAATTCAAAGAAGAAATAAATTATAAAGGTTGTGTCAGCACGTTACGAAAACACGTCATCTCATTGGATTTTAAATGGAAACCAACGGAAGATAACCACAAACTGCTAATGGAAAAGCACGAAATTCGATATTTGCGAATTAACTATCGAATAAAAATTGCAGAATAGCAAAACAAAATCGACCAATTATTTTTGCCGACGAAACTTATATATGTGCATTACTCTCAAAGTCTTGGTCAGATAGAATCACTTCTGGTTTAAAGCAACATGTGTCAAAGGGCAACCTTGATCATCATCCATGCCGGCGGAATGGTTTTGTACCGGATGCCTTTCTCATGTTTAAAGCCAACCAAAAAAGTGGTGGACTATGATAATATGAATTATAATAATTATTCGAAGTGGACGCAAACGCAATTAATACCCAGTTATTGTTGTTGATAATGCACCCTATCATTCAATTCAAAATCATGCACCGAATTGTTATTTTAAGGCAAGTGCTTAGAAATATTGACCATTCATCGAACATGCTTAAGCAGCAGTTATATGAACTGATTCAAAAAAATAAAGCGAGATTTGTAGAGTAGTATAGAGATAAGTATAGAGATGAAATCTTACGACAGCACGACCATTCTGTGCTCCGTCACAATAAACATGAGTGCTATTATTAGCTGAGGAAAAATTTTGTAGCATAACTGTAGAAAATGGAAGAATGTTTGTCAACATGCTATTAAAGAGGAAAAGAAATCGAAACCTTTAGATATAATGTCAGAACAAATTATAGTTAACACAAATGATTCATCGGATGAAAGTGAGGATGAGGATGAGTGTGAAATGTCTGGAGTTGAAGAAATTTAGAATTAAAAATTATGTTTAACACATTCACTGCTGGCACAGAAAAGTGCGAAATTACACGCACGCCGCCATACATTAGAGAACGGGACGGTGGGCCCAGCTATTCGTTATAGTTTTATTGGCTGCCCATGGGCGTCCTCGGCATGAGGCTCTAGATTTCGTAAAAAAAGTTTGTTTTTATACTCAAAACAAGCAAGTAGATTTTTTTAAATAGTTGATCTGTGTTCCCTGATATTTGGCAAATACAAATTAATTGGTTAAAACCGAAATAGAGATCTTTTGCGAAAGTGAGTTGCACGCTTAATGAAAGTGGGCCAAATGAATGGTAATATATCAATTGCATCAACTTAAACACGATTCATGTACTTAAATACACAATGCACCACAAAAATCGAAATTTTAATATTTTTTCAAAAAGTCAGAGGTCACCAACCTTTTTTGAAAACTTCGTTTTTTTTGTATAGATTTGAAGTATTTCAATATCACGTTTAATAAATAATCAAATTGTATGACTTGTAAGTAATCCATACTAATAATATAAATCCAAAAGTTTGTTTGTGGGTTTGTTTGTCAAAAAACATTAATTAATTAAGCACTGTTTCACTACCCAAACTTGATGCTAACGATTTTGAACTATCAGATAATGAATTATTAATTTTAAAAACTCAGCGAAATTTTGGATTGTGATTAACACAAAATTAAGTCTCAATATTACTAATAAATAAAACATTCCAAAAAGTTTTAAAATCCTCGCCTTTGAAAGTGGCAAATCTTTTTATGTTGTAATATTCTCGTTGCTTAGGGATTCTTCATAATAATAATTCAAGTAGATATGTAAAATAATATTTATTATAAGTGTTCACTGAGAGACATACATCAAAGCTCTGCCTCAATTTACTTAAATCTAACATACGTTTTAAAGGAACACGTAAGCATTTCACACACATGTATATTATTGTTACTCACACTACACGACCCCCTAAATTTAACCATCCCCTCCCCATTCGTGGAAGAAAACAATTTTGTACGCAATCAAAATAACTTAAATATTTTTTTTTTAAACATTTTTATTGAACAAATTTCTTAGTTAAATTTTTATGAACAATGTATTCTTTATTATTTTAACTACCTTAACATTAGGGCCTGAATCACTTATAACTATAAAAGGACCACTATAAATATTATCCAACTTATTTCCTACTTGATTCTTAATTTATAACAACTCACCAGGCGTATACATTATCAAATTACAAGTACGGTCAAAGGCAATCTTTCTTTGAATTTTACATTGTAACAAATCTATTTCATTAGATAGATTACTGGGCAAATTACATAATATTCCAAACACTAATTCGTATGGAGTATATTTTGTCTGTGAATGTACTGAAGTGTTAAAAGAAGAAGTCCAATAAGGAATCCATAAACTCAAATCTTGTTTAAAATTATTACATTGTATCCTTAAAAATTAACTTAATGTTTGTGACAATTTTCTATTGCATCCAACGTTTCGTGATGATAAGCTGATGAATGAAATTTTGTTATACCTAGTAACTGGCAGGTTTCTGAAAATATGCTGGAGATAAACTCGATACCTCTATCCGTGATTATTTCCTTAGAAATTCCATATCTTAAGACAAAATTGTTGACTAATGCGCGCGCTACCTCGTCAGCTTCTGTCGACTTAAGCGGATACGCATCTGCGTATTTTGTTAACTCGCACTGGAGAGTTAATATATACTAATTACTAAAATTATCTATTTCTAAAGGACCAACTAAATCTAAACTTAATCCTTTCGAAAGAACTACTTGGCGTGGCTGTTATAACCATTAGCTGTTTGATACACCTATTTGTATGTTTTTGTATTTGACAATGTCGACATTTTTTCACATAATTGTACACGTCTGCACTTAAACCTGGCCAATAATAATATTTTTTAATATTATTTAACATGCGGTTTACGCCTGCATGTCCGCTAGTAGGTAATAAATAGAAATCGTTGAATATAACTCTAATATCATCCTTATCAGAAATCCGTGTAACATCTTTAGTTATTAAAAATTTAGGAAAATCGTATTTCAAGTTAGAAAAACATTTTAGTAACTTTTTAATTTGCATTTTATTACTTTCATTCCTAATAATTAATAACTCTTTAATATCAATGTTGATACAAAGATTTTTTAAATCTCTCGCTAACACCTTCGCGGTTGATAACGATCGAGTATTTAAGAATACAGCCGATTGTTTCGGCACAAACACACAATAGTTACAGGATGAATGCAATAATTTATCATTTTTATATTTCAATATAATATCGTTGTAATTATAAGTAAAAATCGATTCAATGATATCGTCTGGCCTTTTGAGAACTTCCAACTGAGTAAGTTGATTAGGCTTACAGGTCGGGGTGCTCGAAGGCTGGAGGATGTCACGCTGTTCAGTTGCTAACTGTCTACTCTGAGCTCTAGTCAAAACCGAGTTATTTTTGTCGCACGTTTCTTCTAGTTCGTCTGACGTCACCTGGATTCGACTTAATGCATCTGCAGCTACATTATTTCGACCTGACACGTACTCAACTCTAAAATCATATTCCTCTAAATAAAGTCTAAATTTTGTTAATCTGCTAGAAGGGTCGTTTAAAGTAATTAAATAGATAACCGGTTTGTGTTCAGTAACATTTTTAAATTTTCTGCCATACAGATATAGCCTAAAATGCCTAATGGACCAATTAATTGCCAAAAGTTCAAGTTCAATTACAGGATAACGCGTTTCGGTGGGGTTTAAATTACGACTCGCATACGCGACAACTTTACCGTTACTGTTAGATAATACAGCACCTAAACCTATTTTTGATGCATCCGTTTGTAACCAAAAAATATTATTTTCCGAAAAATCAAGATAATCTTAAATCGGTGGACTACATAAAGCTAATTTTAACTTTTGAAATGCATTCTCACAATCAGAATCCCACATAAACTTGACTCCTTTTTTACTAAGCTTATTTACTAGCATGTTGGGCGTGGGAAGTTTTGCATGGATTCTATTTTGCTAGGGTCAGGAAATATGCCTTCACTGGTAATTTTATGTCCCAAATAAATTATATCTTTCCGTAAAAACTCACACTTCATAGGGTTTAATTTAAGATTAACTTCTCTCATACGGTTCAAAACTGAAATTAAATTTTTATTGTGACTTTCTATAGAATTTCCAATAATGACGTAGTTATCTAAATAAATAAAAAGCTTTTTATAATTTAAACCTGACATGGCTATGGTCATTAATCTTGAAAAAGCACTAGGACTGGTCTTAAGTCCCATAGGACAACGTTTCATATGATATTGTTTATCAGCTGTGAACGCAGTACACTTTCTAGAGTTTTCGTTTAAATTTAATTGAAAATAAGATTGAGAAAGGTCTAATTTAGAAAAATAGTGTAAAATATCTATTATATTGGGCAAAGGAAACTTATCATCTTGGATTTTATTGTTTAACTGCCTGTAATCGACAACAAGTCGCCATTATTTGTTATTCCACTTATCAGCCTTTTTCGGGCCAAAAAGACTGGGCTAGACCACTCTGACACGGTTTCCTCAATGATGTCATTATCTAACATGTCCTGTATTTGCTTTTTAATTTCGTTTTTTATCGTAATTAAAAAGCAAATACAGGACATTGAGATATCCGATAAGGTTTAACATACACGGCAGACGCATTCACCTTCAAATGTTCCATAATACTCGTAGTCGGTAACTTATCACCCGGTAAATGGAATACGTCGGCGTACTTAGCACATATTTGCTGGATACTCAATTCCTCCTGTTTATTCAAATCTTTCAAATTCAATAAATTTAAAAGGGTTTTTACTCTATCCGTCAAATTCTTTTGTTTCTCAAAATAACATACGTCAAAACTACTAAGGCTTAAAATATCTAAGTCTGAGAAATCTACGTCAACATTTTTATTCGTCGTGTTCACAATTCTAATCGGTACAAAACCTTCATATGGCCTAACTATAGATCCTGCAATAAAAATACCATCTTGTATTTCTTTACTTAAAATAACACACTCTTCACGACCTATACTACAAGTGACGTGTTTAATTATTTCGCAACGAGAAGGTATCGTTTGACAGAACCTACTGTCGCACTGCATGTTTATACCTATTAATGCGCCATTAATTGATAAACCTAGTGTTTTATTTTCATAATCTATAATAGCATCATGCTGCTTAAAAAAACTTTCGCCTAAAATACCGTCGGCAGGACACGATAAATTCTTAAAAATAAAAAACTTTTCTTTAAACCTAATACCACTATATTTTAACTCTAAATAAATGTAACCTTCCGAAACTAAATTACCACAAATGCCTTTAATCGTTAACTCCTTACTATAAAAAAAAATATTCCAATACGCAGGGTTAAGCATAATTCATATTTCAGAACACTTATGCTAGCACCACTATCTACTAACAGATTTATAGAATAATTTAAACCTATGTCCGCTATTGTATTAAATCTAACTAAACTACTCGTATTATAACTAAATATATTAAGGTCGCACTGTTTTAAGAACGAAAAAACTGTAATTGATCGTTGGGTCGTGGAGCATGCTGGTCAGTTGAGCTGCTGCCGAGCGCGACACCGCGGGTGGCATGCTGCACGCGCGGCGCGGAGCGGGCTCGCGGCGGTCGAGGTGCGGTGCGACCGGCACCTGCACGAGTTGTCGGCATGAAACCTCGACTATTATACGCAGTAAAACCACGATTACCTCTAAAACTGTTATTAGATGTACCTCTGGGGTACCTAAAATTATTTCTATTACGATAATAATTAGTTTAAAAATTCATAACATTCTGATGGAGCCATAGATTGTTCATCTACTGCGCTACGAATAGCCGCAGGCAGAGAACTAAAAGATCGAGAGGCTATAATGGTACTTAGCCGCGTGTCCGATAAGCCATCCGCGAATCTTTTAATAGCTACTTTTTCGTTAATTGAACGTAGCACGGAAAACTTACTGTCGTCACCTTCAGACTGAGCTAAGGTCAAGTTTACAAAAAGCTACTAGCTCACTACCAAAACTTTCGATGGAGCTACGGCCTTGCTTACTATTTTGAATTTGATTTTGTAAAGCAACAGCGGATTTTTTTTGTATAAGACTCGCGCGCATGTCCGACAATAAGCTTTCAATGTCCGTATACGTATTTTTTAAACCTTATTTTGCGCTTGAAGATAACCTAGTTTTTAGCACAAAATCTATAAGTTTGTTTTGGCAGTCATTCGATATCATGGAGTTGTATAAATTAATGCCGTCAATTAATTGCAATGTTACTAAATCTTCGGAATTCATAATAGGTAACAAGGCTATTGCCGTTTTTAGGTCAAAGTTTTCGGTTGCCATTGTTATAGTTTCTAAATCCCTATGTGTTAATGAAAATATCTTACCATAAAAAGAATGAATGTCACTAACAATACTGTTTATAGATATCAGTGACTGTGAACTTAATTCTGAATTTTCAATCTTTTCATTCATTTCAGACAAAATAAACTCCAAACGATCATACAAAGACTGAGCTTGCTCATATTCTGAATCGGAATTTTTACGCATTTTTCGCCAATTTTAATCAAATAATTTTTAATATCACTTAAACTATAGGCGGGGAGGTCGGCTTTCCTTTGTTAAAATTCCAAGCACACCAATTTTATGACACATGCTCTTAGCTCCTTACATACGCAAATTTGATGTGTAATGACCTAACATTAATGTTCACTATTTTAATGTTGTTTAATATTATCAGTTCCATATGAAGTACCTGGTTATAAACATTATAAAAAAATATAAAAGTATTGGTTTATTTATGTATGAGCTGACCGTACACAACTACAAACGCAAAAACGTTTCGAAAGTAATTTACCTATACTAACTTTATAGAGTACTCATAAACAAAACTTATAAGTCTAAAGCTTGCAGTTGTTAATTGAAGAAAAAATTAAATAAACTACCATTAACTACTTTGTCTGTGGTAGCCTTGCATTGTATAGTGGAGATCCCAAGTTGCTTATCTTCCATCTCACCTGTCTTTTAAATCTCCAGCAATACATTTCTCTGGAAAATATGTGGTTTGTGTCCATAAAAAAGCTGTACCTTACTTTGGGACTGTTAAAATGGTGTAAATGTCTATTATAATATGCATAAATATTATAACGGTGAGTTCTTTACAAGTCGCGACTTACCATCACAACTCACACACACCGGGGATTCCAGAAAAAAATATATAAATGTAACGTCTGGGTGATGAACCTTTCTAAAAGCGAAATAATTTTTAAAATATAGCCCGTCTTACTAATGGGTACCTTCACAGCTAGGCCTTAAGAGCACGTCAAAATGCCGCGATCTAGTAAAAAGGTCGATATAAATTAAAAAGAAAATAATTTTAATTTGAATATATCGAATGAATAAAAGAATTGAAGAAACCAAGATTCTGATTTGGTCCATCATCGGAGTAAGGTGTAATATATCTAGTGAATGAAAATAAAATAAATAAGTTATTAAAATATATATTTCTATTACCTCTTTTACCGACGTCGTTTTTAATTAAATATGGCGGCATTCTCACGTGCTCTTTAGGCCTAGCCGTGACGGTACTAATTTACTAATTTCTAATGTTTTAGTAATTTTTCAAATATGCTCAGTAGTCTCAGAGTTTATCTTCAAAATAACAAAGTAAGGTTTGTAGGTTTATAAAAATAATACGCAAATGCATTTTTTTTACAGAAATTAACCGATAACTTCCGTTATAGCTATTCAAAGTTGTGGCTATCGATTTTGAGCCGCGATCGCGAAGGCATGCGGATACATGCAGAGCAGCTTGGCATTCGCTCTGATTTGTACTTTTTGTTTGCTTGTATGGTTTCTGGAAGACCCTGGGAGAGCATATTAAAAGGCGTAGATAAGACAAAACGGACCACTGAAGAGGTTAGTAACTTCCATAGGTTTCATTAATAACTTACTAATGGTCACTAAAATGTACCTATTTGCATTATGCAGTCAATTTTGACAGAAATCTCTGGTTGACAATCTACGATATATTTTTAATGATGTACCGTCAACTGTACGTGGACTTTGAACTTTTTGGTGGTGAACTGTAAGTTGAAAATCAATTGAGAAAAAGAGAATGGCAGACTGGGTACCATGTAATATTTATAAATTGTAATCATATCAAAACCGGGCTATATTTAGTTTATAGGTCAATACTAGACATGTTTTAAACTATCGCGGTTATTTTCACTATAATTTAATGAATTTACGGGATTCTTACCACGATTTTCGATTTTTATTTCGTGCTAGCACCATCGCAGACGTTCGCGATCATGGTCTTATCACGGTTCGCTGTTGTGTGAACAATAATTGAAATTAGAGTGTTTTTTAATTTCAATAGCTTCATCTGATCATCCTATGAACGTATTAACCGTATTCGTCCTATTGAGTAAACAACGTTTTCACGTCTTTTTCACGTGTTTTTTGAGGTTAGATTATAATTTCGACTTTTTATTCCCAACTTCTATATAAATCTTATGATTGCATTTCGATTTTACACCATTCAAACAGTCAAACCCACATATTCAATTTGAGATACGTGAATGCTCTGCGGAAATAAAAGCGGTACTAACAATGTATGTGAGTTTGCCAATATTCTTTGACGGTTTTTGGTATGTTGATTAAACTTCGCGAAAACCAACAGACGTGAAAGCCATAGTTAGTTTTGGGAAATATACGTTTTAGTATAAGGATTTTTAGAATCGATATACAGTGGCGTTCACAATAGCCACATGGAATTTCAATAATAACTGTGTCAATTGTGAAAATATGTATTAATTCTACTTTAATCAGTATTAATTACACTACCATCATATTATTAAAATGAAGACAATATAGATTTTATTTGGCAGTAATTGAGACCTTATTCGTGTTTAATATAAATCTTAGACTGCTTTAATATGCTTGCTGCTGGCCACCTAATTAAAGGCAGTTTAAATTTCCTGCTCTAAGTTTTTACATAAAAAAAAGACTTTTCTCTTAGGCGGGTCATAAATTAGTATTGTGAATCACTTGCGATTCTTTTAGTACATGGTAATGAATGCTATGGGGCCAACCATAAATTACGGCACACGACTGAACGACGTTTGAAAACTAGTGACATAATTATGTTAAAGAAGATGTGAAATAAATTCGAATTTTATAATTACAACCAAACTAAACCGGAATATTTACACAGTGTGGAATCCATAAGTGACTTCATTTAATTGTTTTTTAACTATACAAAACAATTATGATTGATTTTAGATTAATAAAAATTGTACCTACTTTAATTGGCTATTATCATTGTCACACAATAAGCATATTTTGTGCCGCGGGTTCGATTCCATCACAGGGACTTGAGGTGTTCTTCAATTAAACAAATACCTGTATCGGGTTAGGGTGTTTGTGGTACCTTTATTGGTTATGATATCCATAACACCAATTTTATTTGGGGTCGGGAGGTTGTCTAATGTTAAAAAATATACAATAGAAAAACTTATATTTAACTTTATTTATTATTTACTGAATCGATTACGTTGATACTCATATTCAAATTATAATGAATAACCGCCACCTTGAATTTTGTTTCTTCTGAAGCAAGTAAAACTCAGGCGTAGGAAAGAAATGTGGAATGTATTTTGATGTGGTTGACTAATATTCGTAATAATATTCCTGTTGTTGTTTCTTTTAAATGTTAAAAAATGTTGCTCGTTCTAAACGCGTATTATGGAATTGGCCGCCGGAAGGTCTAAAAAAACCGCAAATCTTTAAAATAAGTTTAATAAAAGGTCTTTACCTATGAAACTGCCGTTTTGCCGTACTGGCTATTTCAAATGAAAATATTTCTTTTTTTTGACTGATAATTCTAATTTCAAATTAATTTTATTTGACAAACATAGAATTCTTTTTCTAAAATCGTCATTTGTTTAATAGTTAGTGTTTTGTTTTCAACGCATTCGAACATTTTTCATCATCATGGATAACTTAAAAATTCGAGTAATTATAGAGTATGAGTACCGTCGTGGCAGCAAAGCGGCACAAGCGGCACGCAACATCAACGACGTTTACGGAGCGAACACTACAAACGAACGCACCACCCGTTATTGGTTTACCCGCTTCCGTTCTGGAAATTTTGACCTGAAAAATGAACCCCGTGGTCGTCCGAAAACTGGTCGACAATGACGAATTAAAGGCAATTGTGGAAGCTGATGAAACTCAATCCACGGCTGAATTAGCAGCAGCTTTCGACGTTTGCATCAAAACAATATTGGTCCATTTGCGTCAAATTGGCAAGGTAAAAAAGCTTGACAAATGGGTACCCCACGAACTCAATGACCGCCAGCGCGAAGTATGCGTGGAGACGTGCCTTGCACTGCTCAGCAGGCATACAAATGAAGGAATTCTGAACCGCATTGTTACTTGTGACGAGAAATGGATCCTGTTTGACAATCGTAAGCGCTCAGCAAGTTGGTTGGACCCTGGTTCAGCACCCAAACAATGCCCTAAACGAAAACTTATCCCTAGAAAAGTGATGGTCACTGTTTGGTGGTCTAACGCGGGTGTAATTAATCACAGCTTCTTGTCAAACGGGACAAGCATTACTGCAGATGTGTACTGTGAAGAACTGAACACAATGATGGAGAAGCTCGCACGTCTCCAACCAGCTTTGGTCAATCGTTCGGCTCCACTGCTCCTGCACGACAACGCGCGACCTCATACTGCACAGCAGACGGTCTCCAAGCTACAAGAGTTGGGGTTGGAAGTTCTTCGTCATCCGCCGTACTCACCAGACCTTGCGCCTACAGACTTCTACTTTTTCCTGAATTTGGATAACTTCTTGGCGGGAAAAAAATTCAATACCCGAGAGGCAGTACAAAATGCCTTTGAAGAATTTGTTGCCTCCCGTCCAGCTGATTTCTTCAAGAAAGGCATCAATAAGCTACCAATGCGTTGGCAAAGATGCATTGATTGCATGGGTGATTATTTTGATTAATAGAAATAAAAAATATATAAAAAAATTGCGCTTCATTTATTTCGTGAAAAACGGCAATTTCATAGGTAAAGACCTAATATTAAGTTAAAATTACAATAATAATTAAGATGTCTATTACTTCGCGATAAAGAATAAAGAATGGATGCATTAAAAATTATTACAAATAAGGAAAACAGTAATATGCTTATTTGCTAATTGGATGTTTTTCACTTGGTAAAGTTCATAGTATTGCAATCGGGTCGATCCTCCGTCAGCTATAAACGTATAGATAGCGATCGTAACACGCGAACTAATACTTTTGTTTATGTAACTAATTGTAATGTTTATTATTTTATGAAAAAAATCAAAATATTTCATTTCATAATAGATAATAAAAATACTCGCGATGAATATCTTCTTTTTTTCATCTTCATCGTGATTGCGTAAATACCGACCGAAAGAAACAGAAGAGCTGGTGGAAAAAAAACCCTCTCGGCACTCATTTGTCAACATTGTAAAATTCAAAATATTGGTAAATAGGTATACAGCTTGATTACGACATGAATGAAACAAGTCTTGACAAGACTGTTCTATAATTATTTGATAAGTACTTTTAATAAATGTTTGCGAATAATGTTTTTCCGTTCTTTCCACTTTTGACTGTAATTCTGGAAACTTAGATAAATACAAGCTTTTAAGCATACAGTGTATTGGTATATAATCCAACCAGATGAGATGAAAGATAAACGCCTACAAATCAATATTAAAAAAACTTATTAAAGCATCTTTTTTAACACATCTTTATAGAGCTTGGATACGTACGTTGAAATTAAAATAACTGGTCAACTCAAGCTTGATGAAATATTTCGCAAAGAACCATTGTAAGTATTCTTATAACGTAACTGATTTAAGAGTAATATGCAAATGAAAATGTCTTTAGTTAATTGCTTAAATATTCAATAACGGTATAAAAACCATTTTGTACCAACCAAGCTTTTAATTTACGTTTAAATTTACTCAATGGAAGGGTTTTAATATTAATAGGAAGTTTGTTAAGAATTCGTATTGCCATTAAACGATAATTTTTGCCACGCATAGCTGTGCGAATTTTTGGCATTACCATACGGTTTGGGCGCGTACAGCTACGAATTCTCGGAATGTCATATAAATAGGCAAATAATTCTGGATGACATTTAACAAAAATACATAATTCATAAATAATAATTCATATTATAAAAACCACATACATTTTAAAGATCTGGAACGTTTAGGTACCTGCCCAGAACAAGAATTTGCGGAAAGAGAAAGTTCTAACGGTCGCAAAGTAAATATTCATTGACTACGACGTATTCACTTGGAATTAATAACACCAATGTTGATAAATAGATTTCCTAAAAGATTTCTTGTCTTGTTAGTTTGTATGAAACTCATTTATATAGAAAGCACGGTTTTGATGCTAAATAAATAAACAGCTTATTGTTAACCTAGTTAAATACTCTGCTGGTAGTTTAATTCCTATTTGCGTATTAGAAAAAAAGAGATCCTACTCAACTAAACGATACTTAAATGTTGGTAGCTCCTATCAACGTTCGTGATTTAGGTCCTTTTTTAACATTTAGCCTAGATAACAAACTCCCTTCGGCAGCCGCCAATAACGCTATGTTGAATATAATATGATAATTCGCTATTTTGAATGTATAATAATTGCTCTACGCTGTTTTGATATTGCCTTTTAAGTTTTGCATATTGCGGAACAGAAAAATTATTCGTCAACTATATAAATATCTAAACTATGCGTCGCTTACAATAACTATTGAAATACTTCACGTAAGGCATATTTTGGCACTAGCAGTTTTTCGCGGTTTCACTTGCATAACTCCTGTTACATATGTATAGTTATGTACAAAAACCTGGTTTGGTTGTTTTTGAGTTTTTCAGATACAAATAAGCAAGCGAATAATAGTTTACCTCCATAATGTTATAGTAATAGGTATGGAAAAGAACATAGTTTCCTGTTATTACAATTATTGTTTATTCATAAATTGAAATATTCGATTCGACGCGACCTTTGAGTACTGTATTAATGTGGTACTTCATAATACCTCTTGTTTATGAATACAATCATTTATAGTACTTATTTAGATGTGTTGGTCGTTCGTCCCCAATTTATACATCCTTATACACATACACCACGTATAGTCGGAGAACTAGGCGGAGGATCAGGCCAAGGCGAGAATCGCTTGCGTGTTGTTCAGTCTGCAGCCGCTGCGCATACTAAGGCTCGACAGCACAAGGGGATTGGAATGCGAACTGAGCCTGCACGAAGTTCCCCGACTGTACTTATGAACGTTTAGCAATGAGTCATCGTTTTAAAGTTTCTTTCGATCGGTAGCACAAGGCATAGATTGCCGTAGTTGGTTGCAGTGCAGTCACTTTGGTTCTATTCAAATTAATAGATGTCGGTTTATTTCTTATTGTGGTTACGATTAGCGTATGTTCATAACGTCGTCCGCACCAGTACACAATAGTGTTTAAGAACCACTGGCGAAAAAAACGCGATGAAAGGTCGTAAATAAAGCACTTTTGTATGTAACGTATGTGTCATTTACAATATTGTGTTGCCAAGCGCATTTAGCGGGGTGTGGCGCGGACGTTCTTGTAGCACGTCCTAAGCGCATTGCAATTTGCAATACATTATTAGTATTGCGTTTTCTAATTTAAATTCTTTTTTATTCATTTTGGACGCTATGTTAGTTTAGGAAAGTTTTTCAGTTAAAGCAGCCGTTTTACCTATATCAGGGTTAACAGTTCTTTTTTTTCGTTATATCTTTTTTAGTTTTCACGATTCAATGTATGTGAAATAAAACACTTTTAATTGAATTTCATCGTTCGCGGTTTATTGTATTTTCACGTTTTAACTCGACGTTTCGTTATCTTAACGTCACAAATGACTAAGATGACGGGCATCTTGACAGTTATGAATGGTTAGGATCTCGTCCGGGGAGGTGCTACAGTGCTTCCTATTTTGACCGCTATAGTAATAACGTTTACATGGTTTTCACCTGGTTCATCTGGCAATTTCATCTGAAGTCTACGGTTGGCATCACATCGATAGTCGAGATAACAATCGCAGTCACTATTAATAAATGCGTGGGTTGCGTGCTAAAAAAAGGGCAGACTTTATTCATTATTATAATACTGTACAAATAGCAAAACAGTTTTGAAATCATGTACCCAGTTAAGGATGTTGTGGAATATAAGACGAACAGCCTCATGTGTATATTTGGTAGTAGTACTGGCTACCAGATTATCCAGATCTAAGTGGCGTGAACCTGCCTATTACGTTATGTTCAACTAGAGATATTAGTTGTATGTGAATCTTTCTCGTAGGTATATAAGTATTGTCTATTATTGTGGCATATCTGTTGTCTATTTATTTATCAATTGGACACTAGTATTCTGCCGTCATAAGAAAAAAGGGCGTAAGGCTTCTGCACTAAGTCCAAAGAGGAGAAAAAAAATGTTTTGTAAATGTGCTGTACTATACATATAATATAAATCAGTTAGCAGTTAAAAAATGTGTATAGAAGTGGGGACTACAAGGACATACATACAAAATTAAATAACATTTATAATATGTATTAAAAAAACGTTATTTTTTTTTTCACCTTAGTAAAAAAAATACAAAAAATTTTTCAGTACTACAAAGAAAAGACGGTTGTGGCTCTAGATGCGTCTCTTGTGCGTAGTAATTTTTAGAACGCCTTGATTATCTATGTATATAGTAAAACATCCTGGATTCATTTGCTAAGTAAAATAGACCATTTGCTGCTTTTTAGCTTAATTACCTAATTTACCTTAATTTAGTAGTAATGAACTTATGTTTTCTGTAAGTTTTAAACTAGAAAACTTATTTCGTTTTGAGGGAGTTTAAAAAAAGACAATTAGTTAATGTTGCGTACACTATTTATTTAATGAAACGCAAGTCATGAGATCATTTTTTTTTATTATTTGAAAAAATCAACTGCTTCTGAATTAAAGAAATTTTTTCTGTTGTCAATACAAACAAACGGCTAATACAAAATAACAAAAAATAAATTCAATACAAAACTTAACTTAAACTTTTTTTTAAACATTAAAAAACTTTAATTATTTGTAATGTATTCTTATCATATATCAGTCTATATTATGTCATAAACTTGTACATAAAGTCTTCATAAACTTGAGTGAGATCAGCACTATTTGTTTTATTTGGTAAATTATACCCAAATGGTCGTCTATTGTCAGGCATCAGGTGTCAGCTTCTGTATTATGACAGAATTTCGGTCTTGATTAATGCCTCTGCACTCTTTGACTTGGTTTGGAGGTGTTATTCCGGACTTAATATTTTTCTGCTTCAAAAAGTCTAAGACTGTACTCATTTTGATCATAAAAGACAGTCTTGTAACGTATGATGTGGATGCCTCTACAGAATGTAAGTTCACACATATTACTTAAATTCGCCCGAGGAGAAGAATTTTAAAGAACAATCTTCAAAATGAAAAAAATCATCCACGTTCATCGATTTGACAGTAATATTTTTTCTAGTGCTTAAAACTGCTGGGTGAAAATCTTCATCATCATCGGGTGTTTCTTTTTCTTCATTGCGACCTCTACTTGGTGATGAAATTCAGCCGCTGACATGTGGGTATAGCCTGCTTCTAAATATTATAGGGTGATGCTTTGTAAATTTACCTAGGTCGAGTTAACGACATGGATCTAATATGAGTATATAGTCCAATTTTTATTCTGGCTGGCACAATTGTCCAACCAAATTACCACATGTTTCAAGTCTTGAACAGAAATTAAAAATGACCTGAAGAAGCTTGCAATATCATTGACCTTACGACCAGCTATTGCTTCGTGCCATATAGCAGCGTAGGTTTTAGAAACAGGGTTGATTTTTTTATCACCTATTGGCAAAAAACTTTCATTTAAGACTATGGTTCTCAGGAAAAATAGTACTTTTTTAAATCCTTCTATGCGCTGGAGTATTATTACCTTTTCTAGATCTGCAGCATAGTATCCAGTATCCGAGTTGATGTTTGCGTTCTGTTTCTCCACATCACTTTTATAAGGTTGCCTGGCGGTTGTGTACATTTCTCGGTGTGTTTCATATCCCCTACATTGTTTGCAATTTCTGTGTCTTTTTTCCTTGTACTCAGGATTATGTTCATTCCCAAGTTTTGAATATGAAATCTGTTCGCGAATCGGACGCTCATTGTCTTTTTCGCAGAAGTCCTGTACATTTTGGCCACTGTCAGGTCTGACGGAAGATATTTTCTATTTGGCGCATGCTCTCGCTGATAGTGGGATACCAAAGGATTAAATGATTTTTATTTTGTATAATCATCGTATCGTCTATTTTTTTTTGAATTAGGATTTTTCCCTCGTTTTTCCACCGGATTGTATTTGACTTCGTGTCCAAGGCGGTCCTGACAGACTTATCATTTTTCTTATTGTAGCCCAGTGTCTCTAAAGAGAATACTTTACAAACATTTATTTTTAATCAAATCAAATCAATTAAATCAAATGATTTTATTTGCGAAAAAATGTGTACAAATAGTTCTTAATTAAAATTGACAGTTCTAAATTTTTTAATGTTATAGAGCGTGCAAATATTTATAAGAAGTTAATTACAAAATGATTTACTATCTAAAAACCTATTAAATAATATCAAAATAGTATTTACATATATTAATATTGAAATGTTATAAAAATATTACAAAACATTATGATTCCTAAACTTGATTCATTTAATTACAATTCAGTGTCTTTAAAATATTCGTCAATTGTGTAGTAACATTTTTGTATCAATAATCATACATATTTCGTTTATAGTCATTAAAATTTAAGTTTTTACAATTAAAGGGCAACTTATTATGTATATCGATAGCCATACAATAAACATTTCTACTAAATAATGTTAATATTCTAGGCGGCATATACAGTTTCTTACTCAAAATATCATCTAGTTCTTAAAATCATGACATTACCTAGTTCCTTAAAATATTCCGTATGTTTTTTTTACAAACAATAACATTTCGAATATGTACAAACTCGGCAAAGTGAGTAACTTTGAAACAGCAAAAAGAGGCCTGCACGGTTCTATAAAATCTGTTCTACAAAGTGCTCTAACACATTTCTTCTGACCCAAAAATACTTCCTGGATGTCTACAGAATTTCCCCATAAAATTAAACCATAGCTCAAAATATATGAAACATAACCACGATAAGCTAATTTTGCTGCTTGTGGACTCACAGTTCTTAATAATCTACCTATGACGAAAACAAAACTATTTAGTTTTTTACATAAATTACTAATATGTGGTTTCCAGTCACAATACTTACCTAGAGTTATTCCTAAAAACTTGGTACTATCTAACTGCTCTATTTCCGTGCCTCGAGATGTTAACCAAATTACATCAGCTTTACTTCTGTATGTCTGGTATTGCATAAAATTTGTTTTTTTCATATTTATGACAAAATTATTTTGATTCAAATAATTAGTAATAGAGGTGAGTGCTTTATTAGATTCATGTTCCAGAGATGTCGTATTTTTCGCTGTTATGTTTATTGTTATGTCGTCAGCGAAAAGTACACATTCATGCTCGGTAACAGTAGGTAGATCATTAATGAATTAAATAAATAAAAGCGGCCCTAACACACTCCCTTGGGGGATTCCGAATGGATTTTGTTTTTGAAACAACGACTTATACTTCTTTACCCTATTTCCACACATTTGTGACACTTCAAATTCAAATTCAAATTCAAATATTTATTTCTCAACATTGACAATTACTTGTTCTTATTGACGTCAAATAAAACATGATTCTACCACCAGTTCGAAAAAAAACCTTCGTGAAGAAGAACTGGCAAGAAACTTCACGGGTATATTTTTTTTTTTCAAAATAAATTTACAGAGTCTCTTTATGTCTATACAAAATTATTCTTTTCTGCATCTGTTAGCTCGGCAAGTCTCCCTCCCCCCCAAGTATCCAAACGACGAACACCCTCAAACGGCACCCGTTCACGAGTTAACGCGGGATCCAGCCATCGCCCTCCTCAACCATATTAGAGGGAAGTGAACGACCCGTCACCCGACGCTACCATAAGAAGACGTACTTTAGTGACAATGACGCTTTAGATATTCATCGGGACGAAGAACTCATCGCACAAACAGACACATTACACATGCTTTGTTACAAATACTAGTACAATCCTGTTAATGAGGGGATTATACCCAAGGGCTTTTATCATCGAAATAATCGGATAGTTTATAATATGCTCTAGCACACAACTTCTCCTTTATAGTTTCTTTGAATTTGTCAGTAGGAAGACCTTGGATATCCTCAGGAACCTTATTATAAAAGCGTATACATTGACCCATGAATGAGTTAGTGACTTTATGAAGCCTGCTATTATGACCTGCCAGCATATTTCTTCCTCTTGTGTTAACATTGTGCAGATCTTTTTTTCTTTTGAACAAGGTTATGTTCTTTTTAACATACATTAAATTTTCTAAAATATATAGTGAATGGAAGGTAAGAATATTTATTTCCTTAAATTTACTTCTAAGTGACACCCTTGGACCGAGCTGATAGATTGCGCGAACAGCCCTTTTCTGCAGAATAAATATAGCATCGATGTCGGCAGCACTCACCCACAGCAGAATACCATATGTCATGAGGCTGTGGAAGTAACCAAAATAGACTAATCGAGCAGTTGTTTCATTTGAAATTTGTCTAATTTTTTTAACAGCATATGCGGCAGAGCCAAGCCTTTTCGCTAAACCATCAACATGCGGTCCCCACTGCAGTTTGGCGTCTAAGGTTATGCCCAGAAATACAGTTGAGTTTACAGGAGTCAGTTCCTGGCTCTTAACTACAATGTTTGTGTTTACCTGTTTGACATTTGGCAATGTAAATTTAACACATTTCGTATTTTTTTCATTGAGGAGCAAATTATTAGCTGAGAACCACTGCTCTGTGTTGGAGATGCATTTGTTCACCGCTCGATAGTCAATTTCTTGTCTTTTGATTTTAAACAAGAAGGAAGTATCGTCAGCAAACAATATGACCTCGCATTGATTCTTAACGACCGATGGCAGATCATTAATATAAACTAAAAATAGGAAAGGACCAAGAACTGAGCCCTGGGGCACACCCATTGTCACTGCCGATCCTGATGATTTTTCTCCATTTATTGCAACTTTCTGTTTTCTATTAGAAATATATGATTTAATCAAGGCAAGCGCTCGCATGTAATTAAAATTGTTATAATTTAAGATGGTAATGTTATTGTAAAATGTTAGATATGACATGTAAATGACGTTTATTTGGTCAATTAATATTTCAAATTTAGTAGCAACATTTTATACAAGTATTGTACATACCTCCTAGGTTAGATATGGTTTGAACTACCTATTATAATCCAACATTTGTAAAAACCCATATTTGTGCAAATAAATTGATTTGATTTGATTTGATTTGATTCGGTTTTTAATGCCGTAATGGTGCAGTTTCATGAGTAGAGTAGTATGATCCACACAGTCGAACGCCTTGGACAAGTCACAAAAGACACCAATAGCATCACACGACTCCTCCCAGGCGCTGAATACGTGTTTTATGAGCTCAACACCGGCATCGGTTGTTGAGCGACCCCGCGTGAAACCAAACTGCTTAAAATTCAATAAACTATTACCGTAAAAATGAGAAAGTAATTGATTTAAAATTAATTTTTCAAAAATCTTACTGAGCGTTGGTAGTATAGATATAGGTCTAAAATTATTAGGGTCAGACATACTACCTGCTTTGAATATTGGAATGACCTTACTCAATTTCATTAAATCAGGAATAAAAAAATTTTCAAATGCTTCAGCAACTTCTTTGTCAGTTGACAACACTTTATCATTAATTTTTAAATTATATTTGGTGTGTGGTTCTTTTGCTTTCCCAGTTTCCTGATTAATTATATTCCATGCAGTTTTTGAAATGTTAGTACTATATTTAATTTTATTATTAATGTAATTAGATTTAGCTACACTGCAAACTCGTTTAAATAATTTTGAATACTTTTTAACATATTCATAAAATGTCTTATTATGATTATAAGTTCTTTCACTGTACAATTCATATAATCTATTTCTACTTCTGCATATTCCCACTGTTGCCCAGTCACTAAACCTAAATAAATTATTATTTATACATATTTTCTTTTTTTTTTAAACAGAGTCATATTCATTTCTAATTATATTATGAATAGAGTTATATTGAGTAATGGGATCTGCACAGTAATCTAATTTAAATGTTTTTTCAAATACATTTTTCCTAAATGTTTCAAGCCGTCTCTCATTCAAAGGTATAAAGGTAATTTCTCTTTTTAAAGTCTTTTTTAGCCCAATATCAAAAGTGGCCAACTGCCCACTATGATCTGATTGTAGTTTATTAATTACTGACTTTGTACATGGCATTAAATTTGTAAAAATGTTATCAAGACATGTGGCTGAGGTCGCTGTGATTCGCGTAGGCTCTAAGAAGAGATTTTTTAGGTTGTAACAATTAAAAAGATTCAAGAATCGTTTACTTAGTGATGTCTCTACTAATAAATCAATATTAAAATCGCCACAAATAATTATTTCTTTGTTTTTGTTATTTACTCTATGTAATACCTCATCCATAGTGCTCTCAAATACTTCAAATGGTGAGGATGGGGGTCTGTATACACTTATTATAACAATATTCCCTATCTCAATACAGGCTATTTCAACTGATCGCTCAACAGACAGACTTACAATATCAGTGCGTTCTTTAAATGTTAGGCTCTTATGAGTGATGATCATTGAGCCGCCGCAAGTTGTTTGTTCTCTGTTGAATGAACTAGCAATTACATGATTCTTATAAGAAGACATAATTTGACACTGTGTGAGCCAGTGCTCTGTGATACATAGTATATGAATATTTTCACAGTTTATGAATAGTTCGATCTGTAATTCCTTACCATCAATGCCCTGCATATTTTGATGGACTATGTTCAGAAAATTATTTTTTACATTTTTATTGCTTAAATTACTACTTAGAATACTGGTGCTAGATGTATTATCTATTGTCACTAACTTATGTTTAAATTATTTCTAATACTATGTTTTGGAATATTACATTCCAACGGGTCAAAAGTATAAAGTGACTGCTCAATAGAAGCAGCGGTTGTAGTCAACGAATTGACTGTTATGAATAAAATATATGATAGCGAGTATGCTATATGTCGTAGGTCATTACTGTACAAATTGTACCTATCATTGGTCATATATGGCTTGTTAATAAATGTATTTAAATCAATAAACTGAAATTTTTCACTATGACGACATGTCATATTTTGTACATCTATATTTAGTCGATGCTTCATATTATTTTCTGAGGGGCTCTGGGTAAATGGAAATGCAAACAAAATAATTTTACTAATATTCTGCCTGCAATTCAATCTAGCAAAACATGCTGTCATTGTTTTCCTACTTAGTTGCTTACATCTGCCTACTAATATAATCAATATTGTATTAGGGTTAAATGTACGGGATGTAATTTTATCAACTATGTCATAATATGAAGCACCGGGGTAACTTCGACGCATTGATCCCTATGCTGCAAGTAACTCGTTAGTAAATTTAATGCATTTCCCCCTATACCATATGACTCTAGCTTTTTTAGCAGAGTCGCATGACAGACCAAATCAAATGCCTTATCTAAAAATATAAAGACGATTTGGGACCCCGAGTTAAGTGATTCTGTCACATGTTTCATAAGAGAAAAACAGGCAAGAGTAGTGTTTTTGTTGTAATCCGAATTGGTTATTATCCAGAAGATTGAAATCGGAGAAATAAATAGCTTTTCTAGCTGAAAAAAGTGATATTAGCGTTCTAATATCAATTTTTCAAATATTTTTGATATAACTGACGTTTCTTTCTTTCTTTCTTTCTTTCTTTCTTTCTTTCTTTCTTTCTTTCTTTATTTGGGAAACAAACAGTTATGTACAATTCTTACTTACTAAAGGTACAATAGCTACAACACAAACTAGTGAAGTTTCCACCGCTAGGTTTAACAAATTAAATAATATTTTGTAAAAGTACATAATGTGTGAAACATTTGAATTACTGTACTGTACATTTGTTTCTATTACAGCAAATAAAATATATTTTAAATTTAAGCACATTACAATTTTAATATTTATTAAGGTTTTGAAGTTTTCTCTGCAATTCTCTCTTAAATTGTTGCAAACTTATATGAAAATGATCCAATTCACACAGGTATTTGTTGTAAAAATCACAAGCTCTCTTTCTAAATATGTTGCTAGCATAATTTGTTTTGCTTGAAGTAGTGTAAAACAAGTATTTTCTTCTAGAACTAAGTTTTCTACATTCAAAGTTCAACCTACATAATAAATATTGGGAATCAATTTTGTTATTTAGTAATTTATATAAAAATAATTGATCCTTTTCAATTCTTCTACATTCAAGGGGCACAATTTTTAAACTATCACTTTCAATACTATGGAATCTATATTTTAAACATTTAATAAATTTATTTTGTATGTTTTGTAACTGATCAATATATATATTGTACTGTGGACTCCAAACTACTGTAGCATATTCCAGTATAGGTCGTACTAATGAGTTAGAGAATAATATAAGTAGAAACCTGTGAAAACTCCTTGCAAATTCGCAAAATGAAGCCCAGCATTTTATAAGATTTTTTTATTATGTTTTCAATATGATTGCTGAACAAAAGTTTTGAATCTAGCCGAACTCCTAAATCCTTCATTTCATTAACTCTGTTTATTTTTTCTCCATTTATAACATAATCGTATTTTATTATTTTCTTTTTACGAGTAAATGAGATAATATTACATTTTTTAATATTTAAAATTAGATAATTTTCCATACAGTATATATTAAGTTGAGTCAAATCTTCTTGTAGCTCTTTGCAATTAGATTCATTATGAATGCCTTTATAAATTTTGTTGTCGTCAGCGTATAAAAGAAAAGATGAATTTTTAAACACATCGGTGATATCATTAACACATATATTGAACAATAATGGGCCTAAATGTGATCCCTGGGGCACGCCAGATAAGACAGGAACAAAGGATGAGGTGAAGCCCTTGATGGTAACAGCCTGGGATCTATTGCGAAGATAAGATTCTATCCATTGCAACAGCTCCCCATGGATGCCCATGCATTCCACCTTCCTTACTAAGATGTTATGTGAAATTTTGTCAAAACATTTTTCATAATCTGTGTACACTACGTCCACTTGAACACCCTCATCCATAAGCGTGAGCAATCTATCCGTGAATTCACACAGATTAGTTTCCGTTGACTTTTTCTCCATAAAGCCATGTTGTTGATGAATTATCATAGGTTTCACAATCGGGCACAGAAAATCATAAACTAGTTTTTCAAAAAGTTTAGGTATATATATAATAATATAGTATAGGTATATTGATAATTTAGAAACAGGTCTATAATTTGCAACATTGTGAATATCCCCAGACTTAAGAATTGGAACAACAAGAGATCTTTTCCATGATTCCGGCATATACCCTGACTGTAAACATCTATTAAATAGTAAGCATAGAGGTTTACAAATAGTTTTTGCGCATTTTTTTAAAAATAAAGGTGGTATGTTGTCAGGCCCTGTGCCTTTTGTGGTGTCTAGTAATTTTAAATGTTTTTCAATGAGAGATTCAGGAATATTTAGAGAAGTTACATTCGTATTATTCTTGTTCGGTATTAAAGTAACTGTGTGTGTGTCATTCTGGTTAAATACTGAATGGAAATATTGATTAAATAAATTACATATGTCAGTGCCATTAGACACCTTAGTATGAGATAAATATAAATTATTAGGAATCTTATTTGATTTACGTTTTAAATTAACAAATTTCCAAAAATTTTTACTGGATCTACGAATATTCATTTCAGCTTTCTTAATAAAGTTATCATAACAGTATCTTTCCACTCGTTTTTGACGATCACGAAGCAAGCAGTAGGTAGAATAGTCTAATTCACTTTTATATTTCTTCCACTTTTTGTGAAATTTAAGTTTTTCATTGATAATTTTTATAAGTGAACTAGAATACCAAACTGGATATCTGTTTGTATTCGTTTTAAATTTAGAGGGAATTAACTCATTGATAATATTATAGATAATTTCATAAAACAATCCAATAGCAGAATCAATATCGGCAGTATGTAAATGTTTTTCCCAATCTAAATCTAATAAACGTCTGTTTATCATTTCGTAATTTGCTATGCTATACAGAATTACTTTGCGGGGTGTACAGCTTAATGGGCGTATATTTTCAACAGAAAAGTTTATTACGAGGGAAGGGTGGTGAGAATCCAGAGATACTATAGGATCCTGACATTTTTGAACTACACAATCGATACTTGATATCACAAGGTCTAGAATTCTATCATTTATATTTCTAATATTATTGTATTGTTGTAAGTTATTAAATGACAAAAACGATGCTAAATTAGATGTAATTAAGTTATCAACATGACTTAATGTCACATGTTTATGTTTCTGGTTAGTCAACCACATACCGCGGCTAATGTTAAAATCACCTGTAATTAGATACATTCTATCTGGGTAATTAAGAATTTCCTCGGACACAACATTATAAAACGCGTCTAAACTGTGCGCATGCATATTACCGTGCGGGAAATATCCACAAAAAAGCCGTAAATAGTTAGGATTAGATATTTTACCTAAGGGAATAGTAATTGCTATGGCCTCTACATTTGTAATTTTCAGAGGAGTAATATTTTCAACGTTTTAGCTATAGGTCGATAATTCTTGATGTCAGTAGTAGAACCTTTTTTTATGTAATGGCCTGACGATGGTATTCTTTAGACGATCCGGAAAAATGCCTTTCTTTAATATTAAATTAATCAAATGTGTTAAATAATATCAGACAGCAAATTGTAATAATTTTTGTGTTTATTTTATCATATCCTGTCGTATTTGTATTTTTTAAATATTTGATCCATGAAATCCAGTTTTATTTGTTAAAAAATATGAAACCGATACGTCTCTTGGCAATTTACGATTTTCCGTAACCATTTTCTCTTTGGCTGTTCTTTAGAAGTATTGTTTGTAATAAAGTATTGTTGTTGTATCCAGGCCATTTTTCTAAGATATTTGTTTATAATTCTCCGTTCTTCTTCAATAAAATGGGTATGACATTTTTAATACATTTATTTACATTGCATCCGGGCTTTAATTGATATTTGGTTTACATATCCAAAAGTTTTTTCTTTTCTCTTCTCTGCGCTGGTGTATCTTCATATATTTTTCCTTTTCTAGGCTCTCCTTTTTTTGCTAAGTTTTCGGGCTCCATTTCATCGTTTGACATTTCCGGTGTTTCGGGTATAGTTACATTAATTGGTTGTGAGTGTGTGAAGTGAGTGAGGGAATGACATCTATGGAACCATCAGAATCTACTGAAGAATTTTCGTGCTCATACATACATTTCGTACATAATATTTTTAGACATAGACTCTTGTGACAATGAGTTTGCAGGCACCATATAAATTATTTTTGAGCACCGAACAAGTCTTGTTGGGTCAGTCTATAACAAAAACAAATTAGCATTATTTAAAAGGTAAAAAACATTGTTATCCAATATTTTAATAGATAATTGGTAATTAATCAGCGTGTAGTGAGTTTCATAACATTTTAAAACTGTGTATGTATTAATTAAAGTGTATTTTTACCTAGAGGGGCCCCTGCCCGTCGTGCTAGACAGAAAGTACTCACTGCAATGCTTTGTTTTTCAATGTATCTGACATATTTACCAACAAAATCCAGTGTAGCTCATCCATTTTGATAGAAATTTCAATTAAACGCTTCACGGAATGTACCTACATTGGATCTTGCTTGATTTCGTAAGGTACACTGAAAACCATAGCATTGCCATGAGTATTTTCCGTTTAGCACGACGGGGGTCCGCTAGATAGAAACACTTAAAATTAACCTTGCCGTTCTTAACTCTCGATTAGGAATCGAACCTACGAACCATTAAGCTATCGAGGCAGTTTTATTTCGGTGTTTTACATTTTCCTTACTAAGGACTAGTACTAAATATCATTAAAATGCAAACTCATCTTTAAATATTAAGTAAGTCTTATTTGTTAAAATTACTCAATGACAAAATTTTTTTTATGCGTTATATTTTTCATATATAACACTTAATATAATTATATTAATCAATAGTAACTAATGTTAACTTACCATGACGTAGAAATTGAAGGGCACCGAGCTGCGCACGCGCGTACTTCTACTTCGGTTGTTCGGACGCAACTGATTTACCGCGACTCCCTCTTCACCCGGCACACCTTGCAACACTTATTGTTAGTAGAAAAGACGCTACTACCACTAACGCCTAACAAATAATTGAAATACTTAAATGAAAGGACGTGTCTACACAAAAGTGCCTTTGCTTCTTAGTACATAAGCAGATATGCCATTTTAACTTAGTACTACTGTTTTTTATAAATGAAAAAGACGCTTCTGCGTAGATACGTCTTTTTATTTTATATATAATCCACTAAAAATCTTGCAGATGTATCTCTTTTGATAGTCAATAAAATGAAAAGTATTTATATTTATTAAAATTTGATAATACTAAAAGATGCGTCTTTTTCTACTGATCCTGGAACAATAATTAACTCAATTTCGTGAAAATTGGTAGATGCGCCCCTTTTTTGTAGGACGGCAGTATTATTAAGTTATTATACTTTGACGGATAGAGCAGCTGTAATGTGACAACTTATTGCACGCACCGCACCTCTTGACAGGCTTTGGCTGAAAATCAATGATTTGCTCATCAGAGCAATTTATATCCATACAGCCAAGGCCTTTCTGCACAAAAGTGTATTTATTTGTTGTGCTTTTTGTTTATTCTTTGACAACTTTGAGTTTTCATTTGTAGTGTTTATAATTTTTATATCTGTGCTTGACCGTTATATGCTTTTGTAACTTAAATGAGTACTTCTTAGTGCGAGGGTGGATTGAAAAGTTCGCGGCCTAACATAGATAGCGTTGTCATATTATTATAAAACTACCCTCATATTAAACCTAGACTCTTTGTCAGTCTCTGTGCAATTTTTCTCTGAGATACATGCGTAATTATTTATAGTATTGAAAATTAAGTGAGAGTAAGTTTCATTAATTTTGAAAATGGATTGTTTAGAGCATTGTGGCGTTGAATACCTCCACAACAAACACTTAACTCAAAAGTAGATTCATGAAGATATGGTGGCTACTTTAGGAACATCTGCTCCGTCGTGTACAATGATAAAAAAGTGGATAGCTCAATTTAAACGTGGACGAGAGAGCATCAAAGATGACCCCCGCTCTGGACGGCCTTCTACAGCTATGACTTCGGAAAACATCGAAAAAATATGTGATCTCATCATGGGAGACAGAAGAGTGAAGGTATCTGAGATAGATGAAGCTCTAGGGATTTCATATGAACGTATACAAAACACGATCGTTAACGAACAAGGTGTCTGCAAGATGGGTTCCGCGGCTCCTTTCAGTTGAACAGAAACGAACTCGGCTCACGATTTCTAGAAACGAATTTTTGGCAAGGTTACTATGGACGAAACATGGGTTCATCACTATACTCCTGAATCTAAACAACAATCCAAACAATGGAAGAGACCCGGATCACCGACCCTCATGACAGCCAAGGTGTGTTTTTCAGTGAACAAGGTAATGGCATCGGTTTTCTGGGATTCTAAGGGTGTCATAGTGGTTGATTACTTAGAAAGAGGTCAAATAATAAATTCTGCATACTACTGCACACTATAACGTCGTTTACGCGAAGAAATAAAGCCTAAAAGACCAGGATTCTTGACCAAGAAAATTTTGTTCCATCAGGACTATGCTCGTGTTCACACGTCTACAGAATCGGTGGCTCAAATAGTGAATTGTGGTTTCGAATTGCTTCTTCATCCCCTTTATTCACCTGACTTGGCACCTATTTCCAAAAGTTAAAAAACTTTGGTGGAATGAAATTTTCTACCAATGAGGAGGTCAAAGTGGCCGTAGATGCCTTTTTTGAAGATCTTGACGAGACCTTCTGTTTAAATAGGATCAAGGCTTTGGAGGACCGCTGGACTAAGTGCTGTGACCTAGGAGAAGAGTACGTAGAAAAATAAATATAAAAAATGCATGATTCCTGTGTTTTCTTATTTAGGCCGCGAACTATTCAACCCTCGAAATTTCTTATGTGTATAAAAATGTATTCTTTCTTTCTTCATTTCCGTCTGTGAATCGAGCAAAAATGTTTGGTCGCGATTCATGGACTTTTTCTTTTAAATATTTATAGTTTTCTGGTCGCCTCTAGCTCAAACTAAGGTCAACCATTAGGCTGAGTAAATGTTACCCTATTATTCCTATAAAATAAACAAAATAAAAATAAAAGTATTTGTATTAGTTGATGTCACCTCGCACGCCGGCGTATACGCAGCCTTACGCAAGCTTTGCTAACTATAATGCTTATTTGTTGGTATTGTGGTCTACTCCGTTTCCAGACATGAATTTTCGGACGTCTCTTATTAAAGGCGGTATTCCTGTACTTAAATTATATTTGTATGATTTGCCCTCAAATTCATAATTATTATTTTCCTACAGAATTGTCAATTTCTTTACAGAAACAAATATTCCAAGAGTATCTACCAAATCTGCTGAGCCAAATCACACATTGTTTAGAGCACATGGACAGACAAGCGTTGTTAGTCTTAAAGACAAACGATCTTATTAGAAGCATAGAATATGCCCTGGGAACACAAGAACAGATGCGAGGCTTTATGGTTATGACGAAATGCTGCATGGAGAGTATATACAATATCGAGCATAAGGTAAATAAGTTTGTATTTTTACATTTGTCATGATTTGTTACATGTATTGTTGACAATACTCTTAGTTAACGTATTATATGTTGTCGCTGATGGATGGCGCTAGCTGTTAGATACAAAAGTCGTTGTAATGACTTCCGTTTCCTAGTTTATGTTTATTTGAATAACTTGTATGTAGACTTTAGGTTCTAGATTTTTTTGAGTAATGTTGGCTTAAACGACATGTCGTTTCTTAACGTTGATCTTGATTCTTAAAATGGGTGACCTTAATGAAATTTGGGATAGCCACCCTATAAATTCGTAGGCGCAAGTTCTTATTCATTTTACATTATTAACATATTTGATAGCGTCTGAAATCGTCTTATGGCCTAAGAATTTTTTGGATTAAATATGAGTATCTAGTTATATTGGGTACATAAATACGAAAAGCTTAATAAAGTCATAATCACGAATTTCGAAATTTATAACACCGAATGGTTCAAAATTCAGATAATGAAAATTCTGTGTTTCATAGTTCCTAATTTTTCGTCTTCGAAACTTCAAAATTCCGAACGTTTATAATTACGAAAATCAATACGCTGAATTTGAAAATACCGAACCATAAAAAATCCGAATTATTAATAATCCGCATTATCATAAATACGAATACCGAATATCAAAATTCCGAATAATTAGTTGCAATAACAAACGCCTTGTAAAACACTTGTTTATTTATTTGTTGTTTATTTAGTTTTTTTTTACCGAGTTATTTCTTGAGTGTATAGGTTATGTACTGAAAAGAAAATCACTTTTTGGTGTTTCGACGGCCGCAGCCGCGGCACGCTCGCTGCGCTCGATAGGCTCGCTCTGCATTATCTTCATACAGACTAACTGCTCCTCCTCGCTTCGCTCGTCGTCGCGCCTAATTTATATAATTTCAGAATGTGCCTTATTAATTTTAATTTGTGTCGCAGGAGATTTAGATTATAATTTTTAGTATATACCCGTTTTAGATACAAAAACTGAATGCTATCATTGATTTTTCGGAAATTTAAAATTCGGAATACCGTATTTTGGACTAGTGACATAGCGGGTTTTTAATTCTTCGTTCTAATGAAAGTCGGAAAATTAAAATTTCGTATTTATGAATTTCGATAAAAATAAGAATCTTGTTTTTGAATAGTCGGAATTTAGTCTCTTAGGGATTGTGAAATTCGGAATTAAAAAAATCGGAATATTCAAATTCCGAGTTTTTGGGTGTTCCCAGTTTTATTCAAGGATAATCTACAGACATATAGTCAGGGTGGGGCACTATTTGAATTACTTGTAATTGAAATACGTATTTAGAGTACAAATAGTGAAAACCGCTTGGAAATACTGAATTACAACCGAGAAAATATAAGACAATAAATAATATCTTACAAAACATTATCTTTATTGACTATCCTCAGCGTTGTACACTTCCATTTGTCTATTTTTGGCTCCTCGTACGTTATTAGATTTTCTTAAATATTCAACATTTTAAATGGATCACTTAGCTTCTAATAAATCGCTCTTGGAATTTCATTTCTTAAGCTAATAACTTAATTTTTGAACTATTTTTACCTTGTTTTGAATTTTTTATAAAATAATAAACAATTTACATTGAGGGATATTATACTTCCAAGCGTGCAAGTTGGAAGTCGTTTTCGAAAGATGGCAACCTGATCATCAAAGACTAGTATTTTGTATTTTAAATAAAAGTAGTTATACTATTTCCATTTCTTTATTTTCTCGATGACAGTTCTTATTTGATATAATGTAGTGTTGTGACCAAATAAGTAATGATATCGATCGCATATATTTATTATATTTTGAACTAATACAGATACAACAAAAACATTCAAATATATTTTTTCAAGGTGGGAACACTCAATAGCCTACCGCCATTTTCTGTTTGTTTTAGTCTGTCACTCGCAACAAGACGGTCGTGCTAGTCACTACATTTCTGTTCGCTAAGTTTTTTCACATTATCCATACGTTACGTTGTGTATTTTGTGTTCCTCCGTGTTGATTGCTGCCCAGCTGTCAAATATCAAAATGCCGAAAGGATCTGTTCCGAAAAGGCAGGCGAGAGAACTGGTGATCAAGGTTCGTAATTACTTTGAAGCAGAGTATCAAAATGGTGGCCCGCTATTACCACTGTCGCAAGTGCGAGAGCGTGTTGCGGCCGCATTAGGAATTAGTGGACCTACTGTTTCAAAAATTACTACCGAAGCTTACGGTACAAGCGGATTGCAGGAAAATAAGTTTCGTACGCCGAAGAAAAAACGCCAACCACGTCGTGTGACATCGGTTGACAACTTCAACGCTGATGCTATTCGCTATTCTATTGCGTAAAGAAATTCCAACACTTAAAAGACTTGTGGTTTCTTTACGTGAATGTGGTTTGTTCCATAACCAAAAATCGTCATTAAGCTTAGTTTTGAAAGAAGTTGGATTTTCTTATAAAAAATCGGACAAACCTAAAATATTGATGGAGCGTCACGATGTTGTTATGGCTCGCTGCGAATTTTTGAGCGAAGCCAAAAAGATATCAGATTGGTCAAATGTTATTTTCACTGACGAGACTTGGTTAAATGCAAACCACACAGTATCTAAGAACTGGACTGACGACACCGCCGCTTCCACTAGTTCAGTGCCAATGGGAAAAGGTGAACGCCTCATCATATGCCATGCAGGGTCTACGAAAGGATTCGTGTCAGATACTTTACTGGCCTTTAAATCCAAGAAAACAGTGGACTACCACGAAGAAGTGAACGCGGAGATTTACGAAGGACGGTTTCAAGAAATGGTGTAATCTCTGGAAGAACCGTCCATAATTATTATGGACAACGCTACATATCACTCCAGACAAATTGATCAAATGCCGACGCAGGCCAATAAAAAACAAGAGATAATTGACTGGCTACAACGTCATGGCGAAAATGTGGATAGTACTTCATTAAAAGTACAATAAGTGAATATTTTAAAATCGAAAAAAAGCCTCCCTAAAAGATATGTTAGCGACGAAATAGCTGCCGAATTAGGTCATTGGGTTCTTCGACTTCCGCCGTATCATTGCCAGTACAATGCTATAGAACTAATATGGGCACAAATCAAAGGACACGCCGCTCGAAACAATACACATCCCCCTTTTACGGCAAACAAGATGTAAATCTATTATTAAAAAATGCATGTGCGGAAGTAACTGCCAAAAACTGGGAAAAAATTGTGAGAAGAACCCAAAACAGCGTCGGATTGGGAAATTCATGAGGCATTCGATAATATACAAGTACAGGAACTTATAAAAAATGTTGGGGAGAGCTCATCGAGTGACAGTGATGATTCATCAGATTTTGATTAAAATAAATAAATAAAGATTACCTGTCGTTATAATTATTTCGTTTCATTGTCGAGTACCTACCTATAACTACTTAATTTTACAACAGCTTCGAAAATTTTAAAGAAGTTGGCATTATCAATCAATAATTAATACGTGTAACATCTTGTAATGAAATATAATATAAGTTAATAAATTTGAACAAAAGTATCCGGCAGTAGTTTAGTTTCTTACATTTTGTAAGAAAATATCGGGTCCGTTATCGTGTTACGTTTATCGATACAGCTCCATCCCTATCAGTTCCTCCGACTCTGGTATTATATAACCTTGTGTAAACGTCATATTTTTATAAAATAATGCATACTTAATGTAAAAAAAACGCTAAAAAAATGGAAATAGTATAAAATACTGTATACTGTATTTTAAGTATGCGCTATGAAAATATTTTGTATTTTGTAGTTTAAATACGCGCGAGAGAGTGTTTTGCAATTTGTATTTCAACTTCAACTGTATTCATTTTATTGACAATGTGCACAAAATAATACCTACACCGATACTGACCACGCTGGAAGAGAGGCTTTTAAGTTTTCCGTGACTCAAGGCCTCTCACAGCTTGTGCACGAGCCCACGCGCATCCCCGACGTTGCCGGCCACACTGTATATTGCTGTAGACCTTCTGCTGACAACTGATCCTGACAGGTGCTCGGTGTCCGTAACTACACCTTTAGGGACATCCGACCACTGCGTGGTGAAATCTGTGTCGCAGTACTCGCCGCCTGACACCAGCCCAAAAGGCGCTAGGCGAGTATGGCGATACAAGTCAGCAGATTGGGATGAGATGCGGCACTTTTTCGCGTCTTACCCCTGGCGACAGACTTGTTTTACATCAACCGATCCATCGTGCTGCGCTGAAGCTGTATCAAGTGTGATAGGCCAAGCAATGGAGTATTTCATCCCTTACGCTGACCTATCCCTTGAAACCAAAGGTCGCCCATGGTTTAATGCTGCTTGCCTCACATCTGAAAAGCTTAAGCAAGAAGCGTACAAAGCCTGGGCTGACGCTCGCAGAAGCAAAGCCGTGGATTCGCATGAACTGAAGAAAAAATACAATGCTGCCGCCAAGTCTTGTAAAAAGGTGATCAGAAAAGCTCGCTTTGACCACATTCGCCACATCGGAGACAGGATAGCGTCATATCCTTCAGGAAGCAAAGCTTTCTGGTCTTTGGCCAAGTCGGTTGAGTCGAACTTCTGTCGCCCATCGCTGCCACCTCTAAGGAAGCCTGACGGTTCACTGGCCCAGACTGCAAAAGAGAAAGCAGACCTCTTTGCTAATCTTTTTGCAGACTATTCACGTCTAAATAGTCAAGGTAAAGTCCCACCCCAGTTACCTCAGTTCGGACCCAAAATGGGTACCGTTCATATTCGCCAAAAGGAGGTTCTTAAATGCTTGCAGAATTAAGACGTGAACAAGGCCAGCGGCCCCGATGGCATACCTGCAGTTGTGTTAAAACACTGCGCAGCCGAGTTGTCTCCCATACTAACGCGCCTGTATCGACTCTCTTTGGAATCTGGAAAGGTCCCTAAATCCTGGAAGTTGGCTAACGTGCAACCAGTACCAAAGAAGCCGTGCAGATCCCGTCAACTATCGACCTATTGCAATCACCTCCATACTTTGCAAAGTTATGGAGCGTGTATTGAACAATCGTCTCCTGGCATATCTTGAGTCCAACGAGCTCCTTAGTGATAACCAATATGGTTTTCGCAGTGGACGCTCGACTTGAGATCTTCTTGTGTATGCCGCTCACTTATGGAGCGAAGCCTTGGAAGGTCACGGTGAAGCTATAGCTGTATCCTTAGACATTTCGAAGGCTTTTGATAGGGTCTGGCATTATGTTTTTTTTTTTTTTTTTTTCTGAGGGAATGGTCAATTCGAGTAGTTTTAGACGGCTACTCCTCTACCTAATGGCAATTAATGCCAGGGTACCTCAGGGATCTGTTCTCTCTGCAACGTTATTCTTGCTGCACATTAAGGACCTGCTGACCCCAGGCATTATTGGTTACGCTGATGACAGCACCGTTGTAGAGATACATGTCCAACGCGAGCGAGTCCTCAAGAAATCCGGGCTTTGAGAGAGTCCATGATTGAGCGGGTGGATTTGGCCTTTAAGAAAGTGTCCAATTGAGGCGAGTCCAACTTGGTCAAATTTAACCCGTCGAAAACACAGGCGTGTTTATTCTCCGCGACAAAGAGCAGTTTCGACCTAACGCCCACTTTTCAAAATGTTTCTGTACCCGTAACCGACCACCTAGGGCTTCTGGGCGTAACTATATCGTCCCAGCTGAACTTCGGGCATCAAATTGTGTCCATGGCTCAAACTGCTTCAAAGAAGTTGGGAATCATCTCGAAGGTCCGGCGGTACTTCAGCTCTGAACAGCTACTTAATTATTACACAGCTCAAGTTCGATCTTGTATGGAGTACTGTAGCCACCTTTGGGATTGTTCTGCAAAGTACCAACTTGAAGCGATGGACGCAGTTGACCGAAGAGCCCGAAAAATTATAAACGACTTTGACCTCACCACCAGAAGACTGCAAAGCCTCGACCATCGTCGGAAAGTTGCCAGTTTAGCAGTCTTCTACAGATTACATTTTGGAGAGTGCGCGAATGCTCTTTTTGATCAGGTTGAACCCACACCCTTCATGCATCGGACTACTAGACGCAGACAGACCTTCCATCCCTTCATGGTAGACATCCCAAGAAGTCGAACCAAATGCTTCGATAGTTCCTTTTTGGTGCGGGTCGCCAAGGTGTGGAATGAACTGCCTGCGTCAGTTTTTCCAGAAAACTATAGTCCTAGTTCTTTCAAGCGTCGAGTGAATAGTTATCTCGTGGATAGACGTGTAACACCTTCGTCTTCATCGTCACTTTCCATCAGGTGAGATAGAAGACAAACGTCTAATCCTTTTTCAATAAAAAAAAATCTGCTAATGTTTTGCAATACAACAAGAAATAGAAATCAATGCTATATACAATTATAAGTAACAGCCTGTTCGTAGAAAGAATGCATTAATAAATCGATCTTGCCCACCACTGTACATTTACAAGAAAGTAGGTACTTATTTAAGTTCTAATGGAGTTTATACACACTTATAAAATGAAATCAAAAAATGAGCTTAGTTTTGACATTATTCTAGACATTTACCTCTTTAATGAACTTTATTAATGTATTGTTTATATTTTTATTAATTTAACAAATTTTTTTTTTCAGAAAACAGAGTCAGTGGTGAAAAAGAACTACTTGCTTTTTAGGTACCGATTATCATTATTTCAACTTTACTTGTACGAATTCTATCTAAAGATTATGGGTTTATTTTCATTTTTATGCACCTATAAAATTTAGATAAAATTTATTAAATGTTATAACTACACCAGTCTGATGTGACACCAAATAACACCAAATAGTTTTAGCTATTTATTGTTTTATTGCTGTTTAAATCAAAATTAAACATCCATAAAAAACTATTGTTTGACATTTTAAATCAAAATTAATGTCTACATTTCCTAAATTTGCTTAATAGGGGCTATTTTTTTACGTATTTATAAATATGAAACGATTGGAAGTAATTAATCAATATCAAATGAGTGAATTAAATAAATCAAGGATATATTTGGTTTTACACTTGATATCATTACATTTTATTATTTAAATCATGGTAGTTACAGATTTTGATTATTAAATGTAATGTAATGTATATTAAATTATATTACGAAAAATGGAATTGCTCAACTAGTCATAACGTTTATTCACACAGCGCACAGAATATTATAATAAAATAAATAGTAAATGAAATATTATTACTTTTCTTTTGCTAGTTCGCTAAAAGAGTCCACAAGTTTCACGTACTGGCCATAAACCCAGTTACTTGATTTTTCTATGTACTTAATCAATGTAAAGAAAGACGAAGAAAATTACATTAAATGGTTGTGAGACTAGCAAATAAGACATGTATATGTTGTCATTGAACATTTCTCTTTTGTAAAAGTTGCCTGTAAAATTGTTAAAAGAACAAAAAATAATAATGTGCGAGCATTGGCCTAAAAACAAATGGACAGTATCTGATACACACATGGTACAGAATTACGAATAAATTAAGTCACTTGATTATCGTAAATGGACT
Source organism: Marasmarcha lunaedactyla (assembly GCA_923062675.1). Classification (NCBI taxonomy): domain Eukaryota; kingdom Metazoa; phylum Arthropoda; class Insecta; order Lepidoptera; family Pterophoridae; genus Marasmarcha; species Marasmarcha lunaedactyla. The sequence continues at coordinate 10,063,711 of OV281351.1, forward strand.
TGGATTATCTCTGACGGTTCTTCAAAGAACGAGATAGACTACAGCTTTGACTACTTCGAGCGTTCAAATTTTGAACAGTTTTCACTGAGGAATATGTCAATTTGGATGTGTTGTCGGGCGGTCGACAAATCAAGACTGGTATAATATTCATACCATTTTTGCATTTTTATTCCTTTTTTGCTCTGACGCTATTGAACGCTCCATTTGTTTGTAAGTCATTATGAGTTTGTAAGTCACCTATATTGCATCTAAGATAGACTGCATTTTTTTACATGTACAACCAAAGAAATAATATGTTGAATGACAAGTAAAAGTGTCTCGTTATTAGTTGCATATAATGAATATTAAAAAATCCCTTAATTATGATACTTTTTGACATTATTCCGCATTGACTAATCATATAATCTTATAAGTAGATCAATTATTTAGTATTTTTATAATGAATATTTAAAAATCCCTTTGTTACTTTTTGACATTATTCCGCATGGACTTCTTATATGATCTTATAAGTAGATCAATTATTTGGTATTTTACCTCTCTGTCATATTATTTTAAAGAAAAGTATCCTTGGTTTTGTGTTAAGTTTAGTTTTTTTTTTGTATACAGGGTGTTTTTTTATCAGAGCATAATCCTTTAAGGGGTTATAGTACAGGTCATTTGCAAAATTTTTTTGTATGGACACTCATATGCGAAAGTGAACCATTATTGAGATATTTTAATTTTAGTGTTTATGTGAAAAAATTCGTAGGTGGTAACTTAAAATCTAAAGAAAAGAACAAAAATTCAAAAGATATTTAATATATATATCTCTATTAAATATTTTTATAGATAGATATATAATTATTAGATATTTAAGATAATATATATATCTTAATTTTATTTATTTATGACGATCTAGTTACATATCTAGAGCATAAAATGTACAATAACAACATTTTTTTAAACACAATGCTCCCAAATTCAAGAACGAAAGAAACATTTTATTAATATTTCACGCAAATTTGCCCCTTTAACCTTTAACTATGGACGTTCTTTTTTTGTCACACTACCATGGACGCGCGGTCTCTCAGACCGTTATACTTCATGATAAAATTAATGATTAGATGCTTGTATTTTTATTAGTTTTTTATTATTATTATAAACTAGAGTTCTCAAACTTGAAGACTTTAAATGTATTTAACCAAAACTTATTTTATTTTTTATAAATTTTAACAAATTATCATTTTAAGGCACTTTCAGTCTAAATTTTACCTGAGATCACTTAAAGGAAGAAAAAAATTAAACTTTAAAGTATTTTGAACAATCATCTGACAATGGTCCAATATTGGTAACATTATTGGCAGTCTTTGCATAAGGGCTTGGAACACTGCAGGCAAATCGCTTGTTTACAACTTATACAAGCGTCTAACTACGCTTTCGTTTTAATTTTGATGGACACAGCCTGCACGTCTTTCGCTTAGAATCATTCATTTCCGGTGTAGAGGACTCTCCAACAGGCATATCTGCACCTAAAATTCGTGTCAATGCCAATTTCAACTCCTTTTGCAAATTTGAATTTAGAGCACGTCTTTGCATACAAGGAACTACCAGAGACCGTGCTAATGCCTTGAGAAAATCTCCTCCCTCGATTTCTTTGACCTGATGCTGGTTGTGTAGAACATAAGCATTTACACCACACAGATCGAGGATTCTATAAAAATCACCAGAGGCCACCTCCTTGTCGTCGACTGCTCGAATAAATTGAACACTTCTTATCCGTCTCATCCACTCCTCCCTTGGTGGAGTTATAATATTGTATTATCTCAGGTTTTTTGGAGGCCTCGTCTACTGTGTCACTGTGATGCATAGAAGATATCAAGACAACGGCTTTATTTTTCTTTGGGACATGTGAACACAGAGTTTTATCTTTAGTGAAACCAAATGAAGTTGACTGAATTTCTTGAGACTTCCCTGGTTGAAATTCTTTTGGTATCTCCCTCTTATTTTTCTTCACAGTCCCAACATACCTCAATTTTCTAATTGACAGTTCATCTACAAGTTGGATGGACGAAAACCAATTGTCTGCGGTCACGTTGCGATTGGTCCCTTGAATTGGTTTCGTCAAACGAATAACGCATTGAGTAGGAACGAGAAACTTCTTTTCATCTTCTGATAACCCAATGCCATCAGAACCTTTACCAGAATAAAAATAGCCGTTGTAAAAATAAAACGTCTTGGCGTCACACAAGGCACGCACAATAAGCCCATATTTTCCTGGTTTCTTTGGCATGTACGAGATCATGTTGCTTCTGCCACGAAACTTCACCAACATCTCGTCAACAGTGACGCACTCGCCAACTTCGTAAAGTTTTTGAGAATTTGTGACGAATTTCTCAAAAAATAGGAAAAATAGCCGCCAGCTTATCATTCTTTTGTCTTTCTGCACGATTAGCCTGGTCATCAAAACGCAGACATCGTAAAATGACTAAAAATCTAGTTTCAGACATGCAACATCTAAATATTTCGCAACCCGTACCATCTGTGGCGAAAATATAACTTGTACTTTCATGGTTAGACTTCAATACAGCAGAATAGTACAGTAATCCCAAAAAAGCATTCAACTCCACCATATCCAATTCTTTCAATTCGGGTCTTCCTTTCCTTTTGAACTTTGCTCTAAATTCAGCTATTTTCACATTAGTCCAAGTCAAAATAGTCTCTCTCATTTTTGTATCAAAAAGCTTGTCCCAAATACTGAAAGGTTCCCTTCTTTCATCTTCAGCCAAGCGTGAGACGGGTCTGCTTATAACAATGTTATACTGAGCAGTTCTAACCCTACTGGAAGGTGGATTAGTACTCCATTTGAAGCGATTTTTGCCATAATAATATTGAGATCGTCGTTGGCGTTGTTAAGTTGTGCAATGGGCACATTGTCATCTGAGCTGCCATGTTCAGATTTAGAACTGGAATTTCTTTCAGAAGTGGGATTCCCTACAAAACTGGGATCTACTTCAACTTCTCCTTGGTCACTTTCATGATTTTGTATGTAATCGTCATCAGATACTAAACAGTCAACAATATTATCTTCAGAATCGGATTGGTCCGACTCCAAAAGTAGTTTGTTTACTTCATTTTCGAAAGTAGGATCATCAACTCGCAATATTTTGCTTGGCCTCTGTTGCAGTGGCGATTTTTGTGGTCGTTTTTATCTATCAGTATTTGATGGATTATTTTCTGACATTTTGAACCAACCTAACCTAAAACAAACACAGTATTGATTAAAAATATTATATATTGCAAATATGGACCCGAGGTCTCACAGACCGCGATCAAAGTTTAAAGTCAAATTACTCACCCGATTCGCAGCCAACGACGCAACCTACCGCTTCAATCGTTTCGTTACTAAAACCGAAGCTACTGAGCGCGTCAGTAGTGAGGGGGGCGGGGAAGTGCGTGAACACGAAAATTAAAAACTGCGAGCGGTCTATCAGGCCGCGCGTCCATAGTTAAAGGTTAACATAAAAAGTCACTATGACATTTGTTGTGCATATTGTAAAAAAATCTTTCAAATGAGGACTACTTTTACAAAAGTGTTCAAACACCAAAGATATCACAAACAATAGAGCAGGGAGCAGCTAGAAAAAATAAAAGAAATAACAATGGTGTGTCATTTCTTTAAAACAAAAGGGTCAGCTAGCAAAATAGGTAAATTCTTGTAATTCGTTGCGTTCGGATGCTACTCGTGTGCTATCTGCATATTTGTTTTTCTTCTTACGACGATCCGGCTTGTGACTGTTCTGTGATTGATTGCCCTTCCGATTACTTTGCTATTGAACTGGTTACCCTGTGTGCTCATCCGAAGATATGGAGTGTATTAAGGACTATGGCTGGAAGACAACAACGAGATTTCACCAAGAAGAATATGCTGATATTCTGTTTACGTATGGCGTAGCTAGAGGCAATGCTTTAGCTGCCCAACGCGAATATAACTTGCAATACCCCAGTCGTCGCTTACCCGATGTTGGCGTCTTCTCTCGAGTTTATCGAAGTGCACGTGAGACTGGAAGCTTTCAAAGACGAAGAGGTATGTCATCTTTAATTTATTTCAACTGGACTGGTTTTATAAACTGCCGTACTGTTCAAATGCTACATTATTAACAAACAGTAAAAAACCCAGTAAGATTTAATAAAAGTCAAAGTTTATCCTAGAATCGATAGCTGAAAGATAACAAAGCATTTAAAATTATGGTTAAAAAACTGGTATAAATTAGAGATTACCTTTGAAAATTGTTTTTGTGTTTGTTAAAGTTTAGCTAGTTATAGTCCTTATTTCAATAATAATACTCGCTATTAAACTATTTATTAAGATAAGATGTGGTATTTTTCATTCGTTGACGTGGGCAGACCGCGTTTGTACCTTGCCGATGGCGAAGAAGAAATCCTCCTCTTTTTCCCACTACCTCTACAAGAATTGTTACTAATTTCCTCGGCGTGTCCCATTTTAAAGTTTGGCAGGTTTTACATGAATCTGGACGTCATCCCTACCACTACACTCCAGTCCAAATACTCAAGGAAGGTGATCCTATAAGAAGAGTACGATTTTGCAGATTTCTTCTAAATTGTGACATTGAAGACCCAAAATATTTTATTAACCCGCGAGTCTAAACTTGATGAAGATGGAATAACCAACTACCATAATGCTCTTGGGAATTGCTCTTGGCTATTGGGGAAAAAAAGTAGTCGCAAACCCAAAATTAAAGCGGCCTAAAGGGTGTCAGAGAAGGATACTTACATTAATAACAATTTGATGTCCTCATTTCCTGCCCCAGACTTTGAATGAGGAACATTATGAAGATTTTTAACGAAATACTTTATTTGATTTATTACAGGACATACCATTGGCGACCTTGCGATCAATGACATTCCAACACGATGGATGCCCAGCACATTACAGGCACCTCCAGGCAAATCAGAAATTGGTTAGATAAAAATTTCTCCAGTAACTGGATCGGCCGAGGAGGGCCAATACCATGGCCAGCAAGAAGCACAGATTTGACCCCCATGGATTATTACGTATGGGGCCATGTGAAATCTGTAGTTTACTAAAACAATCAGCCGTTTTCAGATGTGGAAGTAATAAAAAGAAAAATAATTACAGCAACTGACCAAATTAAACTAAATTTAAGCTCACGAGTGGTAAAATCGGAATTAAGGAAAAGGATGCAAGTTTGTGTGAGAAACCAAGGTAGCCATTTTGAAAATAAGTTATGATATTTTTTTTTCCAAATATTTACTTTAATTTTCAAGATGGCTACGTTGGTTTTTATTCAGGTTGAAAGGGAACTTACAAATCTTTTATTTTTTCTACCTGTTCCCTGCTCCATTGTTTGTGTGATATCTTTGGTGTTTGAAAACTTGTGTAAAAGTTGTATATGTCGTTAGAAAGCTTAGGAAATGTAGACGTTTTTTTTACAATATGCACAACAAATGTCAGTGACTTATTATGCTAAAAGGGAAATTTACGTGAAGTACTAATAAAATTTTTCTTTTGTTCTAGAATTTGGGAGCATTGTGTTTAAAAAAACGTTGTTATTGTACATTTAATGCTCTAGATATGTAACTAGATAAATAAATAAAATTAAGATATTAATTAAATATCTTTTGAATTTTTGTTCTTTTCTTTAGATTTTAAGTTACCACCTACGAATTTTTTCACATAAACACTAAAATTAAAATATCTCAATAATGGTTCACTTTCGCATATGAGTGTCCATACAAAAAATGTTGCAAATGGCCTGTACTATAACCCCTTAAAGGATTGTGCTCTATTAAAAAAACCACCCTGTATTAAATCTATTGGTGTAAAATATTTTAATTCATCATTAAAATAATATTAAGTTTTTAAGAAAAGTGTATACCTCTGTATTTGTTAGAGTTGAGAAATATATAATAATTTATTTTTAGACGAAATATATTTATTTATATTTAAACGGGTTTTTCTTTGCTAGATAATAATAATAACAATAATAAATCCCCAGACAAACACACCAACTGTATGGCCCCAAAGTAAGCAGAGCTTGTGTTATGGATGACCATACAGCGAACTGGGGGGAACCCAGAATAAACCTACATACATAAATACAAACAACCATGATCCGAGAACAAACATCTGTGTTTAGCACACAAATGTACGCCCCGTCCAGGACTCGAACCTGGGACCTGCGGCGTATGAGGCAAGGCTACTTACCACTATACCACTCGGTCGTCATGATGCCTATATATATATGCAGCAGGACCCTACATTTTATCCGATTGGAATCTAGAGTTTAAAGTCTGTATTTTTGCTGGTTTTCTAGTAATTATGTTTCTTGTTTATTGGTTATTGATATTAAACTTTACTTGTTTATTCGACATTTCAGCTGGTTTCGATGAAGCTTTATCCATGTTCACCTGGAGAGCCCTGGAGAAACTCCTAAAAAGCTTATAGATCTATCAAACTTAACTTAAGAACTAAAAGTCAGAGAGAATTGCGTCAATAGTAGAGATTTGTATTCATAAAGCTGTGGATAGGGATATTATTCTTACCAGAATGTGGAGAAACAAAAAACAGTAAACTGTGATTTAATTATGTTACATATTTGTTTTATGATTATACCATGAACAAGATTTTACAAACACTTTGTATTTTACATAATGAAGGAAGGATAATTAGCTTTCAGATTTTTTGTTAAGTCAGTAAGTAGGTATAGAGACAGACATAATTAACAAAACTTAACATTATCATATTACATATTAATATTGTCAATTGTGCAGAAAATAATGTAACTCGGTTACTAATGCGTGTACAATGCAACATCTCTTGACAGTACGCCAGATATTTTTAGCATCTATCCTCACAAAAATAATGGTATCACTGTGAAAGTCAAAGGGAAATCGTAATAAGAGTATTCATATAATTTAAGGGCTAAAATACAAACTATTTGAATTAAACTTAAGGTTATTTGAAAAGTACTAATAAAATGTTGACAAGAAATATCATGGTCTGGGCTGAAATCTTCGAAACAAACAAGTGTCCTGCTGGCACGACAAAGGTTTTGCAGGCGCATATCTCATAAGGTAATAATTATTTTTTATTTAAACCAAGGTATTTTTAAGGTACCTACTAATAATACACCACTCAAAGGGGCCATATAGCTTTGGTCTGAAGACCTTCAAACAGTGGAGGGTCCTGTTAGAAAAATAAGTAAGATTTCGCTGTAGCCGTTTAGGTACTATTTTTTTACCTTCACAATTCAGATGGTATTAAATACTACAGACCTTAAACTTTAGCTTCCAATCGGATTCAACTTAGGGTCCTGCTGCATATACAGTCATCATCAGATGACATCGATCGACGTACTTTCTAATATTTTAGATAGAGGTGTGACTAATATATTCGTAATAGTTATACGTAATAGTTACACGGACCAAATCACATATTAGGTAATATGAATGTTATGATATTAGGTTATTCTATAATAGTCAAATAATAGTGAGTGACGTTCGTCGCGTCACAGGAGAATGCGACGTTGCCAAACTTGCGTGTTATCCATCGCTCGCGCTCTTCGCCGGGCCGCACAGCGCTACGCGATAGCGTACCAAGGACGTATTCGATCGAACATTATCTATGCGTTGCATACACTTCGCGTTTTGTATGGAAGTTTCATGGATAAGCAGAGTGACAGTATGTAATCGACATCGATTAAATAAAAATTGTTAAAAATGCGCAATATTTTTATAATAATCTGAGTAATAGTAATAACGCCTAATTTTTTAGATAGATTTTATGTTCATTTAGTTTAGTTAGACGTGTTTAATGTTAATGCCTGTTAAAGTATGAAGGCAAAGGACCATGCCCATATTAGTATGGAGCTGAAAGTCTGCAATACCATGCATTGCCCAAATTACAGCTCTATGTCATATGATAACTTTATAACAGTATTTATATGATATCTATATTTAATGTCGTATAAAGCGCCGGTTCAAAAGATATTGGACATTAAACTTGATAACTTCCTACTGATTTTTTATACATTTTATTGTTTACAGACAGCATTGCTATTAGTTTTTCACTAGGAACTTCATGATCATCACATAAGCTAAGCCAGATCAGTGTTCTTTTATATACTTATCTGTATGTTATCAGATAAACATGTCAGTTATTTGGAATTATCTAGTCTGTCTCCATTGTATAGTGTCAATATGTATGTGAAAACAATTTGGTTAGATACAAAGTATTACGACTGGGAAAAGGCTTGCGAATTAAGACACGATTACATGTTGAATGACAATTTATTTGTTAAAATAATGAGCTTATATACTAGATATCAACGTGTGAAATACAGAAATATTTAATCATCTCATGATCTTCCTCTTATCACGTATGTTCCTAAATAGATAAACTGATTCTCTGTAAGTCACGACTGGGGACGCCACACTAAGCTTTAAGTACTCGAGTAAATAAATATAATAATATCAATCTAACTACTAATATCAATCATGTTGAGTTTTATCTGGTCGATCGTATCAATAATAATACGCAAATAAAACCGCAACTCTATAATAATAGGTATTCGTTATCATTGGTAACAAAACTATCACATCGAATGAATATACATGGACCAAAAGACGTGATTCCAGACCGTAATAAATAAAGCATGAATGAATGACTGAAACGATGATACGTACTGCGATGTCAACAAGAACGTCTTATTTTTTTTAAACTTTTATCCAGTGCTTCATATGATTTAAAATTAACAACATAATTCTAGTTTTTATTTATTAGAGCAATCTTGTAATATACTTTATCTGGGCATTTCTAGGGCACAGATGGGCATTGACGTTTAATCACTACTCTTAATCAATATTATATACTCGCTAGCTTTATTAATACATTACTTTTTCGGGTTGAAAAGTAGCGTACCTATGTACTTTTCGTAATCTGAGACCTAATCCAAGAAATCCAGTACCATACCAACATTTAAATCGGTTCAGCAGTTTGAGCCTGCAAAACAGTTGAACAGTACCTACATAAAAACTAATAAATAAGCAAACTTTCGCATATTATAATATAATTCTAATATGAGTATGCGATTCTCTTACACTCGTATAACTAATAAACATGCAAACTAATAAAGATTAAATGAATATTGCGTATTATAATAACAACATCGGACGGAAAACTAACCCTATTATTTGACTGTTACCGAATAATAGGCACGATAACCTATGTAAAGCGATACCAATGTAAAGCGTTATATTCGATAATAAAAAAACGTCATCTTCAACGCGCTCGCTCGCGCCGTCTTTTTCATGCAGGCGTATCCATGTCGCAGTTTCTATGAACTTTAAGTGAACAATCAAAACAAAAGCACGCAATTTTTATTCCATACGATTATAATAGAGTTTCAAGGACAGTAAAAACTCTTTACGAATATAAATAATACTAATACGAATCATATTATATTGCAAGAATATCGAAAATCCAATATTGCCTCTTACTGTTACTAAAACTATTTATTTGATATCGCTCTATTGAAACTATATTATTGATAGGTGTACCTATAAAATCTAATGCATCACTGTATATCGATTATTCGTTACGAATCGTGTATTAAACTGGCAACAGATGCATTGCAATGCGTTCAGATATCGCGAAAATACTATAACACCTATATTAGTTTGATTCGGATACTAAATCGGCTCGCTATTATTTGACTATTATCGGGTAATATGCGAAGTTGCCAAACTTGGGTGTTATCCATCGCTCGCGCTCTTCACCGGGCCGCGCAGCGCTACGCGGTAGTGTACCAAGGACGTATTCGATCGAACATTATCTATGCGTTGCATACACTTCGCGTTTTGTATGGAAGTTTCATGGATAAGCAGACAGACAGCACGTAACCGACATCAATGTAAAAAAAAATTGTAAAAAAAATACGCAATAGTTTTATAATAATCTGAGTAAAAGAATAATGCCTAATTTTTACGAAAGTTCATTTAATTTAGTAAGACGTGTTTAATGTTAATGCCTGTTAAAGTATGAAGGCAAATTTAATCACTACTCTTAATCAATATTAAGAGTAGCTAGCTATATTAACACATTATTTTGTCGGGTTAAAAAGTAATGTGTTAATCCGAGGCCTAATCCAAGAAATCCAATACCATACCAAACATTAAAATCAAATCAGCCAAACAGTACATAAAAACGAATAAATAAGCAAACTTTCGAATTTATAATATAAGTCTAAAATATGCGATTCTCTTTCATAACTATCTCTCGTGTAACTAATATACACGCAAACTAATATGGTTAAATGAATATAGCGTATTATTAGAACAACATCGAACGGAAAACTAACCCTATTATTTGACTATTACCAAATAATAGGCTTGATAACCTAATATTGGTAAAGCGTTATATTCGATAATAGGAATAGGAATATTTGAGCCTAATATAACACCTCTAATTTTAGAGATGGGTCATGGGCCTTTCATGGTCTATGCTTTTAAGGCGCAATACACACTTAAACTGTCGACCGCTGAAAAGTCGGAGAGTTGCTCATTTGCATTGACACTTAAGCAAGGTAGTATTTTTTGCCAATTAAAGTTTCTCATCTCATGTCGTTGACGAAAGTTTTTCAGTAATGAAAAAAATTATAATAAATAAAAAATCTGTAAGCACCATCATCTTAAACACTAAAACGATTAGCGCTTCAAGTTATATCAACTAATTGGTGGCCGAACTGAAGTTTTTTCAACAGTAAAAATTAGAGAAACTGTGAAACCTACCTTCACCGTTAAAACCTGTTCCTTCTGATGCTATCCTCAAAACTGTTTTATCAATTGAATCTTATGCACTTAGTGTGGACAACATAACAATGTACATCGTATTTTTCACCTTACCGCATACTTTGGATTTTAAACCGGCTATTATAAACAAACCAATTAATTACCACTGCCACTTTCAAAAAAGTGAATAACCCACAACCACTTAGACACTTACAAGCATTAAGTACTTTTGTTTGTGTATATTTTATGTTTTTTGTCTAAACTTCTTAAAAGAACTGTTTATAGTCAAATAAGTAGTTTTTGCGAGGAAAGTTACATTCTGCCTACGCAACAGTCGGGTTTTAGAAAAATAGGTATTACGACAACCGCACTCTTAGATGTAATTGTCAATGGCAACGAAAATCACGCAACTATCCTTACATTGCTAGATAATTCACGTGCTTTAGAGTGCATCGACACGACGACTTTCGAAACTAAGTATCATCGGTTTTGATCCGGAAACAGTTTCATGGTTCTCTAGTTACTGAACTGGTCGAATGCAAAAAGTAATTCTTTCGGACTGTACCGAAAAATTAAATGTTTTGCTTGTAACACGAGGTGTTCCCCAGGGTCCTATTCTAGGTCCATTACTATTGATATACACCGTTGACTTAATAAACCAAGTCCAGCATTGCAAATATCACCTTTATGCTGATGACCTCCAATAACACATTCCTGCAAAAACACATAACATCAATGGCGCTATTTCAAATGAAATGACTCAAGATTTATCTAACGTTGCTACTTGGCCATATAAAACGTACCCTATGTCTCATCTCCAAAATGTTTTTTAAAATACTTTTTTCTCGGTTCAAAGGGGCAAATTGCAAAAGTTAAAACGCATAATCCACAGATCTATAATGGGGGTGCCAATAGAAAGAGTGGACTAGTCGCAAAATCTTGGCGTTATCATGGATGATATCTTACGTTTTGAAAATCACGTAAACGGCATTGTCCGGGACTCCCTTTATCGACTCAAGATGATGTACAAGATAAGGGACTTCATTAGTTTTAAAATTAGGGTTATGTTATGTGAGTCACTCATCCAAATTAAAATTTATCGTTTTTGGGCATAACTCTTGCAACGTGTTCAATACAATCAATATGACGTGACAATACAATCAATTGGTGACGGGTCGCTCACTTCCCTCTAATATGGTTGAGGAGGGCGATGGCTGGATCCCGCGTTAACTCGTGAACGGGTGCCGTTTGAGGGTGTTCGTCGTTTGGATACTTGGGGGGAGGAAGACTTGCCGAGCTAACAGATGCAGAAAAGAATAATTTTGTATAGACATAAAGAGACTCTGTAAATTTATTTTGAAAAAAATATACCCGTGAAGTTTCTTGCCAGTTCTTCTTCACGAAGGTTTTTACGAACTGGTGGTAGAATCATGTTTTATTTGACGTCAATAAGAACAAGTAATTGTCAATGTTGAGAAATAAATATTTTATTTCATTTCATTTCATTTCATGCCAAAAAAATGTCTACCTCGCTATACTCCTGTTTGACTTAGTGCACACAAAGGAACCTGTATACTTATATAATAAATTGAGATGGCGAAAGGAAACAAACAAGAAAATAGTATGATATCCTGCACTCAGCCGCTGCTTCCCCATCCTCATACAAGGTAAGTAGCTTTTCCTACCATGCCACCAAAATATACCGCCTCTAATAAGAAACATTGCAAACAGTAAATAAATAAATGTATATACAGGGTGTAACATTAAGGGAGCATAATACTTAAGGGTCAGTAGGTATACACATTGTTAGAATATACTGTAAAATAATTGGAGTTATAGGGGCTGGTTCAGACTTCCATAATTTTTTTATTAAAATTTTTTACTCAACATCTATGATGCCCTAAGTGGTTTTCATATCTACCTATGCATGCATGAGGCGAGCGCAGCCATCGTCACTTACCTACCTATCGAGTAACGTAATGCGATGCGACTGGATACGATTTTAGTTACTTTAATAATTTCAAATAAATAAAAAACTCGAATTTTTTTGTTTATTTACGCCTTATGCGTAGGTAGGTATGAAAACCACGTAGGTCTGTCAAAGATGTTGAAGTAAAAAAATTTAAATGTGTAAAAGTCTTAAACCAGACCCAATAACTCCAATTCTTTTACAGTGTATTCTAACAATGGTATATTTACTGACCCTCAAGTATTATGCTTGCTTTATGTTACACCCGAAAGTCCCAGAGTCGACGATGAACCGGAAGCAGGAGTTAACAGGTCATAACAGCTATCAGTAAATTAAAAAAAAAATTCTTGACCCTGTGGTTATGAAACTGTAGGTATTTAAATCATTTCAGTCTTGTTGCTACAAATTGTAACTTTTGCTTGGTTTTATTTTTGAAATATAGCCCTGATCAATGATGTATATATACATATATATAGGTATAGTAGTACCTATTTAAATTTAGTAGTTGTAAATAAGTTAAATCCGCGGCCCGTGGCGTCCGGTGCGCTGACGGAAGATCAGCGTTGAGCGTTCGTGAATAAAGAGATAATCTCTCTAGCTATCTAAACCTAGAAATTCGTTCAGTACTCCGCATTATATGTATAGCTAGGCATATACCATATTTCCGCCACCGTATATTTAAAATCACACATTATAAATTTAAATATATATGGTTTCAATTTTTTTCAGCCCGGCCCCATTATTCTCAGTTCTCAGTATGTGCCAAAAGGTATTATCGGCACAGAAAATCGCGAGTACTCCGGTTCAAATTATATGCCTTTATGTCTCCTTTTTATACCAGATACCTAAATGAAATAATGTAAAGTACTAAATTACGAGGGTAGGGTGACCATGTGGCAATTGCACTATTTGAGGACGTTTACAATGTCTATTCGAATATTGAATCGGTAAAATTTATGTGAATTTGAACGTTGGGAACGTTGGTTAAATTGTTTATAAGCTTTAAATCACAATAGTAACCAACACACATTAATTAACCAATATCTAATAGTAACTATGTTTTAATTACCTATTTGCTCTAGTTTAAGTTTAGCTTTTCGCCGTGTAACTATAGTGATGTTAAAAGTGGTGCTAATATAAGATTGTACAGAAGTATTTATGTACCACATTATTTAATTTTGTAATAAAGCTTAATTGGATCGTGTGCGTACTCCTATACACAACTTGCATTTAGTCAACGTAAAATATTGTCAATGTAACCTGTGTACCTGCACTTCGCAAAGAAGGTATTTTCTGTAAAAAAAAACATCAGTTAGAATGTACGCAATAAAGAATTATCGTCGACTGGGTACATTGCTTTTATTTTTTCCGTGTGTAATTTTTATTTCCAACGCGACACACCTACAAAAATAGGCAATAGTTTTATTAGAGAGCTGGGCATCTGTGCGGATATCTACTCAGGTGGAGATTGTTTCCCCTGTACTTTTTGCGTTTATCTCAAAAACGATTGACGCACAAAAAAAGATTTACACATTGACACGGCTTTATACACTAATTAACTGCTGAATTCAAATAAAAATACAATGTCTGCCTGTGGGCCTCCCTATCCATAAGTTAACTAGTATAGGTCTAAAAAAATTATTAAAATTATGACCCCGAACGTCAACGCTCTAGCCAATTTAAAATACGTGTATTTTTAAACAACCTTACCTTTCATGTGCTAGCAAATCTTTTTCTTTTGGTGCTGTTTTTGGTGACATGTGCCCTTGAAGCACGTGCCGTGAAGCAATTGGGTATTTGCCAAAACAATTTTTATTAAGTATTTAAATAGTTTATCAACAGTTAATAAGTATTGCAGAAGTAACAGTATTTTTACAGATAATAGTTTTCTAGATACAGCAATATGTTTGAGGATAAGCGATTCGTCCAAAAAAGCTCCATAGAAAACGGTACCGAGTTGTGACGTCACACCAGTATATCATGCAAAAAATTGTATGGGCGTTTGAATAAAACATATAATAGCTGCGTAGATAATGCGTTTACATGCATAGTCTCGTAATAAAATTGTTACATTTAATGCAGTAAGCTAAAAAATTTACATAATTTTTTAATACGCTTCATTTTAAAGTTTTCTAATCTATATAATTTCGATATTAAATTTAAAACTTTATTTTTCAATATATTTTTTGGGTCAAAATACCTTTAATTTTTTAATTAAATGATAAAACCTTGCATTTTCAAATGTTGTCAAATACCCAATTGCTCAATTTGCTTATATAAGTTAAGCGCTGCGTAAACGGGGACAGTTTTTATTGCTGACACAGCAAACCATCATAGGAACCGTAGTTAATACGTCCAGTGGCGACAATCCGGCGACAGTCCGGTTGCCTGTTGCTTAAGCGGCTTACCACAAGATACCGTATAGTTCAAGTGCTAATGAACGATTTTGAGTAGGGAATTGAGGCAGGATGAAGAACTGTGAGATTGTCCTCGAGTGGCCTTGAGTCAAAGTGAAAACCTGGCTGAAAGGTGAAACTAGTCCTTAATATTTTTATTTTTGCCAAGTATTTTTTTTAAGAAAAAAAATATTTTGATGCTCTTTGAAATTTTGGAAGCGTACTTAGTAATATACGTAATATAATACATACTTAGTTGTAAATAGTCACAAAACCTAGATCATTTTTGTGGAAAATTATACCTGCCAGTCGATCGAAACTATTTTCGTGAGAGCGATTGAACAGTGCTTAAATCTACGCTTTAATGCGCTGTAATGTACATAAAGAAAACACGAAAGAAACAGAAAGTAAAGTTTTATATTTAAAAAAATATATATTTATAAATAAAAAGAAAAAAAGAAAATTACATTCAGCATAAATTTTAAAATCTAAGCAGGTAGGCGATGCTCTATATCAGTTAGCTTGTCACTTAGAAAACACAAGTCGTGCTGTATCTTCATAAGCATAGATGTAAAGCTATCCCTGCTCTTTTTGCCGCTGAGTTTGAAGAAAACTGATGAATTAGATAATTTACACGATAGGTTTGATTTTCTGTAGCCAAAATTTACATGTGGGTTGGCATCCCCGATCCTATCCTGGTTATTAATATGTTCGCTCGATGCCTTTTGTTGATCTGTGAAATTAATGTGTGTATTTGGTATTTCGCAATGGACTAGTCCATCAAATTTTTCTTCTGCTAAGTCTCACGAACTGACAAAGAATTTATGAATCCGAAAGATTAAAATCTAAATATCTTATGTCTCATGATAACGAAAAAAGACATAAATTATTATATGTCAAAATATGGATACTGGGATAGGACTTATGTTTTGGGTTCTCATTTTAGGAATCAAAAAAATGTCAAGTTTTCGTAGAATGTCTTCATTTGTTTCTCAAAATAGCTATGTCTTTGCTTCGTCCTAATGCGAGATAGACCGAGTAGAAAAACTACTTACTTATATTGTCGCCAGTGGTTAATTCAGTACCGTTGTATTCATTGGTTTTACCCATTGTGAGCATATTATGTGCATTCATTGACATTAAATTGCCTGAAAAATAAACACTTTATAGTACGTTTTCAGTATTTACCAACAACTTATTTCCGTACTCTTGAAAATATCAACAAGTGGTAAAATATTTCGTTGGACGAAATTCACGGCGCGGTGTCTATGTACGTAGTTTTGTAATCATACTGTATTGCTTTATGTATAGGTCATATCTACTCATAAAACAATTCAATGAGAATCAAGATCTTGACGCAGAACATTCTATTTTCAAAGACAATAATAAAAAAATTAAGTCTCGATTTAGTCGGGAGAAACATTGTTTATTCGAATAGTAAATAGTAAATGTTGTTCATAAATATTTACCCGGAGGACAAGATCCTGGTGGATATACCTCCATAACATATGGATGCATAGGGTCGTTTCCTTTGCATAATTCCGTTAGTGAGATCTCTTTGTCGTTGGCCTTCAATACAATTATTTCTTCGCAAAAGTCTGGTAGGTCTAGAAGATGCCAAACTTTTTGGCGTAGGACCGATATAGATGCCGTAGGTTTGACTGCTATGTAGCGCAGTTTTTCATCTAATACTTTTAAATAAAGTTTAGGTTTAGTTTTTTATTTGTAGCAGAATTTTATCTTATATTTATTAATTTAATTGTAATAATTTTAATAGTTTGTAAACAATAAATAATAAAAACAAAAAATTGAGTATTAATAGAGAACACATTGTACTTTGATTCCTATCTGTTTTATTCTACTCAGATTACCTAGGTGACAAAAAAAACAATATTACTTTGTCACTATACCTATCAACTTACTTAATGCAAATACCCGGAACAAGTTTGCAGTAATGTCGACAAGGTAAGTATACAAGCTCCAAAGCAAAAGAGTTCTTCCAGTAATATATTGAAAAGGTTGCCTGTTTTCAACTTAACTATATTTTCATAAAACAGACCTTTGAAAAAAAAATAGTATAGGGCAAAATTCTCCATCTTGTTGTTGTTAATCAGGCACCTTTAAAGAAAAACTTCTGAAAAATTTCACTAAAATATGTATTTATGGGCACTTTAATTTCCTACGACTAACTAAAAATAGTTCGTGTAGCTCTTAATCGATGCAAAAGTTTTCGTCCAAGTCTCAATTCTACTTGTTTTAATTTAAAAAATAGTAAAATTCGATTTGAAAACCGAAGCATCTGAACTGCAATCAACAACAAAATTGTTTAAGGGTTTGCTAGCGTCAAATGTGTTTGATTTTATTGCTATTTTTATATGTGTAATTTGTTATTTTCTTTTTGTGTGAATTTTTAGTTATTTTCATTTTGTTATTGTTTCCGTTTAAGCATGTATTTGCACGCGAAGTGTGTCTATTCTCCTACAGGTCTTGGCAGAATAAACAGCGTGTGACTGGACTTGCTTCAGCACACATTAAGCTGAGCCAGGGCCTTTTTGCTCACACTATTTTGTTAGTTCTAAGTCATATATTGTAATTTATATTGTTTTCTCTTCCACGTGTATGTAAATAAACGTACTGTTATTAAATAATCTGTCACATGATGCGTCACGGTCATTTCCAAACATATAAAAACCTTCATGCAATTTTATAATTATTTTCACTATTTTACAAGGAACCTATCGCCCACGAAGTACGAAAAATAATTATTCGTAGCCACAATAATGGCAAAGCTGCTTACCAAATAGCCAAGGCCTTATCCCTACTAAGATCGACAGTTCAGACCGTCATCAAACATCACAGAAAAATGGCACGGTTGAATAAACCTGGTCGGCCGCGAATCACAAGCGAAGCTGAAAATCGAGTTTTAAGGAAAATCATTAAAAAGAATCGTCATGCCCGTGCAGGAGAACTTACCTTGAAGTGGAGAGAGATGATTCACAAAGATGTTACTGCAAGAGGGTCGTAAAACGATTGGGCTATGGGTTTAGACTGCTGACCAGTGGCATAAAATAATATGGAGTAATGAATCTAAATTTGAGGTGACGACGGTCGGTGATCTACGGAAAAAAGTTATCAAAAATAAAGACGAAGCATTCCATACCGATTGTTTGAAAAGAAAAGTGAAGTTTCCTGAATCGGTAATAATATGGGGCTGCATGTCAGCACAAGGTCTGGGTCGTCTACATTTTCTAGAAGGAACTGTTAATACAGTAGAATACCAAAACGTTCTGGAAACAAGTTTCATGCCCTCGATTCCAACGTTGATTCATCAATCAATATCGTAATGCCTACACCTTTCAACAAGATGGTGCTTCCTGTCTCACTGCGAGGACAACCATGGCTTGGTTTTACCGGAATCAGATCCCTGCAATGTATTGGCCGTCAAGTAGTCTAGATTTGTCACCGATTGAGACCCTATGGTGGAAAATGCAGAAAATGCTGCGCAAGTACACAGCAAGGTCTAAAGCAAACTAAAGGAAACAATTTTATCTGTCTGGGGCTCAATAACTACACAACAACGTGAAGAATTGGTAGAAACGATGCCAGGAAGAATAAAGGCCGTGAATGATGCTAAAGGTAACGCCAATGAGTGGTGTACAAACTATTTTGCGCCGTTGAATGCGATGGACGAAGTTTATTGCGTGAATGGTTCCCCAAGAATTTATTATATTTTATTTAAATAGGGAAATATTTTGTTAATTTTTTAATTTAAAATAAACTTCAATGTTGTGTTGTCAATTATTGAACTACTTAAGTTATTTATCTAAATTTTACTTCGAATATTAGGCACTAGTAATATTTGGCACGAGATGAATTCTTTTGCATTGGGACACGTATGTTTCTAATGCATCATAGACAAAAAAAATCCACGAAAAGCCCCTGCTTGCATGCTATGACAATTTAAATTAATGAGATAACGTTCACTAATGTACCTTCATAATTGAGGGCGGTAAGGTATTCACCAGTAGTCCACTCATGTGGGGGCAGTATTGTTGTGATGCTCACAAATATAAAAACCTACTCACTTATTAATAACAAGGTAAGTACCGATATTTATTCATTGCAGATGAGAGTGATGAATCTACGCTCTCACACAAATCCAGGAACATACGAGTGCGCAAAGCAAATTAGGATTAACTTCATGTACAACACAATTTAAAACTTACTTCCTAGATCATGACGACGAATTATCAGAAAAGTGATAACATCTTTTTTGAAGATATTTCGCCATATCTTTGTAAGAGAAGACATTCTGGCCCTTCACGCTTCGATGATTTCCACAAATACATTTATTCCGTATTCGTGACTAAAATATTATTGAAAAACTGCATGGTTTTTATTATATCGAATAAAAAATGTTGGATTTGCTTGCTTATCAGCCGTCAAGACGACAACTATTCGTGCCAGCAAAAAGGATACATTCACTTCTTTCTAAGAGGCGCCACTTAGTGTAATGGAGTAGTTGTCACCAATTTTTAACAACATTTAAAATTTGTTAGATAGCCAACATTACAGACACGATAAGGGATGTGATGCCTGAAATCGATAAAAAGTAATGTGCGCTGTCGATAATAAACACGATAAATAGTAGCCATTTGTCTAGATTGACTAAAAAATTTAATATAAAAATGAATTAAAATACTTATTATTTTCTGTAAATTTCTTTATTTTATTTTATCAATTATCGAGTTATCTTATAAAAAGATAACTCAAAAATTAGAATGTAGTATTTGATACATAACCAAATATTGTCTTTTTGTGAAGTTGTTCAAATGGTTTAGACAGTTCTTCACTTCCAACAGCTTTTATCCATAAACGAACGCTGAAATTGGAAATGAACGATGTTGAAAACGTAGCTTTTTATTAGACTTTGATGTTTGTTTATTTTATGAAGGTTGAGAACAGCATAACATATAAACCACGTATCAATACAAAGCAGAAGTTGATTACAGCGTAACACGGTCTACTAAACCAAAGAGAGCAAAGAGGTTACAATAAAAAAAAGGGGACAGAAAAGTAAAATAGTCAATTTACACAGAAATAAAGTATTGAATCTAAATACTTAATACATAATGATTAAATTATTGGACGTTGTTTTATGAAAAATTATATATAGGTAATGTTAAGAAGATTTTTAAGTTATTTATTACCCACAATACAGTTCTGCACACACCTAATTGAATGTAATATTCTTAGTAATAGTAATTTTTTATTACAAAAGGACACCCAATCTTTTGTAATAAAGGTAAACCAATTCTCTTATTATGTATGAAAATGTTGCCTTAATTAGTTATGAAATGTTTCATACACATCGAAGTATAAAATATAGGAAAAGATAAAGGTTACTCTTATCTCACAAAAATAACTTTCTGTGTCTGTAATGTACTATAAAAAGAAGTCAGATATAGAAACATAGTTATTAAATAAAAACCAACATACCATTCTGTATCCAATAGAAAACTAGCTAAGAGTAGGTACATTTTTGCCAGGTGCCTAGGTACTTGTATTTTACAGACTTCGCATCTTCTAAAACCATGATATTTCCTAGAGCCACAATTGGAATCTATGATTTCTGACAGCTGTAGACAGAATAAAGTATAGTCTTATAATCTCTTTATGTAATTAAAAGCAAAAAAAAAGGAAATAAATGTCTATAGACATATTAACTTTAAGCTACTGCAGTAAAAGTCAGCAGTTTTAAGCATTTATAATATAGCCCTTACAATGATACGTTGGGAATACTACATCTACTACTTATACTAAATCAATATGCTTTTGGAAGAAAATAGCATAGTCACATATATGTTTAACTTTCTCAAAGATCTTAACACAAAAGGCAATGACAGTAGATATTTTACTTTGCACAAACACATACACAAACAAGTTCTTATATAGGCAAGCGGGTCCGTAAAGAATAGCACAATGTCCGTTAGAAATAAGCAATTGTAAACAATGGTAAGCGCAAGACAAAGGAATACGTGCGCACGCGTCGAGAAGGAATTCCGACTGGCGATCGCCGGAACTTGGCCGAGCGCGGCCGACCGATCACGCGCTAGGTGCCTGTACGCGTGAGTTTAAAGTTCGGTGAGGTACCAGTTGGTACTTGGTTATATGAGAAGATGTGTCGTATGAATGATGGGGTGAATTTGTTAAGTGTTAATTTATGTGAAGTGTTATTGTATGTATGCTTATATATGATGTCAGGAAAATAATATGTATTCATAAATTAAATAAAAGATAATTAAATATATTATGTATGTGTAATATACAAGGTGTATCAGGACCGCTTCCATTAACTTTGGGGTATGATTATACTGCTTATTCTCATTACGAAAAAGTACTTTTTATTTTTATTAACGCCAAAAATCTTGACATTTTCCAAAAATAAAATTTTATTTTTTTAGCTTTACATATGTAAGAACAAACGGATTATCACCAAATTTCAATTATATACACAGTATTTTTTACAAAAAAATACCCGCAATGTATTGGTAAATGTATTTACTATCTGGGGTGGCCGCGCGGCTACGTTGCTAGGCGATGCGACGCGGGGAGAGTGCACCAGACCAGCTCGCTTGTGGCTGTGGCTACTCGCGCTCAGCTGACTCACAGCGTGCGCATCGCGCATCGCATGAATACCATAAGCGAACTTTATGTAGTTGTTTCCTATGTTCGAATGACTTCTTATGTTATGTAATAGAAATTTTTCATGAATTTGTTTAGGTATGATAGCGATGAAATAAGTAAGTACTATTAAAAGCAGTTGATCGAAGTAGGATGTAAATAAATAAAGGCTGAAAATTATTCCTGTCAATCATAAGTTCGATAAATTCGTTTGGTCAAAAAATTTCATTCGTAATCCTAGGCTAGGCCTTTAATGAACTTTTCTTACTTTAGGCAAAGCAAATCATACCATTAGTTATACTCACTTCATTATAAACCTGCGTATCTACCTATTGCACTGCATTGACCAATAAATGACGAAACAAGCCAGCGTCCCTAAGTTAACTACCTACGTATGTACCTACCTAAGTTTCGAAATAATTCATTTAGGTTGTTTTGGTACCTATCTTCCCACCCAAGCAGGGGTACCTAGAAATCTGTGAAAGCACTTATTTGTCCAACCTAAAACAACTTTGTTTGCTTCTAAGAAAACGAGCAACCTGATGATAGGTATTTGTTACTTATAGTTTAATAAAAATCATTTACCTGCCTCGTGCCAACTCATTTAATTGTTACTGAACAAAATAAATAAACAGCAGCTGATCGAAATAAATAACGGTACAAAAATAATTCCTGCAAATCATCTATCCGAATTACTGCAATAACAAAGTTGGATTCCTCTTTCTTGTGAAAAAATAGTTTGAACCTAAAGATCATCAACCCACCAGATTCAATGACAAAACCTCGCGGTCATTAACGAAGATTATCTTGCTTAATAACATAATAGCTAATAACTTACAGTAGATTCCTTTATTAAAAACACCCTTAATACTTAAATAAGATAAAACTTACAGTAACTACCTAGTCTACAATAGTCTACATAGTAGATATTAAGTTCCGTAAGAATAAAAGTTGTAAATTTTATACGCTCTCGCCCGTGGCCTCACTGTTACTATGTGTGAATATTGAACATTGAACTGAGTACTAGCCTACTAGACAAGCACCGCAAGTAGCGATGGGTCGTCGATGTTTTTGACGTTAACGAAACTAGACGGTTTATTGACGTCGATCAACCAGTCGATCAACTAGTTGATTTCGTCGACTAGTCCATTATGATAACTTATAAGTTCTTCGTTGGTGTACGTTCTACGTAAACTTCGTCCTGAGTAGTTTAATAAGCAAGTATTTACTAGTAGAATATTTGTATTTTATATTTTATACGTTTATCTTGTGTACATACATATGTATCTTAAATTCCACTATAAATTAACATTACATGATATTTTTTAGCTTTTACATGTGAAGAGTAGTTTATTTATGATCAAATCGAACTTCCCTTCATACTTTTCCAGGTTTAGGACTGTCTGAATAGTAATGAAAAGTTATTTTTTCTTAAAAAAGCTTCTTTTCAAATTCAAACCACTAAATCTATTAATTAATAAAACAAAAAGTCAATTATCTAAACAACACTTTAATATTATGAATTACGCACGCAAGTCGTTACTCAAACATACACTAATTAGAATCGAAATTCAAAAGAAAGAAATGTAAGTAAATGATCACAAACATAAACTTATTTCCCGTCCACCATTGAACTAGTCGATTGTCACTCAACTCTTACAAAAATCAACTCTATGTACCTTGAATTGCAGCCTAAATTTGTTTGCCTCGACGGTTTTATTTCAACGAACTTTACAAAAATCAACTCTATAGTCCTTGAATTACAGCCTAAATTTGTCTGCCTCGACGGTTTTATTTCAACGAACTTTAGCTAGTTAACCAACTACGTTGAGGTGTTGTCGTTGCATTGCCAATCGATAAGAACGTTGTGAACTTTTTAGTTGTAGCCGTCTACGGATTCAACTAGATCATTTGCAGGCGATGAACGGTTCGTTCGTTTACTGCTCGTCGACCGTCGAATGAACTAGTTCGTTCATTCAACACCCATCGCTCCGCAAGCTAAATTTTGGCCAACCCCACTGCGGCCCCGCACCGGTCGATCACTCGGCGACCACGGATCGAATGGCAAACGAACACCCGATCTATCTGATGGTAAGGCTAAGATGGTATGGCACATTTAATCGTTGATGTTACTGATTAATGATTAATGATGCGTTGATATTGTTTTTCTTATAGTTCTACCATCCCAGACGAGATCTTAACATAAGAAACTCTACTCTCAGTAAACAGTTTTGTTTAAAGGACAGCAGGTGAATCTTAACACAGGGACATTCTCTTTCATTTACCTTTATTAGTTTGTACTAGTGGACCTTCACGCACTGTCAACAAAAAAAAACCAAAGATACCTAGGTGATGTCTAACTTTTTTCTATAAGTAGACGTCTAGTAACTTCGTTTGCAGTTTCAGATCGAAGCGCTGCATGTTTAAATCGTTTGACTAGACAACTTAAAGTTTTTGTAAAGCTGCATCTGATAATAAATCATTGAATAGGTAAAAATGGAATGCGTAGTAACTCAATAATATTGAATATTTAATAACACAGGCATTGTACTAGCTTCAAAGCACTACAAAGTTTCACATGTAGGTACAATATTAGAAGAATCTCATTATTGTATTTGGATCCTTAAAAGAAAACCTCCCTTTAGAAGTTCGTTCATAACAAAAATGCACAAACTCACTCATACAAGTTCACAAAACTAAAACATAGGTAAACTGCGCACATAGATATCACTGCGCATAAAAGCACCTAAAATAGGTACTTATTCACAAACATAGTCTCGCACCCTGCCCGCACCCCCTCACTTCTTAAAATCAACGGTGAACTGAAATAAAACTTAAAAAATGGTGTAGATTGCAGTAGGTACACAAACACTATTATTTCCTAGAAAAGCACTTCCGAAAGGTCGTAGTTTGCTGAGCGAAATCGTTTGGCGGAAGCCGCTAACACAAGGACAAATGAGCCGTCTTTCTTTGCACGTGCGACGACTGTGTACAACAGGTAGTGTTGTGACATGAAATTATCGATTAATGTTATTGTTTTAGTTTTAGTCTTTGTTGAGATGAGCGCAGTGCTTGCTTTGATTTAATGTATTGTATTATTGTAAATATTGTATCTAAGATTAGATTACTGTGAAGATGTCTTCTTAGGATTATTGGTAAGTATTAAAAGTGTTTATTGGTATTCTTATTAAAAATGCTTATTACCTGTT
The DNA here is from genome assembly GCA_923062675.1 of Marasmarcha lunaedactyla. NCBI lineage: Eukaryota > Metazoa > Arthropoda > Insecta > Lepidoptera > Pterophoridae > Marasmarcha > Marasmarcha lunaedactyla. The sequence goes on from OV281351.1 coordinate 10,088,778, forward strand.
TTAACCGCCATAACATCCAAGTCTAAGCGTAGTTATGTTCCGGAAAGGGTAAAGGATACGGAAAAGGTTAGAATGTACGGAAATGTTTACATTATTTAAAAAAGTTTTATTCAAGTAGTAAAAAGGTGAATATTCGAACACCATGCCCTAGTTTCGGAGAAAGGAAAGGATCAGACAGTAAGATTATAGGGTTCAGCCGAATTTCATATCACAAAACAAAAGCATAAACACGACTTATCGATATCAAAAAGTTTCGATAACTTTACTTCTTACACTATTTCTAGGATATTTGCGTGGCTCGTGCCGACGAAAAAAGCCTTTACACGGTCAGTTCCTTGTTGGCCGCGCTTGCAAGTGACACTTTTGCATCTTTATTTTCGTGTGTGTTTTCGTGTTCACAAATTGTGATCGTTTTATTTAGTGCTAAGTTTTGTTGTGCTTATTTTTGGGAACAAAAATGCCTGTTCCTTATGTATACAGCTCTCGAGAATATGGCATGATGCTAATATGCTTAGGAGAAGCAGGGAATGCTGCTGATGCTTTCAGGATTTACCGAAACAGGTATCCTAACGCCTACCATCCTTCTGACTCACGGGTCATAATAAATGCATACCAGCGAGTTTTGGAAAATAGGCCGATAGCTCCTGTAGTTTCTGGAGGTGGGCATCAGCTGGATGTCAACACAGAAGAGCGCATTTTAGACGTTTTGCGCCAAAACCCTCGTCTTGGAACGCGCAGTGCTGCCCAGCAGCTTAAACGTCTGCACGGTAGGTCCATTGCTTCACATTCAACTGTGCAAAGGATATTACGACGCAGCAGAATGCGGCCTTACGCAATTCATCGTGTACAAGCTTTGCTACCAGTTGATCGAGTCCGTCGTACTGAATTCTGCCAGTGGCTGTTAGATCAGCAGCAAAGTTCACCTGAATTCATCGAGCAACCTTTCTTTGATACTATTGATGAAGAAAACGGGTGGTTCGGTAAACGGAATATCCTAGTCCTTGGAAATCTTTTACAGCTTCCACCTGTAAGAGAAAATTCTCCTTTTATAAAATTGTCGGCTCGAGAAATTACAAAGCTAATAGGTGCTCTTAATTTTCCAAACCTCTGGCAAGACCTCTTCACGTACCAGGAGTTAACACAGAACATGAGGCAATTGAGTGATTTATCGTTCGTGAAAATACTCCTAAGAATAAGAGTAGGAATCACTACTCAAGAAGACCGACGTATATTATCAGAACGATTAATTACACTTAAATCACAGTCAAATAAAGGTAGGTTGCGTGAAATATTTGAAAGTCTTAGTCGGCTACCAGCAGATACAGTTTGTTTGTTACCGACAAGAAATATGGCTCAGCAACTTAATAATGCAATGTTACAAGGTATTCTGCATTCGGAAATTAAACTCGTAGCCACAGATAGTGTCGATTGTCCTAGTCATCTTATAAAAAGAGCTCGCGAGTGCATTGAAAAGTACGAGGAGGATTCTTCTGTGACAGCAGGCTTAGAAAAAACTATAGTTATTAAAAAAGGAGTGAAAGTTATGCTTAAACGAAATATTGACGTTTCTTTGGGTCTTGTCAGTGGTGCTATAGGCATTGTTGATAAAGTAGAATGGGATTTGAACGACAAGAAGAAGGCGAGGAGAGTTGTGATCTTTTTTAATAATGGTCTGAAACACGAACTAGCACCTGTTTAATCTAAATTTGAAATTATCAATAGAGCATTCGTTCACCGTGAACAGTTTCCAATCTGTGTCGCTTATGCTATCACTATACATAAGAGTCAAGGTCTAAGTTTGAATAATGCTCTCATTGATATTGGGTCATCCACTTTCTCTTGTGGTCAGGCTTATGTAGCACTCTCTAGAGTGACCAATTTACAAGGTGTTCACCTTATAAATATAGACTTTGCTTGTATTAAAGCACAACAGTCAGCTATAGTTGAATATAATCGCTTAAGAGCGAAATATCGCCCTGATTTATCACTTATGGTAATCAGTAAACCAGCAAAGAAAAAAGGCAAAGACAGAGAATGGGCTATGAAAACCGGCACTGCTGATGTGCAAGAAATACACCCCAAAAAAAAAAGGAAAAAAAATAAACACTAAAAAGACTGCCTAGCAACTTACAAAAAGAACTGAAATCCCACCAAAAACATTTCATGTAAAATGTTGCCAAGACTACCACATAAGGTTTGCCCTGTGAAAAAGATATCAGATCTCATGTAGAGCCAAGCTTCTGAATCTACACGGCCTAACTCTACCGACCCTAACTTCAACCAATTCTGCATATCAGTAAATATGTATGGCTTGGCTGTTTCGTTACTTACTTCAGATCAGAAACTCGGTACCGGTTTTTGACAGCACTTGTTTAATCCAACGACTGATAGATTGAGTTGTGACGGCTCTGTATGGCTTTTTGTATGGTAATAAAAGATTATTGAGATATCTGATCTGATATCTTGTGTTTTAAATAGATACTCCGATAACACTGTGGCTGGGCATATACGTTCGTTATCCCGCAAATAGGGTAGAAACAAAACGACTGATCCCTACTGATGTTTTAATGATGTCAGTAATGTTTATTTTTATGCCATTATCTACAAATGCCATGTTATCGATTTTAATAAGGGAGAAACTTTGATCTCGATGGGCGGTACATAATGCTAGTAAAATGATCAGTTTCTTTGCTATTTTGCCTAACGTTAAATCATTATGAAGAAACCAACTAAAAATATGATTTAGTACTATCTGTGGGTCCCAAGTACTTATGTATTTGGGTCGACAGGGTCTTAATTTGAACGCGCCCTTAAGCAAGCGTTTCACGAGTTTTGGAATCCTATGTTTCCAGTGATAGCTGACAATGCAGAGCGATGGGAAAATAAGGTACCATAAGGGCAACCATCATTGAATTGATTTGTAAGAAATAAACGGACAGAATTAACAAGGGTTTGAAAATATTAACTTTGTTGACTAAAGAAAATTGCCACCATAATCTTAAAGAAGAATTATACTGCTTTATAGTGCTGTCGGAAAACGATGCTAACATTAGCTTCGTAGAGTTTGTACAGAAACCCCTTCCGGTGAAAGACTGCCGCAGAGCCTCGCGACACCCAGAATAAGGTTCTTGTGTAGGGGATGGTGGTCCCTAAAATGAGATTGAACTAGGAATTAAAAAAATATATATCGGAAGCAATATACATATTTTTTTTAATAAAGGGCACCATGGCTGTGATGGTTACTAGGGAAAATCTAAAATTCCGGTTGCTTTATCATCTATGGTTTTTCGCAGGAATTTTAGAACCAAAGAAAAATGGAGGAAGGCGTAGAAATAATAATTTTTCCAATTTAATGTAAACACGTCGATACAAAATGTGTCAGGGTCTTCTTTCCAAGATACGTATTTCTCACATTTTGCGTTATCGCGTGAAGCAAATAAGTCAACTTCAGGCCTATGAAATTTTACAAGAATATAATAAAAAGCTAGATCGGAAATTGTCTATTATTTTTACGCCATATTTTACGCGCCAAATCGTTTAGATGATGGGGATATTGTATAAATACCTACCTCCCATCCGATTTACGTAACTAATTGCTGTAGTGTTGTCGAAGCGTAGCAGTATTGTTTGCAGAGTTTGTTATGTCGTTTACGAATGACTTCAAACCCAGAAAAACTGTCAATAGTTCTAAAAACTTTATGTGATTCAGTTTTTCTGCGTCTTTCCAACAGCCGTTTATTTTGTAAGAATTGCAAACCACTCCCCAGCCGGTCCTATAAGCATCTGTATAAATTTCTAATACAAAGTTTTGGAGTCTCATAAAATTCGATGTGGTTTCAATATTTGACGACCACCAAGACATCTTTGGGAAATAAATTTTTGTTTCAAAGTTATCGTGAGCTCTGAGTAAAGAGAGAAATTTATGACGCCCCAAGATCTTGGTCTTATAACCAACCATATTTTACCGCAGGGCAGGCTGCAACTAGAACGCCAACTAAGTGAGCCAACTCGCGAAGCTTACATGTAGGTAATTTTGAAAATTTTGTTACCAACTCGGCTATGTTGCAACGATTATCAGAGGGAAGGCATGTGATTTGTTTTTTTTGTATCATAGTTAAATCCTAAAAATTTACATAATTGTTGTAGATTCAAATTGCATTTCTCCTAATTAATGATAAATTCGAGACAGTAAATTAACCGTGACGATTCGTTGACGTTACCAACGCACTCGTCACACGTATCCCCGATGCATAAAATATCGTCTAAATTATAGACTGATTTATAGCCTTTATTTCTCAGAAAAGCTAGGACTTCCCTCATAATTTTAGTAAACACGCGTGGAGCGACTGATAAAGCGAACGGCATTCCGTTGAATTGATAAATAATCTTTTTTCTAGATCCGTAAGGTTCAAATTTGTATCTTAGATATTTACGGTCAATATTTCTTATAGGTACTATCAAAATAAGACCTTGAGATCTATTGTTGCTAGGAATCCATTACATGATATTAAATTGCAGGCCTTCGATAATCCTCCATTTTGAAATGGTCAGTCTGTATAAATTTATTTCACTGTTTTGAGTTTAAAATGAAGCGTTTGCCACCATTATGTGTGAGAAAAATTCTAAAAACAAATTGGATTTTTTGGGTTTGACACTCGGATATGGCCCCGAGTTTAATTTATTTTTGAATAGCAATTACTATTTCATTGTTTTCTACGGGTGAAAAAATATTGGTAGGTATATTAGTTTGGGTAACTGACATTTTAAATGGTAGAGGAAAGCCGTTCTTAATCCAATCTAACACTACCTCGTTTTTAGTTATTTTTAAAAAACTGTTATAAAAAGAAGTAAGGCTACCCACGTGAAGGCGTACCTTAGCTAGTGATGGGACGCTGGTGCTTGGGCACGAGGCTTATCCTGCAGCCCCGTACGTAGTGGCCTCTGGCCGGGCGTCAAATGAGGGCGTCGGGCTCCACTCGCTGACGCATATGTCTGGCTGAAGCCTCCCCCCTCCCCTGTTCGCCGGGTACCGAGGAAACGCTGACCAGTTTCCCTGCTGGGAAGTAGACGGGCGAGCGCTGGTTTGAGGAACCGTCGTCCTTTGAGGTTTAAAGGGCTTCTTTATTTGAAGCCACTGTTTGTCGATGGCTTTGGCAGTTTTGATTTCTTCTGACAGCTTCGATTCAAACAAGGTTTCATCACATTCACCGTAAGTGATCATGTGTAGTAAGGATTTATTAGACTCGGTGTAACAAGTTTAACGCGATTCTGTGTAGACGCGTAGTGCGAATTACAGAGTAGTCGACATCCGTTGTTTAGGGCGTTTTATAGCGCCGGTCTTATCGTCGCTTTTAAGGAGCATATCAATGCCTCTATTTATGGCTCTGATGCCGCAACCAAGCTGCCGCTGATAAACAGTCAGCATCTTGTCTCGGTTTCAGACAATATCTGGGACAGTGACAGAAATTTCTGCGTTTAGTTGTCTGGGATCTAAAACGGGATCAGTTGACACCGGTTCTTCTGGACCAGGAACTAGTTCAGATCCCAATTCGGGAATGACGTCGGAAACACCAGCTTCCTCTTCCGGAAGCTGAACCTCTGGAGCGGCAACTCTTTCGTTTGCCACGCCCGCAGTATGACTTTCGCTACCTAAAGTAACGTTTTAGGTTAGCAAGGGTAGAAAGGGTGAAAAATATTTTTTATCGAAAACTCACTCAAGTATTTCGATTTTAGGATCCAAATTAACGTTAATCTAATTAGAATGAATGTTTTTATTGCTTAAGTCATCGTTGAAGACTCGCAGTCAACCCCGATGCTATAAGTTATAAGCAATAAGTTCCGAAAACGTCAGAGTTATTGACTCGCAGTCAATCCCAAAGCGTATCAACTAATGTATATACATACATTAAATGAAACATTAAATAGCTAAATGGTGCATTTAAATGCTAACCTTCTTCTTCTGATAAAGATTCGATCTTGGGCACTTCTTTTCGGCATTACGTAACGATATTTTAAGTATACTCAAACAATTGAACAACAGGTGCGATAGCTACCGCAGACAGCCTGGGTGAGAGGTAGGGAGGAAATGTATAGTCTTTAAAAATCGTTTTAAGTCTTTTAAAAATGTGCGCAGCTACATAGTAAATGGAGGGACTACCTGGTAAATATCATATCGAATAATGAAGCGACGAAATATAATAACTTATTATACCTTTTCCAAGAAGGTTGCACAGGAGTTTATTCAACAAGAGTAACAAATAAAGTATCTATTTAATAAAGTAAAGTGATAGCGTGGCTTCTTTGAATAAACGAAAAGCTCTGTCTACAATTCTCATTGGATTTTCTATTTAATGTACAGTCGATGCCAGATACATCTATACCACTCAGTCGTCGGCCGAATGCCCCCCGTACGCACCGCGCGCTCACCCGAACTCACACTACTAAAGACTCGAACAATTAACACAACCGGTTTAGAGCGACTACATTGTTTGCAAAATAAATTCTAACAATCGGCGATCGAATCTGTTCAGAACAAAAAATAATGCTACTATACGGGAATATGGATCGTTAATTTCAACATAGCCTATGAAGACGAGCGTAGCTCAGCCGTATAATGTGCAGATTCACTTGCACGCTACCCTTACTTCAGGCGGCCTGAGTTCGGAAGGCGTGACCTTTTTTATTTTTTCTATTTTTGAGTTCAAATCTCGGAAGTTGTGCCCGTTTTTTTATTTTTTTCTCTCTTTATAGATAGTCGAAGAATATTTATTAATAAAGAATTAATAAATTTAATACGGGAAAATTAGATTAACTATATTCTATTTCTATAATATATCTTTTTTATTATATTTTTTATAAAATTAGTAAGTAGTAATATAATATAATGTATATATATATATATATATATATATATATATATACATTTTACATACGAATTAACCACATAATTTTTATTTTATTTTACGATGATGGAACGGAACGTACTTTCTGCCATTTCTTTTATGTCAAACTTGTCAAAATCGGTATACGTCACTTACGTCATGTCATGTGCTGTGTTCCGTTTGCCGATTGCAGCGCTCACAGCGCTCATATACCCGTTCCGATTGCCCGTGAGCGCGCTCACAGCGATATTGATACGTCATCAATGACGTCATAAACGCCGCCATCTTCCCGCTCACAGTGCCCAAGCTACGGAGCATGCATGGTCGCTGTGAGCGGCCTGTCAAAACTGACACATGACGTTACTTTGTTGATGTTTTTATTAGTCGATTAAAGATTTTAAAAGCTTGCTTATTAATTTTCTTTGGTAATAATGTAAAACAATGGCTCCTGCTTCATTCAGGGTCAAAGATCTTAATGAAATTATAACTTTAGACTTAATCGACGAACAATCAGAATGTTAGCGCGCTATTTATCGTTCCGATTGCAATAGCACTAATAACACTTTTAGTGCGCTCAAACGAATCGGAACGGTTTTGAGCACTTTTAGCGCTGTGAGCGCTGTAATCGGCAAACGGAACGCAGCATTAGTTAACAAATATATCATTAAAAAAATAGATTTTTTTACTGATTTTAAAGCAATTAAAACTGTGATAATACAGTCTAAGAAAAAAAAAGAAAATTGTTTTTTAATATTTACGAGAAATATTTTTTTTAATGCACCCTATCTATTGTTGTAAGTTTTACAGAAAACAACCTAATGAAGGACCGAAACTAAAAATTATATTAGAGCAAAGCTCACATTAAAATAAAAATACTAATATACCAGTAAATACATACTTATAATAATTATTATAAAATATTAAAGCTGAACATAGCTATTAGATATGAGATGCGGATTCTGTCCTTCACACACATCAATCAGACCTCAACTTCAACGTCAGATGTGATTGATATGTAGGTATTTATTTTTTTCATTTCTAGCAGTCGTCGTGTGCTCTTAAGTCGTTGTGTAATGTGCGTGTTTCCCTATCTTTGTGACCTTTTTATGTTATTATTCTAATTGAAAACGGAAGAGAAGGAATAAAAGAGTATTTTTGTAATTGTATTGTTGGCCGTTGCACAGTAGGATGTTGTGCTCATTTTATGACAATGGCGTGGTACTTTGGTTGGACTAGATTTCACAGTAGTAATGCTGTAGCAGCAGAATTTTCAGACCATGTTGTAGTTAGGGAGGATTATGAATAAACAAAATTAATATTAGAAATGTTGTTTCAATTAAACCCTTGACAAATGAAGAACAATATCTACAGAGGCTGATTTTAAATGATGTAAGTAATAATATAAAATCAACCATTTGCTTGTTGTTAATATGTTGACATACTGTAAAAGAACATGAATCGAGGAAATAAATAGGTACTTAGTGTATAATATGACCACTTATGTGAAGATCTCTAGTTCTGAACGATGCAGGATCTCTAATATTTCATGTCATGATATTAACGGAGGTCTCAAAACTAAGCGAAGAAAACAATTACGTAAGTTACTCTTGTAACAAATTATGAAAAATAACTAATTTATTAGGATATCATTTGCAACAACATTTAATGAAGTAATAACTTATAACATTTAATAAGTACTATGTGATATAATTATCTTAAAAGGCTGTTTTCAGCTTAATTTGCCTTATTTTTATATTAATATTTGAAAGAAAGAAAGAAAGAAAGAAAAATGTTTATTTGATACCATACACAATTTAACCTTAAAACTAAAATAGTTTCTAAGTTTAACAATAATAATTTGTTTACTTATTTCGTAACATACATATAAGCTCAATATGGTCATCAAAATGGTCTCCGCTCAGCTTCACTGATATTATGGTTATTATAATTTATTTTACTACACACACTAACACTACTACATATTTACACTAGGTATTTTATATTTTTATAACTATCAGATGTTACATCATTCGTGTCTAGATAAGAAGTAATTCATAACAGAAAACAATCATATGTTATGACATTTAAATTAACAGTTTAATATTAGAAAATGACTTCATGAAAACAGGCAACACTTGTCACTTCATATGTGACAAGTGTTGCCTGCCAATATTCACATATACAACCTCCAACAGGAAGGACTATATATTCAAACTAATGAATGTATGTTAATCTATATTTATTGCCCTTTAATTTGATGTACTGACTATTAGTTTATTAGGTCATCTTTTTTACTTCCTGCTTTTTGACGTCATTAATTTCGGATACGTACAATTTATTAATAATTTTGGTATTTTATGACATTATTTATTTACCAACTAAATTACCTGAGTATTGAGTGACTTTCTCAGATTCCGTTAATTAAAAATAACGGATTGAAGCTGGAAACCGCACAGCGCCGATAGACTAGTTCACTTGGAACTTGGAAACACTGAAAAGTTTCAACTATACTATTTCCATTTCTTAATTTTCTCGATGACAGCTCCTGTGAAAACTTGTGCGAGCGTTTTTTTTACATTACGTATGCATTATTTTATAAAAATATGACGTTCACACACGTACAAGGTTATATAATACCAGAGTCGGAGAAACTGATAGGGATGGAGCTATATCGATAAACGTAACACGCACAAACTAACTAGTGATGCTACGCATCAGACGAACGTCTTCCTAACTACAACACTAGGAACTAGGAACTTGAGGAACTTTTCAATTTGACAACTATTTTTTTTTAATTAGATTGTCCTTCGTTTCTTAATTTTAAAATGACGGCATTGGATTTTGGCGTAATGCCATTGTGGCAGGCGAAAGCCCCTCTCCTTTTGTACAAGATATTTTAACAATCTAAAAGATAAAGAAGGTAAAATAAATAAAAGATTTTTTTTTATTTCTAAATTTTGTTTTATATTTTTATATGCTTTGTTTGTATTGCACGGGAGGCAAATTTTTATTTTTTAGAAGCGAGACATCAGTACCTTTTATTCATATTCTGTTAATTATGTTACACCAATTAAACACCGTTATTCATATTGAGTAACCCAGAAAACATTTCTTGTGTGGCTCACAAACAATATACAAAGGTTTACCACACTTAAACCTTGTAAGCACAAAGCACTATTAGCACAAAGACACGGTAACCATTGTTAAGTCCTATCGCAGTTCTTGGAAAGTGATGGAAAATAACGTCCTTTCGGCTACTTTCTCATTCATTACACAGCACTTGTTGTACATTGTGAAGCACCGAATAAACGCATATTAATTACTATATTTGGTAAACGAGAGGTTATGTTTCGGAAATTGATCAATACAAACTCTTCACTCGTCAAACATTGAAACCGTAATGGCAGATCGAGCTGATTGATTGAAAATTAAATTAAATTTTGCGTTTTATGGCAATCAGCTGTAGTTACTACACAATAACTATTTCTGCCAATTTCAAGTATTAATATAATAAAAGTAGTTTTAACATAATTAAAACATTGAAACATAACCTAAAACCGTACATCACTGATTGAACATAGTGTTATCATTCATCATTCACATTGAAGTGACGTATGACAATTGTTCGCTCGAAAAGTAGCAAGAGATGTCAGCATCAAAAAGTTCTAACCATAGACATGATTCCTAGTTTTTTTTGTATGAAGACTACCTGCTATGGTAACACGATACCCGACCCCCATACACCGGTCCGTACAAAATAATTTATTTACAGCCCTTTGATTATGTACAAAAATCTAGCGGCGTGCGCACCATCGACAATTTGAACTCTTTTTATTTTTTAATTTTCTCATGGCATGGGTTAACGTCACGATTCTTTTTGGTAGATTATTTTACAGAGAAGCAAGACAGACAAACGGGGACAGCAAATATCAATAAAATAGACGACTGGGGAGCAGAGAGCCGCATTTGGAGTGGCAATTTGGAGTACAAAATCCATGTCAACTGGTAGTTGACAGGACAAGTCAGCGGTTAATCAAAATCTGATGAATCGTCACTGTCACTAGATCAGCTCTCATCAACATTTATTATAAGTTCCTGTACTTGTATATTATCGAATGCCACATGAATTTCCCAATCCGACGCTATAATGTTTTGGGTTCTTCTCGCAATTTTTTCCCAGTTTTCGGCAGTTACTTCCGCACATGCATTTTTTAATAAATCTAACATCTTGTTTGCCGTAAAAGGGGGATAGGTTTTGTTTCGAGCGGTGTGTCCTTTGATTTGTGCCCATATTAGTTCTATAGCATTGTACTGGCAATGAACGGCGGAAGTCGAAGAACCCAATGACCACATTCGGCAGCTATTTCGTCGATAACATATCTTTTAGGGAGGATTTTTTTTGATTTTAAAATATTCACTAATTGTACTTTTAATAAAGTACTATCCATTGGCCATCAGTGTTTCATTCAGTGGTTCAGTGCCATCCATTGGCACTGAACTAGTGGAAGCGGCGGTGTTGTCAGTCCAGTTCTTAGATAATGTGTGGTTTGCATTTAACTAAGTCTCCTCAGTGAAAATAACATTTGACCAATCTGATATCTTTTTGGCTTCGCTCAAAAATTCGCAACGAGCCATAGCAACATTTTCAAAAAAAATGGGTACCCCAAAATTGTATTGTCCACAAACATCTATAGTCAATTTCTCAATAACAACTGCATATTACACTTGTAAAAGTAATGTTTCTACTAGATAAGTAATTCAGAATTAAACATAAATAAAGTACCTCAATGGAATTTACTGTATTAAATAAAATATTGGGAAAATATATTCTCAACAAGATATAATTCACTATGTCCACGCTACACATGCTTAACTTCGTAGTTCATTAAATAACCTTATTTTATACTTATTTTAATTGAAATTGTATCGACTTGAAGGGTAAAATGTTAGGTTTTTTGATTTACAAGTTAATATAATTCTTTTAGTGAGAAAAAAAATTAAAAAATAGATTAAAAGTTTGTCGTCAAAATACGTATGTGGCGGAATTTCCGCCTAAGTAACGACAATAACAAATTTTGGTACCAATAAAACTACTGATTGTCTATGCCATTTTTTAGTCCTTGCAACTTTATTTTATTTCAAATACCCAACGACCCTCCTCCCCGCTTACTTTTAACGTATTTCGTTACGTTGTGTTGTGAAGTGATGTGCTACTAAAAAACATTCCATTAAGAACGGCTCAATAACTGGTCAGTTATAAGTTTATTACTATATATATTTATGAAATGGCTTTGTTATTATGGCTGCATAATTATTAGAAATCAAATTAAGTGAAGTTATAAAATTTTAATACAACAATAATTTGCAACAGTTTCGAGGTTATGATTCGTAACATCCATTAAGTAGCGTTACATATAAGCGGACCGAAAAAAGTTACTTAATGGAACTATAAAGACGTGTATATAATGATTCTATAGTACCTACCAGACTAATATTATAAATTTCTTTATGTTTCTTCAAGTATGGCTTTTATGTTCAAAGAGCTAACAAACCAATTTCATGAAATAAATTAAGTCTTAAATTATCACATGGCTACATTTCACCCCGTTATCTTGACGGGATCTAAATTAACGCAATAAATTTAATTTTTACAGCACACTACAGGTAATTTCTATATTAAAAATGTATGTGTGGAAATCAATTATAAAAGTTTCCATTCATATAAACTGATTAAAATTTTATCACAACTTAATACTTGAAATAAGTAGTTCTTTAAAACATTTGTATTAAACAGCATCAATCAATCAAAATCGAAAACATAAGATACAAAAAAGGATATAAGGGCTGGAGAAAAGGTATTTACAACAGTAAATGGAGAAGAAAATATTTTTAATTATGCTAAAATCTATGTTATATTCAGATATATCTATCTCTGGCCACAATCTAAAACCAAAATAACACGTAAAATTGTTTACAACTCTGTAGTTGTTCGCATCTTATTTTTTTCTTTGTTTCTTTCATTTTTTTGTTGATTTTACATGGCTTGAAAGCATATCGATTCTTTTTTTTTGAGAACCAATAATTTATAGGTAAATATTGGCTCTCAAAAATTTCTGTGCGAACTAGCATACAATTTTCAATAGTATTTTACATTTTTGGTATTAAAATAGTTTTTATAGTTTCTTGAAGTTATTTTAAGTAGTTAAATTATAATAAGTTTTCCGTGTCCGCGTTCATGCTTTGACCTTTTTCTTCTAGTATTTTAAAAGCTCTTTTTTACTTTTTCTGAAGCAGCTTTGGTTTTCCTTGTAGTCTTTTCTCATTATTTTATGCATCCTCAAGTTATTAACTTTAACTTTTTTTTTATTTCAGTTAAAACTTTTTTCATTGAACATGCCTCTCACGGGAGCAGAACGTGCAAAACGGTTTAGAGAGAAATTAAAGCAAAACTCGGAAAAATATGAAGCCTACAAAAAAAAGCAAGTTGAGAGAGTAAAATAAAATGCCAGAAAAAAATTAACGATCTTAATGAAGAAGAAAAGATAAGAAAAATAAAACAGTGGAGAAACCAAAAAGCAGCCCAAAAAAAGAAAAAAGCTGAACAAAAACCAAAGACTGACCAAGAAATAGTAAAAAAATTGCAGTTAGTAATAATTTAAGGAAGAAACTAAAATACACATATAATTCTCTAATTAAGTCCAAAAAACGCGAAGAACGTCTCCAATCGTTAGAAGGAAGATTAAGGAAGAGGTTGCATAGAACTAAAGCAGCTTTGGATTGTAAAGAAAAAGAAAATAAAATATTGGAAGAAAAAGTTCAAAACATTAATGAGGATAGGGAAAAATTAGAGAAATCCTTTCAAGAAACTTATAAAAACGATTGTAAAACACTAGAAAGCAAAAGACTGTTGAAAAAGATTCTTCAAAAGTATGCGCAAAAAAGTAAAATAAATTATCCAACCCATAAAATATTGGGACTTCAGAAAAAGATTCAATACGCTTATAAACCACGTAAAGTCAGCACAAAAGTAAGAGAAGAAATAGAAGCTTTTTTTTTCCGGGATGACGTGACTAGATGCACTGCAGGAAAAAGAGAGTGCAGAACCAAAGAAAAGAATAAAATGCAAATTAGGTACATGGTTGACACTCTACATAATCTGTATCAAATTTACAAAAGAGACGGTGGCAGATATAGTTTTTCGACCTTTTACAGAAGCAAACCATTTTACGTGTTATCACCAACGATGGGTGCCAGAGACACCTGTATGTGCATAAAGCACAGCAACATAGATTTGATTTTGCAATCTTTAATCAGTAATAACATTGTTTCATACAAAAACAGCGAGGACCTAGTTCAAGTAGTTTCTTGTGATATTAAATCATTCGATTGTATGTATGGTAAGTGTGATAACTGTAAAATTCCCCTCATTGTGTATAATAAAGATGATTCAAACAAGGAAATTAAATGGTGGAAGTGGGTAAGAGTGGATCACAAATCGAGAAAGCAGGCCAAGAAATAATGACAAAAAAAACTATAAAAGAGGAGCAATATGGGACTGTACGCAAATTAGTTACTGAATTGGAAAGCGCCTTAGTTTTATTCAAATTGTACTATTATAATTGGAAAGAACAACAAAGACAATATTGAAAATGCATAAACAGTTTAAAACAAGATGAGATCGCAATTTTGTGCGACTTTTCGGAAAATTACGATTGTAAATATGCTAAAGAAATACAGTCTGTGCACTTTGGTGCGTCTAGAGCCTCTATAGCAATTCACACAGGAATCATAATTTTTAAAGATAAATGTCAAACTTTTGCCACTGTTTCTGACAGTAACTCTCACGAACCTGATGCTATATGGGCCCATTTATTACCTATTATTAAATACGCCAAAGGAAACTATACTGTTAATGTCATCCATTTTTTTTCGGACGGGCCCACCAGCCAGTACCGACAAAAAAGAAATTTTTATTTATTTAACTTATTTTCTGAGAAATTAAAATTGAAATATACCACATGGTCATTTTCAGAAAGCGGGCATGGAAAAAGCATTGCTGACGGTGTTGGCGGGTCCGTTAAGAGACAACTTGATACTAGAGTACGTTATGGTATTGATGTGACTAATGCAACAGATGCCAACGATGTTTTGAACAAGTTTATGAAATCAGTTAAATGTTTTTATATCAACGGGAAAGACATCGAAAATATAAGAAAACTTATTCCGCACAATATTAAAGCCGTCCCTGGAACAATGAAATTGCACCAAATAATTTCAACACAAAAATATACTATTAATTACAGGCTCCTTAGTTGCTTTTGTACTGATAAAGGAGGGTTATGCAATTGCCTTTGTCCAGAAACCCATTTGCTGGTGCCAGATGGAGCTATTCATAGTGATTCGTCAACATTTATGTCTACGGATGCTAAGGAGGTAACTGACTCTAGCAATAAAATACCAGATGATTCCATAACAACTGACAATGTTGGTGACGATTCTTTACTTCCTTTGATTTCTGGTGATGTTGATAGATTGATTCTTTCTGATTTGTTTATAAATGATGATAAAATAATATTAGAAAATACTCCCAGCATTGAGCCAACAACAGTTGTAGCATCAGAAAGTATGATTATGGTGGAAAGTTTTAGTAATCCCGTCCCTAGTAATGCTGCTAATGATATACCTGTTATTGACCTTACTTGTCCACAAAAAAACGTTTCAAATCATAGGAAAGTTCGCATTTTGATGCCTGGAGATGCTGGACCACCAACCAAGAAAGTAAAAAAGCGTAAAATTAAAGTATTATTACCATCCACGAAAATGAACCTATGCCGTGTCTGCCACCTTTGCAAAAATGAATCTTTACTTTTGAAAGATACTGTGAAATGTATGGTATGCAAAAATTGTATATGTATCACCTGTAGTGGCACTGATTCTTTTGATTATATTTGCTCAATATGCCTCACCTCTGATTAGTATTAATATTTAAAATATTTGATTGATATAAAGTAAGTAAATTTATAGTAGTTTATAGTATATAAAATTTATACTAAAAGGAGAAATACCTGGTTTTTTTACAATTAAAATGTAAGTGCATTACATTTTGAAAAGCCTATTTAGTGAATGAAGACTGATTAACGACTTATAAATTAAGATGTGCAATGTAAACGTTACCTAACATAATCCTTTAAGTAACTTTTAGTTCCACATATGTAACTGTCCTATCAAAATGTTAGTTAAAATTAAAGATTTCTCTAAATTTTATTAGTATATAGAGGTATTTTAGAGTTACAGTATTGTTGTGCTTGCTTAAATTTTATTTTCTGTTATTTTCATACTGTGTTAAGAGTACTGTTTTGTTAAATATAAGACATTTTGTATTGTGTTACCGGCCATATAGTTACGTAATGGAAGTTTTATAGAAAAAATTCCGTCAATGTGTGATTGTTTTTTAAGTTCTTTCTTGTTTTTTTATAATTATACGAGTATATTTGTGCAATAAACAAATAAGTGATTAAAAACAAACGGTTTTATTAGTGTAAATATTAAAATGAAAAAGTTACTAAGTGGATCGGATCGTGGATTACTTATGATAAAAAATTCTCTTTTTTCGTGTTTTTATTAATATTATTACATAAACTTTATTAAATTAAATTTATTTATTTAGTTTTTTATATGTTTATCATAAATTTCACGCAAATTCTGTAAAATCGAAAATAGGTATCCACATAAGTAACGGGCCATTTTATTTGAAAAACGCCCCGTGACGCTCCATCAATATTTTGAGTTTGTCCGATTTTTTATAAGAAAATCCAATTTCTTTCAAAACTAAGCTTAATGACAATTTTTGGTCATGGAACAAACCACATTCACGTAAAGAAACCACAAGTATTTTAAGTGTTGGAATTTCTTTGCGCAATAGAATAGCGAATAGCATCAGCGTTGAAGTTGTCAACCAATGTCACACGACGTGGTTGGCGTTTTTTCATCAGCGTACGAAACTTATTTTCCTGCATGCCGCTTGTTCCATAAGCTTCGGTAGTAATTTTTGAAACAGTAGGTCCACTAATTCCTAATGCGGCCGCAACACGCAACAGCACTTGCGACAGTGGTAATAGCGGGCCACCATTTGGATACTCTGCTTCAAAGTAATTACGAACCTTGATCACCAGTTCTCTCGCCTGCCTTTTCAGAACAGATCCTTTCGGCATTTTGATATTTGACAGCTGGGCAGCAATCAAAACGGAGGAACACAAAATACACAACGTAACGTATGGATAATGAGAAAAAACTTAGCGAACAGAAATGTAGTGACTAGCGCGACCGTCTTGTTGCGAGGGACAGATTAAAACAAACAGAAAATGGCGATGGGCCATTGAGTGTTCCCACCTTGAAAAAATATATTTGAATGTTTTTGTTGTATTTGTCTTTGTTCAAAATATGATAAATATATGCGTTTATATCATTACTTATTTGGTCACAACACTACACTATTACAAATTAAAACTGTCATCGAGAAAATAAATAAATGGATATAGTATAATGAATGAACGCCTTACTCTTTGACCAACATAGCGGAACATAAACAGCGATAGCTGTGTTGTTTACTGTCTGTGAGTGAGCTTGTCCAGGGGGGGTCAGCTTTATTGCCTGATTGAAAACTACCTAGAGGGGAAAACTTTTATAATCTTGAAAACAGCGAGTATTCGTTCACTCATTCACTGATAGATGACACACTAATCTCACTCACTCATCATATGGCGTTCGTTCATATTGGGGTGTGGTTGTTTTTGCTATTTTTGTCGTTTGCTCCACGATAATTAAGAAAAATTTTGAGGTAATACTGCGTCGAGTAGAGTTCTGGCTCCTCCGCTTCAGTGTTATGCATATGTCGAGATAGTGACTCTTTAGTTTTGCTAAAAGAGATAGTGACTCAAGTGTTTTGTTGTTTGTAAACATAGTGGTCTTTTACCGGCGGCGACATAAAAATGTCTGAAAGTCGGCGAAAATGTTTCAAGTGTGGTAAATCTCCAGCACTGGATAACATCAAATTGTTTAGATTTCCAAAACCTGCTGTAAGAAACCTATTCCGGTAAGTACTTTTGGCCAATAGTTGTATGTATATAAGTAACCTCATGTACATTTTTCAGCTCGTTTTCAATAAATTAAATCAGTTTTATATAACCAGACTAAAATAATTTTTAAAGTTAAAAACCTTTAAAGACTTAAAATTACTTCAACTTACATTAAATTTAATGCTTTTATGTATATTTGTTGTAGCTGCACATTATGGGCTAAGTACATGTTTCCTGTGGAAGAAGAGCTCTATACATCTGTAAAATTTCAGAAAAAGCTCTTTAGTGAACACAGAATGCTGTGTGAGGATCATTTTGCTGTGGAAGATTTCACAGACGCCTTGAAGCAGAGATTACTGTACACTGCAGTCCCACATGATGTAAGTAATAATGAAATTGTTCATAATTTCAAAGTTCCCACTTTCAAAAATTTACTAAATATGTGTGTGCCGGATGTGGTGTGGATGCGGAGGATGGTTAATGCTTTGTAGAGGTAAACAACCGTTAGTAATCTCTGGAAAGCTCTCTAAAATTTAATGGTACCTCTTGTTTGATGATATAGCTATACAAGCAGATGTCCATATTATTTAGTTGTATTATATTATTTGCTTATTTGTGCAATCTACAATTAAGTTGTAATGTATTAAAAAAGTCTATACCTATTATACCTTTGGTAATATCAGCTATGGTACAGCACCAAACAAAATTGCATCTTAAGCATAATTTTAAACTTAAATCTATAACATAGGTACTGATGGTTATACAATTGGCTTTGCAAAGTTCTAACAATCTATAGCCATCAAACAAAAATCCAAAATTGCAATGCAACATCATTTCTATTTCCAACCATCCAAACACACCATGTGTATCTGATAAATAAACAAAAATAGATCTTTATTTCCAGTGAAAGCATAGCTCACATTTGGCTGGAGCCTCCCTTTATGTAAGCGAGTAACCTGTGCTAAGAGGCACCAATCTTCCATTGCTAAGATACATCAATAATTAAAGCAAATAATAACAAAGTACAAAAATATTAGATACACACTTACAAATCAGTTAACACCTAACTTACACTCATATTTATACTTATACTAATGTGTGTGTAAAAGTAGTGTGGAATGAAAATTGTTTATTTAGTTTATATTCAAATCATGTAATCTTAAGTTGTAATAATTTTGTGCAAGAAAAAACTAACTGAATGCTTACTACAAAATAAAATGCTTACTTCAATTTTGTATTATTTTTTTACAGAAGGAAAATGTGCCTGTGATGTTTCCTGAGTATTTATCACAACCTGGTCCATCAGGAATTCAAAACAGAAATCTGCAGACTGCAACAGCTTTACCTGTTATAAAAGGTCCTCTTATGGACATTACTAACAAAAAAGATAGTTCAGGGTCTAGTGGAACAGCTAAAAAAATTATGTCAGAAAATGACAATAAGCTCCTTCAAAAATGTACCAAGTACATGAAACACATTATTCAAATGAAGCGAAGAATAAAAAATTTGAAAAATAAACTATTATTAAATGAGATTACAGAGGATAATTGCGTAAAAAACCTTGCAAAAAAAATTACACCAACATTTGCACTAATATTGCAGTCACAACCAAAAAAAAATTTAAAAGAAAATCAACTGGTCGTAGGTGGACAAGAAATGATAAAATTATTGCTCTCAGGCTTTATAAAAGGTCACCTACATGTTATAGGCTACTAAGGAGGCTTTTTATGTTGCCTTCTCCAGGTACCTTAAAGGCACTGCTTAATCAAGTACCATTTGATGTTGGTGTTACCCAACAAGTTTTGAGTGTCTTAAAGGACTATGTCAAAAGACTCAAGCCATCAGATAATGAATTTATTTTAATGTTTGATGAAATGTCAATTAAAAAAAATTTTACTTATAACAAAAAAAAAGATTATATTGAAGGCTTCCAGGATCATGGCTCACATGGAAGATCACCAATTGTAGCACCATATGCCTTGGTGTTTATGATTGGTGGAATAAGAAAAAAAGTGAAACAGCCTATTGCTCATTTTTTTTCAAGTAGCTTTTCAACATCAGATAGACTTGCTATACTTATACAAGAGGTAGGTAATTTATTTATTTTAATTTCATTTTAATAAAGTTACATTTTAGATCATCAATGTTATGAGATATGATAGAAAAGTTTGTATACTACCCCTGGATGTTTTATACAAAATTGATCCACTTATACAGACCCTGTGAATAAATTTTTGTATTTTTCAGATTATACAACAATGTTTCGCAGCTGGCATTAATATATCAGCCACAGTTTGTGATATGGATGGAGTCAATAGGAAAGCTCTGTCTATCTTGGGAGCAACTTTAGAAAACCCCACTATTGCTGTTGGAGAGAAGACAGTTGTAACTCTATATGATGCACCACATTTATTGAAATGTTTTAGAAATTTATTTATAAAATATGACATTGAATGTTTTACAAATATTTCTTCTGTAGGAAAGATGGGAAAAGGTAATTATTTAATTTCATTATTTTATCTACTTTTCTTTGTAGCTTTGTAGATAGCTTGATCACAGAGATTATTGCCACATTATCTCTGTGATCAAGCTATCCTGGGTACCAAACTGCACCTTGTAAGAGTGCCCAACCAAAAATTACCTCAAGTAGGTAAATTAAGAAATGATATCTTCTAACAAGAATAGATTATGATACCATAATTAGCCTAATATCAAAGAGCAAACATTTTACCTCTAAACTAAACATTAAACTCAAAATAGTCTACTATATGTTTACCTGAACATAATATACTTAACTTTATTGGAGGCAGAAGGAAATATAGTATAAAAGTTAGCCAAAAATTGATAATTTTGAGATGTGTTACTAATAAGCTATTCATAACCCACCATTCCAGGTGTTGCCAAATGGGCACATATTAAACAATTTTATGAATTGGACAATAAAAACCATAATTTTGTTTATGCTCCTGCCTTGACAAAGGACCATTTAGAGCCTAACAGCAGACAAAAAATGCGGGTCAAACTTGCTGCACAAGTTTTTAGCCATTCTGTAGCAGGAGGATTCTACGCTAAAATATCGGATGGTATGCAATTTGTTCTTTCACTGTACACATATAATTTAATGTAATTAAATTTTAATTTTAATTAGAAACTTGTAGAATTGTAGTGTTTATTTAACAGGGCCCAGGTCGTATTCTACTTGAG
Source organism: Marasmarcha lunaedactyla (assembly GCA_923062675.1). NCBI lineage: Eukaryota > Metazoa > Arthropoda > Insecta > Lepidoptera > Pterophoridae > Marasmarcha > Marasmarcha lunaedactyla. The sequence continues at coordinate 10,109,938 of OV281351.1, forward strand.
GTATCTACAAAATTCACATCAATCTATTTAGTAGCTACTATTTTCATAGCCGGCCAATGGGCACGCTACCCACCTGATAGTAAATGGTATGCGCATCATTAGTCATAGGTTATTTAATAATTAATAGTAATTGTGATAATTATATCGACGATGCGTTGCCGACCGTAGGCTTCAGTGGTAATTGCCTTGGTTCTAGTAACTGCCCGGCTGTTCCTTCCCATTGACCGAAATGGTCATTTCGGGGCCAGAATTATCCTTACGAAGTCAGGATAATTAAAAACTAACCTAACAAAGTTCATTACTATAAAACTTACCACCACCATTTTTTGTGTTGCAGGAACGCTCCCTTCGAAAGCTGCTGTTACAGCTAACCTCATAGAAAATATCGATAAATTATTTGATACCCTTAACGGTGACACTTCAAATTTACGTCGGGGAAAAATATACTCTACAAACCTAACAACAAAGAGTCCACATTGGCAATTCATTTCAGAAATGAAATTATTTTTTAAGAGCATGCAATTTGTGGGATCTAGTCGAACACCTCCTTCTCAAGAGGGATGGATTTGGACATTAAATGGTATTGAGTTATTATTCAAAAACTTACAAACCACACATAAAATCAAGAGTCTAGCAACAAGACGTTTGCAGCAGGATCCACTAGAAAATTTGTTTGGATGTATTAGAGGTAATTGTGGCTCAAATACCAATCCAACAACAGAGCAATTTGTGGCTGGCCTTAAAACATCCATTCTAAGTAACATGGCGCATATTGGGACAACCGGTAATTGTGAAAATGACAATAATGTTACCCTGAATAATTTCAGTACATTATTGTCAATTCCACAATTATCAGTTGTCAATACAGATGAAGAGAAGAACCCATTTGAAGGGGATATACCTAATGATCTTAGAGTGTTTGGGTCTACTAATGAAATAAATGAAGGCAGCGCAGAAATGCAAGCATGTGCATATGTATGTGGCTTTTTATTAAAAAAAATGCCAACTACAAGTTGTGGCACTTGTACTAATTTATGTGTATCCCCACAAATGGAAGCTTTTCACAATTTAACTCAATGCAGGGAATACTGTGATGAAAAAAAATCACTCAACTATGCCAGCAAAAGTTTTGTTACTTGTGTAGAGGCTTGTGCTTCTTTAATAAACACTTTTTTAAAAGAGAAAGGTCATATAAAAAATTTAAAAAGAAGTGTTATTGAAACAATTAAATGTAATATAAACTTTGATTTTCTCAATAGTTGCAGTCAACATAGGGATAGTAACATAAGTTTTATTGCCAACAGTTTGTTTTTTATTTGCATTAGGCGATTTTGTACAGTAAAAAACCGCTTATTTGCAGACGAAGCTTCCGCGTCTGCACTCAAAAGAAAAATGAAAATTATACTTCACAAATAATGTGCCATCCCGAAAGGCGACTGCTACTCTTTTATTCTCATTTTTTCTATTATTCTCATTTTTCGAATTCCATTTCTACACTATTGAAAAAAAAAACATTAATTAGGTACATTCTAAGGACTGGCAAAGTTTCTTTAAAATAATCAAATAGCTTGATAAAAAAGATATAATTTCTAGGTTTTTACTTTTTGTAGATAAATAAAAAGTTTAATGATTTGTGAATCTTCAAAAATCAAGCCGATGACTTTTTATCATTATTCTTTACTATTTCATTTAAAGGTCGAGTCTATTGTCCAGCCCTTTCAGTATTGCACTTTATCTTGTTACACTGAAAAACTTTTTTTTAAATCATAAATGATTGCATATTATGTTAGAGTTATGTTACATAATTTTTATTAATGTTTATTACAGCCATTATTGAGTTCAATTACTTATACAGGGTGCTACTATAATGGCGAATTAATTTTTTAGGGGAGTAAGGGTATCATTTAAAGATCCCAATAAACCGGTCTAGATTTATTCCTGTATAGAGTGCGAACGTTCGGTTTAAAGCCATGCCCGTGGGTGAAAACTTCGATACTTTCCGCCGACACGGCTCGTCAGACACATCGGTCGCCCATTGCTACATGTCATTGTTACTTATTAATGAATATATCTATGGTATAATAAATATTTAATATAACTATGTAACTAACAACTACTATTTCGAGAAAGAAAAACAATATTTGGGTATTTATTATAAAGAATTTCCAAATATTCATACTTAATTTACGAGCTTTTAAGAATCATTTGTTACTGAAAATTTGTTATTTGTGACTCTTGAACCATAAGTTCGCTAATTTTTATTTGATTTTTGTACTGTTTGAATGCCAAGAGCATAAAAACACTGTTAATTATAAATGCTGCTCATGTGAGAACGGTTTTTCGTTCATATAATTTGCATGGCTCATTTTCACAAGATAGCATGTTTTTTCGTATTATGTGATAAACCAGCTCTGTACTGAATATTCTCTAATCAACAATCAGATTCAAAACAAAATCAATGTATAACCGTACTTTGTTAATACTGCTCAACACAGGACAACTGCTCTTTAATTATTCGACTTGTGTGTGACTATTTATTTTTGATTCTGTGATATTCACCCACCTAGAGATATTTATAAGTTGCAATGACCAACTTTCAATTTTTTACATTAAGTAGTCAACGTTTGCTGCACAAAAAATTTCTATGTTGACTGACAACTAAAGCCCAAATAGTTATTTTGGACTGTATCATCCAAGCTTGTATTGTAAAATTTTAAGATGTACTGTATTTCCTTTTTTTTCGGTTTATGATTTCGTATATTTAAAGTAAATGTCTGATAAACATATTAATTGTTTTATTCCAAAATGTTTTCTAAGTTTCCAATCAACATATAATGCTGATTTGTCCTTCCTACCTTCTAAAACCGTCTTCTGTCAACGGATTGTGCGAGGGAATTACATCGTTTAAAAGGTTGTTTGAAATTGAGAATAATAACAACCTTCTAGATGAAGTAATGTCCCAGGACAATCCGTTGTCGGATGATGGTCTTAAATAAATCCCTGGTCGTTCGTAATTTCCCGCCCTGCTAGTATGCCTGGGTAGACTCTAGATGGCGCTAGTTTAGGAGCTGAATGATGTACGATTGATTTGTATGAAGTTGTCGTTCTTCTCCGTTAGGAGTAATATTATTCTATGAGCTTGTCCAGGGGGGGTCAGCTTTATTGCCTGATTGAAAACTACCTAGAGGGGAAAACTTTTATAATCTTGAAAACAGCGAGTATTCGTTCACTCATTCACTGATAGATGACACACTAATCTCACTCACTCATCATATGGCGTTCGTTCATATTGGGGTGTGGTTGTTTTTGCTATTTTTGTCGTTTGCTCCACGATAATTAAGAAAAATTTTGAGGTAATACTGCGTCGAGTAGAGTTCTGGCTCCTCCGCTTCAGTGTTATGCATATGTCGAGATAGTGACTCTTTAGTTTTGCTAAAAGAGATAGTGACTCAAGTGTTTTGTTGTTTGTAAACATAGTGGTCTTTTACCGGCGGCGACATAAAAATGTCTGAAAGTCGGCGAAAATGTTTCAAGTGTGGTAAATCTCCAGCACTGGATAACATCAAATTGTTTAGATTTCCAAAACCTGCTGTAAGAAACCTATTCCGGTAAGTACTTTTGGCCAAGAGTTGTATGTATATAAGTAACCTCATGTACATTTTTCAGCTCGTTTTCAATAAATTAAATCAGTTTTATATAACCAGACTAAAATAATTTTTAAAGTTAAAAACCTTTAAAGACTTAAAATTACTTCAACTTACATTAAATTTAATGCTTTTATGTATATTTGTTGTAGCTGCACATTATGGGCTAAGTACATGTTTCCTGTGGAAGAAGAGCTCTATACATCTGTAAAATTTCAGAAAAAGCTCTTTAGTGAACACAGAATGCTGTGTGAGGATCATTTTGCTGTGGAAGATTTCACAGACGCCTTGAAGCAGAGATTACTGTACACTGCAGTCCCACATGATGTAAGTAATAATGAAATTGTTCATAATTTCAAAGTTCCCACTTTCAAAAATTTACTAAATATGTGTGTGCCGGATGTGGTGTGGATGCGGAGGATGGTTAATGCTTTGTAGAGGTAAACAACCGTTAGTAATCTCTGGAAAGCTCTCTAAAATTTAATGGTACCTCTTGTTTGATGATATAGCTATACAAGCAGATGTCCATATTATTTAGTTGTATTATATTATTTGCTTATTTGTGCAATCTACAATTAAGTTGTAATGTATTAAAAAAGTCTATACCTATTATACCTTTGGTAATATCAGCTATGGTACAGCACCAAACAAAATTGCATCTTAAGCATAATTTTAAACTTAAATCTATAACATAGGTACTGATGGTTATACAATTGGCTTTGCAAAGTTCTAACAATCTATAGCCATCAAACAAAAATCCAAAATTGCAATGCAACATCATTTCTATTTCCAACCATCCAAACACACCATGTGTATCTGATAAATAAACAAAAATAGATCTTTATTTCCAGTGAAAGCATAGCTCACATTTGGCTGGAGCCTCCCTTTATGTAAGCGAGTAACCTGTGCTAAGAGGCACCAATCTTCCATTGCTAAGATACATCAATAATTAAAGCAAATAATAACAAAGTACAAAAATATTAGATACACACTTACAAATCAGTTAACACCTAACTTACACTCATATTTATACTTATACTAATGTGTGTGTAAAAGTAGTGTGGAATGAAAATTGTTTATTTAGTTTATATTCAAATCATGTAATCTTAAGTTGTAATAATTTTGTGCAAGAAAAAACTAACTGAATGCTTACTACAAAATAAAATGCTTACTTCAATTTTGTATTATTTTTTTACAGAAGGAAAATGTGCCTGTGATGTTTCCTGAGTATTTATCACAACCTGGTCCATCAGGAATTCAAAACAGAAATCTGCAGACTGCAACAGCTTTACCTGTTATAAAAGGTCCTCTTATGGACATTACTAACAAAAAAGATAGTTCAGGGTCTAGTGGAACAGCTAAAAAAATTATGTCAGAAAATGACAATAAGCTCCTTCAAAAATGTACCAAGTACATGAAACACATTATTCAAATGAAGCGAAGAATAAAAAATTTGAAAAATAAACTATTATTAAATGAGATTACAGAGGATAATTGCGTAAAAAACCTTGCAAAAAAAATTACACCAACATTTGCACTAATATTGCAGTCACAACCAAAAAAAAATTTAAAAGAAAATCAACTGGTCGTAGGTGGACAAGAAATGATAAAATTATTGCTCTCAGGCTTTATAAAAGGTCACCTACATGTTATAGGCTACTAAGGAGGCTTTTTATGTTGCCTTCTCCAGGTACCTTAAAGGCACTGCTTAATCAAGTACCATTTGATGTTGGTGTTACCCAACAAGTTTTGAGTGTCTTAAAGGACTATGTCAAAAGACTCAAGCCATCAGATAATGAATTTATTTTAATGTTTGATGAAATGTCAATTAAAAAAAATTTTACTTATAACAAAAAAAAAGATTATATTGAAGGCTTCCAGGATCATGGCTCACATGGAAGATCACCAATTGTAGCACCATATGCCTTGGTGTTTATGATTGGTGGAATAAGAAAAAAAGTGAAACAGCCTATTGCTCATTTTTTTTCAAGTAGCTTTTCAACATCAGATAGACTTGCTATACTTATACAAGAGGTAGGTAATTTATTTATTTTAATTTCATTTTAATAAAGTTACATTTTAGATCATCAATGTTATGAGATATGATAGAAAAGTTTGTATACTACCCCTGGATGTTTTATACAAAATTGATCCACTTATACAGACCCTGTGAATAAATTTTTGTATTTTTCAGATTATACAACAATGTTTCGCAGCTGGCATTAATATATCAGCCACAGTTTGTGATATGGATGGAGTCAATAGGAAAGCTCTGTCTATCTTGGGAGCAACTTTAGAAAACCCCACTATTGCTGTTGGAGAGAAGACAGTTGTAACTCTATATGATGCACCACATTTATTGAAATGTTTTAGAAATTTATTTATAAAATATGACATTGAATGTTTTACAAATATTTCTTCTGTAGGAAAGATGGGAAAAGGTAATTATTTAATTTCATTATTTTATCTACTTTTCTTTGTAGCTTTGTAGATAGCTTGATCACAGAGATTATTGCCACATTATCTCTGTGATCAAGCTATCCTGGGTACCAAACTGCACCTTGTAAGAGTGCCCAACCAAAAATTACCTCAAGTAGGTAAATTAAGAAATGATATCTTCTAACAAGAATAGATTATGATACCATAATTAGCCTAATATCAAAGAGCAAACATTTTACCTCTAAACTAAACATTAAACTCAAAATAGTCTACTATATGTTTACCTGAACATAATATACTTAACTTTATTGGAGGCAGAAGGAAATATAGTATAAAAGTTAGCCAAAAATTGATAATTTTGAGATGTGTTACTAATAAGCTATTCATAACCCACCATTCCAGGTGTTGCCAAATGGGCACATATTAAACAATTTTATGAATTGGACAATAAAAACCATAATTTTGTTTATGCTCCTGCCTTGACAAAGGACCATTTAGAGCCTAACAGCAGACAAAAAATGCGGGTCAAACTTGCTGCACAAGTTTTTAGCCATTCTGTAGCAGGAGGATTCTACGCTAAAATATCGGATGGTATGCAATTTGTTCTTTCACTGTACACATATAATTTAATGTAATTAAATTTTAATTTTAATTAGAAACTTGTAGAATTGTAGTGTTTATTTAACAGGGCCCAGGTCGTATTCTACTTGAGGTATCTACAAAATTCACATCAATCTATTTAGTAGCTACTATTTTCATAGCCGGCCAATGGGCACGCTACCCACCTGATAGTAAATGGTATGCGCATCATTAGTCATAGGTTATTTAATAATTAATAGTAATTGTGATAATTATATCGACGATGCGTTGCCGACCGTAGGCTTCAGTGGTAATTGCCTTGGTTCTAGTAACTGCCCGGCTGTTCCTTCCCATTGACCGAAATGGTCATTTCGGGGCCAGAATTATCCTTACGAAGTCAGGATAATTAAAAACTAACCTAACAAAGTTCATTACTATAAAACTTACCACCACCATTTTTTGTGTTGCAGGAACGCTCCCTTCGAAAGCTGCTGTTACAGCTAACCTCATAGAAAATATCGATAAATTATTTGATACCCTTAACGGTGACACTTCAAATTTACGTCGGGGAAAAATATACTCTACAAACCTAACAACAAAGAGTCCACATTGGCAATTCATTTCAGAAATGAAATTATTTTTTAAGAGCATGCAATTTGTGGGATCTAGTCGAACACCTCCTTCTCAAGAGGGATGGATTTGGACATTAAATGGTATTGAGTTATTATTCAAAAACTTACAAACCACACATAAAATCAAGAGTCTAGCAACAAGACGTTTGCAGCAGGATCCACTAGAAAATTTGTTTGGATGTATTAGAGGTAATTGTGGCTCAAATACCAATCCAACAACAGAGCAATTTGTGGCTGGCCTTAAAACATCCATTCTAAGTAACATGGCGCATATTGGGACAACCGGTAATTGTGAAAATGACAATAATGTTACCCTGAATAATTTCAGTACATTATTGTCAATTCCACAATTATCAGTTGTCAATACAGATGAAGAGAAGAACCCATTTGAAGGGGATATACCTAATGATCTTAGAGTGTTTGGGTCTACTAATGAAATAAATGAAGGCAGCGCAGAAATGCAAGCATGTGCATATGTATGTGGCTTTTTATTAAAAAAAATGCCAACTACAAGTTGTGGCACTTGTACTAATTTATGTGTATCCCCACAAATGGAAGCTTTTCACAATTTAACTCAATGCAGGGAATACTGTGATGAAAAAAAATCACTCAACTATGCCAGCAAAAGTTTTGTTACTTGTGTAGAGGCTTGTGCTTCTTTAATAAACACTTTTTTAAAAGAGAAAGGTCATATAAAAAATTTAAAAAGAAGTGTTATTGAAACAATTAAATGTAATATAAACTTTGATTTTCTCAATAGTTGCAGTCAACATAGGGATAGTAACATAAGTTTTATTGCCAACAGTTTGTTTTTTATTTGCATTAGGCGATTTTGTACAGTAAAAAACCGCTTATTTGCAGACGAAGCTTCCGCGTCTGCACTCAAAAGAAAAATGAAAATTATACTTCACAAATAATGTGCCATCCCGAAAGGCGACTGCTACTCTTTTATTCTCATTTTTTCTATTATTCTCATTTTTCGAATTCCATTTCTACACTATTGAAAAAAAAAACATTAATTAGGTACATTCTAAGGACTGGCAAAGTTTCTTTAAAATAATCAAATAGCTTGATAAAAAAGATATAATTTCTAGGTTTTTACTTTTTGTAGATAAATAAAAAGTTTAATGATTTGTGAATCTTCAAAAATCAAGCCGATGACTTTTTATCATTATTCTTTACTATTTCATTTAAAGGTCGAGTCTATTGTCCAGCCCTTTCAGTATTGCACTTTATCTTGTTACACTGAAAAACTTTTTTTTAAATCATAAATGATTGCATATTATGTTAGAGTTATGTTACATAATTTTTATTAATGTTTATTACAGCCATTATTGAGTTCAATTACTTATACAGGGTGCTACTATAATGGCGAATTAATTTTTTAGGGGAGTAAGGGTATCATTTAAAGATCCCAATAAACCGGTCTAGATTTATTCCTGTATAGAGTGCGAACGTTCGGTTTAAAGCCATGCCCGTGGGTGAAAACTTCGATACTTTCCGCCGACACGGCTCGTCAGACACATCGGTCGCCCATTGCTACATGTCATTGTTACTTATTAATGAATATATCTATGGTATAATAAATATTTAATATAACTATGTAACTAACAACTACTATTTCGAGAAAGAAAAACAATATTTGGGTATTTATTATAAAGAATTTCCAAATATTCATACTTAATTTACGAGCTTTTAAGAATCATTTGTTACTGAAAATTTGTTATTTGTGACTCTTGAACCATAAGTTCGCTAATTTTTATTTGATTTTTGTACTGTTTGAATGCCAAGAGCATAAAAACACTGTTAATTATAAATGCTGCTCATGTGAGAACGGTTTTTCGTTCATATAATTTGCATGGCTCATTTTCACAAGATAGCATGTTTTTTCGTATTATGTGATAAACCAGCTCTGTACTGAATATTCTCTAATCAACAATCAGATTCAAAACAAAATCAATGTATAACCGTACTTTGTTAATACTGCTCAACACAGGACAACTGCTCTTTAATTATTCGACTTGTGTGTGACTATTTATTTTTGATTCTGTGATATTCACCCACCTAGAGATATTTATAAGTTGCAATGACCAACTTTCAATTTTTTACATTAAGTAGTCAATGTTTGCTGCACAAAAAATTTCTATGTTGACTGACAACTAAAGCCCAAATAGTTATTTTGGACTGTATCATCCAAGCTTGTATTGTAAAATTTTAAGATGTACTGTATTTCCTTTTTTTTCGGTTTATGATTTCGTATATTTAAAGTAAATGTCTGATAAACATATTAATTGTTTTATTCCAAAATGTTTTCTAAGTTTCCAATCAACATATAATGCTGATTTGTCCTTCCTACCTTCTAAAACCGTCTTCTGTCAACGGATTGTGCGAGGGAATTACATCGTTTAAAAGGTTGTTTGAAATTGAGAATAATAACAACCTTCTAGATGAAGTAATGTCCCAGGACAATCCGTTGTCGGATGATGGTCTTAAATAAATCCCTGGTCGTTCGTAATTTCCCGCCCTGCTAGTATGCCTGGGTAGACTCTAGATGGCGCTAGTTTAGGAGCTGAATGATGTACGATTGATTTGTATGAAGTTGTCGTTCTTCTCCGTTAGGAGTAATATTATTCTATGAGCTTGTCCAGGGGGGGTCAGCTTTATTGCCTGATTGAAAACTACCTAGAGGGGAAAACTTTTATAATCTTGAAAACAGCGAGTATTCGTTCACTCATTCACTGATAGATGACACACTAATCTCACTCACTCATCATATGGCGTTCGTTCATATTGGGGTGTGGTTGTTTTTGCTATTTTTGTCGTTTGCTCCACGATAATTAAGAAAAATTTTGAGGTAATACTGCGTCGAGTAGAGTTCTGGCTCCTCCGCTTCAGTGTTATGCATATGTCGAGATAGTGACTCTTTAGTTTTGCTAAAAGAGATAGTGACTCAAGTGTTTTGTTGTTTGTAAACATAGTGGTCTTTTACCGGCGGCGACATAAAAATGTCTGAAAGTCGGCGAAAATGTTTCAAGTGTGGTAAATCTCCAGCACTGGATAACATCAAATTGTTTAGATTTCCAAAACCTGCTGTAAGAAACCTATTCCGGTAAGTACTTTTGGCCAATAGTTGTATGTATATAAGTAACCTCATGTACATTTTTCAGCTCGTTTTCAATAAATTAAATCAGTTTTATATAACCAGACTAAAATAATTTTTAAAGTTAAAAACCTTTAAAGACTTAAAATTACTTCAACTTACATTAAATTTAATGCTTTTATGTATATTTGTTGTAGCTGCACATTATGGGCTAAGTACATGTTTCCTGTGGAAGAAGAGCTCTATACATCTGTAAAATTTCAGAAAAAGCTCTTTAGTGAACACAGAATGCTGTGTGAGGATCATTTTGCTGTGGAAGATTTCACAGACGCCTTGAAGCAGAGATTACTGTACACTGCAGTCCCACATGATGTAAGTAATAATGAAATTGTTCATAATTTCAAAGTTCCCACTTTCAAAAATTTACTAAATATGTGTGTGCCGGATGTGGTGTGGATGCGGAGGATGGTTAATGCTTTGTAGAGGTAAACAACCGTTAGTAATCTCTGGAAAGCTCTCTAAAATTTAATGGTACCTCTTGTTTGATGATATAGCTATACAAGCAGATGTCCATATTATTTAGTTGTATTATATTATTTGCTTATTTGTGCAATCTACAATTAAGTTGTAATGTATTAAAAAAGTCTATACCTATTATACCTTTGGTAATATCAGCTATGGTACAGCACCAAACAAAATTGCATCTTAAGCATAATTTTAAACTTAAATCTATAACATAGGTACTGATGGTTATACAATTGGCTTTGCAAAGTTCTAACAATCTATAGCCATCAAACAAAAATCCAAAATTGCAATGCAACATCATTTCTATTTCCAACCATCCAAACACACCATGTGTATCTGATAAATAAACAAAAATAGATCTTTATTTCCAGTGAAAGCATAGCTCACATTTGGCTGGAGCCTCCCTTTATGTAAGCGAGTAACCTGTGCTAAGAGGCACCAATCTTCCATTGCTAAGATACATCAATAATTAAAGCAAATAATAACAAAGTACAAAAATATTAGATACACACTTACAAATCAGTTAACACCTAACTTACACTCATATTTATACTTATACTAATGTGTGTGTAAAAGTAGTGTGGAATGAAAATTGTTTATTTAGTTTATATTCAAATCATGTAATCTTAAGTTGTAATAATTTTGTGCAAGAAAAAACTAACTGAATGCTTACTACAAAATAAAATGCTTACTTCAATTTTGTATTATTTTTTTACAGAAGGAAAATGTGCCTGTGATGTTTCCTGAGTATTTATCACAACCTGGTCCATCAGGAATTCAAAACAGAAATCTGCAGACTGCAACAGCTTTACCTGTTATAAAAGGTCCTCTTATGGACATTACTAACAAAAAAGATAGTTCAGGGTCTAGTGGAACAGCTAAAAAAATTATGTCAGAAAATGACAATAAGCTCCTTCAAAAATGTACCAAGTACATGAAACACATTATTCAAATGAAGCGAAGAATAAAAAATTTGAAAAATAAACTATTATTAAATGAGATTACAGAGGATAATTGCGTAAAAAACCTTGCAAAAAAAATTACACCAACATTTGCACTAATATTGCAGTCACAACCAAAAAAAAATTTAAAAGAAAATCAACTGGTCGTAGGTGGACAAGAAATGATAAAATTATTGCTCTCAGGCTTTATAAAAGGTCACCTACATGTTATAGGCTACTAAGGAGGCTTTTTATGTTGCCTTCTCCAGGTACCTTAAAGGCACTGCTTAATCAAGTACCATTTGATGTTGGTGTTACCCAACAAGTTTTGAGTGTCTTAAAGGACTATGTCAAAAGACTCAAGCCATCAGATAATGAATTTATTTTAATGTTTGATGAAATGTCAATTAAAAAAAATTTTACTTATAACAAAAAAAAAGATTATATTGAAGGCTTCCAGGATCATGGCTCACATGGAAGATCACCAATTGTAGCACCATATGCCTTGGTGTTTATGATTGGTGGAATAAGAAAAAAAGTGAAACAGCCTATTGCTCATTTTTTTTCAAGTAGCTTTTCAACATCAGATAGACTTGCTATACTTATACAAGAGGTAGGTAATTTATTTATTTTAATTTCATTTTAATAAAGTTACATTTTAGATCATCAATGTTATGAGATATGATAGAAAAGTTTGTATACTACCCCTGGATGTTTTATACAAAATTGATCCACTTATACAGACCCTGTGAATAAATTTTTGTATTTTTCAGATTATACAACAATGTTTCGCAGCTGGCATTAATATATCAGCCACAGTTTGTGATATGGATGGAGTCAATAGGAAAGCTCTGTCTATCTTGGGAGCAACTTTAGAAAACCCCACTATTGCTGTTGGAGAGAAGACAGTTGTAACTCTATATGATGCACCACATTTATTGAAATGTTTTAGAAATTTATTTATAAAATATGACATTGAATGTTTTACAAATATTTCTTCTGTAGGAAAGATGGGAAAAGGTAATTATTTAATTTCATTATTTTATCTACTTTTCTTTGTAGCTTTGTAGATAGCTTGATCACAGAGATTATTGCCACATTATCTCTGTGATCAAGCTATCCTGGGTACCAAACTGCACCTTGTAAGAGTGCCCAACCAAAAATTACCTCAAGTAGGTAAATTAAGAAATGATATCTTCTAACAAGAATAGATTATGATACCATAATTAGCCTAATATCAAAGAGCAAACATTTTACCTCTAAACTAAACATTAAACTCAAAATAGTCTACTATATGTTTACCTGAACATAATATACTTAACTTTATTGGAGGCAGAAGGAAATATAGTATAAAAGTTAGCCAAAAATTGATAATTTTGAGATGTGTTACTAATAAGCTATTCATAACCCACCATTCCAGGTGTTGCCAAATGGGCACATATTAAACAATTTTATGAATTGGACAATAAAAACCATAATTTTGTTTATGCTCCTGCCTTGACAAAGGACCATTTAGAGCCTAACAGCAGACAAAAAATGCGGGTCAAACTTGCTGCACAAGTTTTTAGCCATTCTGTAGCAGGAGGATTCTACGCTAAAATATCGGATGGTATGCAATTTGTTCTTTCACTGTACACATATAATTTAATGTAATTAAATTTTAATTTTAATTAGAAACTTGTAGAATTGTAGTGTTTATTTAACAGGGCCCAGGTCGTATTCTACTTGAGGTATCTACAAAATTCACATCAATCTATTTAGTAGCTACTATTTTCATAGCCGGCCAATGGGCACGCTACCCACCTGATAGTAAATGGTATGCGCATCATTAGTCATAGGTTATTTAATAATTAATAGTAATTGTGATAATTATATCGACGATGCGTTGCCGACCGTAGGCTTCAGTGGTAATTGCCTTGGTTCTAGTAACTGCCCGGCTGTTCCTTCCCATTGACCGAAATGGTCATTTCGGGGCCAGAATTATCCTTACGAAGTCAGGATAATTAAAAACTAACCTAACAAAGTTCATTACTATAAAACTTACCACCACCATTTTTTGTGTTGCAGGAACGCTCCCTTCGAAAGCTGCTGTTACAGCTAACCTCATAGAAAATATCGATAAATTATTTGATACCCTTAACGGTGACACTTCAAATTTACGTCGGGGAAAAATATACTCTACAAACCTAACAACAAAGAGTCCACATTGGCAATTCATTTCAGAAATGAAATTATTTTTTAAGAGCATGCAATTTGTGGGATCTAGTCGAACACCTCCTTCTCAAGAGGGATGGATTTGGACATTAAATGGTATTGAGTTATTATTCAAAAACTTACAAACCACACATAAAATCAAGAGTCTAGCAACAAGACGTTTGCAGCAGGATCCACTAGAAAATTTGTTTGGATGTATTAGAGGTAATTGTGGCTCAAATACCAATCCAACAACAGAGCAATTTGTGGCTGGCCTTAAAACATCCATTCTAAGTAACATGGCGCATATTGGGACAACCGGTAATTGTGAAAATGACAATAATGTTACCCTGAATAATTTCAGTACATTATTGTCAATTCCACAATTATCAGTTGTCAATACAGATGAAGAGAAGAACCCATTTGAAGGGGATATACCTAATGATCTTAGAGTGTTTGGGTCTACTAATGAAATAAATGAAGGCAGCGCAGAAATGCAAGCATGTGCATATGTATGTGGCTTTTTATTAAAAAAAATGCCAACTACAAGTTGTGGCACTTGTACTAATTTATGTGTATCCCCACAAATGGAAGCTTTTCACAATTTAACTCAATGCAGGGAATACTGTGATGAAAAAAAATCACTCAACTATGCCAGCAAAAGTTTTGTTACTTGTGTAGAGGCTTGTGCTTCTTTAATAAACACTTTTTTAAAAGAGAAAGGTCATATAAAAAATTTAAAAAGAAGTGTTATTGAAACAATTAAATGTAATATAAACTTTGATTTTCTCAATAGTTGCAGTCAACATAGGGATAGTAACATAAGTTTTATTGCCAACAGTTTGTTTTTTATTTGCATTAGGCGATTTTGTACAGTAAAAAACCGCTTATTTGCAGACGAAGCTTCCGCGTCTGCACTCAAAAGAAAAATGAAAATTATACTTCACAAATAATGTGCCATCCCGAAAGGCGACTGCTACTCTTTTATTCTCATTTTTTCTATTATTCTCATTTTTCGAATTCCATTTCTACACTATTGAAAAAAAAAACATTAATTAGGTACATTCTAAGGACTGGCAAAGTTTCTTTAAAATAATCAAATAGCTTGATAAAAAAGATATAATTTCTAGGTTTTTACTTTTTGTAGATAAATAAAAAGTTTAATGATTTGTGAATCTTCAAAAATCAAGCCGATGACTTTTTATCATTATTCTTTACTATTTCATTTAAAGGTCGAGTCTATTGTCCAGCCCTTTCAGTATTGCACTTTATCTTGTTACACTGAAAAACTTTTTTTTAAATCATAAATGATTGCATATTATGTTAGAGTTATGTTACATAATTTTTATTAATGTTTATTACAGCCATTATTGAGTTCAATTACTTATACAGGGTGCTACTATAATGGCGAATTAATTTTTTAGGGGAGTAAGGGTATCATTTAAAGATCCCAATAAACCGGTCTAGATTTATTCCTGTATAGAGTGCGAACGTTCGGTTTAAAGCCATGCCCGTGGGTGAAAACTTCGATACTTTCCGCCGACACGGCTCGTCAGACACATCGGTCGCCCATTGCAACATGTCATTGTTACTTATTAATGAATATATCTATGGTATAATAAATATTTAATATAACTATGTAACTAACAACTACTATTTCGAGAAAGAAAAACAATATTTGGGTATTTATTATAAAGAATTTCCAAATATTCATACTTAATTTACGAGCTTTTAAGAATCATTTGTTACTGAAAATTTGTTATTTGTGACTCTTGAACCATAAGTTCGCTAATTTTTATTTGATTTTTGTACTGTTTGAATGCCAAGAGCATAAAAACACTGTTAATTATAAATGCTGCTCATGTGAGAACGGTTTTTCGTTCATATAATTTGCATGGCTCATTTTCACAAGATAGCATGTTTTTTCGTATTATGTGATAAACCAGCTCTGTACTGAATATTCTCTAATCAACAATCAGATTCAAAACAAAATCAATGTATAACCGTACTTTGTTAATACTGCTCAACACAGGACAACTGCTCTTTAATTATTCGACTTGTGTGTGACTATTTATTTTTGATTCTGTGATATTCACCCACCTAGAGATATTTATAAGTTGCAATGACCAACTTTCAATTTTTTACATTAAGTAGTCAATGTTTGCTGCACAAAAAATTTCTATGTTGACTGACAACTAAAGCCCAAATAGTTATTTTGGACTGTATCATCCAAGCTTGTATTGTAAAATTTTAAGATGTACTGTATTTCCTTTTTTTTCGGTTTATGATTTCGTATATTTAAAGTAAATGTCTGATAAACATATTAATTGTTTTATTCCAAAATGTTTTCTAAGTTTCCAATCAACATATAATGCTGATTTGTCCTTCCTACCTTCTAAAACCGTCTTCTGTCAACGGATTGTGCGAGGGAATTACATCGTTTAAAAGGTTGTTTGAAATTGAGAATAATAACAACCTTCTAGATGAAGTAATGTCCCAGGACAATCCGTTGTCGGATGATGGTCTTAAATAAATCCCTGGTCGTTCGTAATTTCCCGCCCTGCTAGTATGCCTGGGTAGACTCTAGATGGCGCTAGTTTAGGAGCTGAATGATGTACGATTGATTTGTATGAAGTTGTCGTTCTTCTCCGTTAGGAGTAATATTATTCTATGAGCTTGTCTCTCAAGTTATCAATGGCTGTCCAAGTAAAATTAAAAGATGTAAATAAACATCCTATCTTCTCATTTTCAAATGGATATATTAGCGATTTCATGGAGTTTCTTAAACGCAAATAAGAGATAAAGGCAAAGTTTTTATATTTGATTATCTAATAGTTGTTGAAATGGACCACAGTAACGCGATGGAATTTGATTCTCTTCAAAATTACAATGAGATCGTTGAAACTTTACTGAACATGTTTGGAGAAGGTTTAAGTAAAGAAGTGATATACTCAATAGTTGAAAGCTGTGAAGGTGATTGTAAGTGCTATTTATTTATTTTAAATCTTTGTTATGTTTGCTAGCTTAAGTACTGATTTGGAGTTTCTTCTATGTTTTTACCCATATTGATAAAATATTTATTTATATAAAAGTTTACTTATGTTGCATAGTTATAAAGCATGAATATTTTCCGATTCTATAAAATATAAATAGTTTTTTGCACAGAAAGTAATAAGCTGAATAAGGTCACTAAACGAAATAAAAATTTAAGCATGTTTTATCTCTTAAGGGGCCATTTCATAGTGACTAGTGAGACAGTTCTCTCCAAACATCCTATATTTCGACTTGTAAGTATTAATCTTGATTTCATATAATGGCAAAATTGATTTTTTACAATAAATTATAATTACCTTTAACCCTTGACTTACCCGGTGACTTGATACCTACATAATTTACCTGGTGGACTCCCCAGGACTCCTGGAAATAAAAGTGTAAATTTAACATGAACATTGTTTTAACTGAAATTCTTCTTATATTCATTTATTATATATTTGGTTTTACAATGGCATAGTTTTTTACTTAAAATTATGCAATCACAGCCTTATATTAAGGAACTTCTAAGATTTTAAAAACAAAACAATTTTTCAAAGTATTTTGTTAAGTAATATAACATAAACAATCATTTACAAAAAGAAAAAAAAAGGACATGGTTTGAACAAAAAAAAATGCAATGACACATTCATATTTTTTTTGTACAGCTAAGGCACAAAGGCTTAGGCAAATATATGCAGTTTTCCTTTTTAGACATGGGTGAAACAGGAGACAATACCTTCTCTCATTCTGGAGCAGTTTCTGCCATTACAGCTCTCTTCATAGAGGACCAATTTGAAAAACAGTGTGTGGACCTGTTGGAATTCGTAGAATGTTGTGGAATTGTGTTTGAGAATTTCTGGAAGGTGGTTTTCTTGCCGACTTGAACCGGTTTTTCCCATAATAATAAACTTGCTCACCCGTTTCAATATTTTCATCATCATCTGATGAAGCTGAACACTCCGTAGCAGAGCTTGGGTCTGAGAGCTTGCAGTCATCCTCGGATACACACACCACCTCATTAGGCTCTAGTCTCCTAGGTTGATTCAATGGTATATTTTGTTGATCCGCGCCACCTCCATCCGTGTCTCTGTCACTTATTTGTTCTAATACTTTTCTTAAGTTTTCACGATACATACTTTAAATAAAACACTATTCAGTTGATTAGTACAGAATCAGCACCTTCATCAAGGACATTTATCATACTGTGAGATGCCATTACATCAACTGAAAAAAAATACACATTAGAAACTACCGTAAATAGGCTAATACAATAATAATTAAACATTTTTATTGCTTTATATAGATACATATATAGGTACTAGATAATGGATATAATACTCATATACTTTTTTGTAAATATATACTTATAATACATATGCTGTGTTCCATTTGCCGATTACAGCGCTCATATACCCATTTCGATTGCCCGTGAGCGCGCTCACAGCTATATCGATGCGTCATCAATGACGTCATAAACACCGCCATCTTCCCGCTCACAGTGCCCAAGCTACAGAGCATGGTCGCTGTGAGCAGCCTGTCAAAACTGACACATGACGTTACTTTGTTGATGTTTTATTAGTCAATTAAAGATTTTAAAACCTTACTTATTAATTTTTTTTGTAATAATGTAAAAAAAATGGCTCCTGCTTCATTCAGGGTCTTAATGAAATTGTAACTTTAGACTTAAGCGACGAACAATCAGAATGTTAGCGCAATATTTACCGTTCCGATTACAAAAGCACTAATATCACTTTTAGCGCGCTCAAACGAATCGGAACGGTTTTGAGCACTTTTAGCGCTGATAACGCTGTGAGCGGCAAACAGAACGCACTAATAGTGAACATCCAAACCAACACAAACCAATATTCATAACAGTAATATTAACACCCTGGTGGAGTCCCACGGACTGGAGCTGCGCGTATCGGCGTCCGCTCTCCTCCGCGATTGGTGCGTCACTGCATGAAGGTACTGGGATGCACAATTAGTAATTCCAAAAACTAACGGTTTTATGAGCACGCAAAGTTTTCAATGGAGTCCTAGGGACCTACCGGGTAAATTAAGGGTTAATAAGGCTTACATAAAAACATAATGGATGTACATTTTCCCATGCTATTATAGCCTTCAAGAAGTGTGACTGGTGGTGGGAGAGCCAAAATTTCATTACCTACACCTTTGTTACTATAAATCAAAATTTAAGGTCAAATACTGTGCATAACAATAAACCATCTACATGGTTAATTATACTTCAGGATGAATTAAGAAAGATTACATAGATAACTTTATGTTTATTATTTGTACACAATTTATTGGGCATTCTACAACTATTTATATACAGGGTTACTGGTTATTTCAGGATTTCTCTACATCAAATTTAACTGTGTAACTTTAGCTTTATATTTAAAAGAAGTACTAAAATATTAGCTACCAGAACACCTCCAAAGAAAATTATTATTTTTATTTTTTTAGACTTTTTTGCCAAAAATTGGGAAATCTGAACCAAAGGAATGTACTGAATAACCATTAATGCTGTTGTCATACTAATAATTTAGTGAATATGAAAAATGTTAATTATTTTTTGTCTTAGTGTGTTTTCATTGAATATTTACCAAAAAAATTGGTGTTTTATCTGATTGTCCTCCAGACATCAGGCCCCAACTAAGGGGCCATCCATAAATTACGTCACACGAATTTTACGTCATTTTAACCCCTGCCCCCCTCCTTGTCACAGTTGTCACATTTTCAGAAACCCCTCCTCCCGAATGTGACGTCACACTGTTTCAAATTTACATTCAGTACTCTCGTGAGTTAGAGTCTCACTTGCATTACAACGCCGCTCTAGATGTAAACTGTTGTTGCTTGAGAGATAATCTCATAGCGAGATTGCTAAATTATTAAGTTTTTTATTCACATATAAATTTCGCGTTTAACACGTAGTTATAATATGGGTTTTGAATGTTGACATGTGATGTCACAACGTTTTTAACCTCCCTGCCCCTTGTCACACTATGTCACACTCCGGTGATACCCTCCCCCCCCATTAACATGTGACGTAATTTATGAATGACCCCTAATAACTGAAGGTGCCTAGTGTAATATTGGTATGACCATTTTTAGGTTTAGGTAGGAAATTGTAGACTAATTAGTTGAATCATAACTCAATGAACCTTTGGGGGTATCTTTATACCCCCAGACTTTATGGCTCAATAAAAATAATGGCAGAATTGACTATCCAAGTCTAAGCATTTCAATAGGTACATGTAATGTCTTTACTACTGCTACCAACAAAATAAAAAAAAATAGAATAGATGATTTCACTAAAGCTTGAATTGCCTGAGAAAACTAAACCTTGCAATCAAGCCTTTTATTTCAAGAATTCTGAAAGCCTGGTTTATCCATTGCTGCATATCTTACACAAATATATCATTACAAGCTGAAGCCTTAATGATTTCATTTACCTTTTTGTCATCTTTACTAAAATTGGCTGAACTACTTAGACTTAAGATTCTTCATTTGACTTTATTTATTTATTTTTCAATATATTTTTATTATTTTTAGATTGTATAAAGTAATAAATTTTATGAATAACAAAGAAATACATTTTAACAGTTTTTATATTAATATTGAAGTATGTACTATGATAACTAATTGTGAAGTGAAAACAAATTTGCAAAACCAGCATTTAGTTTGAAATATGTTTTATACTTTGTTTTGCCTGAAACTAGCAGAAACCAATATCAAATGGTTAAATAAATTTCATTAAAAACTTTGATATTTTTTAAACATTTTAATTAAGTGTTTATAAGATCATTTATAAGGCTATATGATAATGTCCTTAGCAGTACAGTTGCTCTGTGTTTCTAGCTCATTTCTAGGTTTTGGTCCCTTGATGTCTTAAGTTCAGTTGCCTAAGTTACTAATACGAGTTACGATATTTTTTCTAGCTTAATATGGTCTGCATAATTGATTTGAAGTCAATTTGCTTTAAAGATTTACCTTAAAACTTGTCAGGTCTTGGAGGTCTAAAAAGAAACTTTCGAGCAATAAAGACGACATTGTGTCTATAGGAGACATAGGTCTCCTATGTTACACACCGAAACATTACAAGTTAATTTTCGAAATACAAAAATAATCCCCCAAAGTTATATCATGATTGTTGTCTATATAGACAAAAATATATTGTTGTCTGTATAAACTAGTTACTACTTAGAAATAGTTACTTTATCTACATTTTTTAAACATGAGTTAAGAATTGGACTTTGTTTGGATTCTCGCTGCGACCTCCGCCTGGTACTGATGTTCTAAGACCACTCCGATTGATCGGTCCCTTCCCGATATTCAGTGGCGCTCAGTTTACTGACGTCACAGACTAGCGTGATACGGTTTTTCTGGGTTTTTTACTCCCCCCGAGCGCTCTCAAAGATATTTTTTTCTTTGCGACTAAGTTTCTTGGTTTTTAAAGTGCTGTGTGTGCCCAGCGTTAAGTATTCTGGTTTTAGTACAGAGGATACCTTACGGTGAAAACCAACTTGTCCTGATCCAATCCTTTATTTTGTTATTTATTTCTACTATTTATTTATTTACTCTTCTATTTTCATATTTACCTTTATCATATTTGTGTCTTTTCGTGTACAATTCGTGCTCTTTTTTCTGTAAAGGTCGGCCCTAACGCGGGCGACTCTACCTGCTACTGTACCCTTACTAGGATTCTAGGTAATGAAATGAAATGAAATTCGCTCGCATTGTCAGACATCTGGACAAAATTCGAAAGCGGGTTCATCAAACCCACAACCAAAGCTCCGACAAAAAAGGAGAGCCGGGCGCGTCAACCCGCATCCATCAACCCCTCACGCGATCGTTCTAGCTTGCGCTCATCCGTGGCTTCGTCCACTCGTAGTTCTTCATCGTCGATGGATTGCGATACCCTAGCTCCCGCCCAAGCCATCGAATCCAACGAGGGATTCACCGTCGTCGCAAAACGACAAAAAAGGGCCGACTCATCCGGCGATGAGTCCAAAACTCCGAAAAAGCGGGCGCCGCAGACCATGCCCGCGTCAAATTCAAATTATAATCTCGCCTACCCCGAGACCAAGCCAACCGTTCGGCATCCGCCTCCTATTTTCATCCGCCTCCTATTTTCATCCGCGATAGAAGGCGTGGACATCTGTGTCCACACATGTCAAATTTAAAAATCGCGTATACACACGCGAAATATACTGTGATCGGCATCCGCGTAGCGACCGTCGCACCCGCCGATCACCGCGCCCTCACCAAGTACTTGAATGAGAAATCCATTGAGTACCACACTTACGCGCTCGAGGAGGAGCGCGTTTTACGCGTCGTCCTTAGAGGCGTACCGAAGGAGATTGAGTCAGAGCTCCTTCTCCAGGATCTTAAAGACCAGAGATTCCCGGTCATTTCCATCCAGTATGGCAAAGATCGTATGCCGTACAACCTAGTGTTGGTAACACTAGATCACACCCCTGAGGGCAAGGGGATTTTCAACCTTAAAACTATAGCACTACTTTCGGGGATCAATGTTGAGATCCCTTTCAAACGTGGTATACCCAGCCAATGCCATAGATGCCAAGTCTATGGCCATACGGCCAGAAATTGCCACGCAAAGCCTAGGTGCGTCAAGTGCCTGGGTGATCATGGCACTGCGGGTTGCGCGCGAACCCCGCAATCTGTTGAACCTTCTGCATGCGTCTTATGTAAGTCGGTTGGCCAGACTGCCAATTACCTAGGTTGCCCCAGGGCCCCAAAGCCCAACCCCAAAAAGGCGCAGAAAGCAAAGCAAAGGTGTCCACCCTCTGCTCCTGCTGCAAAGCCCGGCTCACTTAGGCCGGATAGCTTAGGCCAACAATGTACACCGAGTACAGAAAGCACCAACGCCCTCTACATAGACACTGAATAGCACAGTCGAAACTAAATGCGGCAACCCACCGACAGACACCCTCCTACAGGTAACGGTGGAAGAGGTACAGACAATAATTAAAAACTTAAAACCGTGAAAAGCTCCAGGTTCAGACGAAATACCAAACAGGGTTCTGAAAGCTCTCCCACTCGCGTTCATACAACTGTTAGTAGTTATTTTCAATAACTTACTAACACACTGCTCGTTTCCGCAAACGTGGAAGGAAGCGATTGTCATAGGTATTAGGAAACCCGGAAAACCGGCTAATCTACCTACAAGCTACCGTCCTATTAGCTTGCTTAGCGCGATAGGCAAATTATACGAAAGGACCATTTTGAACAGGCTCCGAGAGGTCATCCATTCGAAGCACCTGTTACCGGATGAACAATTCAGCTTTAGGTCCCGTCACTCCTGCGTCCAACAGGTGCACCGCATCACGGAGCACATCTCGGAGCAAAGGAACGTAGGTCGAAAACCGATAGGCATGGGTGCGCTTTTCTTTGACGTGGATAAAGCCTTCGACAAGGTCTGGCACAACGGCTTATTATATAGAATTTTCGCTACAGATTGGAAGGTGCACTCTCCAATTCCCGTCCTGTAATAGCCGGTGTCCCACAAGGCTCGGTGCTTTCTCCAACTTTGTTATCATTATACACTAGTGACATACCAAGGACGGAGAAATTAGACCTAGCGCTCGTTGCAGACGACACCGCGCTATACACATCTGATAGGAATCTACGTAGGTTAACTAGAATACTTCAATCCGCAGCCAACGCATTAGGCGCTTGGTTCAGGAAATGGAGAATAGAAGTCAACCAGTCTCTCTCAACCTGCTCTAGGACAACCTCTAGGAAACCCTCCAAAAGATTAGGTCAGATCACCCTGTTTGGAACTCCGATCCCATGGGCCAAAAACGTCAAATATTTAGGAGTCACTTTAGATAGTGGACTAACATCTTGCCGTAACATTCAGTCACTGCGGACGAACCTTGTCAAATCCCGAACTAAAAGTCAGTGAATATCAAAGTTCCGACCGCGTTCAAATAAGTGAATTAATAAAAAAATGCTAAAGTGTGCAAGTTGTAATAACGAAGCGAGAGATGTAGCTCAGTGCAGTATATGCTCACGATGCTTCGACTTCACTTGTGCAGGCATAACGGAAAGCGGATTTCGCAAATTGGGAGATAGAAAATCTAATTGGAAATGTCTGGGTTGCAAGACTAACTCTAAATTAACGACGTCTTCAGCACCCTCATCTCCAACTCCCCCCAGCCTTGATAACATTATGCAGGAGCTAAAGAAACTCTCGCAAGAAATGGTCTCAATATCGAGTTTAGTTCAGGATATCAGATCAATGAAAGAAGACATACATCAGCTGAAGCAGTCCGTGGAGTTTGCCCATGATACGGTAAATTCCTATTCAAACAAAATTTCAGATTTTGATCAACGTCTACAAATTGTGGAGAGTAATCAGGAGGATATATCAGCATTACAGTTACGGATATCTCATTTAGAAAATATGGTCAAAGCCAGAGATCAAACGGACAGACTAAATAATGCTGAAATAAAAGGAGTACCGTTCAAAGATTCAGAAAATCTGTACGATATTCTAAACAAAATTGGATCGGCCGTAAAATGTAATTTTTCTAAAAATGAAATTAATTATGTTATGCGAGTGCCCACCAGAAGTGATAGTAAAAATAAGAACATAATAGTCGCTTTCAACAATCGCTATCTAAAGGAAAACTTCGTTTCTTGCTCAAGAGTCACTCGTAATCTTTCAGCGGCGGATATAGGATATAATGGCGACTCCAGAATCTACATCAACGACCACTTAACTAAAGAAAATAAAATATTACTAAACAGGGCAAAGGAAGTTGCGAAAGAACGTGCATATTCTTTTGTCTGGGTCCGAAGCTGCAAGATTTTTATAAGAAAGAATTCCACTTCCCCCATTCAAGTGATAAAATCCGAGAACGATCTGAAAAAACTTAAATGATCATATTATTCTACAATGATTTTTACGCTCAAGAACAACATTTGAGAACCACTAGCTGGCAGCGGGGATGCAGCACCGGTTGGACCGGTTTGCAGAACGCAGCAACACGCGCGAGATCGCGCCACATTCCACGCATCGACCGTCCACCGCATCGCACGCGCCAGTGTTATTACATTGCTAGTGCTATAGTTAGGTTTTATTTAGTTTTTGGAATTTTAATTATTTTAGTGTTGAAGTTGCTCTTGAAGTTAACGTATAATTGCTTTTTAATTTTTATGGGAGGCTCTTACTGGTTTAGTTTCCTAAATGTATTGAACATTTATATAAATGCTCGTACTTATAAGGCTCATTGTCTTTGTGTTAAGTGTTGTTTTAGTGAATTAGGAACTAAGTGCTTTGCTTATTTTACATACTTATTAGGCATTCAACGCTGTGTATTGATGGAAGTTAACATTTACTTTTGCGTTTGCACTAACTAATATGTTAAATGAAAAAATAACTTATTTAATGTATAAAAATGAGTTCACTTCGTATTTTTTACCAAAATGTAAGGGGTTTGCGCACGAAAACTAGCACATTCTATAGAAATGTTTTGCTGAATTCTTTTGACATCGTGGCTTTGACCGAAACTTGGTTGTGTGACGGTATTTTCGATAACGAGTTATTTGATGATAGGTACTTGGTTTGGAGGCGAGATAGGAATTATGAACAAACTGGACAATCTTTGGGTGGAGGAGTACTTATAGCTGTAAAACGCGAACTAGCGGCGGTCGGTCGGTTCGAGTGGTGGTCATCAGCCGAGGACGTGTGGGTGTCAGTGACGTTACGTAACCCTCACGCTCGTACGGTATGCAAACTGCACATATGCTGTATTTACGTATGTTCGCAAAGTAAAGGTAATACAATGAATACACAACTTAGTAACTTTTCAAATAGGCTCTGCGATATAGTGTTAACTCACACAAATGATTCTTTTGTTTTATTGGGGGATTTTAATATGCCAAATATTTTATGGTCACAATTTCAGGATGAGAAACATCTATACCCAACTGGTCTTCATGGAATACATCAAGAAAAATTTTTTGACTGCATTAACTTAGCAAATTTAGTACAGCTAAACAATTGTCTTAATTCAAATAATATAGACTTAGTTTTTAGTAACTATGAATCTATTAGTGTAGATATTTCGGACCCTTTAGTACCCATTGATGCACATCACCCAGCGCTTTTAGTTGGTTTATGTTTACCGCAATTTAAATTATTAAAACCAGCTACGCGTCCTATATACTTATACTACAAGGGCGATTATAAGAGCATAGCAGATAAGCTAACAAATATAAATGTTCATAACTTTTTCTCAGACCAACCCCTGGACGTATGTATCAAAAGATTTTATAACTTACTGTATAATTTAATAGATGAGTTTATACCAACTAAGAGAACGCCGCCTCATATGTATCCAATCTGGTACAGTAGTGCACTGATTAAAACATTAAAAGAGAAGCACAAATTTCGTAAAAAATATTTAAAATATAACAATCACTCGGATTTTACTTCCTTTACATTACTAAGGACAAGAGCTAAGTTATTGGAGAAAGACTGTTATGATTCTTATATTAGAAGAATCGAAAATAATATCAAACAAAATCCGAAGGCTTTTTGGTCATATGTAAAAGGTAAAAGGTCTAATAATTCATTTCCTTCTACAATTACTTGGAACGACCGGTGCGCTAATACAGGTGATGAAATCTGTAATCTTTTGTCGGATTTTTTTCATTCCACGTTTCAGTGCAGTAATTCAGATACGAATGCTTCTCATTCTTCTGTGATAGACCAGTGTGTAGATCTTGAGAGTATTCAAATTGACGAAAACAAAACGCTTAAAATCCTTGAAACCCTTGATGTGAATAAATCCGCCGGACCCGACAAAATCCCACCAATTTTTATAGTTAAACTTGCAAATAACCTGGTTACCCCTCTAATTTATTTATTTCGCCTTTCATTATCAGTTGGCCATGTACCCGATATTTGGAAGTCTGCATTCATCTCGCCAATCCACAAAAAGGGATCGAAACAGCTGGTGGAAAATTACAGCCCCATATCCAAACTTTGTGTCTTCGCGAAGGTGTTTGAAAAACTCGTGTACGATCAAGTTTACTCTGCTCTAAAACATCAATTTACTGTATCACAGCATGGGTTTTTGCGTGGTAGGTCTACTACAACGAATCTGTTGTTATGTGAGGCTTTCATATCAGAAAATATGTCGTTTCATGGCCAGGTAGATGTCGTGTATACCGATTACAATACCGATAGCAAATGTTTTGACAAAATTGATTATAAAGTGCTGTTAAGCAAAATACAATCTATCGGTATACGCGGCAATCTGTATCGCTGGTTCAGCTCGTATGTGGAAAATCGCTGCCAAACAGTAGTGTTAAACGGGTATACTTCATCTACACTCTATATTCCCTCAGGTGTGCCCCAGGGCTCACTGCTAGGTCCCTTACTGTTTATAATATTTATAAATGACATATCAACTTGCTTCAAACATAGTATCATTCTTTTGTACGCAGATGATATGAAAATACTTTATCCAGTTAAAACCGAATCAGACTGTGCTAAATTACAGGAGGATATTAGTCGTTTTCAGGGTTACTGCACGGAAAATAAACTTTATGTTAATGTCTCCAAATGTTTTGTGTGCTCATTTTCAAGGAAACCACACTTTACTAAGTATAATTACACTATATGTGATGAAACTGTCGTTAGGGTCGCGACTATCCGGGATCTTGGAGTTACCTTTGATAGGAAAATAATATTTGACAGCCATGTACATTCAATAGTTAATAAAGCTACCAAAGCTCTTGGGTTTGTCCTTCGTATGTCATCAGAATTCAGTAAAATAAAAACCTTAAAAATACTGTACTGTGCTTTCGTGCGCAGCCACCTTGAGTATGCCTCTCAGGTGTGGAATCCTCAGTACGACCTATATATCCAAAAGATCGAGGGTATTCAAAAAAAGTTCCTTCGGCACTTACAATATAGATGTCAGAGGTTCTGCAAAAACTATACAGAGAGATGCAAAGCTTTCCATTTCTTACCCCTTTATAAACGAAGAGAAATGGCTGATATCGCTTTACTTATGAAAGTTTTCCAGACTGTCCTGATTTACTCAGTATGTTAAGCCTGAATACGCCTAAAAAAACCACACGACATGCCAATCTGTTATGTGTACCAATAGTTAAAAATAACTACCGAAAAAATTCATTCCCTTTAAGAGCTTCCCGGTCTTTTAATTTATTTAATGATAACTTAAATAATATCGATCTCTTTTGCACTAACGTTACCAATTTTAAAAAGTTATACAACAATATGTTTTTTAATAATTCATAGATTATAGTATCTTGACTGTTACGCAAGAAATAACTTAAATTTATTGTATTTTGAATTGTAACTATACGCGGAAACCTGTAATTGGCCTTAATTTAAACATAATTTTATGTATACATATTTTACCAGCTGTAAGTTTCCCTAAAAATGTAAAATAAAATAAAATAAAATAAAACATTCGCGGATCACATAAAACGCGTCCGGGACCGAGCCGCCTTCGTCATGGGTAGGCTGCACGCTCTAATTTGCAAGAAGAGTAAAATGTCGCTTAGAAATAAGCTTACACTTTACAAAACTTGCATCCGCCCCATCATGACATATGCCAGTGTGGCTTTCGCTCACGCCAGCAAGTCGAACCTCAATCACTTGCAGGTTATTCCAAATACGTTCTTACGCAAATGCGTCGGGCCCCGCTCTATGTCTGGAACTTAGATCTGCACAAGGATCTCGAGCTGCCCACCATTGCCGCATTCATGAAGTTGGCGTCTAGACGCCACTTCGATAATGCTCCCCACCATCCCAACCCGCTGGTCAATAAGTCATCAATATACACAGCCAACCCAGACGCGGCGGTTCGTTATAGGCGTCCGCGTAACGTCTTAACAGATCCCGACGATGATATTACAACAAGGAAAGCCGGTGTTCCAGTTAGAAATAGGGCAACACGGCATTCGAATCGCCTAACCCACCGGTGGGCCAGGCTAACGCGTCGTACGCATTCCTACTGAGTTTCTTGCTGGTTCTTTGGTAGTAGATGATCCTTCCGAACCAGTGGTAGTTTCAATATACGACGTCCTAAGCCGAGGTCCCTACCCTCTCGGGTGCCCTGAGGCATATCGTATGTAGGAGTAGTTTAAGTTCCAGCCAAGCGCCGTCAGCGCTAAGCTACAAAGTCCGGTGAAATTTAAAATGCCCATAGGGCCATAAAAAAACTGTCCATTTCGAAATTTTTTTTTTTTAGAAATGTCAAGATGTAACTAATTATTTATGTACACACCTACTGAAGACATGTTTGCACGCTGATATATCAGTTGTATATGAACGGACGGATATTATACTTTAAGATCACCATTGTATCGCATATACTGGCAAATAAAGAATTTTATTATTATTGTTTTTTAATATTATGAATCAATGGCAGGGCAACATGGTAATATTAGAGACAGATGTCTCTTATGTTACATTGAAAATGCTTACCTTGGAACTTCAACGTAATAAAATTCTTGGATTTTTTTAAATCTATACCTGCAACATCTTTGCTTTTCAGCGGTGTTGAGACCCATTTTATTATATATGTTCTTAAATTACAAAATAAATAAATGACGTAAGGAAATAAATTAGTAAAAAATAAAAGCCAGCCCCATTCTATTTGCTCTACCCTGGGATAGGGGGTAGTAACGTATTAATAGCCTTTTAGTTTTGGATAACCTATTATAGAAGGTCACTTAAGTTACCATAGCAGTAACTTAGGTGACCGGGAACATAGGAGACATTTTATAGATTATACTCGCATGTTGTCTATCTTGTATGTTAAACACTAAAAGTGTAAAAATACTTGCTGTTATTACAAATAAGACACATTTAAAACGAAATGCAGGTATTTATAAATGAAAATAATGTGTAATATTTGTACCTCTTTCCGGACCATAAGTTTGTGGTTACCTAATTAATACACTTTCTTCCTTAAATAACTTGCGGGTTACTAGCGGGACACAACCGTGTAAACAAAACGGCAGATTTACATTGCAGCATACTCAAAAAATTATTCTTTCATTTGAGACTATCAGTGCCATCTACGAGTAAGTTATAATGTTAAAACTTTTAATTATCGTAACTTAGTGGACTCATATAGGCCTAGTACTTTGAGGACATAGTTTGCAAATTTTGTAAAAATATACAAATGTATTAAAAAAATTATAATTGAATTAAAAATATATTGTATATTATAAGAAAATAATTCAATTATTATGCTTTCATAGAAAATTTTCATAATATACATGTAATAGTGGAAACTAAAGGGAGATTTTTTTGAAGTTACCATAAAATTAAAAAAAAATATATATTTTTCTTACTTAAAAGGGGTTTATTATCAATGCAATGTTATGGAAATTACTGTCTAGAATATATTTTTTTAGTAAATTGTTTTATATTAAGAGTTATATTTTTTTTACTGCTGGGACATATTTTTTACAAAGAATAGTTGATCGACCCATATGCGAAATTGATTGTATTTTGATTCAGATAGATACATTGTATTTTGGTGTGTACAAAAAACAAACAAGATAGCTATTGTAGGATGACTGAATCAATTTGTGTATGGAATTTTTGGATAGATAGTTTCTGAAAGAAACATGTAATGCATAGTGTAATACGGTTTTCGTTTTATTTTTTAGTAAATGAAGCTGCTAATATGGTAATGAATATAATAAATGATGGCAATACAGGATTGTCTAACAATAACGAAAGCAAAGACGAAATTACTGAAGGAAATGATCTAACTGAACAAAGTTCCGTAGCATTAAACTCTGCACCCATGATGTCGTATGCAGGTGCATTCAGAAAGTCAAGTGGAAATGGCAATAAAAAACAAATCCCAAGTTCTGGACAAAACCCTATTCATAATCAACCAAGTCAAGGTTTCTGGACCGATCAAGTAAGAGATATTATCGCTCATTATAACAAAGGCCTTAAAATATTAATTATAATGAGAGGGGTACCTGGTAGTGGCAAGACCTATTTAGCGAAAAAGATAATTGAACTTACGATTGGTTCCAAATATTCAGATTTTCAAAAGCATATATTAAGTACTGACGACTTTTTTGTTGTAAGAGGAGTTTATCAATACAACAAGTTCAAGCTTGGAGAGGCTCATGACTGGAACCAGAGACGAGCTGTAGCGGCTGTAGAGACTGGCGTGAGTCCCGTTATCATTGACAACACCAATGTAGAATTATGGGAGATGGAGCCCTATGTCAGAGCAGGCATCAAAAAGGGTTATATAGTTGAATTGCTTGAGCCTAACACTGCCTGGGCGAAAAAAGCGCATATATTGTGCAAGAGAAATAGTCATAATGTGCCATATCCAAAAATTAAAAAGATGTTGGAAAATTTTCAAATAACTACATTACCTTATTTGCTTCAATTCTTTCGTATAGAATACCCTGACGGATCTCCTTCTGCAAAATTGGAAGCAAATCCAGATATCGCAACTTGTACAACTTCAAATGAGATTGCATCTACACATATAAAAACTTCAAATACAACAGATACTGATGAACGAAATCAACAATTTAGTGATATACACAATATCAATGAAATTGAAATTGAT
Source organism: Marasmarcha lunaedactyla (assembly GCA_923062675.1). Lineage (NCBI taxonomy): Eukaryota > Metazoa > Arthropoda > Insecta > Lepidoptera > Pterophoridae > Marasmarcha > Marasmarcha lunaedactyla. The sequence goes on from OV281351.1 coordinate 10,141,654, forward strand.
ATTGAGGCTTTACAAGATCAAGAAATTATAGAACAACGACTAAAATATATGAAAATACAAAAACAATTAGAGGAAATGGAAAAACTTGAGCAAGAATGGGAACATGGGGAAAATTGGGATGAAGAATCAAACAAAATAATTGAAAAAAAAGAAAGTCTGTGTTCGCCTAGGCCTAAAAGAAATCATTTTGATGATAAAAATGATGGTACAGACGAAGCTTCATGCATTCCTGAAAATTTTCAAAAACAAGAAGACTGGTCCAAGATATCCTTATTCATGAATCCCTGGACTGATAATGATGTACCTTCTACTTCACAAATATTGCCAAAAGTAAATGAAATGAAGGAGTCAGGAACGTGTATTGAATTTGGTGACTTTGATGAAACAAATCATTGTAATTTTAAAGTAGTTGCAACTTATCCAAAAGATATCAACATCAATTATCAACCCAAAGAAAAAGAAAAAATACCAGAAAAACGTATGCTAGATAAAAGTACTACAACAAATAGTCAAACAATGGTTGAAACACATAGATGCATAAATGAGGAAAAACATTTTTCAGCTCTTAGAAAACTTTTTAAAAACATACCAAAGGCGATTTTGAGGGATGTATTTGACAAATGTTGTGGCGATGTGAATTGGGCTGTAGATATTGTTTTGGATGGAATGGCAAATAATCAGCTGAAGAGCATGGACGACAATGAAGAAATTTCAGATTTAGAAGAGCAGAGTCAGCTAGATTGTGACTGTATTGCTGCATACAATATAATACCTAACAAATTATCTGAAGACAATATTGTAGCAGAAGTTCACGAAGAAAAAAGTGATATAAATAGAAGCTTAAATCAGTCTATGAAAAAAATAAAGAAGGAAGTAAATGCATCCGAAACTTCTACTCAATTAAAACATATTATTGAGAAAAATGTTCTTATTTCTGACAATCATTATTCAAAGCACTGTCTCAAACTACGAAATATACGTTGTGGAATAGTAGATGAAAAAGAAAGAGGTGATCTTTCAGAACCTATTGTTAAACACTCTGAAGTACCAGAAGATGCAGTTAATTCCGTATTTGCACCTGTACCAAGTACATCCAAACAATGTCATGATCCGGTGACAGATGTTATTGAAAATACAAAGGAAATTAATACTGGGAGTGATGAGGATGAATTATTCATAGAGGAACCAGAAAAAACGGTTCCTATTTATTTAAATAAAAGTTTATTGTCTCAGCTTGATGAATTATTTAAACGTAAAGACATTGCATATCCAAACAATGTTGAACCTAAAGTCAACCTGCCACTGTCCATTTTGAATGAAATAAATGCTTTGTGGATGGAGTCCTTGATGTGTCAACTTGATGATCAAGATAAACAGACCAAGTTAATGTTGAAACAGGACGAAGAATTTGCAAGGTATCATGTCAATTTGTTTAAATATTATTCTGTAAGTTTGAAATAATAGTTGCCTGATAGTTCCAACAAATCTTTACTATTTTATATTCTAGCACATTCATATTTTCAGGCAACTAATGCTAAAAGAACAAGAATTAACTCAAGCTGGAAAAGAACCTGAAGTCCCAGATTTGAAAGAAATAATGGACATGGACTATGCCATATCACTGTACCAAAAAGATGTTTCAAAATGGCGCAATAATGAACCCACCGACTTAGCTGCAAAATTGACACGGGAGAAACTTTACAATCTTTTTCCAGATGTATCACAGGATATACTATCCGAGCTATTGATGGCACACGACAATAGTTTTCAAGCAACTGTTGAGGTAAAGATAAGAACAACCTTTGTACTTAGCAAAGTGATTTTTGTTTGATCACCACATTGCTTTCGTTTTAGGTATTACTAATGTCGACTGGAAGATCAGAAATTCTTGAATCTAAGAATGGCGTCTCTAAGTTTGTAATGGAAAAAGAACTCGAAATAAAAAATAAGATTTTAGAGGAGGAGCGAAAGGTAATGTTTGCTTTATTCACCATTATGTACTTTTTTTCTTTCTATTATACTTTTTTTCAAAGCACTATTATGCCACTACATTGTTAACCATTCATTGATACAAAGATGTGTATTATACATTTTTCAAATGTCGGTGACTTCTTTAACTTTTAATCAAACTCCCATCATTATTCATAATAATAACAATAAAAATCATAGAAATGTGTAGTTAAACTTTTTGACTCGATAATGTGCAGCAACACCACATCCTTAGCTTTGTTTATTTTTTTAGAATATGATATATAAACCTGTTATTTTATGTATACACCTCAGTTATGTATAGCTTTCCTTTGTACTTTGCAATTTGTCTTCGCAGTTCCCTTTTACATTCTACTGATTTTATCTATGATGTTTTACCTAATTTATTGTAGTACTACCGGCTTTCATATATTGGCCAATATAACAGTTGCATAAAAAATTTATTTGATGTCCATGGGTGTGGATGTGGCATTGTAGTTTTAAGTTCCGGCTAAGCGCCATCAGCGCTAAGTTGCCAAAGTCCGGTGAAATTTAAAAGGCCAATTTCCAATTTTCTTGTTAATGTTTCCAGTCTTTAGCTGAAGTGGAATGGCCATTGCTGCACAATCCTGGAGAAGTGGATATGTCTTCTGTGGCGGAATATCGTGAAGAAGCAGATAAATACCTATCCCGACGAAATTTGTGAGTGCTTTCAGTTTATAGTTTCGTTCTGTAGGATCAAATGCAACGTACCTGTAAAGCTTTTGGCGCTAACGCATTCAGTTTGACGATTCAAAATTGATCAAATTATGTACATTGATTACAGACAAACCTACCACCAGACCATTGTTGAGTATTACAAACATTATAAGTGTTTGTCGGTTTCGGTTCATTTCTGACCATTCTGCTATTAAATGAATCTATTTATTATGTTTTATATGTTTTTTGTAAAAAAAAATAATAAAATGTTCGAAGTGTCGTGAATATTCATGAAAATGGGTGTTGATAATTATAAAAAGCTTTATAAAAATCAAATTCTATAAAACAAGGCATGAAGCAGTAAAACTAATTATTTTATTGTTAGTTTTTAAAAAGCTTGTCTCGTAGGTTTCTTTACTACACAAGAATCCGCAATATACAATTCACCTTCAGTGAACTTTTGATTTAGTAGTTACACAGGATATTAAGGGCTTGCGGTTTTATGGTAACTAAATGGGATAAACTCCTAATTATCAAACAAAGTTACAGTAAACACGTCGTATGCATGAAACATTATCTAGATATGTGTTATTTAAAGTGTTACTTCGATGTAGGTGGTTGGCAAAGTCTTTATCATACAAAAATCAAAAATAGGTTTTAGCATTTAAATATGATTAATTAAATGCTAATTACAATATGTTGATTTAACGACACCTTATCCCTAGGCGCGTTCACATTAATATTTTTTCGTTGAAAATAATTTTAATTTATTTCTGGTAGTTTAAGATATAGATATATGTATGAAGATATATGTTTCATTAGCAGAGGTAAGGTTTACTCATTTAGTTTCGCGTACATTTGAGTAGGCTTGTAATAAACAAATGGTGGCGAAGTAATGACATATTAATATGTAACACTTTAATATGTACAACTTCAAAAACCAACTCATATACGTTTTTTATATAAGCAAAGTTTTTATTTTCTATTCACTTTTAATTCCAGGTGTTATCAAAAAGCCCAAGAATTTATTAGAAGAGATATGACGCATATGGCCAATTACTATTCAAACATTGCCAATTTTCATAAGCAACGATATGAGCAGGCCAATAGTTTGGCAGCAGCTTCACTTATTCAGGTATGTAGAAAATAAAAGTATAATCGTATTTTGTAACTTTCAATGAATGTAAATCCTAAATCTTCAGCTGAGTAGCTGCTGCAGGGGTATTGTTTATTTATTTAACAGTTTTTGTACACACATAAAAATAACATAAAATACCTTAAAGACTAATTATGTACAAAGGTACGGCTTATTTCTATAAGAAATCACTTCCAGCCGACCTGTGAGATGAGAGATTAGTATATAACAAAGTAGTGTTTACCTAATTTAAACATACATAAATTATATACTTAATACCGTAAATAAACTTACACATACTCATATACATATATAAATAAAATAAAATAAATAAAATATAAACAATCTAAAATTGTGTAAAGGAAAATTACTAAACTTACTTAATTACTAACTTACTTAATAAGGGAAAAGTAGTGGTATTTAACTCTTTTTTTAATAAGTAGTGTTTCTGACACGCGTATATTATAAGGGAGAGAATACCACAACCTGACTGCATGAACTGTAAAATAATAGGAGAAAAAATCTGTTTTATGTAGATGTATGTGAAGGAGAGTACGCTTATGTGCTTTGCATGGCGCCTCATTCGAATGGGTTAAAGATAATCGTTCCCGAAGATATTGCGGGGAGTTTCGATTATAAAGAACATTAAAAAGGAGGCAAAGGATTTGCATGTTTCTACGAAGTCGGATAGGCAGCCATAAGTTTGTTACGGAAGTCCGATACATGATCATGCTTTTTTAGACCGAATATAAAACGTATTGAGAGATTTTGTAAACGTTCCAGCCTACTTAGAAGCTCCTCAGAGATATCTAAGTAGCAGACGTCTGCATAATCGATGATGGGTTGGATGAGACTTTGAGCAAGGGAGATTTTAGTCGAAAAGAGAAGGAAAGTTTGAGGGCTTTTTAAGGTATGTATTGAATGATGAACTCTACGACTGATTTCACTAACAATTAGGTCGCCAAGAGAGAAAAGAATCAAATATTACACCCAAGTTTTTGGCTGTGTCAGTTAAATCAATCCGAGTGCCATCAAACGCAATAGGAGGAAGATCGCATAAAGTAATGCAACCCCGCATGTATCGACTACCCAGGATCATGGCTTGCGACTTGCTGGGATTTACACGTAAACCAAAAGACTTAGCCCAGTCACTTACGCGGCTGAGATCGTCATTAATAGCGGAAATGGCTGAGCCAACATCGCAAACAGGAAATTGACTGTAAATCTGCAAGTCGTCAGCGTAAAGATGAAAGTTACTTGAAAGGACACTGGTGAGAAAGTTAATAAAAATAGAGAATAGTAATGGAGAGAGAATGCCACCCTGAGGCACGCCCGCAACGAGATCACACCAGACAGAGTAGGACTCATCGAGGCGGACACGCTGAGACCTGCCTCGAAGATAGGAATTGAACCAAGCCACCGCAGAAGGAGAAACGTTAAATGCTTCCAACATACCGAGAGGGATATCAAAATCCACGGAATTAAAAGCACTACTGAAGTCTAGCAGAATTAGTAGTGTGAGCAAGGGCGTACCCAAGATTTCAGCTAGGGGGTGGGGGGGCAGCTCATACCTGTTTCGAGAAGATGGTCGGTCGGGTATATTGAAACAAAAAATCATGAAAATTGAATTTTATTAATTAGTTTGATTATGACACAAAATAAAATATATTATATATATATATATATATATATATATATATATATATATATATATATACAGTGTGGATACCACTCATGGGCAAAAAATGAAACCACAAGTAATAATAGTCCACAGAAGTATAACACAATCGAATATTACAGGAAAAACCGCAAATTAAATAACTTTCATTTTCAAACAAAATAAATAGCGAAATAAATGCAGTATCAGTATAACACTCTGTTTAGACAACGTACCTTAGCCTCAGCAGAAGAGTGGCAACGATGCACACGCATGGCGCGATAGGCAGCACGGCGCCGCCATCTTCGATTGTTGTTTTACGGTTTGCGACGTAATGAGAAAAAAATCACTTACTTTCATTTTTTAACTGCGCTTTTTTATTTCGTCACGATTTAACTGAACTGAAAATAAACCCAATCATGGCGCACTATCCTATACATTAAAATCATGTATGTATACTCTGCAGCACTATAAAAATGCTGTTATCGCGGCATTTTGTTAAAACACACACACCCACACACAAAAGTAAAGTACCTAGTGTCAAGTTCACCATAACAAATAAATACTGAATAAATTAAACTACCTAATAACCACAGTTTACAATAATTACTGCACAATGCGCGAGCGCGAGCCGTGTATCAAAATCTCTGCACGGTAAGCACATGCGCACTGGCCCCGAAGTCTAGTGGTGAACTGACGAGTGCGAGTGAGTGACGAAACATAACTTCCCAGTTGACAAAAAACATAAGTCACAAATAGTGCATTTGGTTGAATTGTTAGTATTCAATACTTATTTACAATTACGTACCTAAGAAAAGGAACTATGATAATCATCAATGCACTAAAATAAGAGTATGTTTGCGTTATGGAGCAACAATAAACACTGGATTTGTAACGGCTGAATGCAACTGATATGCAGATTTTCTGGTGGCATAATTTCCCTCTACGGATAACGTTTCTAGAGATTTCAGAAGCTCTGGGAAATGTTGAGAAAACTTTCTGATTGATTTATATTTTTCGGACCATCTCGTCTCACACAATCGCGATAGGTTTGGAGCGTAGTTTCGACGTGTAGTCGATTCTCTGAAAAACGTTATAACATCCTTTACAGTGGCGACAGTATTTCTAATTTCTGGCACTGCGTTCGCATCATTCACAACAAGGTTGAGTTTGTGAGCAATGAAAATATAAAGTATGAGGATATTTTTTTCTCAAAATGGCTTGTACGCCATCCTCTTTCCCTGCCATTGTAGAACAGCCATCGAATCCAAACCCTACGCAATCTTCGGTTGGGAGGTTAGAACTAATCAGGAAATTGTCAATTGCTTCGGCAATTGCTGAAGCATTTTGTGCTTTTAGTTCAACGAACCCTACAAATTCTACTCTGATTTTCCTTTTGCTTTCGTCGTAGAACCGCACGCCTATTGACAGCTGTGCTTTCCCTGCTACGTCTGCTGTTTCATCAGCTAAAACTGCGTAAGCCATGGTCTTCTGAACCTCACTTGTTATATTCTCCTTAATAACTTTGCCACATAAATTTATCAATTCGTTTTGTATTTTTGGCGATGTGTAAATTGCATTGCGACGGCACTTTTCTAGGTGACTCGTTTGATTTGTCGTCCCCTGAATTGATTCTCAACTTCAATAAATCTAATAAAACACCCTCATCTGCTTGTTTTCCCCTAAGAGGCATATCATGTGTACCGCAAAATACTATACAATAAATAATTGATGACAATATTTGTCTGTTTTCATCGATTGCTTTTTGGTGTCCACTTTGCAGTTGGATGTCTACAAGAACATTTTCAAGAAATTTTTTTGCCGCATTTGTCGCTGTTAGGTGAAGGTTGGTCGTTGCATGCTTTCGGCAGTCTTCATGCATATTTTTGAACTTTATATATGTCCTGACCATAAATGATCCCAAAATTCCTCTCACAGTGCTGATGGGCGGAGGAAACAAAACACAATGCTTACAAAGAGCGCCTTTTAGTCGCTTGGAATATACTAGCCATGGTGCATATTGATCCAGCCAAGCATGATTAAATTTTCTTTTCAAATGGCTTGCATCACTTTCAAAATCGTAATTTCTGGGCCGGATTCAAGGATTTTGTAACAACTATCTCTTCTTTTCCGTCGATAGCTGGGTAGCCAACCCAACATAACGACCCAGATCATTTTCATGATAGCCATCGTCCACTATAATTTCAGGATCAACGTTGACGTCATAAGTTTGTTGGGATGTCGATGGAGAAGAATAGTCGTCAACAGATATATTTACAGGTTCTGCTGGAGAATGTGACACTTGTCCAATGTTAGCATGCAATGATCTTGGCATTACATGAGTAGTTTTATCATGGTTGTCATTTTCATCGCTTCCACTGCTACTTTCCCGAATTATTTTTCTTTTTTCGCGTGTTGTCCCTAAAAAATGGATACACAAAATTACTCTTACGGTGTTTAAGCATAGGACGAAAATAAAGATCAAGATACCTATAAAAACAGCACATTCAAATATCATTTACTTCCTATCAGTAAAAGTAAAATTGCGATATTCAAAATTCGTTAACTTTGTGGTTTGAACACCAAATAATCAAAACTAGGTAATTTGAAATAATACATTTGTTGTGACGTTTCCAGAGAAAAGGGACTATGTTGTCGGTATGGAGTTATTAATAAATCCAAAATATACATAAAAACACATATAGTACTAATATCATATCTGAGGGTGAAATTGATATTTTTTTTAAATGTTGCTCTTTCTTCGATAATAAAATGAGATAGCGAGAAAACTGTGTTTAAAGTTTAAAATTTGAAAAAGCCAAGTTTTCTTTGGAAGTTATTTAAAGAGGTGATTCAATTAAAAACACTTTTAGATGTGTGTAGTAACCAGTACTACAAAGTAATTAACAAAAAATTGTACTTTTATTTTTATTTCATAAAACTGTTTGTGAACATATCGGAAACTAAAACCGACCATAAGGTCCCTTTTCCCAAATAACGTCACAGTTGTAGATTAACATGTCGGTTTCATTTCTACTAATAGTATAAATTTGAAAGTTTCGTTTGTGTGTTTGGACGTTTACTTCTCTATCACGCTGTATCGGCTGGTTGCGATTTGATTAAATTTGGAATCTGGATAAATAATAGAACTTAGAACGTAGCATAATTTTTATTCCTGTTATATTATTATACAGGTTGCTACCCTGCCCCGAACATGACCACCCCCACCAAACAAACCTACTTTTAAATGTTTTCCTTCCAGCAAAAAATATACGTACCTACAATAATTGAAATGATACATCTATTTTCTATGTTCTATGTATTTTCTATTTTATATGCATAGAACATAGATACAATTTTAACAAAACCACGTCTTGTAATTAATAAATTTAAATATTGTAAGTAATATGCTAAATATATACACTTAATACAAGAGAGCCCCCCTTAAACAAATCAAATAATCATATTAGGTACATATGTGTTTTGTTTTGACTCACCTCTTTCAAAGAATTTCCTGATATCCATTTGACGGATTAATAGTTCCAGTTGTTGCGCAGTAAACGTAAATCTCGTGTCGCCGCAACTAAACTATAAGACACTATGGCGCATGAAATATTCGCTCGTATTAAACTCCGAACTGAACTGAATTGTATTCGAACTAAATTGCCTTGCTCTGCCTCACGATCCCGCTTATATATTCAAATATTAGAAGAGCTCCCGAAATTCGCCATGAATGCCAAGAAAATACTCGACTCTATTTCCATCCTTGTCTCATACTTGCTATCACTGTCCTTTCCAGAAAAGTCCATGCTAGAACGTTCTTCGTGGTATTGCTATTCAGTACAAGATGTCGCTATTGACCTTATAAATTGATGCTTTTTCTCTTTTCTGGAAAAAGTACTGTCGTCCGTAACTAGATAGCGCTAGATGTTGTTTTCTCCAAATTATATTCGGCTTTAATCCTAGATGGCTCTGATTGTCTCGTCGGGAGCGGAAACTACGAGATGCGACGGTTTTGCGGGAGATTTAAATTATATTCCGTCGCTAACAGTATACTATATCGAATGTTGTAGAATATTTAATTATAGATAAAAAAATATTAAATCAAAATATCTGACTGAAAGATATTTTGTTTCCAACACTTCATTTTGCGCAAAGTAGGTAACACGTTTTTAATTCCCACTTGCCAGGAAAATTTATGTTTATTTTATCTTCTAGGGGGGGGGGCAGCTGCCCCCCACTGCCCCTATCTGGGTACGCCCTTGAGTGTGAGAGATCCATTTTCCATAGCCCAGCGTATGTCATCTGTCACATTGACGAGTGCTGATTCTGTGCTGTGGCCCGGTCGGAATCCAGATTGGAAAGGGCTTAGCAAATTGTTCCTAGTAACGAATGCCAGCAGTTGGCTATGGACAATGTGTTCAAGGACTTTGGACAGGAAGGATAGGATGGAAATGGGACGAAAATGGGTAAAGGAGCTAGGATTAGACACTTTAGGAAGTGGTATAGCGTAAGCTCTTTTCCAAGCGGTACGGAAAGTATTGGTAGCTAAGGAATGGTTCAAAATATGGGTGAGTATAGGTAATACAGTAGGTAAGATCAAGGTGATCATTTTGGAGCACACATTGTCATTACCAACAGCTGCTGACGAGATGGAGAAAATGGATCTCTCAACACAGTCACCAGAAATGGCTGAAAAGTTAAAAGGTGGATAAAAGGTGGGAGTATCGGACAATGTATTTAAGGTATCAGTTTTTATATCAGGTGTAAGGGTACATGGTGGATTGGAAAAGTGTGCGTCCAAAGAGTTGAGGTCAAAGGTATTAAAAGAGACAGGAGATTTACCAATCCCTACTGATTTAAGGAATTTCCAAACTTCTGCAGTGGTATAGTTGACTAGAGAATCATGAAAGTAGCGTCTCTTGGCGTCGCGACATAGACGGTTGCGTAGATTTCGGAGATTTTTTAAGTCAGCGAGATTACGATCGGAAGGACGTCGTTTGTACCTCGATTTCGCTTTGTCGCGCAATGACATTGGTTTTCTTAACAGAGTCCTACAACCAGGGCGCAGGATTGTGTTTTATTTTGACGCTTTTGAGGGGAGCATGCCGGTCATACATCTCCAAAAGCAATTAGTTAAAGTTAGAAATTTTTGCGTCCATGTCGTCTGTATTGAATACAGACGACCAGTCAATGGCACGAGCATCGTACTGCAGTGAATCGACGTTGATATTTGTAAAGTTGCGGAGTATTAGACTTTTAGATTTAGGTTTTGGCAGACGAATGCGATAAGACAGGAATATTAAATCATGGTAGGAAAAGGTAGCAGTTAGTTGTCCATGATCTGAAACATTTCGAGAAAATGGCATTATCATGAGGTCTATTAGGGATGGAACACAATTGGGATAGTCATGAGTGGGAGAGAGAGGTAGAAGAGATAGATAAAAGGAAGTGAGCAGAGAATCCAATCTGCGCGATCGAGAGTTGTTATTGATCATGCACGTGTTGAAGTCACCTAAAACAAGTACATGATCGTAACTGGGACAGAAGAAGTTAAAAAAGTTCTCAAGGCTATCGAAATAATCGACATACATATTGGGGCTGTAAAAAACTGAGGAGAACTTTAGTATGTCGTATTATTTCTTCGATAGCAAGATGTTCAGCAGATCCTGAGTAAGAAGATGGCGAGGCGCTCACAATCCTATACGGGATATCCGCATGAAGATAAATGGCCACACCTCCAGCACCCTTACCGGTGCGATCGTTGCGTATCAACACACATCCTGGAAGAGAGTAGGAAGTAGAAGGAAGAGAAGGTTTGAGAAAGGTTTCTGAAATCAGCAACTCATCAACATTATCAGAACTGAAAGATGCTAATAGGTCAGTGTGGTGACTAGGAACGCTTTGGGCATTGATACGCACCACTTTAAAATTTAAGGGATCTTTGGAGAAGACAAAAGAGAATCTATCATGCAAAGACAGAGGTGGTGATTAAAAACTATCGCCACCTCTAAAACTGCAAGAGGAGGTTGAGCAAGAGATAAAGCCATCGGCGAAGTCTATTGGACTTATAATAAGTTAATTAAAAATATAAATATATAATATGTTCTGAAAAAGAAAAATATTTAAATCAATATAAATTAATAAACTTAGAAGCATAACTCAACACTCACAGATTGGTGAAAAGTAGATCCACATTAGGTGTCAAATAAAGGACAATTTAAGAACTGAACGCATCAATCAAACGTGCAACTGTGAGCTGTCACAAAAGCCAATTTTCAAACATTCATAAACAAATTATAACTTCTTAAAAAGAAAAAAGTGTAAACAATGAGTTTAGAACTGTTTTACAATTACCTACTATATAATAAAATAAAACAAGGAAACAGGAAAAACAGAGACAAACATTATGCAATTTACAGCCCATCAAAAGGGATATTAGAAAGAAAAAACATTAAAATATAATACCAAATGATGATTGATGCAGGAGAAGAGTAATTCAGTGGCGCCAGCGCGTTTTCACTGGAGATCTTTCAGCTGGTTTAGGCATAGTAAATTGCGCAGGAGTCTCAGGGAGGTCACTGACTGATGGAAACTTGGACATGATGATATCCAATACACTCATTGTCTCAACTTTGCGGCGTGTTTTATCCGGCAGATTTATGACTACTTTGCCTTCGACCGACCAGCAGTTCCTAACACCAAAGTGTTTGCGTGCTGCAATGAATACCTGTTGCCTTATTTATGTGAAGAACTCGGAGATGGTGACATTGGAGCCCTTCAGTTTAGTTTTTACATCCCAGATGAGATGTCGGGTTTTCAAATTAGAGAATCTAACTAGTATTGGTCTAGTTTTACCTTCCGAAGCACTACCCAAGCAATGGCGGACTTGTAAATGATCCTTGTCAGTGTTATTTATTTTCAACAGATTGCCTTCAATGTTAAGGATCACCTCATTAAGCTTTTCATGAACACCATGAAAAAGTAAAATCTTCTTTCTTGATGCAGTTTCCAGCCTGTCCTGAGAAAGCTTTATGGAATCCAGCTCCAGTGGTATTAGTGGCAATTCTCTCAAGCTTGTTCTCATATTACTTGAATTTGGCTTCAAAGAAGTTAGCTAGTGCCTCCATATTTATAATGTGAATTGTTGTTAGAAAATTTGTGAAAGTGAATGCAGATGAGTTAAGCACTAAATCACAACATTAAATTGTTTTTAAACAGTGAAAATATAATTTTAAATAAATAAAACTAGGAGCACACTAAATTGTATGTTGCTGGCAAGACTACCGGATAATTTATTTTTGTTATTCTGTTATTTGTTTTGTTATTCTGGGCACCCTCACTGTATGGTTATCCATAACACAAGCTCTGCTTATTTTGTGGCCATAAAGTTGGTGTGTGTTTGTCTGGGATTTATTTTTATAGCAAAGTAGTAAAATAAGTATTTTTGGAAAGCAGAAAAGCTAATTAAAATATTCACAAGAACGACAAAGAATATTCTGGGAGCTATGATATCCCTCGGGAGAAAGGACTTCCTAAAAATATAATTCATATCCACAACTTTTTTCAAAATACTTCAGTACCGTGTTATGCTAACAATTTGATTATTCATCTTAGCTAGTAGTACCAACTCAGAAATAATTAAAAGCCATTTTCGTAGTAAATTTTTGTTTATCATGAACAAAAGTATAAAATTACTGTTCATATTGTTTATCCATTTATCTTTATATAGCTTGTTATTTTTAATTCTAGGTTCACGCATCAAACAGTCCAGACAATGCCACGCTGGACCTTCATTATTTGCGAGTCGCCGAGGCCAGAGAATCTTTAGATTTATTTTTGGATACCCATATCCAGAAACTAAGAGAGCGTCAAAATAGGGGTGGACCTAAGTACCATACCTTATTCTTCATAACTGGGCGTGGTTTGCATAGTAGCAACGGAAAACCAAGAGTCAAACCTGCCGTAAAAAAGAGGCTTTTACAAAGAGGACTCGCGTATGTACAGTTTTGGAATTTAAATATGAGCTTTATAACTTTATTTTACCCACAGAAACTAGATCATTATTTATTAGATTGTTATTGTTTTATTCGTGGTCACTCTATTGTATCATTGTACATGGTCTGAATATTAAATTTTATTTTCTAAAGTAAAAAATCTAAAATAAAGATCTTGGTAGGCTCCTCAACTTTTTAGCATACTTTTTACAACTTTCATAGCACAATAGTTTTTCATAGCACAGCTAAAGAGTTTTATGAGGTTTAGGTTTCGAATTCTATACAATTTCATAAGAAACCATTTTGTATTATAATATTAAGCTACATAAAGAAAGATGTAATATATATCTGTATCTGTATATATGTAATATATATATATATTTCTTCAATACTTATTATTTAATGATATTATTGAAGATATTAATTGATAAACAGACTAAAACATAATTAAAAAATAAACAATAGGTGTATTAACTTAATAAATATGATAGATTTTGATTACAGAATATTTATATAGTGTAAAACAAATGTAAATAACATTTCGTTTCTTGAATTTTCAGGTGCAGCGAACGCAATCCTGGACTCTTAACGACAAAAGTATGCGCTGAAGATAAGCTGTCATACCAAGTACCCCCTGCTTAGTATCAGACCATTTCTTCACTAGCACTGCCTTTGTCCATAGTGCCGCCGCCTGATTTTATTCTCCCGGCTCTAGATATCCATATCCCGAATCGACCCTTTCCATCTCCTAACGCTTTAGTACGCAATAGATGTGCGCGAAATGTTATACCTACTCTAATTGTAACAATTGATTGTCCCTTCATGAGACGTACTAATTCGACAGCCACCGTTCCTCGCGATCGTAGATTGGTTCCTAACTAGCCTCCAGTTCCCATTACAAATATGAGCATTTTTAGGAACAATACGCACACCCCAGTATTGAATACGCAGTCGAACAAGCTGAGACCTTCACCTAGGATAGTCGAATTGAATCCTAATTCCGAAGTCTTTGTTCCAAGGTCAAGCGCCTCCTTAAGACCACCAACTTTGCCACTCACTGCAAAATCTTCACATGTGACTAATAACCTAAAATCAAATAAATCAGATATAAAAATGGGTTACCCTAAAGATTCTGCTACATTAAATATTGGGAGTAATAAAACAACGATTTGTACTGAGAATTCTTCAATTCCTGCTTCTCAGCAGTCGGTTTCTGCGTGTAGTCTATCTATATCTGCTCTATCGGCTAAGACTATAGTTGTCACAAACATTCCTGGCGTATCTCAAAGTAATCAGAGTACTTCGTTTCACTACTCTTATGTACCTTTTCCTTCTCCAGGATTAGCCTGCTCCAATCCATACATGTCACTTTTCAGTCCTACAATGGTAGTGCCAATAATATCGAGCCTTCCTCTAAACATGGTTAATCCTCCTATGCCGTACCATTTTTTCACTCAAAATAATTATTATCTGGGTACTCCAGTTCCAAATCCGTTTTATTTTAACTGTTTTTCACCTCCAACTATATCTGTCCCGGATTCGAATTTAAGCAATCCAATACCTGGAATATCGGTGCCCAGTACGCCTTTGGGGTTTCCAACAATATCAATAGAAAGCCGGCAATACAAAGATTGAGCGAAATTACCGTGGCTGATCCCTCGTCTCGGGTGATGTTCGTCAGTCCGTTCCCAATGCGGAATCCAATGGAACGTGCATTTAACTTGCCGTCTATGTCAGATGTACTTTACATTCTCGGCACTACTACTGGTACCTTGGATCACTTAGTACTTACTTACTTGAGTGGTACGCAACTGTACCCTGGCAGGGCAACGGACGGGTTTTCTATAGTCCCTGAACCGTGGGCTAACGTTCCGAGAATGATGTTTATTAGCAGAACGAATTTTCATTTTCCTGCGTGAGTGAAAGTGATGAATCCTAGATTTAAGTGTTAGCTATAAGTGAATACTGTTGAGTGGTAATAATTCATTACTCTAATGTTTTTCCTTGATTTTGTTTAGTTGTTTAATTATATTTTGAAAACAATGATAATCTTAATAAAATTAACAGTTGAACAAATTCATATCTGATTCCATTGCAGTTATAATGGAATTATTTTGAAATGTTTTATGTGTGACTTAGCAACTATTTTTTTGTTAATATAATGATCATCTAGCTTTAAATGTCTTACTTCGCTTTGTGAATTTTTGCTATTATGAATATTGTACTATGTAATTATGTTAAATAACGTTGCCTGATTAAGGCAGGAAAAACTTAGAAATAAAATGGCTGGGGAATAAAATTCCAATTTATATTAGCATATAGTTTTTATTGTACTTGATGACAATTTATGAAAAGGAATTGTTATTTAAAAAATTACATTAATCAAGACCTAAGTTTAATGTGTTAAGTATTATATGTTAACCAAAGCGATACTTGGAGAGTGGAAATAAATATTCCGAGGTTGTTTTTACTTTTAATATTTGCATATGAAATGTTGAAATATAAATATAAAAGTTAAGATGCATAATAAAAATCACGTGGAATGGAATATCTATTTCTAAAATACATATTTTATTGGCTGATCAATTTCATCTTGAAAGTGGCTTCCATGTGATGTTAAAAATATTTATAAGTCCAATTGCTAACACTATTAATGTTGGTTGTTTAATATACAATATTCTATAAATTATAAGAGAAAGGCCTAGTAAAGAGATTAGGTATTTTGGAGTTATTCAGAGGAGATTTAAAGCTTAAGAATTAAGAATATAAATTGGATTTGGTACACGCGTTGATAAGATTGTACAATTTTTTAATATTTTAGATTTTACTAAGTATATATTTTTTTTTTTTTTAGAGTCTTAATTTAGTTATGTCGAAAGATATTCCAGTGAAGTACATGATTCTTATAGGCTTTAAATACATTCTTATCACCAAGTATTTCCAGAAAGTATAAGTAATCCAATTCGGGAGAAACTGTCCCGGAATTCCTTAATTTCCAGCCAATGTATAAGAAATACAATACATTAAATTAACTTGCAATGCTTAACGTTTTTGAGCTTCACTTTTACCGAAGCATTAAATAATGTTAGTTCTGAATTGACTTAGAGTAACATTTTACAAAATTTTATTTTCATAACGTGATCTCTCGCCAAAAATTTACATAAGTTGTAAGATAACACTTAAACAAGTCTTAGTCTAAGAGTATTGGCCATGTAATAAATTTTGTTTGGAAACTTTACTATTGTTGATTATATTGTTGTATAGTATTGTTTTATCCGTCCGAATCAATCAGAATCAGTTTTAAACTGACGTGTTTGATCGAAATAGCACGGTAGTGCTTTACGTAACCGCCTCTAAGTAAGTATATAAATCCGTTTCTATAAAAAAATTGGCATTTGGAGCCCTCGCCAGGCATACGTTTAATTCATAATTATGGACTTTATCAAGGAACTATCGCATTCAGATATTTAATTCTTAAATAAATTAAATGTACCTTTGAGTCTGATGTGGCCTACATTATATTTAGTCATGCGCTGCCAGCCGCTGGTACACCTAGAGCAGACAAGACTAAAATCTTTAACCTGGCGTGTATTATCGTGCGTTCATTCACTTATGAAACTATGACTACTTACTTACCTTTAATGAAGCCGATGTGCGGGTGTTTTACGACGCCATAGCCACTCGGAAGAGGCTTGTTGAAAAAAGTTGCGAATAATTTACTACATGACGACACTTCCGGCATAGCACTAAACATTTTTCTTATTTACAAGACGGCTTTGTAAATTCTCACGAGTTTAAAAACAAATTCTCTTCATTTAATTTAATTTTGATAATCTGTGTAACTTTGAAATAATGCTGCTCATTATTTGTATCGAGAAACAAATTAAAGCTAGATTTGAACAAGTTTGGAGTGCACGCCACCAAACCATAAGCGGCACTGACGCCAGCGCCCCTAGCGAGAAGAGAGTTGAACTATAGAACGGGTCACGTCAGTCTACAATGAGAAAGAATGCCACATTGCTAAAAGCATCTCTTCTTTGTATTTCCTGTATGATTTATATAGTAACTTTGATATTTGAATCCTCATATAACACATTTCAATACATAAAAAGTACGGGTCTCGAACCAAAGTTCGACTTTATTTTTTCTAATTAACCCCTATCATAAGTTTGCATATCTGTGATTTTTTGAACTAGGGTGTAGTTAGGACGTTAAAGAACAGTATCGATGCGGAGTATCGATGACCAAACATTTTGCGACTTTTGCTGTAATATCTTAGTATATATACGTTATATATTTAGAACCTTTATCAATCTTTTCGTAAAAAGTCAGATTTAATTAAACTTATACAGTTTGTACTACTGGAAATTATCTTAAGGTTGTCTTAAGTCAATTAATAAAAATATTGTAAACGTCACAAAGCCAAATAATAGGCTGATATCAAATGAGCTTATAAACGAATTAAACATGTGAGCACAGTTTTCAGAATAGAGTAAATATAAATTGTTAAATAAAGCTGTAACGTAAAAAACATGTTTTTTCGTTTTATGGATATAAATCAATATCCTTAACGTGAAGGTATAATATTTGGTCAAATAAGAATAAAACGTTAAAAGCTCAAAAAGCGTACAGTAAAATATTTTTTCTTTCCTATGCTTAAAAATGTTTCGGTACAAAATCATTGTCTATACTTTTAATAAAATTTAAACAAGTTGTACTCATATATTTATGCATTACTATCGAATAATTTTTCTTTACATTGTTATTTTAGATATATTTCTTTGTTTTTAAAATAATACCTTACATACATAGAAATAGTTAGTTTAGTAATCGTCTGTCACTACTATTTATATGTGTATTGGTGTTAAAATTAATCATTTTAAAGTAAAAAGTTGTTGTCGTGTTAAGATATCTTAGACTACTCGTACCTTCTTCTTCTTATACTGGCTTCGAAACATAATAAAAGTATTTTTATACGCATTCTTCTCGATTTCGAAATGTATATATTATTACTAACCTTTTTAAAATTACCACTATAGTTCCAGAACATCCAATATTATGTCATAAGACAGTCGATGAAAGTGTAGGAACTTATATTGTTGTTAAATTTGCAGGGCGATGTACATTTCCTCGCATTATGAGCAAAACGTCGATGGTAAAAACAGTATGGTGCCGGTGTTAGATAGCTACAAAAGAAAACGAAAAATTTCCAACGTACTGAGTACAACCTAATGAATCTGACAACGTAGCTGATTAGTAACTTAGAATTTACTTTATGTTACCCTGTGACGAAAACACTAATATGTTTCAAAATAGCTTTGGAGATTGTTCATGCATCAATATTTCTAAGCTCTTTGAGTATATAATTTGCACATTTGATAAGTATCCCGTGTATTTCGTTGACATCAGAACCTAGGGCCTCATTTGTGACTGACTTCAAAGATATCTCATCTTTTAGTACTTCAAATGTGACGCTCCTTGCGGCCTTACTTGAAATTTGTGACGCTTTGGTTTCGGAGATATTAGTGGTTGAATGGAACTGATTATGAACCTAGATAATGAATCCGTTGCCAAGATACAGAGAAGCCCTATGATGGCTCGTGTTACGAAATTTACACCTGCGTCATTAATTAGTGACGCAAATGTGACGCTATCGTGACGACGTACATCAAACCGAAAATCAGAAATTTACGAGTAATTTGATGAAAACTGGTAAGCCCTAGGTTCATAATCAGTTCCATTCATTATTTATTTTCAGTTTCTTATTTTTACTTTGTACTCGTAACAAAAAATAGTTCAAATTGAAATTTTATAGAACTTTATTTTTAGAACACTGACCTTAAAAATAAAATATTGATATTTTTCCACTAAGATATAAACGTTGTAAGCTTTCTATGTCTTTTAAACTTAACTTGTGTACTAACTGTTTCAAATAAATGTTTGTTAATTGTTTTTGTTGATGTGTGTAATAGCATAAATAGTGTTAAGTGTCTGATTAATGCTCCAAGTTGTACCTATTATAATTTGTAACAACGTATTCTAACCTGTTGTTAATTTAAAAAATAACGGTAAAGAATTGTTTTTTCTTAGAAATTGCCAAAAGAATTATTATGTAACCAGATAATGAGAGTCGATGAATGATAAGTTACCGCAAGACATTATGTAAAGAATAGAAATGATATATTAACAACATCGAGGTTACCAGAAATAGACTGCAAGACTGGATAAGAATGGTATAAGGGAAAATATTATTCTTTGAAAAAGTCGAACGATTTTTCAAATTATAATTTTAGTTTACTTTTAACGAAATATTGATTATTATTTAATAAGTAGGTATCGGTGCTTTGATACAATAATGTGATAGGATATTCGGGTAAAATTGCTAGTTTTTGACAAGATGTTTCGGTATTTAAAGTAATAGGGACCTGGTATACAGAGATATAGTAGTAATAGGTAACCATAGGCCATCCCTCCCTGGATATCAACTGACGAAGTATTGATCGTATTGGCGAATTCAACACGATGTTGCAAATAGATAAGGTTTTCATTATTGTTTTTGTCATTAAAAAAATTTTTGTAAATGTATTTGCGGACGTGTGGTGCATCCACCTCAATTTGCTCGTTACTTTGAGGTTGACTCGCAGGCTTGATTTTCCCGGACCAGCTTAAAGAAAACAGCGCTACCGTATGCTATGTATTCTAAAAGTTAAACTAAGATAGCTTCATGTTGCCTCCTGTGCAATAAACTTTTCGATCCTAGCCTGTATTTGGCCATAATGTATAATATAAAAGATGTATTCACTCGCGGAACCCATTTCGGGTATAAATGGTAGTAGAAAACTTTGAAGGAAAAGGGTGCAAAATGAGAGGTTAGTGAGAATGAGACGAATAAAAATATGTTCGCAAGGGACTGTGATGATAAGATAGGAATGTAGCTGTGATTGCAAGTCCCTAATGTGCCAATTGCAATGCCCAATTAGAACATTATGTTTGATTTATTATACCTAAGTTTAAAGTGTTGTTTTTTTATATTGTTACCTATGTTTGTGACAGATTTTTTTCACATATTGAGGAGGATATAGTCATATAAAAATTGTGTAGTGTTTTTTGTATTCATTGGATGTCAATTTAGTAGACAAATAAAATGTAATAAGAGGGACTGGGTTTCATTTAATCATTCCAATTATTAAAGTTCTTAAACAAAACAACTTTGAGTTTTAAATAAATTTATTATAAGACGGTTTTTATGTTGGTTAATTTGGGTGATAGGTAGATTTACATGGCATGTAGCCGAGTAGAAATTAACATTAAAATCGCAAAGCTTTTTGTAGTTCTGGTTTTTTAGGGTGTGACTGCAACTTCGAAAACCTTGTGCTCGCCGCGCACCACGCGATAAATGCGATACTTTTCGGGAATTTATCACTTTTTGTTTTAAAAGTCATAAACTATGCGTTTTTTGACAAACAAAATTCCGTAATTTTATAAATTTTAATCAAATATGCAACACTTAAGTCCAATCCCAACTCTGTAAACCTTATATGGACCTAGCTATGGCCCTTCAAAGATGATTAATTTCCCAAAATATTGCAATTTTGAGCTTTGCCTCTGTCCGGAACAAAAAAATTGGCAAAATCGCTCCTCCTCGTTTTAAATAGAGTTTTACATTTAATTCACTTTCATTAAAGCACATAATGAAGTTGAGTGTGAGTCTAAGGGTGCTACCACACCAATCGTCGACGGTCGACGTCGATCGGTTGGTGTGGTAACACCCTAAGAGAAAACAAAGAAGATAAAACAAACAAAGAACTCAGAAAGTTTTGGGAAAAACATAAAATATTCTATAGGTTATACATTTTGTAATACATCTTTTTTAAAGAACTCTGTATCAGCGTCTATACAAAGTTTCATGCGTCTGACCCAATTTTCAAAGCACGTTTTCAGGTAACAGCATAGCAGGTAGTCTTCATACAAAAAAAACTAGGAATTACGTCTATGGTTAGAACTTTTTGATGCTGACATCTCTTGCTACTTTTCGAGCGAACAATTGTCATACGTCACTTCAATGTGAATGATGAATGATAACACTATGTTCAATCAATGATGTACGGTTTTAGGTTATGTTTCAATGTTTTAATTATGTTAAAACTACTTTTATTATATTAATACTTGAAATTGGCAGAAATAGTTATTGTGTAGTAACTACAGCTGATTGCCATAAAACGCAAAATTTAATTTAATTTTCAATCAATCAGCTCGATCTGCCATTACGGTTTCAATGTTTGACGAGTGAAGAGTTTGCATTGATCAATTTCTGAAACATAACCTCTCATTTACCAAATATAGTAATTAATATGCGTTTATTCGGTGCTTCACAATGTACAACAAGTGCTGTGTAGTGAATGAGAAAGTAGCCGAAAGGACGTTATTTTCCATCACTTTCCAAGAACTGAGATAGGACTTAACAATGGTTACCGTGTTTTGTGCTAATAGTGCTTTGTGCTTACAAGGTTTAAGTGTGGTAAACCTTTGTATATTGTTTGTGAGCCACACAAGAAATGTTTTCTGGGTTACTCAATATGAATAACGGTGTTTAATTGGTGTAACATAATTAACAGAATATGAATAAAAGGTACTGATGTCTCGCTTCTAGAAAATAAAAATTGGCCTCCCGTGCAATACAAACAAAGCATAAAAAAATATAAAACAAAATTTAGAAATTAAAAAAAAATCATAAATATACAAGTCTTTTATTTATTTTACCTTCTCTATCTTTTAGATTGTTAAAATATCTTTTAGAAAAGGAGAGGGGCTTTCGTCTGCCACAATGGCATTAAACCAAAATCCACTGCCATCATTTTAAAATTAAAAAACGAAGGACATCCTAATTTAAAAAATGAATCAGTTGTCAAATTGAAAAGTTCCTCAAGTTCCTAGTTCCTAGTGTTGTAGTTAGGAAGACGTTCGTCTGATGCGTAGCATCACTAGTTAGTTTGTGGGTAACAGTTACTTTCTCAACGGCTTTCTCGAAAGCAGTGATCTAATCTACTAATCTTCTGGCGATGAAAACCGTATCCCCTTGTGCTGGTTTTTAATTTTAGGAAACGAGAAGATGTAACGCGTTGCCAAATAAGAGCTGTAAGGTGGATGACACATACCGATGTGGTGTCAGGAAGTCCCTCGTCTTGATCGCGGAGAGCGCGCGCGCGTTGTCATGGTGGAGCAAAATGCTTCAGAGTCCCGACTTCGGTGGCTTGTTGCTCGCAGCAGCAAAAACTTTAGGCGAGCATTTGGTAGTGTACCACTCTACATTGAAGCTACTTTGGTTTCTTAATGGAATTGACACTAAATACCCCGTTAAGGAGAATAAATAGGTGATCAACATTTTTCCACCGCTTCTTGATCGTTTCACTTTCGTAAGCGTTGGTTCGTTTTGAAACAGTTATACTTGCGATTTGTTTCTGGATCATATTGATAAATCCAAGCTTAAACTGACCGCCCTTAAACTCGTTATTTCAGCGTTACACAGTTGATTTAGAAGGCGCCTTATTCATAAAAGCTAATTGAAGTCGATTATACGATTCATCAGGATTCAAGTGGGACTTGAAGTCGTAAAAATCATTGCCCGAAAATGTTCCCGACGCAGGTCCATTTTTCTATGACACAATTATTTCATAATGCTGGTAAAATAATAGGGGGTATTTTAATTTGGTACCTTTAAATAATCCAATTTTAAAAATAACGACTACTCGCCAGCGTTCCATACATAAAAAATGTTTTCGTAAAACTTTCCATGTGGCCTGGTAGTCCGATTTCCTGGACCCAAGGACACCTGGAATATTTGATAATTTAACCAATATAATCTACTTATTCCAAATTAAAAAAAAAACTTTGTAAACAAACCATTGCCGGATACAAATTCGTCAATTTCATCAAGAATCTTACTTCCAAGACACTAAAATTTCACACCAGTAACTCAGAAAACACTGCCGCCCTTTTATTAAACAGCTTTTAAGTAGAGTAAGTGCGCCAATTATGGACCACCATAAGGATTTTGTCAAATAAAACTCAGAATTTTAATGTTAAATCAGTCTTATGTATTTTAATCAATGTGTTAATTATTTGGTATCAGACAATATTATTAAAATTCTTAAAAAACATCAACATCTTAGAAATATTCAACATTTTCTAAAATATGTCATAATTATGATTTTGAAAAAATTGTCCAAAATATGGACCACATGGTTTCAAATATGGACCACTGTTAATTGGGTTCTAAATTATTTAAAAAAAAATTAATAGTGTTACCTAAAACTAAATCAGTCATTTATTAGGGTTAAACTAATCACTGGTACACAATTCGCACACAAAGAAATCAACCATATCATCCACACCAGCACACTCTTCATGAGCCCATTGCCTACAAGATTTACATTGGATCCATTTCTCTCCGTGAACATCTTCAGAAAATAGCCCGTTACAGTACAAGCATTTACTATTTTGATTTTGGGAACGATCAGGACTTTCATCGCTACTGTCATTGACTGAATAATCACTCTGATAAGAGCTTTCAGATGATGATATTTTAACTTTCGAGACCTTTCTTTTCTTTTGGGGTGTTTTCTTTGGCTTCTTCATAGGTTTCTTTTTTGTGTTCCTTTGTTTGGACGCTTCTAAATTTTGTTTATAAGGTGAAGATGTCAAAATCGTAGGCCTGGTGGCTTTTCTTCCCCTGTTGCTGACAGTCTTCTTTAGACGCGGTATAGGCTGCAACACTCTTGGCGACAAATATGTTGTAGATGGCACTTCGGTTTGAGGATTTGTTCCTTGTACATCAATACGAGGTGAAGGTTCATTCACAGATTGAGGTTCCGGAGTTACAACAGCTCTTGGCTCAGGTAAGCAGCTATCAGAATTATCATTGATTGGTGTGATTGTATTGCGCTCTGGGTCATTAGAAAATTCCTCTACTTCTGGAAGGTCTTCGTCCATGAAGTCATAATCTTGAAAGACATTTCTGTTAACGGGATATATCCCAGTTGCACGAAAACCGTTGATGGCCAATTCTGCGCGCTGAGCTCTTATGTAGGCTTGACCAAATAATTCCGCTATATCATAATGTGTTATTGCTCGAGCTTGCATTCGTAGTCGTTTGCGAGTTTCTTCAGTCAAGTACTTTTTCAATGGCCCCATAAATGTTTTATCCAGTGGCTGCATTTTGTAACTCGAGTGTGGGGGCAGAGACAGCAAGCGAACGTGGTTTTCTCTAGCTAAATCGACTACTTTGATATTTCGGGTGTGACTAGCATGCCCGTCTAAAACCAGGAGAACCGGCGATGTAGCAGTTGGTTTCACGTGCAGTAAAAAGTGCTCGAACCATTGAGTAAATAAATCAAGTTGTATCCATCCTGATGGATGACAAGCGTGAATAGCACCAGGTGGAGCACCTTTCATCAGTAGTGGATTGTCCCGTTTCCTCGGGAATATCATCATCGGTGGGACATATGTGCCACCTGCGCTCATACATATCACACAAGTGATCGTTGATCCACGTTCTGCAGACGTTACAGTTCCTATTTGTTTTTTGCCTTTGAGTGCTAGTATCTCCGGCATTTTTGATGGCACGACTGAAATTCCAGTTTCATCCACGTTGTATACATTGGTTGCAGGATAATGGATTTCGTTCAAAGAGCTCTCCAATAAGTCAAAAAATGCGTTTACATTTTCTTTGTTAAAGCCTTTCATTCTTGCGATTGATGTGCCCGTTGGACGACGAAAGGACAGGTTAGGATGGCGCTTGAGGAATAACCTCAACCATGATCTTCCCGCTGATTCATTATCTTGTGAAAACTTGTGCTTTATGTTATTTTTATCTGCTAGCTGGTAGGCCAATGATCTGATATCCCTACGTGTAAGACCAAATCCAGATTTTTCCATTTCTAGAATATAATCAGCTAATTCATCTTCCAATTCACTCGGCAAAGCCGATTTTCTTCCTAGCTTTTTGTTTGTAATGTCGCTAAGTGATTGGTTTTCTATTTTTGACAAGCGTATAAGTGTAGTTTTAGGTACTCCGTATGTTTTCGATGCTTTCAAGAAGCCCATTTGCTTTTCTCGTATAGCTTTAATTGCATCTGCCATAGCATTTTTACCCCATGTCTGTCTGGTCTTTTTTTGTTGTTGTAGATGCCATCCTAAAACATTAAAAAAATATATATAAGGGGCTGTGTGTAATATGGACCACTAGTCCATATTCAAAATATGCCGGTGGTCCATATTATAATACACATACATTTTTAGGTTGATATTGTGGTGCAGAAAATTATAAAAACTATTGGATATTGCAATTTAATATGAATGATTATAAAATAACTCACCTTTCCTCTGGTTAAATCTACTTTCACAAAGAGTAATATTTATAAAAATTATAAGCTTACGAATTTAGTTACAAAATTACATCGCGCGACGATAAAAACGAAAAATGGCTCCCGTGACTACGTTCGCACTCTCTGCCGGTTTTCAAGCGACTAGCGAGCTGCGGGAGGGGTAACGCTTAGCAAGCGCTGACCTTTGGCTCGATACAAAGGACGTTTGTCAAGAAATGTCGGTAGGCCATATTACGGACCTAGTCCATAATTGACGCACTTACTCTAGTAATTGGAGCTAAAACTTACAAAACTAAAAAAATACTTTTTTTAAAAGTCTTTACCCTTAGGGGAAGGCAAAAGGATATAGCCCATGCAGCCTATAAAAAAAACTATTAGAAAAGAAAGAGAGGTTATTTATTTTTTTAATACAAACATTAGGGATAACCATCGACATAAAATGAAAATGAATGAATGACAGGTATCGATTCCAGATTCGTATAGACAATTTTATGTACCGATACAAAAAGATCCGATAAGACTAAATATCTTATTATGTAATAATGAATATTTCTTTATTATACTTATCGTCCGGCACAGTGTCTGCCATCAGTATATGTAGTAAAAATTTTTTCAAAGATTTTGCGGTTGGAAAAATATAGTGGTTGTTATTGTATCTTTTATTAGTGAGCTTTGAGCATAATTAGTTCTGCTTATAGTTCCGTGAAATTAATGTATCACTAGAATTTGTCGTTTTTTGGTACGATAAGTCCAATTTGGGAAAAAATATCCATTTTTTAATTAAATTTGTTCTCTTTTATTATTTTTTTTATTCAAATTCATAAAATTTAATTGGACATTTATATTAATTTCAAATTCAACTTTAGATTCAGAAAAAAACTTTGTAAACAATGAAACGTCAATGACCCTTTGGCATTTTAGTGATGTTACCCATACTGATTATTGAATTATTAAATCTAATCGCTTTGGCAAAGCGATAATCGCCATCAACAAATCAACAAAATTGAGTATTTTTTTATCAGAAATATAATTTATTTTTATGAATGTAATAATAAAATCAGACTAAACAAAAATCAAATTAATGTTATGTTTTTTTTTCCAGATTACACAATCAAAACAAAAAAACAAATTAAATGCACTTCTAAAATCAATTAATATTTTTATCCATATTATACAAGAGTTACTCTTTAATCAGTCTTTGTATTACTCAGAATCAGTCACATTTACTACATACTTAGTATGACATTCCTCAGAACAAGCAGGGCAAAGACGATTTTGGCAAATCTTATACCTAAACCTCGTTTCCTTGCGCTTTTTCTTTTTGCTGCACAGAAGGCAATTAAGATATTTAATGTTCCTCTTTGAATTTTCTGTAGTCGGAATGTCTTCAGGCCAGTGACCATTGTAAACTCTCTTTGCTGGCTGTTGCCTTGGCCCTGGTCTTAGCTCTATCATTTGTGCGTCTACTGGAATAATACTTCCTATTCTGATAATATCTTTGCCCTTTAATTTACAATCGACTTTAGTCATCTGCATAATTAGCTTATTCCGATAGCTCTAAAAGTTTGCCCTTGTAGGTAGTTTGCAATCAGGCAATAAAGCTGACCTCCCCTGTGAATGAGGAGTATGCGTACGCGCTACAGATATGGATTTGCCATCATAAACCCAGTTTAAAGTTGCCACATAAAAAAATAACATTTGAAATTAATACATGTACAATGTAGTTTTATGAATTGGAATAAAAAAATAAAAGTAAACATATTTAATTTAAAAAAGGATATTTTTTCTCCCGAATAGGACTTATTAAACCAAAAAACGATACATTCTAGTGGTACATTAATACACGGAACTATAAGCAGAACGAATTATGCTCAAAACTCACCTAATAAAAGAATCAGTAACAACCACAATATTGTTCCAACGGCAAAAAGGCTTTGTAAACTATAATTTTACTAAATTACACTGAAAGTAAAAACATTCATTATTTCATAAACATATTTATCTGAGTGATTTAGTCTTATCGGATCTTGTTGTATCGATACATCAAAATGTCGATACGAATCGGGAATCGATACCTGTCATTCATTCCTTTTCATTTTATGTCGATGGTTATCCCTAATGTTTGAAAAGAAATAACCTCCATTTTTTAAATCTAATTGTAGTTTTTTAGTTTTGCAAGTTTTAGCTCCAAGTACTACTTAAAAGTTGTTTAATAAAAGGGCGGCAGTGTGTTTTGAGTTACTGGTGTGCAATTTTAGTGTCTTGAAAGTGGGGTTCTTGATGAAATTGACGAATTTATATACGGCAATGGTTTTCAAACTTTTTTTTTGAATATGGTATACTCTATACAAATATTTTTTTTGAATCTGGTATAGATAATATATTATTATGTCTTGATTTGTAATATTTATTGTTGGCAACACTAAGTTAACGTATTCTACGTTGTCACTGATGGGTGTCACTAGCTGTTAGGATTGAAAAGCCTTTGTATTGACTTCCGTTTCCTAGTTTGTGTTTACTTGAATTACTTGTATATAGAATTACGGTTCTAGATTTAAGTAATATTGGCTTAACTACGATGAGTACTCGGTTTGACAAGATTATGCTGCCACACAAAATTAAGTTGCAAATTTGCAAGTACACGCACTCATAGTTTTGAACCATCTATACCTGTATTTGTGTTTGTTCCAGTTACAGGACAGTTAGTAAATTATCCTGATCCTAAGAGATACAAGCGTCAAAACTGAGTGGACACCCCTCGTAACAGGATTACATTTTTCGATGATGCTCGATATGGTGGATCTCGAGAACAACAAAGAACTTGCTATCGTAAATACATATTCAAGTTAATATAATTAGAAAAACGTGCTGTTTCAATACCTATTTCAGCAGATTTTCTAACTTAAGGGTATAATATAATATCTTGCATATACAGGGTCGACGATAAACCAGAAGTAGGAGATACAACAAGTCATAACAGCTATCAGCAAAATGAAAAAATATTCTTAACCCTGTGGTTATGAAACTATATATTTTTTTAAAGTAAACATTTACTTTCTACTTCTCCTTCTTTTAAACAGTAGTTAATTTAATTTTATATTATATGTTTATTATATATATATATATATATATATATATATATATATATATATATATTTATTTATTTATTTATCCAAGAGCATTTTGTGTATTTTTATCAACATTTATGTTTACTTATAAGGTTGAAAAATGTGTATCTTCTCTTACCTACATATTCTATAAGCATATCTAAAATCCGTTATTTGCTGTATGTCTTTTGAACATAAGTTTGTTAATCTAGATTAAGAGCTGTGGATTTTGAAATAATTTAAAACAAATTAAAACAAAATAGGTACTGTGGCGTTCGGCCTCTTTGTGTCGCCGCCGCCTTAGTAAGATTCGAATTTGAATAAAATAAATACCACATTCCCTGACATTAAAAGCAAACAATGTCAGTCGTTTTACGGACCGTGCCCGTGTCCGGTCGATTTGAATATATAATTTATGACATAAATATCAAGTGAATTTCTAATAATAAATCTTTTATTATTACAGCTAGTTCCGCTAAGCCCCTTCAACCTTTACA
This sequence comes from Marasmarcha lunaedactyla, assembly GCA_923062675.1. NCBI lineage: Eukaryota > Metazoa > Arthropoda > Insecta > Lepidoptera > Pterophoridae > Marasmarcha > Marasmarcha lunaedactyla. Next base: position 10,171,097 of record OV281351.1, read on the forward strand.
GTACTTAAGTATTAAAAAAAAAACAAAATATGTAAAACACCCTGTGACGATCATTTAAACCTTGTTGCTACAAATTGTAACTTTTACTTGGTTTTATTTTTGGAACACATCCCAAGCAATATTTCTATAAATTTTAGCCTTAAATTTAAAGTCATCTTCGTCACCTTCGTTTAGAAGAAAAGTCTCGTTTTGACCAACCAAAAATTTATCAAAAAATGTTTGATTAACTTTAACCTACTGTACTGAAAAAAAAGTGTATTGAGTTCTTTTGGCAAGTAAGTAGTTTCAAAAGTTTGCTTATTCAATACTGATTTCTATAATAAAGCCAGACAAAAAACAATTTACTAGAAACCATATTAAATTTGTCAAAGTAGTAATTAAATTATTAGGGTTTAATACCGTTAGTTCAATTAAAATTTTATTCAAGAATTACGGGTCAGCTCTATTCTCTTCCAACATGCTCTCACAAAATGCATCCCTTGCTGGATAATCTCCTGGTAGCAAAGATGGAACTCTTTGTAAATGATAGGGATGCATCCGGTTTTTTTTTAAGATTCGGTATGCTGTTTCTTTGGGTATGCCGATGTCCCTTTCTAGTGCACGCACTGAAGTATTCGGGTCCTCTTAAACCGATCTTATTAAGAGTTATTTATAAGGCGCAGTGGGTATAATATTATCTTATCTTATATAAGATGGTGCGGCAATTGGCCCTCTAATAGTAATCGATGCACATTCATAAAAACTCAATAGTCTCGATAACGCTCTGCATTAGGGTATCTCTCACTATACAGTCTAGCTGCAGCAGTTGCATTTCCTCTGCATCCTCCGTAGATGAAATTCATATTCTTCTGCGGTGTATACTGGCATGATCGTTACAAGTTCGTTAACAACAATACAAATCACAAGTAGGTATTCAAGTCCAATAAACAAAGCACGAGTTGTAAGAACCAAATCAGCAATCCAAATTACTAAAGGTAGTTCAGTCCAATAAATCAAAGCCAGAAGTTGTTCCTTAGTACGAAATCACAGTGAGCAAATACGGAAACTAGCGCAGTAAATGAACGAGCCTAACGTACTGACTGCTTGTCAGTACGTTACATTTACGTCAGAGCCGGTAGCTCACAATATCGGCGTCATTTAGGCATGGGTCATTAACGGTTTTTTGATTAATGAAATTTAACTGTTAATCCTCAATGGTCAACAGGTTAAAAAAGCTGTTAATTAAATAACAGGTTTTGAAGGTTGTAAGCGAAAATGTTTTTTTTACGATTGTGTTTCCTATTTATATTGACATATGGATCGCTTTTCTACACAAATATTTTATGACTGGCGTCTCATCCCAAGAAACTAAGCCACGCGGACGACCTGGTCGTAGACGCGGTGGCCAGAGAAAATACTTGCATAGGATTTTGAATCATATCAAACGTTGTCCTGCGATAAATAAGGCGCAAAATTGTATTAAAAAAAATGTTGAAGATCGAAGTATTTTTTTCATAAATAGCATTGTGTTTCTTATTTATATCGCGTTATGGTTTACCTTTCTATGCATTTTTTTGTTCGAAAGTGTTATTTTTCGAAACCAGTTGATTCTCAGAAATTAATGTAGTATTGAAATTATCCATTGAGCAGAAACTGTTGAGAAATTAACAGTTAATATTTTCAACCGCTTTTTTGGAATTGAATAAATTAATGTCTATTGAACTTAATGCGTGTCATGTTCGTTGACGCAAATTAACAGTTAATATTTTCAACCTGTTATTTCATCAATAAATAACAGTTAATTCGTTGACGAATGAAAAGCTGTTAAAAAAAACTGTTGATTGATTCAACGACCACCTCTAGCGTCATTATCTTACTCGCTCGCACTTTGAGCGGCCGCACTATCTGTTTCTTTCATACAATATTGGCAACACTATCCTACTTGCTCACACTTGCACTATCTGCTTCATAGTAGATTAGTACTTTGACAAATTTAGTATGGTTTCTAGTAAATTGTTTCTTTTTTGCTTTATTTTAGGAGTAATCTAGCATGTGTTATATCATTATGAAATCTGTATTGAATAAGCAAACTTTTGAATTTACTTGCCAAAAGAACTCAGTACATTTTTTTATGTCACTGTCACTCACAGTAGTTATTCACACTGGTATTCCAAATCGCTGATAAGATTAATAAAGGAACAACATTAAGTATTATTTAAAGTTCAAAATATATAGGAATCAGTCTGATAAACAATGTTATAACTTGTTACGTGAGAGGGTGAAACAATTGGAATCTTGGTATGACAAATACATGAAAACTGTTGAAGACTCTATTCTTAAATGTCTAAAATACTTCTGGTCGTTTATAACCAACAAATATAAAAGTAATGTAATGCGAAGCTCTATGCAATATAATGAATAATCATTCAACAAAGGTAGGACAATATGTGACGCGTTTTCAAGTTATTTCCAAACTACATTTATAGACCGGGCTCAGAGAAACTGTGAACATTTGCAATGTCATAATCAACAAATTAACTGTAGAAAAATTATTAAAAAATCTAGAAGCTCTTAAATCTGCCGGGCCTGATCTGTTACCGGCCACATTTTTAATAAATTGTGCATCTACCATGGCTCTTCCTACACTCGGCGTCACAAAAATCGCACCTTTATGTTTTTTTCAGTAAATTGCTCCTAGAATCTGGCCCATAAAAACAACGCGTGAAAAAGAATTATCATTGTAAAGTGCACTTCAATACCTTTACATTCATTACCTGTATCATTAAAAAATCTATTACCATTTCTAACCAGGGACCAATCAATAAGATATTGGACAAAATGCTCACTTAAGGAGCGCTAGTTGGGCTACCTTAAAAGGGTATAAAATGTTATGTCCAGGTAAGAAATGGGTCAGTCGCTACTCAGACTTTAGAGTGAACACACTGGAACAACATACGCAAAAGAACTGTACCTGAAGATGGATACTACCCCTGAAGAAGCCGCTCAAATCGTTGCTCTATTGCAAACAGGACTGCGACAGGTTGACGTTGCTCGACAGTTGAACCTTAGCCGATTTGCAGTACGACGAGTATACCAACGGTTCCGTGAGACTAGTGGCTATACCCGAAGACGTGGATCCGGAAGAAAACGTTGTACATCAGAAAGAGACGACCATTTCATTGTGTCTACGTCGTTGCGCCACCGCTTTAGCAATGCTGTTGAGGTACAACAAGAGCTCCGGTCAGCTCGTAGAACGTCTGTGAGTGTGTCTACGATTAGAAGAAGATTGAAAGAAAAGGAATTAAGAGCTCACAGACCTGCTAGAGGCCCGAAATTGACCGTGCGACATCGGAGAGAGCGGTTACAATTTGCTCAGGAGCATGTCAACTGGACGCTTGACCAGTGGAGGGCCGTTCTCTTTACCGATGAGACACGAGTATGTCTTTTCTGCAACGATAGACGCAGAATGGTATACCGAAGAAGAAGGGAACGTTTTACCCAAGCGTGTATAGAGGAATCCGTCGAATACGGAGGTGGTTCCTGTATGTTCTGGGGTGGCATATCCGTTGAAGGGAAAACGGAACTTGTGTGCGTCTCTCGGACTGGCGGTGGTCGCGGGCAAGGGTCGCTGGGCGGTACATAACAGAAATCTTACAAGACCATGTGGTCCCGTATGCCGGTTTTGTTGGCGATGGTTTCATGTTAATGCACGATAACGCCCGTTGCCACACTGCGTTTTCTGTGCGGGACTACTTGGAAGAGGTTGAGATTCCTGTTATGCAGTGGCCAGCACGAAGCCCAGACCTAAACCCGATCGAGCATCTCTGGGACGATGTAAAGAGACACGTACGAGCACGTGATCCTGCTCCCACCACTCTCCAAGAGCTTCAGGATGCCGTGAAGGAAGAATGGGAGAACATACCCCAAGAGAGAGTGGTGACCCTCGTGAGGTCCATGAAGGATCGGATGGAAGGTGTTATCAAAGCAAGGGGAGGAAACACTAGATTTTAAGGACTGATTTGAGAAGATTTTATGTTTTTTAAATTTAGTTTTTGTAACTTTTATCCTTTTTAAGATTTTTTTATTAAAAGCTTTAAAACATATGCACATGTTTGTAATTTCTAATAGGCAATTAAATAACCTTTCCAATGATATCCTACAATCATACCCTTACTATGGACAAAGTTTGAGTAAAAGTATTTTAAAGTTGCTTTTTCGAAAGGTGCGATTTTTGTGACGCCGAGTGTATATCAATTTTAATTCAAAAATCATTAAGCTCGGGTTTGGTTCCATGTATTTGGAAACAAGCTTTTATCACCCCGGTACACAAAAAGAATCGAAAACTGATTTCACTAATTATAGACCAATATCAAAACTATTCATTATCTCCATAGATTTTGAAGAAATAGTCTATTATAGGTTTTACTGCAAAACAGTAATTTTCAACATGGTTATCTTAAGGGCCAGTAAGTAATTAATTTCATAACTGATGCTATGGAGCAGGGTTCACAGGTTGATATTGTATAGATTTATTATAGCAATACAACACGACCTCCTTCTTTGCAAGCTTTCTAATATAGGTATAAGACACAATTTACTAAGCCAGCTGGATTACTGTTCCGAGTGGCGTACCGCAGTGCTCATTGCTTGGTCCTCTGGTATTTAATATATTTGTTTATGATATCGAGCAGTGCTTCCGATTTGCAAGACTATTTTCCATTGCTGATGACATGAAAACCTTTGTCAAAATTACTTGTTTGTCAGATGCTAAAAGTCTGCAAAATCAACAAACTCGATTTGAATCCCTCCAAATGTAGTGTTGCGTCATTTAACAGGAAGCACAACCCTCTACTAATTTAATTACACTATAAATAATCTAGGGCTTGCTAGGCATGTGGTTGTTAAGGATGTGGGTATCATACATGACACCACTTCTATACGATACTCATATTAATACAATAGTAAAAAATGCGTTAAGGGTCTAGGTTTGTGATACGTACTTCAAAAGACTGTAAAAAACGCTAAAACAATCAAAATGTTATACTGTACCTTTGTAAGAAGTCTGTTGGAGTACCTACGCATCACAGGTCTGGAATCCACGATACGGGGTATACATAAATCACTTAGAACAAATACAGCGTAAGTTAATGTGATACTTGTGTCACCGAACAGGAGCACGCCACGTAACAATCACTAAAATTACGTGAAAATTACCACATTCTGTGCAGAAAACACCACCTAGTAACTTTGCAAAGGCGACGTGACATTTCAGATTTAGTATTTCTTCTTAAAATGACATTAAATATTATATTTACATTACATTAAATTAAATATATTAACTGCTTGCGCAAATGTCATTGAAGGCAAAGAGTGCCTCTTTGCGTTTCAGTAAACCAATTTTGCTTTCAACCGCGTCTCCTAATTACCGAAAAAATACATATGTTTGGCGTACCTGTAAGCAATTTAATTATACGTGCAGAGACTTTGATCTTACTCATTTTAACACAAACATTGAAACTGTAAAGATATATGCATTTAACTGTTTACTTTACTAGTATTAACTGAATATAATTTGTTTTTAACACAGCATTCTTTGATGAAAGAATATCCTAAATGGTTAATTGCTAATGTTAGGAAAAATAAATTTTATGTTACTTATGTGTATAGCCTAATTTTACTGCCATAAAAAGATTTTTGAATGAAATTGTTTAAATAGCCGTTTTAGTTTTTTTTACCTTTTTTGTGTTGTTTTGCTCGCTTTAGTGTTTACAACGTTTCTGATCTACTTTTTTATTTATATTTTTGTCAAATTTTATGCTGTACGAAGAGAAAAACATACAAATCTTTTCTCTATAATAAAAGTATACATGAGTGCTTAATAACTTCTCAAAAGGATTACTAGATTTGAAAGCGGGAGTTTTGAATTGCACGGACTTTTTAGAACTGGAGCGTGCGCTGAATGAATATGTCAGGTACCAAGGTCTTAGCAATCTCTAAACGTAAACCTAAGATGATATAATAAATATACCTTATGAAAATATATTTTTTAATTTGAGTAGAGAAAAATAAATATTTAAGATCATAACCTAAGTAATTAGTTGACTGTAAATGTAGTAAGCAAAGCTACAAGCATAAGCTCGTACCTAGGTATGTAAAAGTCGTTCAGTACTACCCTGGGCGTTTGTTTATTTATGGATGTACTTAACTTACTCGTGAAATTTCTTATTTATTGAATTTGAATAGATTTTATATTGCATAAAATCTATTAACCAACAGGCGAGAGGTGATATAAATTAAATTATAAAAACTCCTGATAAAATTCAATAGTTGAATAGATAGATTCATTAAATAAAAATGTACAAGAACTTTTGAACCAAGGTACAATCGTGTCGTAGAACGACACATACCTTACGTGTATAAAATAAAAATATTCCTTTTTATCCGCCTCGAAGTAGATGAAATTGATGAAATTAAACAGCCAAATGTTGCGCCAGTCGGAAATACTTATATTTGAAGTGATGCTGTAAAAACAACTTTGAGGTGAGGTCAATGCAAGTCCTTAAGCATAAGTCCTTTCCAAAAAAATTACGACACTTAGTAAATTTTGTATTTGGTTGTATATCAAGTTTTTAAATAGTAATCTGCATATTAGGTATTATGAGTATATTGAAAAAAAAAAAATTAACAGTTTAAAGCTCGGTGGTAGGACGAGATGACATTCTATTCTTTTATTCACCTTAAAGGGGTTTGATGATTCTGGCATCAATTCCGAATGCTACTGTTTTTTGTTATTGGGTGGAACGGCACCCGGAAGGAAAGTACTCTCATTACTGGAGATAACAAGTTTTACTCTAAGGAATCATTTGCACACTTCAGAATCATGCGTAAAAAATGTCAAAGAAAATCTGTATAAAAATATGCTAATGTAAGTAGTATTACTAAATGTGCCAATACAATCATGCCAAGAATTGTTATTTGAACCTACTACTGTCTACTTTATAGTAAGTTTTGAAGGGCTATATTGGTTTTTGTATAAAAAACTTTGAGCACATTTATGAAATGTGACACTATAAAGGAAAAGCGAAATGTTCCAGTTATGGATACTTTAAGAATGAAACTAAGCTATTTGCGATATTGCAAGTTTCTTATTAACATTTAGATTAAGAAACTATGTTCAGCTTTTCCGTAGTGTGTTTTATTATAGACATCAAAGCAACGAATGATGGCTTTTATAAATGTAAATTATTAAAAAATAAAAACTTTTTGGATCCAGTAATGGACACACAAACTCCAGTTATGGACATCTAGTAATGGACATGGTATATACAATTTTATAGCAAAGAAAAAATTCGTTGAAACTTAATTCATTAATAACCACACAAACATTTCGATATTTAATTCAATCACATCTTATATTCGTAATTGTAAATGACTCTTGACTTACAAGTAACATGATTTTGGATTTTCTAAATTAAGGAGTTACCCCAGAAATAGGATATTTAGTAGTAATTTCTACAGTATGTAATATTTAACTAGCCACCCCTGCTTCGCACGTTTGTTACACAGAAAGATAAATTATCATTCCAAACAAGTAATTTATTTTGTCAAATAGAAGATAATAAAAATTCTATACACTACAATTTTTTGTAGCAATAGTACGTCACCGGTGGCTCTGGCTAATTTTAACAAAAAACGGTTATTTTGAATTAACTATGATTAGTTAGACATATTACGATGAGTACTATAAACATGTTTACGCAGAGCACACCAAATTTTTGATAGGGTTACATTATTGTAATTTTCGTTGGGATCTCTAATTTTTTTGAAAATGGTGTTGCGCCTATGTATAATATAATATTATAAAATATAAGTATTAGGTAATTACATATGAAATTGGCGTTTTGTAAGGGAGGAACGTTAAGTAAATTTTTAAAAAATATAATGTATTTATTTAACCAAAGTATGTGCCATTGCTATCTATGCAATTTTGCCATCTCATAGGTAGTTCATTGATTCATTTACTAAAAAACCATTCGGACGGGAATCAATCAAATCTTTGAAGGCGCTTTGGACTGCCCCATCGGAGTTGAATTTGTTCCCTTGCAAGAAGTTATCCAAATTTAGAAAAAAATGGTAATCTGTTGGAGCAAGGTCCGGGGAGTACAGTGGATGTCTTAGACATTCCAATTGAAGCTCCTCTAATTTGGTAGCCGTCTGTTGTGCAGTGTGTGGTCTAGCGTTGTCCTGAGGCAGTAGTGGCCTAGAGCGATTAACCAGCCTTGGTTGTTTAGCAGCTAACTTTTCCATCATGGCTTGCAGTTGCTGTCAATAGACATATTTAAGAAAGGCCTGATTTAAGAAAGCTCTAGTGAACGACACCGGCACTAGTCCACCAAAACACAATTTTCACTTGGGGCAGGATTTGTCTGGTTCGCCAGGGTTCAACCATTGCGATGAGCGTTTCCGATTGTCGTACAGGATCCACTTTTCATCACAGGTAATGATTCGATTTAAAATCCTTTCATTATTGTGCCGGTTGAGTAATGTAAGGCAGCAGTCGACGCGCGTTTGCAGTTTGCTGCACTCAATTCACGAGGTACCCACCTCTCAAGCTTTTTCACCATTCCAATTTGCTTCAAGTGGATTAAAACAGATTTGTCACTAACACCGCAGCCTACAGCTAACTCTGACGTGGTTTGCGATGGATTCGCTTCCACAATAGCCTTCAATTCTGCAGGTCGAAATTTTCTGAACGAAAACGTTGGAACCAAAAACGCACTGTGTTTTCTTTTGCGACGCCGCCACCATACACAGCATTAATACTTCGATCCGTTTCTGCAGTAGTGGTGCCACGGTGGAACTCAAATCGTAAATAATGAGATTTTTTAAAAGTTTTTATAAACTATGTGATGCAAAAAAAAATCAAAAGAGGAAAAAACATATGAATTACGGTTTTTAAAACACAAATGCGTGAGTAAATAGCTGTTTTAATTTGAAATTGGAATTCTTAACCAAAGAGGAGATAATACAAATCAAAGTGGCCAGTACGACAAAACGCCAATTTCATATGTAAGGACCTAATATAAAGTATAGATGTCTACATGACATCATTAAGTGTATATTATATATTAGTAGGAGACTAACTCCTTTTTTGAGAAATGTAGATAAGATATTTGAACATCTAGGGACTGGCACCCATTGTTGGAGACTGATTGTTTGGTGAAGCCATACTCTGCCAGAAGATTTTTTATAAGAAATAACTTGGTCACTGTGACTATCTAAGATATGAATAGTCTCCACAAATTATAACTTTTTTAGCTTCCGGGATATCATGTAGAATCTTTCGGAAATCTTTATTAACCTTCTATTAACAAGACTACACATCAATCACTGTCATTGGACCAAAATTATTATTTTTTTCTTTTGTGTTATTAAATCAGTTGCAGAATTATCAAAATTTACAAACGTTTGTAGTGTAATACTTATTTACGTTTTTGGAATCCTTATTATTTTCGTTATTTATTATTCTACTTCATTTTTATTTCCTTTATTTATGTTGTTTACTTTTTGACAAATCATGTCAACTCAATTTTTTTATGACAGCAATGGAGGCTGCCAAACATATTAAGACTGTTACACACAAATTCTTACAAAATCATTGTATATAAATATGCTTGATTCCTGGCTAATAAGATTAATTTCAAATTGTGGTTCCAATGGAAGGCGAGCCCGGCCATATAAGCCGATTGATGGCCTTAGAACGTCAGTCTATTTCAAGCCATCCTACCGATAACATCTCCAGTCTACTGCAAGTAACTGTGCAAGTCCTCGAACTCATGTTCATGCTGAAGCTACCGGACTCTGAAGCTGCCTCATGCTGAAGTTACCTGACAGACCCTGAAGCTACTCCATGCTCAAGGTACTCTGGGGTCGGTACCCGGGATGGACCTAATCTAACCTAGGGAGGTCTTCCTAATCAACAAAGGAAAAACACACTTTTAACTTTAAGTTACTTTTATTTAAGATGAATCTATTTTATAATAAAATACAATGATAATTATTAGACTATTTTGAGGACGAAGCCCGCAATAGAATTCCGTAAAGGAATCCCGTCAAGGAATGCCATCCAGGGATGCCATGGAACAATCTTCCATAATATATATATTTTTCATTTTACAAATAAAATCAAATATTGACAGACTTATAAGTTGCCAGTCATAAATGTCGGCAAGTTTGTTTGTGCAATAACCTCTTTTATTAAATACGGCACAAGCAAACGTTGCAATCGCCCCTCTTGTTTAATTTGTTTAATCAGTGAAGCTGATTAAATAAATTCCTATGTACATTTCATTCTTAAATAACGACCCTACTTAAATCAGGACCATATACATTAATCGGGATTACTCTCAGATGAGCCCCCTACCGATAGGAATATATATACTTGATCATGTTTAAATTACAACATCTTATTACACCAAAAATGATCTTATTGTATTTATTCTCCATCAATAGAGCCTTAGCCACAAAACCTGATGAAAATCAGCCAAGATCCCGGCTGGTTAATTAATATCTAAGTAAAACAGTGTAAGTTATTATAATTTCTCATACATTTCATGAATAATTAACAACCCCATATTAATCATTTACGTTACACAATCATACGCAAATTCAAATAACCAATATTTATTATTAAATTAATCAACAATTGTTAAAATAACCCATTGAATACAATCAAATTATAATTATAATTAATTGATAAGTAATAAATACATTAATATCCCAATAAAAGTAAATTTAATTAATCCTATTTATATTAAAATTAATACTAAATTAATCAAATTATATTATCAAATATTATCATTCAGTTGGCAAAACAAACATGTTTGACATGAATTGCATATTAACTTTAAACTTTTCTGAATGATTAAAAGTTTATTTGAAAGTTTGTAACTTTCGAAAATTTAAACATTACCTTTTTTTTTTTTTTTTTTTTATTAATAATTAGCAGGCGTTTGTCTTCCATCTCACCTGATGGAAAGTGACGATGAAGACGAGGATCGTACACGCCTGTCTAAGAGGTACCTATTCACTCTACACTTGAAAGCTCCAGGGTTATATTTGTCTGGAAAAACAGACGCAGGCAAATCGTTCCACTCTTTGGCAACACGAACCAAAAATGAGCTATCGAACCGTTTAGTTCGGCTCATCGGCACGCCTAAATATTAAGATTTTACCTGCCTAACTATTACCGGACAAACTTACCTATGAATAGATCATAAAATTGGATCCAAAGTATTTTACTTAACCCAGAATGATATCTATAAATTAAAGAATTTATATTTCACAACGCAATGCAGAGAACTTTTTCAAAATGCACCGAAATACACCTGACAAAATTCTATACCAATAACGTTTAAAATACATTACCTATTCCATCTCAACCCTTTTATTATTTAAACCCACTGAGGATCCTATTCTACATCCGCGTGTTGACCCACAGACAGCAATATCACAATATTATATATACTCGTAAACTTTGGCCGCATAGCTAAATCGGCTATCACCTTCTCTCTTATGGAGATTATTAGGCGTGGCTCAAATTAAACGTGCACATTATCTATAGTGTTATTTTAGTCTTTGAAAATTGACTTCTTTAGAGCATTGGCACCACACGTATATTTATAATTCGTAAATAAAATGTAACGCGGCAAATACGTGCCGCGTGTACCTGCCGCCCCTTAGAGGTTTCTCTCCGGGTATCTAAAATTAATTTATTAAATCATTAGATAAAATATATACATATGTATATAGAAAGACCCTCTTATCTCAATATATAAAAACCTTTTCCTTATTTTTCTTTTATCTGCATCGTCCATCTATTGCATCTCCTTTTTGGTGATGCTGTTTGGATCGGCTTTGCAGAATATATCATCTCGGAACATTGCGTTGTGAAGTGTACATAGAATTTGAGAAAAAAAAAATATTAGTTTCTTATATTATTCTAAAACCCCAACGAAATTCTAACCGTTGCATATCTACAAATGAACGATATACATATTTGTACACCTAAATCTGTACTTTTACTCTATTAATTCTAAGAATAAAGAAATTATAATATTATTATAATATTTCAAGAAATAAATGTATATACAAAAACTTTGTTTTATATATATAAATATAGACATAGTTTTATCATTAGTTTTACTTTATCGAATATTATATGGTTTCAATCTATTCACATGTACAATTAATTCTTGGTTATTTTGTATTTTTTTTACAAGATAATTGTCACATCCTATATATCGCAATGCTCGAAATAAACCTTCATATGGTCGACCAAGCTTTCGACTTCCACCCGATATTCTTTCTGGACAATGTAACGAAACCAATTGTCCTACACGATTTAAATCCAAATGATAATACGTTAAACTCGTATAATCCAGACGGTGTGATGATTGCTGTTTCGTGTCTATCCTTCTCCGCTATCGATAATTACCAATAGATACAGTTTAAATCCAAATCAGCGCAGAATTTCGCCCCATTCAGCTGCACTATCATACCTTCGATGATAAGCAAATGATACAAATCTTTAATTACCTTCTTATTTATCTCCAAGTAACATTGTCTTGATCAATCGGCATCAACAATGTCCCAAGCTGTCTTACTGACGCCGGTTGAAGTTTGGGAAATTCCTCCCTCGCCCGTCGGATGAATCACCTTCTAGAGTCTTTCCTTTACTCCTGGTATTCAGATGGCTCTTGCCTTCTAAAATTTTCTTTCCGCCATACTCAGCGATGTATATAGCTGAAATAAAAAAACAAAACACTACAACTGCGCGCGGCGCCTCCACCATCTGGGGTCGGTACCCGGGATGGACCTAATCTAACCTAGGGAGGTCTTCCTAATCAACAAAGGAAAAACACACTTTTAACTTTAAGTTACTTTTATTTAAGATGAATCTATTTTATAATAAAATACAATGATAATTATTAGACTATTTTGGGGACGAAGCCCGCAATAGAATTCCGTAAAGGAATCCCGTCAAGGAATGCCATCCAGGGATGCCATGGAACAATCTTCCATAATATATATATTTTTCATTTTACAAATAGAATCAAATATTGACAGACTTATAAGTTGCCAGTCATAAATGTCGGCAAGTTTGTTTGTGCAATAACCTCTTTTATTAAATACGGCACAAGCAAACGTTGCAGTACCTAACGCTGAAGCTGCCTCATGCTTAAGCTACCTGACACTGAAGCTGCCTCATGCTGAAGCTACCTGAAGCTGCCTCATGTTGAAAACCCCGACATTGACCCCTAATCCTGCTCCTGCTGCTGACCCTGATGATCCTGCCTACCGCTTCCTCCTACCTGCTGATCCAACCTGCACATCCTGTTCCTGCTCTCACTGATCCCGCACGCGCCAGAGCGGCAGTCGGCCCCTGAGCGTCTGCCACTGACCCTGCACGCGCCTAAGCGCCTTCACCATGGAAGCCTTCGCGGCAACCCCTCCGACTAGTTCATGTCCATGACAGTTTTTTTTAATAAAAACTTTTATTACGTGACATGTTACGCAAAAAGGCACATCTTGATTACTTTTGTTTCTGATCATATTGCTTAAATCACTAAGTGAATAAATTACTCGAACATCTGATAAAACAGTTAACGGGGCCACTTTCCTATTTTGTTGTTGAATGTTGTTGTTATGATGAAACATCAACATTTTCTTTATTTATGACGTCAGGATATTGAGTATCAACAGGTATCTAGGTACTAGTTTGATGAGTTTTCATCGTATTGTAAGTTTTGTAACCGAAAATATCTGAAGCGTCTGAGTCACATTCAACAATATACTTTTTTTCTAACGGTTTAGGAATATTTTACGATCTCTTGTTGCAAGAAGCAAGTGGTTTATTTTCAGATTTAGGCATGGCAGTAAAAATATAGTATGTTGATAGTATATACTTGGCTTTTAAATATAATAAGTAAATAGTCCTCTGAGTCAGATGATAGCCGAGATCGTTTTCTGGCTAGTGGTTTTATTAGGCAATGACTTTTAACATTAAAACATTCACAAAAGCCTCTCATGCTGGAGCTGTTAAAAAAGCAACTTATAACTATATACATTACTCCGTTCGAGTTGTTTTCTGTGTCCTCATTGTTTTAGGAACAGGCACTAGAACTTCGAGAGCTGTTTGATGTCTTTTTTTATTTCGATAATATCTTACTCATCAACACAGAAAAGATTTACAGTGGTTCGTTCAGAAGTGAGTATGCTGCTGATGTGTCCAAGACGCCCACCTTTAATATACAGGACACACATCATTTTGAAGCCACATATTTCTTCTCAACTGCATCCTAATAGGTAGATGATTTTGTAAAAAACCTAAATATAGCTCTGCATTTAGGGTAAATATCTATATAGTTTTGTGCTTCTACAATTTCGTTTATTAGTAATTTTGCCACAAAAGACACCTGGACATGTTATTAAGCATTATCATGCAGTTCTATTATTTTCCAAATAGCAGGTCTTTCATGAAAAAAGTTAATTTTCTAAGATTTTATTTAAAAAAAATGACTATTGTAATGCTATTTTGAAAAGGTCATTAAACAAGCATTTTTTTAAAATAATGTGCAGTATCATCGCCATACCTTTTTTTTCACAGCAATCGGTTAAACTTTAGTCGAGTTTTTCGCAATGAATTAAAATAAAACAATTTAACTCTTTTTCTTAGCATATTGTGCTAGTTTCCGTCAAGTTGTCTCAACTGACTCTTGATAACAAGAGTCTTGGTAAAAAAACGGAGATTTAAAAGATAGATATTTATTGCAGCTGTAGGCAAAAAAGGACCAAATAGTGGAAATTTCATAAAAAATCACTAAAGTGGCAATATCTCGAAAACCAGAAAACTTTTACTAGAGGCATGTTGGTGTTATCTGATAGGCCTAAAGTCCATCTACCTCTAGTGTCCCCCTTACGTGTCATTTCTGGGACACCATGTATATGACACTTGTGTGCAATAAAATTTGAATTTGCGATCCAAAGTGGACAGATTGTTTTGTCTAAGCATTTTACATGTGTAATTTTCTGAAAAAAAAAAGTAAATCATAACTTCATTGTACTGAAGGATTTTGTTGATTTATGATATATTGATACCACATGTTAAAATAATGTTCTTTGAACTTTGTTAATTCTTTTTCAAAACGATTGATAAGACAATCCGGTTGTCCCGTTTTTGTTTCAGTTACAATGTTTTTTGTTGTTTTTATTCCATTATTTTTTTATAATCTTTTTTTTTTGTAGTCCACTCTAACCAGGATACGCTTTCATTATTTTTAGATGTCGTCAGAAGTATATTGGAGTAAATCTCTAACTTACAATTTCTTTACAAATATCAGAGTACGCAATTTAGATGTTTCAATAAATTTAATGTCATACCTGAGATCGAAGATCATCAGTTTTTTAAGTGCTAGAAATTTAAACTCGACATTTGCGTGAATTTTACAAACACAAGTTTCACGGTTTGATTAATCTGGATTTGATTACATAAAAAGGTCTGTATCTGCGGAAAGTTGCGATAGACGCGTTGATGCCAGTATCTTCCTTCAAATTTTTACGTAAATTTGTCATAGTGTCAAGAAGATATTACGTTACGTTACGTTTCTGATGTTTTTGTTTCTTAAACGTCTTGGTTTTTTTTTGCCGTGGAAGCTCGGCTAACATCATCACTCAGGTAAAATTCACTGTATCTCCTGGGGCCAATATATGCATGGTCACGGATTCTACTTTTTAAACCAATGACACATCTGAATCGGAAATGCATTTTATACTTTTACATTTTCTTTATTCATTACATGTTAAAGTTCTTCTTAGAATTTTGCTTGTTTTTTTCTCATCTCATTTCATCTTCATTCGGAGATGCTTCTCAGAGTTCTAAACAAAATGTACCTAAGTATTGGACAGTTTTAAAACAAATTCAAGAAATATACAGTGTCTCTTTTCTTAGTCGAGTTAAGCTGCAGGCGAATGCTAGTAGAATAAGTAATCTAGATTCCGGCGAGGCCAAAGAAGTTACTCAGCAAGAAATCCTTAGGTAGGTTTCGGACGACTTTTCAACAGTATAAATGTCCAAACTAAGTGTGATAACCTTGGATTGAGTTATTATTATTCGAATAATGAACTCACTTTTTTTGCTCTAGGTCAATGATTGCGAAAATAAAATTCTTTGAATTCCTCAAAAGATAGTTCATATTTTTGGTTTGTAATATAAATACCTAAGTATAAAAAGTATAATTTAAAAACTCCTTTCATTTGACTAGTTCTGATGGCGCGTTAGTAACATCGCCACCAACTCATCCGCTCAGTAGCAAAAACTGGAACTAAAGCATTTGTGGCGTGAATAAATTTCAAATTTTATTTACGCAAAGAATTCAGCGCCACTGCTCGTTGAACAGATATAAATACAATTATTATATCAAACCAAAGTAAATTCTATTTAAAAGATGTAAAATTCAAATAAAAAAAAGAAGGGTCAGCTTAAAAATGGTCTCGAGATCCTCCGACGATCCATTAACTCACTCACCCTTTCAAACCGATGTATACCGATGTATTATAAACCGATATTACCATGCATATTAGCATGCATTGCTATGTTTTATTAATCTTTAATTTTATAATAAGTTTTATTAATTATTAGTAGTCTTACAACATTTTTAAATACAGAGTTTTTTTGTGTGTTTGTTGAAGCTGCTTGTCAAGTATACAATTGATATACTATACGTCGAGGATATATGTACTTAACATAAATTAAAAAGGCTTACGAAGATTGGACCGTTGTCGTGGAAGCTTTTACTGTGTTTGTCATTGATCCTTCACATTCTGTTGAATCTAAAAACTGTGAAATCTGACTTGAAAAGACTTTAAAGATTTAATGCTAATAAATACTTAACCTCGCAACTGTCATCGCACGGATAAACCACAAAAATTTTAAACTTCAATATGCACGTCATATCATATATTATTTCTAAATGATTCTGTAAAGCTTTATATGTAAAAAATTTCCAACTTATCCACTTATCCCAGACTTACCTAAGGAATGGCTTGATTATAGAAGTTTGAATGAGCATACTTCTTCAGTATTTCTTTGTTTAATTAAAGCTACGTAATAATTGTCTCATTTCCCGGTGCCGTAGGGTTACCGAAAAACCGAAAGTTATTATTTTACCACACCACAGAATACTTATTATCTAAACTACATATGTACCTGCTAAATAAAAGTCTCTTTTCGTTGCCAAGTAAAGCAATAATTTAAAGTATGTATATTTGAACCTAATCAATCTACCGTGTCAGATGGGCGATATAACTCAACAACAAGATCTGTGCCAGCCCTGGTCATAGCGTGTTTATTTATAGGTTAATATTTTAGAATTTGGAACCGAATCTCGTAAATCGTAAGTCTGTATGCGAATCTTACAACCCCTGCCCTGATCGACGTAATGTGAATATACTATTTAAAACTAATTGATTCATTTGATATATTTGTTGTTGATAAAATCTGTGCCTCATCAAGGTGAGTTATTGCAGTTTCCTACATTGCAGACCTTGTACATTTTTGTCTCGACGTGTCTTATGTCCTACAGTAGAAAGGAATTTTAAGGCTAGTTAATTCCTGTTACACAGTCTTTGCATTAAATTAAACAGGCATCATCATTCTCTGTTAGATACGCTCAAATATAATATAAGCCAAATGACAAATGAGGTAACTATACTGTACCATAGGTACGTAAGTAATAGGCTTACTAATTGCATATATACTTAGCATGTTAATTAAATTATATTCATAATGTAATTTATATTCAAACACTAATTTGTATACGAAAACAACTAAATACGCACCTACTGAAAAACGTAAGGCAAAAATATAAAAACATTGACTTGGTTGAGTAAAAATTATCTTCTTTATTGTTTCGACATACCACTCAACATCAATCAGTAGAAAATTACCGTGTGAATCTCTTAAATACGTGAATACCATAAATAACACTTCAAATAAAAGTCATAGAACGTAAGGCCGTATTTAATAAAAAAAAATTAAATATAAACATAGTTCTGAGGCTTATATTTAACCCAGAAATTCTTAATTCATCAATTTTGTATTAGGTAACAATACCGGATCAGATAAAAGACCAGTAGTAATTATTTTGTTGCTCGCTTGATCTATAAAATTACTTGCGAAAAGGAACTTAAAGCTGTCCTTGATATTTAAAATGTCGATGTGATTACGTTTCACTCCCACACTTCAATTTTATTATATTACCTTCCGACCGGCTTGTCTGTTATACAATATTGATTAATTTATATACATTTTCAATATAAGTTCTTAATTTGAAATCTAATATTTGGCGAGGGGAGAATATTTGGAAGGATCTCAAAAAAGTTATTTTTAGTAAATTTACAAGAAACATTCACTAAAAGTTATACAAGTTTTATATGAATCTGAATAAAATTCATACTTATTATACATAGGGCCACCTGCGCAGCTGCACTTAGCCCCGGGCTGGCCGGCAAGTTAGTTAAAATGTCCCCGTCACTTTCTATTTCTATTTCACTGATAGAAACGTAAAGCAATATTTAGCCTGGTGCTAGCTAATTCAGGCCTGCGCAAGTGGGCCATAGAGTACTACAGCTGTCTAAATTGACATTTCAATAAAAAAGGAACACAGTTTAAGGGTGGGTAACTAAGTAAAAATAACAATTTTAAGTTGATAAAAGCAGACAAGTCTCGACGATTTATCCAGAAAATTTGTATGAAAAAAGTAATTTTTCTATTAAATATAAATATAAATATATTATTATAATATAAAACATAAAACATATTAAATAAAATTGATAAAAAAGTATGCATACTACTGGATATATCATTCGATGTCAGACACGTTTGTTAATGTTAGTTGAGGTTTATGATGACTTTATGAAGGCGTAAGAATGCATTTGAAACGGAACAAACGAAAGGCTATCTTTGCGTCATAAGCGTGGGCCATTTGGCGTACACAAAATAACTCACCAGCTCACCTTGACAATGAAAGAGTAAACTTGTACACTATTCGACGCTACAGTTAGTATAAAAGCAGATCACAAGCTACCGTAATTATTCAGTTACCAACATTAACTGCTTAAACATGTTCACCAAGGTGTGTAAATATTACTAAACTACTTTAAATGTGTATTGAAAATATTTTTTTATTAAAAGCATCGTAGTTGGCTGACATAAGTTTTTCAGCGGTTAGTGAAAGTAAGTTTGTATTGCAGGTCGCTGTTATCCTGTGCACGCTGGGCGTGGCCCGCGCCGGCAATCTGGCGTACGCCGGCCTCGCAGCAGCTCCCGTGGCTGCCTACTCCGCGCCTGCCGTCAGCTCCTACTCCTCTTACTCCACCCAGACCGCTCACGGCTCCCCTGTGGCCACCTACGCCGCCACTGCCCCCGTGGCCACCTACGCCGCGGCACCTGCCGTAGCCTACTCCGCTCCCGCCGTCACCGTCTCCAAGGTAGTCGCTCCCGCCGTGTCCTCCTACTCCTCTTACTCTACCCAGACCGCTCACGGCTCCCCTGTGGCCACCTACGCCGCCGCCCCCGTGGTAGCTAAGGCCATCGCTCCCGTTGCCACCTACGCCGCTGCCCCCGTGGCCAGCTACGCCGCGGCACCTGCAGTAGCCTACTCAGCTCCCGCCGTATCCTCCTACTCTTCCTACTCCACCCAGACCGCTCACGGCTCCCCTGTGGCCACCTACGCCGCCGCCCCCGTGGTAGCTAAGGCCATCGCTCCCGTTGCCACCTATGCCGCTGCCCCCGTGGCCACCTACGCCGCTGCACCTGCAGTAGCCTACTCCGCTCCCGCCGTCACCGTCTCCAAGGTAGTCGCTCCCGCCGTGTCCTCCTACTCTTCCTACTCCACCCAGACCGCTCACGGCTCCCCTGTGGCCACCTACGCCGCCGCTGCCCCCGTGGTAGCCAGGTCCTACGCGGCCCCCGCCGTGGCTACGTACGCCGCCCCCGCTCTGGCTTACTCCGCCGCGCCCGCCGTCTCCCGCATCGCCTACAGCGCCCACGGTGCCAACTACGGATGGTAAACTGTCTCACACACTATTAATTATGTAAATAAAAAATAAACCGATTCGAAAACCTCTATAAATTTTTCATTTTCTGTACCTCATAAGAGTCTACAAGGTTTAAAAAAAATCATTCGACCATGTGGACCATTATTAGCAAAGTTTATGCTCACATTACTGAGGCCGGCGTACGCCTAGCGCACACATGATAAAAACGACCTGCAATACAAACTTACTTTCACTAAACGGTGAAGAAGCTGGGAGAGACCCAGGCTGTAGACCTACGCCTAGAAAATGGCAACAAATCTAAATTAACGGTGCAGTTATAATATAATCACACTAATGATAATGTTTATTGATTACCATATTTTACAGAAATTACTTAAAACTAGGACAATAATGTAAATTATCTGTAACGTTTGTGCTTTATATAGTTAAATACATTATCACACAAACGAACTTGCTGGCTGCTTACAAACCTGTCATAATTTGTAATTTGATTGAAATGAAATGAAATGTTTTGTTCTCAACATTGACAATTACTTGTTCTTATTGATTTCAAATAAAACATGACTCTACCACCAGTTCGAAAAAACCTTCGTGAAGAAGAACTGGCAAGAAACTTCACGGTTATATTTTTTTCAAAATAAATTTACAGAGTCTCGTTATGTCTATACAAAGTTATTCTTATCTGCATCTGTTAGCTCAGCAAGTTTCCCTCCCCCCAAGTATCCAAACGACGAATACCCTCAATAGGCACCCGTTCACGAGTTAACGCGGGATCCAGCATCGCATCGCCCTCCTGAACCATATTAGAAAGAAGTGAGCGACCCTTCACCCGACGCTACCATAAGAAGACGTACTTTCATTTTCAGACGATTAAAAGATAGAATATGTAAGAATGTTCTAGAGCATTCTATTGTAGGCAGCGGCCTCAATAGTATTAAGATTATAAAAATTGTATTCCTCTAAGTGTATCTATCCTGAATATATAAAGTGAATCGAGTAAAGTAGTTGTTCTCTTTCAAGTTAGGAAGCCCTCCTAGTAATAGGAATAAACCATCTCGTACCTGGTACAGGAGATGGTGTAGGCGATAAGGAAAAAAGGGTTTCTATATACAATTTATCTAATAGATAATAAAATAGTTTTAGATACCCGGAGAGGAACCTCTAAGGGGCGGCAGGTGCTCGCAGTACGTATTTTCCGCGGTACATTTTTATTTACGAGTCATAAACATACATACGTGTGGTGCCGATGCTCTAAAGAAGTTAATTTTCTAAGATGAAAATAACGCTTTATAAGGTGTACAGGTTTAATTTGGGTCACGCCTAATAATCTCCATAAGAGAGAAGGTAATAGCCGATTTAGCTATGCGGCCAAAGTTTACGAGTATATGCGATATTGTGATATTGCGGTCTGTGGGTCAACACGCGGATGTAGAATAGGATCCTCAGTGGGGTAAAATAATAAAAGGGTTGTGATTGAATAGGAAATATATTTTAAATATTATTGGTTTAGGATTTTTGTAAGATGTATCTTGATACATCGACAAAGTTCTCTACGTTGCGTTGTGAAATATAAATTTATTAATTTATAGGTATCGTTTGGGGTTAAGTAAAATACTTTGGATCCAATTTTATGATCTATTCATCGGTAGGTTTATCTGGTAATAGTTAGGCAGGTAAAAGTTTCCTTAAGTTTTAGGTAGGTAAATACTAGACTTCAGAAAGTTACAAATTTTTAAATAAATTTATATTTTTACTTTTTAAAAAATCATTCAGATAGAGTTTAAAGTTAATATGACAGTTCATGTCAAACGTATTTGTTTGCCAGCTGAATGATAATGTATGGTAATGTAATTTGATTAACCTTAGTATTAATTTTAATATAAGTAGGATTAACTGAATTTACTTTTATTGGGATATTAATGTATCTATTACTTATTAATTAATTATAATTATGAATTATGTGTTGATTGTATTAGTTACTGTAACAGTCGTTTACTAATTTATAAATATTGATTGTTTGAATTGTGTTCAGTCGTTTCACGTAAATAATTAATATGGGGTTGTTGATTATTCATATATTGTATGAGAAATAATACTAACTTAAATTATGTGATTTAGATATTAATTAACCAGCCGGGATCTTGGCTAATTTTCATCAGGTTTTGTGGCTTAGGCTCTATTAATGGGGTAATAGATAACATAGGATCATTTTGATATAATAAGTTGTTGTCATTTGAACATGATCATGTATATATATACAGGGTGTTTTTTTATTAGAGCATAATACTTCAAGAGGTTTTATTATAGGTCATTTACTAAATTTTTTTGTTTAGATTATGATTGTATAGATATTTTAATTTTAGTGTTTATTTGAATAAATCCTAGGTGGTTACTTAAAATCCAAAGATAAAAATAAAAATTCAAATAATATTTAATTGATACCTAAATTTTTTTATTTATGAGGGCTTAGTTACGTATCCAGAGCATAAAATGTACAATTACAACTTTTTTTGAAACACAATCCTCTCAAATTCAAGAAAAAAAGAAAATTGTTATCAGTATTTCACGCAAATTTGCCCCTTTTTTCAGCAGATTTTTGAAATGTCCAGCTGACTACTTGAATGCACGAACGTACAAATTGATGTGCTCATGCAGTTTTTCAAGGCGTTTGTTATTGCAACTAATATTATTCGGAATTTTGATAATCGGGATTCGTATTTATGATATTTCGAATTATTGTTAATTTGGATTTTTTATGTTTCGATATTTTCAAATTCGGCATATCGATTTTCGTAATTATAAACGTTCGGAACTTTGAAGTTTCGAAGAAGAAAAATTCGGAATTATGAAACACGGAATTTCCATTTTCGGAATTATTAACCATTCGGTGTTATAAAATTCGAAATTTGAAATTCGTGATTCGTGAATTAAGTTTTTCGGATTTATGTAGTGTACCCAATAAGACTACAATTTATAAGGTTACTGTAGATTGTCACAATCTGGCTTACTAAGGGCTCTGCATCCACTGTGTAATCTACGATCTAAAGGTTTTCACTTTCCCTTGCTAAAACGTCAATCTGAGAAAGTCACAATTTGTCATATATTAGTCTAATCATATATAGTCTAATCACTGCTTTATTAGATTTGAGGGCAATAGATAGTTTTTTTATTTCAAATATAAATTTTGAAATAAATAATTAACTCACAAGATAATTAGCAGCCTTGGAGCTACTGGGAAGATCTTCGTTACATTCGACTATAGTAGTCGCTATGGTTGCTGATACCGAAATAACCGAAGAATACCGAAAATGACATGACTGACATAATAGCATACCTTTAATTAAGATAATGAGCTTAAGGTGAATAAGGTGTATATATTCCGATTTTAACACATGTATATTAATTAAAAGTCTGAACTTTTAAGTACCCGGTAAAAAATTAATCATCATCAACTCATTGTCGACCCGCTGCAGGGTAAAAGCCTCCTCCCAGAGGGACAAAATCGCATTATACTAAGAAGGCATCGGTGCCTCCTCCGGATTGGCGAATGTCTTTTTGAACTTTGGGTTCTAAGACATGTCGGTATCCTCATGAGGTTATTTGTTTACCGGTCAGTGCAGGTTTTTATACGCTCATACATTTTTCAAAGATAAAATCATTATTGCGTGGCTGGGTTCGTTCGAACAAACGACCCTAGGCCAGCCACTGCGCCACCACAGCTCTGAACCATCATCATCATCATCAACCCATTTTCAACCCACTGCAGGGTGTGAGCCTTCTCGCGGCTCTGAATAATATGTGTAATAAATGAATGAATAAATAATAATAGCCTCGTGCCTAAAAGCCTCGTGTTTAAAATAAAATGTTGGTCTTGGTATAACTTCATCTTTTTATTTTATATATAAATTTGAACTCATATTTCGATGCATACGTGTAATATTTTGATCGGAAACGAACACTGAAAACTCCTAAAATTGCACGATTTTGTATACACGCTCTTAAGGTTAACAAACAAAGAAATGAGTTTCTTTTTATTATAAACTTACTTAGTTTCTCCAGGTTGAGTAGAATCCTATTTAGGTTATGGACATGGAAATGATGCTCTGCAAATGTTGTAGTAGATTTGTCTCTATTATTCACCTGTACATCAACCGAATTTGTCAGCTGTCTCTTATCCAACATCATGATACAGACATTCTGGTGTCTGGGTCTGACTGGGTAAGCGTTAAGCGTAGTGCAGAAGAAGCACCTCCAGTGGGTCATGAATTGAATGCAGCAAACCAACAAAGGCGCGTCGACTGTTGCGTTACATTACTCAGCCGGCCCAATAATGAAAGGATTTTAAATCGAATCATTACTTGTAATGAAAAGTGGATTCTGTACGACAATCGAAAACGCTCATCGCAATGGTTGAACCCTGGCGAGCCAGCCAAATCCTGCCCCAAACGAAAATTGACTCAAAAAAAGTTACTTGTGAGCGTTTAGTGGACTAGTGCCGGTGTCGTTCACTACAGTTTTCTTAAATCTGGCCAGTCGATTACGGCAGATGTCTATCGTCAGCAACTGCAAACCATGATGGAAAAGCTAGCGGCTAAACAACCGAGGCTGGTCAATCGCTTGGCTAGGCCACTGCTGCTTCAGGACAACACTAGACTACACACTGCACAACAGACGGTTACCAAATTAGAGGAGGTTCAATTGGAATGTCTAAGACATCCACCGTACTCTCTGGACCTTGCTCTAATAGATTACTAATTTTTTCGAAATTTGGATAACTTCTTGCAAGTGAAAAAATTCAACTCCGATGGGGCAGTCCAAAGCGTCTTCAAGTCACATTGATTCCCGTCCGAATGGATTTTTTAGTAAAGGGGTCAGTGAACTACCTATGAGATGGCAAAAGTGCATAGATGTCCATCCTTCCTTACAAAACACCAATTTCATATGTAATGACCTAATATAAATTGTTCCAGTTATGGATAAAGCGGTAAAAAAAGCCGTTTAACTTAAAAAAATCGCCGTTGACGTTATTTTAAGCGTATTTTTCTCCATTTAAGACAAAAGTAGTTTTGGCTGGTTTGTGGTCTAGAAAAATACAGGGTAGAAAATAGTTTTATTTTTTTTTGTGAGTAATGGAAATTAAGTAAAAGTGAACATATCAACTGATACCTATTAATTAAAGTGAATTATAGGCAGTGACCTGAATTCTGCTACTAATATTATAAATGCGAAAGTTTGCAAGTTTGTACTTTTTACCCTACCACGCAAAAACAACGGTAAAATGAATTTGGATTAAATTGGACGTACGGATATATTCAAGTATACTAAAATAATTTTAGATCATTATTTCGTATTTGTATGTCAGCTCTAATTAGTTCGTTTATCTCATAAAAAATATACTATGGTTTTTCCAATTATATTACAATAGTATATTATGCAACTAGTGAATAAAGGACGGATTTAAAGCGAGGGCCGTAGATGAGTCACGAGCAAGTGAAGGATTCTAACGATTGAATCACGAGCGTAGCGAGTGATTTAAGATGATTGAATCACGAGCGCAGCGAGTGATTGAACTGTTAGAATCCTGAGCGACGCGAGTGATTCATGGCCCTCGATATAAATTCGTACTTTATTCAGGAGTTGCATACTATACTTTATACCATGACTACGAGAAAAAGACATAATTTAAGCGAAAATAGAAATTTAATCAAGAAATAATAAATGTTACATTAATTGAAATGGACATTAAAATTAGAGCAATGACTGAAATTAAGCGTAATTTTCTTATTATTATCATTAGGGTGGTCAACTTGTGAAACAATATTTATTTCTTGTCGATGGTCAGAACTTTCTGCTGGAGGAAACTCTGGGGCATCTTTGGATGTTGAAGGGCGTGGAGTCCATGGGTCTTCAGGTTTCTTTAGGTTTATGCTGCTTGCTATCTGAAGGCTGCGTTTCGATTTATTTTCAATACAATCTTCGATATAACCCTCTGCCACGGTAGTGGACTTCCATCCACCATGTCGCTTTAATTCCGTCATATCTGCACCAGTGTTTGCTAATAATGTGGCAGAAGTCCTTCGGAAAGAATGTCCTGTATACATCTCGGGATTTGGTAGCTTTAAAAATGTTGCAATATCTTTTGGCATGGAACCAATTTTATTTATGACAATCGGATTTTTTGTACATTTCTTTTTAGAATAGAACAAAAAGAATCTATTATTGTTTGTATGCGGAGGACGAAAACTTTGATACTTTTCTACGATTTTCATGTAATCATCTCTGACTACGAAGGTTCGGTCGATTTTCGTTTTTGTATCCTTTAAAGTAATCAGTAAAGCAGTGTCAGAAATCGTTTGCACGTCATCCACTGTCAGTTTAACAAGCTCATTTGAACGACAGGCTCCACTAATGCCGAGAATTAACGCAACCTGCAAACAAAAATAGAAAAACTGTTACAAAATTGATGTTGATAGGTTTACAATTAAATAGTTCAAAATACCTACTTGTATTAAGCAAGATATGTTGAAGATTTACTTTCACTGCCTAAAAATGCGAGTCTGGAGCTTCATTCAAAAAGCGTTCAACATTTTGAGCGATAAAAACCAGGGATTTTTTCGGTTTATAGCCTTCTGATAGCCTTTTAAGGTAGGCTTGCAAGTTAGAATATGTTTTTATATCAATGTTATGCCTTGTTTTTACAGTATACCGCAACATAAAATATATACTCCATAATTTCGATGACTTCCTTTTCTTCGACAGTTCATTAAAATAAGTTAAGAAAACAGACTCAGAAAATGTGCCCGAAGCTTGATTTTCATTTTTCCATTTACAAAACTCATCGTAGGTTTTGATGTAAACCAGCCGTGATTTGTTGGGTAACAAGTTTTCTACAATATCGGCCGCCTTCTCTTTCATAAATTCAGGTGTTAACACAATATCTTCTTCGTCACTTGAATGCATAATCGATTTATTATAATTCAATCGATTTATTATAATGTAACTCTAAACTTTGTGTCCGTACAATTCACAGTAAGTATTTGAAATGGCGCCAATTCACTATTTTTTTTTCTATAATGGCAGCAAAGAACACAAAACAGTTTTTAATCTAATGTCAAACTCCTTGTCGCAAATCGCGACCAATCAAATCTCGAGAATTTATTTGCACCAAAGAGTTTGAATTTCGAATCTTAGCGCAAGGAGTTTGTGTAAGCATTGAAATGGAGATCGGATATATTTTGTGTTCCCAATTCAAACACCAAAACAGTGAATAAAAACAAAACAGTGAAGAAAAGGCCTTTTTATTCACTGTTTAATTTTAATTCACTACTCATCCGACGCTTGAAAGAACTGGGACTATAGTTTTCTGGAAAAACTTAAAGGTTTCCATAAACTTATAAAGACATTAAAAAAAAGGAAAATCTGTGGTGCCACTTGTATAATCGTTGACTGCTCATATCTCAGAGATGTGACGCTTTACGAGATTTTGTATATATCATTTTATATTTGTATTGATATGATTAATCGAATCACGATGCTTTAGTGCGTGGCAGCACTTTAAAATAAAAATAAATAAATAGCGGTCTGCACCTGGGGCAAAAGATTTAAACCTTCACTTATTTACGACTACATTATCCATGCACGCAATAGATGTTAAAGGTCTCTAATTGATATATATATGCATATTAGCGGACATATACATTTGGGTACCTACCTGAGTAGCAATGACTTATAACGTGTGTTTATGTTCTTTACTTTCATCCGACTTTTTACCTTTCTAAGTTTGCTTTCCACGTGGTACAAGTCCATATTGTGCTATTCCATTTTCATCATTGTCATTTTAAATGATTTGTCTATCTTGACGTCCTTAATTAAGCTTATTTATAACCTCTCCGACCATTTCTATGTTATTTAATAAAAATAATAACTTTTTGTTTCCCGTTTTGCAAGTTGAAAAACTATTATCATTAAAAAATTATAATACTTATTATGAAGCAATAATTATCATTTATATAATCTTTGAAAAAGGTTTTTTTAGTGAAAAGAGTACTAGCGTATGGACTCCATCTTTAATTATTTTTCTAGATTTACCTTGCATTTCAGTACAATACACATGTAGGTTGGAGTTTTGCAATGCCTTTCTGGAGGGGAAGTACTCTAAACACTGGAGCTAGCAAGTTTAACTGTGCCGAAACCTTCCTTTATTTTCAAAAAGAAGAAATACTACATTCAAACATATTTGTAAATAAGCTTCCTACGCCCGGTAATCGAACCGGCTAAAATCCGAAAACTTAACACCCTTGTTTTTTGGCATCAAAATCGTTAGGACATACCAGGTGATTTAAATGAAAAATCCTCTTGCCAACAAATTCAAAGGATTTGAAATGGTCTATAAGAGCTATATCACGAAATAATTGAAAACATAAAACGAGTCCTAAGGTACTAAAATTTTACTTGTTACTTTTCCATTGGATTATTTAGGACATAAATTCTTACCAAACCCTTGTTACACTAATAAACAAACATATGTAGGAGAAGTTTAACTTATGTAGGAGTAGTTTAAGTTCCGGCTAACCGCCTTCAGCGCTAGGCCACAAAGTCCGGTGAAGTTTAAAAGGCTAATAGGGCCATAAATAAACTGTTCATAACGAAAAAACCAATAAACAATACTGGTGTTCATTTAAACATAGATATTAGGTCTTTACCTATGAAATTGCCGTTTTTCACGAAATAAATGAAGCGTAATTTTTTTATTTATTTTTTAATTATATTAATCAAAATAATCACCCATGCAATCAATGCATCTTTGCCAACGCATTGGTAGCTTATTTATGCCTTTCTTGAAGAAATCAGCTGGACGGGAGGCAACAAACTCTTCAAAGGCATTTTGTACTGCCTCTCGGGTATTGAATTTTTTTCCCGCCAAGAAGTTATCCAAATTCTGGAAAAAGTAGAAGTCTGTAGGCGCAAGGTCTGGTGAGCACGGCGGATGACGGAGAGCTTCCAACCCCAACTCTTGTAGCTTGGAGACCGTCTGCTGTGCAGTATGAGGTCGCGCGTTGTCGTGCAGGAGCAGTGGAGCCGAACGATTGACCAAAGCTGGTTGGAGACGTGCGAGCTTCTCCATCATTGTGTTCAGTTCTTTACAGTACACATCTGCAGTAATGCTTGTCCCGTTTGGCAAGAAGCTGTGATGAATTACACCCGCGTTAGACCACCAAACAGTGACCATCACTTTTCTAAGGGTAAGTTTTCGTTTAGGGCATTGTTTGGGTGCTGAACCAGGGTCCAACCAACTTGCTGAGCGCTTACGATTGTCAAACAGGATCCATTTCTCGTCACAAGTAACAATGCGGTTCAGAATTCCTTCATTTGTATGCCTGCTGAGCAGTGCAAGGCACGTCTCCACGCGTACTTCGCGCTGGCGGTCATTGAGTTCGTGGGGTACCCATTTGTCAAGCTTTTTTACCTTGCCAATTTGACGCAAATGGACCAATATTGTTTTGATGCTAACGTCGAAAGCTGCTGCTAATTCAGCCGTGGATTGAGTTTCATCAGCTTCCACAATTACCTTTAATTCGTCATTGTCAACCAAAGTTTTCGGACGACCACGGGGTTCATTTTTCAGGTCAAAATTTCCAGAACGGAAGCGGGTAAACCAATAACGGGTGGTGCGTTCGTTTGTAGTGTTCGCTCCGTAAACGTCGTTGATGTTGCGTGCCGCTTGTGCCGCTTTGCTGCCACGACGGTACTCATACTCCATAATTACTCGAATTTTTAACTTATCCATGATGACGAAAAATGTTCGAATGCGTTGAAAACAAAACACTAACTATTAAACAAATGACGATTTTAGAAAAAGAATTCCATGTTTGTCAAATAAAATTAATTTGAAATTAGAATTATCAGTCAAAAAAAAATTTTTCATTTGAAATGGCCAGTACGGCAAAACGGCAGTTTCATAGGTAAAGACCTATTATTTGAAGGGATTTCAGACTAGAACTTTTTAGATGTATCATGATCTATTGACGGCGGTAATTCGTGTGACGGCCGAGTAGCTAATTGGGAGTATGTACTAGTAGTAGCCTCACGTGCCAGATGTCCCACAAAGTATGTGTTGAACACAGATGTTTGTTCCCGGATCATGTTTGTTTATTGTGTATTGCCCCCCAGTTCGCTGTATGTTCATCCATAACACAACTCTGCTTAGTTTGGTTGTATACAGTTGGTGCCTTTGCTTGGGTATTTATTTATTTGTTATATTATGAAAAATTGTAAATTATCCAACGTCAATATTGTTCAATAATGTTTGTTCTATCCTCGTAAAAAAGTTATATTTCAGGTATCTATACAGGAGGTATTGTTACAATAAAATAAAAAAAATCCCTGTATATGTAACACTGTGTATGTAACCATTAACGTTTACATAAACTAACCTTTAATATAAGTATACATTTGATTACAGAGAATCATATGTTATAATGAACAGCCACGAAGCTGAAATGGGGAATATGAAATCTACTGCTCGTTAAAAAAAAAACCGCAAAAAATTAAATTATTTGGCATTGGAATAACTTCAATAAATTAAACAAAATTGGAAGTTTAACTTTTCCGTTTTTACGCAGTCCATAATCTTATTGAACTTTTACAAAATAGAAAAGTTGCTGTCCATTCGGATATCAGTACTTGACTTTTGCAAACACCTTGACAAGGCATTGGTACATGTATAAAAGTGCAGCACAGACTAGTATCATTACTCAGTTACCAACATTGACATTAACTGCTTAAACATGTTCACCAAGGTGTGTAAATATTACTGAACTACTTTAAATGTTTATTGATTTTTTTTTAAATAAAAGCATCGCTGGCAGAGATGGGGTTTTCAGCGTTTAGTGAAAATAAGTTTGTATTGCAGGTCGTTGTTATCCTGTGCGCGCTGGGCGTGGCCCGCGCCGGCAACCTGGCGTACGCCGGCCTCGCATCTGCTCCCGTGGCTGCCTACGCCGCGCCTGCCGTCAGCTCCTACTCCTCTTATTCAACCCAGACCGCTCACGGCTCCCCTGTGGCCACCTACGCCGCCGCCCCCGTGGTAGCAAAGGCCATTGCGCCTGTCGCCACCTACGCCGCTGCTCCCGTTGCTACCTACGCCGCGGCGCCTGCCGTAGCCTACTCCGCTCCCGCCGTCACCGTCTCCAAGGTGGTCGCTCCTGCCGTGTCCTCCTACTCTTCCTACTCCACCCAGACCGCTCACGGATCTCCTGTGGCCACCTACGCCGCCGCCCCCGTGGTAGCAAAGGCCATTGCTCCTGTCGCCACCTACGCCGCTGCTCCCGTTGCTACCTACGCCGCGGCGCCTGCCGTAGCCTACTCCGCTCCCGCCGTCACCGTCTCCAAGGTGGTCGCTCCCACCGTGTCCTCCTACTCTTCCTACTCCACCCAGACCGCTCACGGCTCCCCTGTGGCCACCTATGCCGCCGCTGCCCCCGTGGTAGCCAGGTCCTACGCGGCCCCCGCCGTGGCGTCGTACGCCGCCCCCGCTCTGGCTTACTCCGCCGCGCCCGCCGTCTCCCGCATCGCCTACAGCGCCCACGGTGCCAACTACGGATGGTAAACTGTCTCACACACTATTTATTTACGTAAATAATAAATAAACCGATTCGAAATCTAATAATTATTTTCCTTCTATCCTTTATAAATAATATCATTCTTAAAACAATTTTGTTTAGGAACTATTAACGAATAATATACATCTTCTTTTTAATTTTACAGAAAAAAAAATGAATACTTATACCAGTACGCATCTTATGAACCTGGTATAATCATATTATCTATTTATTAGCCTGCAGCTTCGCTCGCGTAAAACAGTGCTCAATTAATTATTTCTTTAAAGTCTTTCTCTGTTTCTTACTTTAAAACGCTGTCTATTTTTAAGCGAAGAGTAAGAGAGCACTATTTATCACTTTGCTAAAGAGTTCATCGTTGTAATCTATGTATGTAATACTATACGTATGAATTGTTTTATGTATATGTATGTATATATGTATTTTTATATGAGTAAATATGTATAAATTGTACTTATGTAATGTTTTGTATTTATAATACATAATGGCACACTTATTTGCTTTATACGAAACTCTCCAGTCACAGGTCTGCTGGAAGAAATTTCCTAGGAAATAAGCAGTACCTTTGTACATATAATTCTACTTTTTTTCTTCTTTCTTTTATTGTTACTTTTATGTGTGCATAAATTGTTAAATAAATAAATTTAACGCGTATATCCGAGTATTAAAAGGTGATTAAATGTAGATTGTCATTACCTAATTGATGGAAGTAGGTTAAGCCGTAATAGCCATACTTTTCCTGTCCGTCGAAGGTTTATAATTTGGTTTTATTTAAAAAAAAATTGTGTTTACTAAGTGTCAAACACAGTAAATTATAAGTTTCAAAATAAACTGTTTGCTCCTCCTGTTTGCATTGAGGAAACTAAGCAGAAATATAATAGGTCTTTACCTATGAAACTGCCGTTTTGCCGTACTGGCCATTTCAAATGAAAATATTTTTTTTTTGACTGATAATTCTAATTTCAAATTATTTTATTTGACAAACATGGAATTCTTTTTCTAAAATCGTCATTTGTTTAATAGTTAGTGTTTTATTTTCAACGCATTCGAACATTTTTCGTCATCATGGATAAGTTAAAAATTCGAGTAGGTAATTATGGAGTATGAGTACCGTCGTGGCAGCAAAGCGGCACAAGCGGCACGCAACATCAACGACGTTTACGGAGCGAACACTACAAACGAACGCACCACCCGTTATTGGTTTACCCGCTTCCGTTCTGGAAATTTTGACCTGAAAAATGAACCCCGTGGTCGTCCGAAAACTTTGGTCGACAATGACGAATTAAAGGCAATTGTGGAAGCTGATGAAACTCAATCCACGGCTGAATTAGCAGTAGCTTTCGACGTTAGCATCAAAACAATATTGGTCCATTTGCGTAAAATTGGCAAGGTAAAAAAGCTTGACAAATGGGTACCCCACGAACTCAACCGACCGCCAGCGTGAAGTACGCGTGGAGACGTGCCTTGCACTGCTCAGCAGGCATACAAATCCTGTTTGACAATCGTAAGCGCTCAGCAAGTTGGTTGGACCCTGGTTCAGCACCCAAACAATGCCCTAAACGAAAACTTACCCCTAGAAAAGTGATGGTCACTGTTTGGTGGTCTAACGCGGGTGTAATTCATCACAGCTTCTTGCCAAACGGGACAAGCATTACTGCAGATGTGTACTGTGAAGAACTGAACACAATGATGGAGAAGCTTGCACGTCTCCAACCAGCTTTGGTCAATCGTTCGGCTCCACTGCTCCTGCACGACAACGCGCGACCTCATACTGCACAGCAGACGGTCTCCAAGCTACAAGAGTTGGGGTTGGAATTTCTCCGTCATCCGCCGTACTCACCAGACCTTGCGCCTACAGACTTCTACTTTTTCCAGAATTTGGATAATTTCTTGGCGGGAAAAAAATTCAATACCCGAGAGGCAGTACAAAATGCCTTTGAAGAATTTGTTGCCTCCCGTCCAGCTGATTTCTTCAAGAAAGGCATCAATAAGCTACCAATGCGTTGGCAAAGATGCATTGATTGCATGAGTGATTATTTTGATTAATATAAATAAAAAATAAATAAAAAAATTACGCTTCATTTATTTCGTGAAAAACGGCAATTTCATAGGTAAAGACCTAATATAAACCATCTTCTAAACTAATCATTATTTCACCAAGAGAAATGAAATGAAGTAAAAATAGCATTTAAAAAAAAAATTATAAACCAAAAAACTTTTTGACTTCTTAGAACTTAAAGCAATTTGTAAATTCTCCTACACATTTTATAAGTCACATGGCGACACTCATTGACCTTATTTGACCATCCACTACATTCCCACTCTTAGTCACCAAGCCCTAGTCATTAGCTAAATACCCGTTAAAAAAATTAAATGAATCGATAATGTAGATAAATAAGATCGATACATTGTCCCCTAACAGTGAAATTTCATGCGAGCTTTGGCTGGCTGGATTTGCACCAAGCTGCACAAATTGTGTCAATGCTAAGATGGCAAACGTGGAGAACAACGCTTTTAGCGAGGAATGCATGGTGCGGAGTAGGTGGGATGCCATAGCCAGGTCGAAGATCGCGTACTGCTAAGGGCACCCAAGAAATGAACGTACCCTGCGCGTAAAGTTAATGTACCCCAACAACAATATTTTTGACAAAGGGCACTAAAAGAAACAGCTTTTTCTCTATTTAATGCCCTTTCTAAACTTGCACAAAACTTGCAGAAAACTTGCAAAAACCTTGCAAAAAACTTACATATGTTATGTATAAAGGACTTTTTATTTAAAAAAATAAATATTGCATAGTTAGTAGGTAAATAATCTGCGATGTTCACAATATCTTCTTGTTTCATACTATTTGGAGCGTAATTATTGCGCAGTCAAGTTTTAGTTTTTGAACTTATTTTTTTTAAAACTTTTCTTACAAGCATTACGCTGCACGTTATTATATATTATATATATATATATATATATAATTTTATAGCAAACATGTATATATGACATAATATGTTATAATGTTATGCTTGTAATAATATTTTTACTTTACCCTGTTAAATCATAGGAATATGAACCACTTAACAAAAAAGTTGATCATTGATTGTCATGCAGTTTACCCTAATCATACGCAGACCTATGTTTTACTTACTAAATCATTATATTATAACTTAATCTGTATTTATCAAAATTATGAAATAGCGGTAGGAAATGTGAACCCTGAGTCACATTGGTGGTGAAGTTCCATCCAAATCCTCCAAGAGCCTATTGAGCTGCAGCCGCAGTCTGAGTGATTATTGAGTTAGATATGTAAGCGTCTTAAAAGGTGTTCATGAGTTCCTGATGATGTGAACCATAAGTATAATGATTTTCCGAAATCCATTTAGCCACTTATGAGATATAGGGAATTAAAGGTTAACAGATTTTTCTAATTGTTTTATTTATTATTTACATAAATAAATAGTGTGTGAGACAGTTTACCATCCGTAGTTGGCACCGTGGGCGCTGTAGGCGATGCGGGAGACGGCGGGCGCGGCGGAGTAAGCCAGAGCGGGGGCGGCGTACGACGCCACGGCGGGGGCCGCGTAGGACCTGGCTACCACGGGGGCAGCGGCGGCATAGGTGGCCATAGGGGAGCCGTGAGCAGTCTGGGTGGAGTAGGAAGAGTAGGAGGACAAGGCGGGAGCGGAGTAGGCTACGGCAGGCGCCGCGGCGTAGGTGGTCACGGGAGCAGCGGCGTAGGTGGCCACGGGAGCAATGGCCTTAGCTAACACGGGGGCGGCAGCGTAGGTGGCCACAGGGGAGCCATGAGCGGTCTGGGTGGAGTAAGAAGAGTAGGAGGACACGGCGGGAGCGACCACCTTGGAGACGGTGACCGCGGGAGCGGAGTAGGCTACTGCAGGTGCCGCGGCGTAGGTGGCCACGGGGGCAGCGGCGTAGGTGGCGACGGGGGCAGCAGCATAGGTGGCCACGGGGGCGGCGTGCGCGGTCTGGCTGGAGTAGGAGGAGTAGGAGCTGACTGCGGGAGCAGCATAGGCAGCTACGGGAGCCGCTGCGAGGCCGGCGTACGCCAGGTTGCCGGCGCGGGCCACGCCCAACGCACTCAGGATCGCTACAACCTGCAATACAAACATACATTCAATACACGCTGTAAAAACCTCTCTCAACTGAAAACTAATCTTTTGACCACACGGTAGCTACATAATCTCACAGCAGGGACTCCAGCCTTACTCGAAAGTGCTGGTTTTAGGCAACTTATAATCTAGTACTGTTGTCTAATACGGGTTGAAAGACTTCACACATATCTTCGTTATTATTTCTTAGCGTATGTCCTCACGAGGTGGCTTCATCGTTAGAGTTGTCAGCTTGAGTCGTTAAAACATATTTGATACATTTTGCTGTCAGTGAGTTCGAACCCGAGATCTTAAGGTGATTTATCTTTTTGGTCGATACGAATAATCTTTAAAAAGTAAAAGTAAAAAAAAAACAACGATCGCTTGTAGACCGCACTAACTAAATTAACGGAACTATTACACACCTTGGTGAACATGTTTAAGCAGTTAATGTTGGCAACTGAATAATGATACTAGCCGGTGCTCTGGTTTTTATACTACGCCGTTGTCCGAATACTTTCATTGTCAAGGTGAGATTTGCAAACCATTATAATTATGTAAGGCAATTGTAGAAATGAACTCTGATCACAATTTTCATGTATTTTTGCATATTTATTATTTCGTAACGTTTATCAATAAAAATCCTCAACTTAGGCGTAAGTTAAGGAATATGTACGTACATTACAATGGCATGCCAACTTTTTAAAGTCACATTTCATTAAAAATATACATTAATTTAAATTATAACAGTTTTGTAGATTCAATATCCAATCAAATCTTTAGGCTTACAATAATAATAATAATGAATCCCAAGACAATCACGCAAACTGTATGGCCCCAAAGTTAACAGAGCTCGTGTTAGGGATGACCATACAGCTAACTAGAATAAACATACATATATAAATATCAACAACCATGACCGAGAACAAACATTTATGTTCATCACACAAATTAATGCCCCGGCCAGGACTCAAACCTGGGACCTCCGGTGTATGAGGCATTGCTACTAACCACTACGCTACTCGGTCGTCAGAGTTATGTTTTATGTAAAGCTTATGTATTAAACAGTCTCTTAAGTAGTTTAACTATATGTTCATACTAAGGTACTCAGGAAGTTCGAAGAAAACATAAATATAAAACATGAATATGTTCTAAAGGTTATATTTTTTAAATAATATCTTATTAAAGAACTCTACACCAGCTTCTATACAAAGTGTCATGTTTCAAAACCAATTTTCAAAGCACATTTACCAGCACTTCCTTGACGGCCTTCTAGAAACAGTGAGCGCATTTTCTGGCAATGAAAACTTTACCCCCTTGAGATGGTTTTTAATTTTAGGGAACAAGAAGAAGTCACACGGCGCCAAGTCAGGTCTGTGAAGCGGACGATCCAAAAGTTTTACCAGTGTAATGTTTAGGAAGTCGCTTGTGTTGATCGAGGAGTACGCGAAGCGTTGTCGTGGTGGAGCAAAAGGTCTCGGAACCCCGTGTTCGGTCGCTTGTTGCTCGCAGCAGCAAAAGCTTCTGGCAAGCATTTGGTAGAATACCACACTGCATTAATGCTACTTTGGTTTTTTAGGGAATTAATACTAAATACCCACAAAGGAGAACAAGCAGGCGATCAATAATGTGAAAAAAAATTACTGGAATAATATAAAGTATTTTTTTGTAGTGGGTAAAGATTTGTTTGTAGTGGGTAGTTGCCCTGCCTCTTACGTCGGAGGACCCAGGGTCGAGTCCTTGTCGGGGAATTCATTTGTGTGATGAACACAGATGTTTGTTCACGGGTTTATATATAATCTATGTATCTTTAATATTTATGTATATTCTGGGGAACCCCGTTCGCTGTATGGTCACTCATAACACAAACCCTGTTTACTCTGGGACCATACAGTTGGTTTGTTGGTATGGGCATCGATTATTATTATTGTTATTATTTATATGTAATAGGCTTATTACATAAACAATTTAATTTTTTTTTAATTTTAATTTTTTATAGTATTTAAAAGGGTTACAGAGATTACATTGAGTAATTAAGAGACCCGGAGACCTTTAGTGTTGTAAAACTTAATTATGTTTTTAATTATTTTGTCTGTCTGATCGTAATAATGTAACCAAGCTTGAGTTACAAATTTAAGTTTAACTGAAATAAAAACCTAACATCGTATTCAATAATGATGATTTCATTTAACTCAACACAAGTGTAAATAACTGAATGACTAAGACTAAATAACTGAAGAAATTATTAATTTTTGCATATAATAGACATCAACGCTGTTACTGAAACAGCTCCGAACATTGCTCTTTACCAATATTATTTGTTCTTTTAATAGGAACAGGTTTAAGGCTGTAATTTAAACATGTAATATTCTTAAAGGGTAACTTTGTGCAATAGTAGCCAATAGATCTTATTGTTGCGATCTTGAGATCTCCACCAAGAACCCGGTAAGTGGTAAATAGAATAAGATTTTCAATGTCTGTTTTAATATTGCGTCATCCTTTTGAACCGACTATATTAAAAATATGTAAATATCTTTAACTTTATGCTGCTTTACAAAACTAAAAAAGTAAATCGCACAGTTTTTTAATGAGTAGGTATTTTATTCATTAAGGGTTTAATTTTCAATGCTCAAATAAACTTTATCATTTGAATAATTTTGGTACTTTACCTAAATTCTTTGGAAAGTCTTTACAAGTAACAAATTAATTATCCAGATGATAGTTTTCTGACCATTGAAAAATCAGCCTTTAGAGTAGTAAAGTTTATTTTGTTAAAATTGTAAGAATAATGGCCACTACCACCTTCTGCGGCAGGATATTATCATCTAAAAGTTGATATTTCTAATTACTGACAGTAGGTAAACAAAGCATATTTCATCAGGATTTAATTTAAAAAAATTAAGCCAAGCTGACGAATGTAATGATTAAAATAATGCAAATAAAGTTACAAAATTTATTAAATTACCTTAAAGGAGGTCAGTGAATGTTGTGTTTAATAGTTTTAATTATATTGAATTCAGGAGGATCATCCCTCCACAGCATGTTTCATCAAACATTCTAATTACAATGAACCTGTTCGTAAACAGGGAAAATAATGACGATTATGATATGGTTCCAATGTAGGGCATGGCAGGGTAGCCAACAGTAGTACACCTTTAATAAACAGTTTGGGAAACAGTTAACAAAGCAGCACTTAAATAGCTAAAAGCACCGATTTGGAGTGTTTACATTTCAGTAGAATGACTATTACCATTATTTGACTAAAAATAAGGTTCGGTGTTTTATGTTAGAGGATCATTGACTTAGCGATGTGTAAATTCTCTGTGACCATTGCTATGTAAGAAAAATTTTAATATCTATTTTACCTCGCAAACAGATATTTATTAATTTATTTGTTAAGACCACTACTAAAGCACATTATGTGTATAAGAGTGTAACTCCATTGCCTTAGCTATACATCATCTGGTCTGTGCATAAAGTAAAGGCTTTCAAGCTAATGTCCTTAGATACCAAGCCATTCAAGGGTCAAAACATTACTAAATAATGAGTAGTTTCCGAATGGATGGTGGGGATTCTAACTGTACTTAGGAAATTATTTCTGCCTAGTCTTGCTGTAATCTAAGTAATTTTACTTACTCGAAATAACAGGAAACAGAAAGAAATCTGAAATATCTAAGAAACATTCTAATACATTTACATTTAATGGCTGAAGATAAAATAAAATCCAAATTTGTAATATAACGGAATTGCCACAAATACAAAATCGAAGAGCACCGGTGGGCCATTTAACAAAGCCAACTGACTGAAGAAGAAGGAAAATATGTAATACAACACCAAAAGTCATTTCTAAGGCATGTGCCTGTTCATGTACCTGAAGTTGCAAGGTCTGACAGGATGTAGAGTTAAGCCACGCACTCCGTAGGATGCTGCAGATGCCCTTTAAGTGGGACAATTAAGGCTGCTGTGGTTGTGGTAATAATTACATGAACAATGATACCCAAGCTAGCTATTTATATAGATCTACTCTTTCTCTTTCTTTATATATATTTTTTATTGATTTAATCTAATTTTTGTTGTTTCAATAGAAATATAAATTAAATATAATAAATTAATTAAATACAAGTTAAATGACCTCTTGAACTGATGACATTGAATTTAGTGTTGGTACATTATGTGCATAGATACGAGTTTATTGAAAAATATAGTTTGATTTATTCGTTAATAGAATATACTATTGAGAATATCTTTAAAAGACGACTATGTACTTGTAACATGACTTCTTAAATTAAAAATTCAATTTTTATTTTTATTATGAATTAAATTAACTGAAAGGTTTTTAATTAAAAAATAATGAAATGAAATATTTATATCTCAAATTTGACGATTACTTGTTCTTATTGACGTCAAATAAAACATGACTCTACCACCAGATCGAAAAAACCTTCGTGAAGAAGAACTGGCAAGAAACTTCACGGGTATATTTTTTTCAAAATAAATTTACAGAGTCTCTTTATGTCTATACAAAATTATTCTTATCTGCATCTGTTAGCTCGGCAAGTCTCCCTCTCCCAAGTATCCAAACGACGAACACCCTCAAACGGCACCCGTTCACAAGTTAACGCGGGATCCAGCTATCCATAGTAGTATACAAGTACGACAGCGCGTGGCACTTCATATCTAAAGTTTCAGTTGAAAATTATTTTATAATGGAGATGAGAGAACATTATTAGTAATGATTACTTACAATAAATGAAATAATATGTAAGTCCGCATAGTCGGGAAAGCTAAAGTTATTAAGTGCATACAGCAAACAGAAAGATCCGACTAATTACGCTTAACAAATAAAATACATAAATGAATTGAAATATTTTATACTGGGATTCGTATTTGAAACCTTATGTCTAAACACATAAGAAAGTAATAGTGTTTTATTTAACTTCATTCCAACATAATTAATTTAGCATTCCAACGAAAATTATAGTAACGTAACAATGTAACATATTAATTTTACTCTTCACCTTGATTTCAGTTTTGTTGTTCAAAGATGTGTTAAATATCTAAATTGAAAATTATTTCAATTAGATTTGTAGTGACAAGTCAGATATAAACTAAGCAAGATGATTATAACATCTTATATTTAATCTATTAATAATGTTGAACATATTGGGTGGAAACTCACCCTGACATTGTCTCATTCGGAATATGGTAATGACAACCTTGATTTTAACTTTCAACTGTATACGACGGTATTAAAGGTCATATTGCGATGGCTCAGTTTGGTTACACTATACACATACATTGACTATTCGGTGGATACCTGTTTGTGGACGATATAGACACATATAAAAGAGAAGGCGATCGCAAAGAAATTTATTCCAACCTCCATTCACACACAGTAAACATGTTCTCCAAGGTAGGCATTCAGTTAAATTCTATTGAGAAAATCGCGAGTGTCTTTGTGTAGTGTATAAATGTTTTAATAACTTATTGGACCTATTTTGTTTTTAAGTTTGGTATTCTTCAAATGAAATGAAATTATGCCAGAGTAATAAATAAATAAAGTTACAAGCTTGTAACTTAGTCAGTCCAAGTTATCGTAATGTTCAAAAGCCGAAATGTCGAGTCAAAATTGAATAGACTATAGTCTACTGACTTTTATAATTACAAACTTTGACATTACTTTCTACAAAATTTATTTGTAAATAGTCGTAAATAGCTTTATTAAGACTTAGAAATGTAAAACTTACTAAATAATGTTTGTATTTCATTACAATGACA
Organism: Marasmarcha lunaedactyla; assembly: GCA_923062675.1. NCBI lineage: Eukaryota > Metazoa > Arthropoda > Insecta > Lepidoptera > Pterophoridae > Marasmarcha > Marasmarcha lunaedactyla. The sequence goes on from OV281351.1 coordinate 10,212,688, forward strand.
AGATATTATAGGACGCGTTTATTTCTTGTGCAAGTTTACGTATTAAAAGCTGGCATTTATCAATTTTAGTTAGTCGCGCTGACATAAAAAAGTCTGTTATGTAACGTCAATATACGTTCATTGTTTTTTGAGTAAATCTGTTTTTTTTGCAGGTCGTAGTATTCTTGTGTGCTGCGGGCATCGCGTCCGCTGGGCTGGCGCCCGTGGCTTACAGCGCAGCTCCCGCCGTCTCCTCCGTGTCCTACACGTCCCACGCCGCACCACTCAGCTACGCCAGCTATGCTGCCCCAGCCGTGGCCGCATACTCCGCGCCCGTTGTAGCCAAAACTTACGCGTCGCCTGCCGCCGTCTCCTACCAGTCCATCTCTTCTCACTCGGCCCCCGTCGCCTACGCCGCGTCTGCACCAGTCCAATACGCCGCAGCTGCTCCCGTCTACGCCAAGACCATCGCCGCCCCCTCCGCCGTCTCCTACCAAACCGTATCATCCCACTCCGCCCCCGTAGCCTACGCTGCGGCCGCACCCGTCCTCGCTAAATCGTACGCTCCTGTCGCCAGCTATGCCGCCGCCGCACCCGCCGTCTCCTACCAATCCATCTCCAGCCACTCTGCTCCCCTCACCTACGCCGCTGCCCCCGCCTTGTCCTACTCTGCTCCAGTAGTCACCAAAGCCATCGCCCCCGCTGTGTCTTACCAGTCCATCTCCTCCCACTCTGCCCCCGTGGCATACGCCGCCGCTGCCCCCGTGGCTTCTTACGCCGCCGGACCCGTGTCATACGGAAGCCTCGCCGGACACGCCGCTGGGCTGAGCTACGCCGCCCCCGCCGTGGCCTCCTACGCCGCCGCCGCACCGGTGCTCAGGTCCGCCATCAGCTACTCCGCCGCACCCGCCGTCTCGCATGTCGCCTACTCCGGGTTGGGCGCCAGCTACGGCTGGTAGACACGCCATTTTCGTTTGTGCCTCCTTTACCATAAGTGCCTTGTTGAACATTGTAAATATAAAGAAAGTAATGATTATTGATTATATTTATTACAATTATTTGATTCGCTTTTATTTCAAATTCCATATAATAATTCCATTTAATAATACTCTTAAGATGGGTTGCCATTCAATGTGGTTGCTTGTATCATAATCGAATCGAACCACCGATTTCACTAATAATGATAATGTTGCATAAAACTATACATTGTAATTATATAAAATCATATATATTTTTCTTTTAAAATTATAACTACAGGCTGATTTAATCTTTAAGAAAAAAATATATTTACGCCAGAATCATAACACGATACACGACATTATCAACTATGTCGCAGGTGTTGGTGTATGGTACTACTTCTTTTTTCGAGTTATTTTTGTTGGTGCTTACAACACTTGCTTCGGTAATTGAATTAGATTTATTATCTCTCATTATAGTACGTATAGTACTATACGTATAGTACGGAAGTGTGCCACGACAGTGAATACAAATACAATATTCACGTTGTACGATTAGTAAATATTTGAGTTTTGAGAGAAAGCGTATGTTTATTTTGCTTAAATAGCAAAATCATGGTTTTCGATTTTAACAGCAATGCGATCATTCACAGTTTTACCTTCCGAGTCAATTTAGTGTAGCGTTGTTTCTAAAAACCATGTCGAATCTTTAAATATGCCTATTTTATATCATCATTAAAATGTATCCTATAAGTCTACCGGGATCAATGAGTTCTTGATCTGTCACATCTTTACTTGCATAAGATGTGAAAACTATCTGTCATAATCATTACATAGTTTAATATAATAAAGGTTCGATAGTAGAAACTATGTATTTTACAGTACGTCTTGATCTAAGTGGTATATAAAATGCCCTTTTAGTCAAACGAAGGCAGTTGAAAACAAATATTCGATAAGTACTTTATATGCTGCATCTAAGTTTTAAAACTAAATTACAAATGTTACAAATTTAAAGCACTAATAATACGCAAAAAGGCGACACACAAAAACATACTAAAAATAAAATAAATAATATGTTTAGTAAAAAAATTAAAGAAAATGTATTCAAAGACAACAAAACAAACCGACCATAAATAAATATATGTTAAGGCAATTCTTACGACTAATCTTTTTGAGTTAAATGAGTCCACTGACTTTTAAAATTGACATTATCCTTCATTATGAATTATCTGCTTGATTCAGCAGATGCAGTACAATTTCAAATGATTTCTTCGAGAGGAAGAGCGAAGCGATAAGTTTGATTATTCATAGAAGAAGTGCTGAATCAATTTATTTGTTAATTAATGTACACACAGGTTTTAATAAAAGTATAAATTTTAGTTACTACATAATGTACAAAGGTACTGCCTATTTCTAAAAGAAATCTCTTCCAACAGGTCTGAGACTGGAGAGCGTGAATAATAGCAAACTTAGTGTGCACTACATTTTATATTGTTATACATAAGATAAATACTATACATAAATGCTAATATTCTTACATATTGTATTACTTAAATAAAAATATTAAATACTTTTCAAGATGTAAATAGAATATCCATGATATATAAATATATGCAAAATCGTATATACACAGTATACTTGACTTTTAAAAATAATAAAAAAAATTAACATAAGATAATATTAGATCCTTACATATGAAATTGGCGTTTTGTCGTAGTGACTGTCGTACTGAGCCACTTTGATCTGTATTATCTCCTCTTTGGTTAAGAATTTCAATTTCAAATGTATACAGCTATTTACTCACGCATTTGTGTTTCAAAAACCGAAAATCATTTGTTTTTTCGTCTTTTGATTTTTGCTTGCGTCACTTAGTTTACAAAATGGAAAACTTGAAATATCGCGTTATTTACGAGTACGAGTTCCACCGTGCCAACCTTTCGTTCTGGAAATTTCAAGCTGCAGAACAAGCCCCGTGGACAGCCGATGACCAAAGTTGGTAATGAAGAATTGAAGGCTTTTGTGGAAGCGGATCCATTGCAAACTTCGTCCGAGCTAGCTGTAGGCTGCAGTGTTCGTGACAAAACTGTTTTAATCCACTTGAAGCAAATTGGGAAGGTGAAAAAGCTTGAGAGCTGCGTACCTCATGAATTGAGTGATTTTAAATCCAACCATTAGGTAACTGTGATGATAAGTGGATCCTGTACGACAATCGGAAACGCTCATCGCAACTGTTGAACCAGCCAAATCTTTCCCCAAGCGAAAATTGACTCAAAAAAAGTAACTTGTGAGCGTTCGGTGGATAAGTGCAGGTGTCACTACAGCTTTCTTAAAGCTGGCCAGACGATTACAGCAGATGTCTTTTGTCAGCAACTGCAAACCATGATGGAAAAGATAACTGCTAAACAACCGAGGCTGGTCAATCGCTCTAGGCCACTGCTGCTGCACACTGCACAACAGACGGCTACCAAATAAGAGAAGCTTCAATTGGAATGTCTAAGACATCCACCGTATTCCCCGGACCTTGCTCCAACAGATCCAACTCCATTTTTTTCGAAATTTGGATAACTTCTTGCAAGGGAAAAAAATCATGGTTTTTTTAGTAAAGAGATCAATGAACTACCTATGAGATGGCAAAAGTGCATAGATAGCAATGGTACATACATTGATTAAATAAATATATTATATTTTCTAAAAATTGACTTTATTTCCCTCCCTTACAAAACTAAAATAAAATAATAAAAGCTCATTTGTTTTAAGCACTCCTATACTACTAGTTGCGAAGACCAATGCATATAAATCATGGTGCTACTATACAGTGATCTAATACCCATTCTCCTCGTTCATCCTGGTGTTTTCTTCGTTTTTTATTAAAAATTAACCGACCCCTGCTTGCTGTAATTATTTACTTGAATTATTTACTCAGTTTTATGCGATTTCATTTTAAGAAGAGTACGCTTCCTTCTGCAATGAACATCATTGGTGTTCGTGAAAGAAAATCGCTTACTTAGGTAACGTGGGGAGGATGATTAAACAGTACGTTAAATAGTTGGGATAAGATACGTGAATCTCAACGGTCCCGAATAGGAAGCCATCGAAGTTGTCCGCGGTATTCAGAAACATGTCCAAACTTTTTAAGACTAAAGATGAATCGAATACAGAGATTCTGCAGTCGTTCAAGTTTATTTAAGAGCTCTTCAGTTACGTCCAAGTAACAGACATCTGCTTTTTTGATGGTTGGTTGAATGAGTGTTTGAGCAAGTGCGATCCTAGTCCGGAAGAGACGGAATAGTGCATTCCCCTACTAATTTCGCTGACGTTAGCATTTCACATCAGATAAGAATCGATAATTACACCAAGGTTTTTGACAGTGTCAGAGAAATTATTAGGAACACCATCCAGAATGACAATTGGCAGAATCGATCCAGCCGCGCATATGCCGACTACCAATTATGATTCATACATAAACCAAATGGTTTAGCCCAGTCACTTCTACGACTGAGATCCTGGATTGCAGCAATAGCAGTTGCTGTATCCGAAAGAGTAAAATGGCGATAAGACTGCAAGTCATCAGCAAAAATTACAAAAAAGGACTATATTAACGGAGTCAATAAAAATGGAGAAAAGCAATGGGGAGAGAACGCCACCCTGAGGCACGCCCACAGCAGGACCGCTCCAATTGGAGTGAGACTCGCCATGGCGGACCCGTTGCGATCGGCACCGAAAATAGGAGCTGAACCAGGCACAAGAGGAGACGTTGAGTTATGTTATACCTCCGAGAAGGATGTCGAAATGGATTGAAGTAAACGCGCTACTGAAGTTCAGAAGTACCAGTATAGTCAGAGATCGATTCTCAATCGCCCATCGAATATCGTCAGTGACATTTATAAGAGCCGTAGTGGTACTGTGGCCAGGGCGGAAGCCAGATTGAAAACCGCTGAGGAGGCTATTGTGTGCAAGAAACTTAGAGAGTTGCTCATGAACAATATGTCATATCATTACGCGATAAAGCAAAATCGAGGTACAAACGTCGTCCTTCCGATCAAAATCTCACTGACTTCAAAAATCTCCGTAATCTATGCAACCGTCTATGTCGCGACGCCAAGAGACGCTACTTTCATAATTCACTAGTCAACCATACCACTGCATAAGTTTCGAAATTCCTTAAATCGGTAGGGATTGGTAAATCTCCTGTCTTTTTTAATACCTTTGACCTCAACTCTTTGAACACACACTTTTCCAATCCACCATCTACTCTTTCACCTGATATAAAAACCGATACCTTAAATGCATTGTCCAATACTTCCACCTTTTATCAGCCGTTTAACTTTTCAGCCATTTCTGAGGACTGTGTTGAGAGATCCATTTTCTCCATCTCGTCAGCAGCTGTTGGTAATGACAATGTGTGCTCCAAAATAATCACTTTGATCTTACCTACTGTATTACCTATACTACCCATATTTTGAACCATTCCTTAGCTACCAATACTTTCCCTACCGTTTGGAAAAGAGCTCACGTTATACCACTTCCTAAAGTTTCTAACCCTAGCTCCATTACCCATTTTCGTCCCATTTCCATTCTATGCTTTTTGTCCAAAGTCTTTGAACACATTGTCCATAGTCAACTGTTGGCATTCGTTACTAGCAACAATTTGCTAAGCCGTTTCCAATCTGGATTCCGACCACGCCACAGTACAGTATCAGCACTCGTCAATGTGACAGATGACATACGCTGGGCTATGGAAAATGGATCTCTCACACTACTGATTCTGCTAGATTTCAGTAATGCTTTTAAGTCAGTGGATTTTGATATTCTTCTCGGTATGTTGCAATCGCTTAACGTTTCTCCTTCTGTGGTGGCTTGGTTCAATTCCTATCTTCCAGGCAAGTCTCAGCGTGTCCGCCTAGATGAGTCATACTATGACTGGTGTGATCTCGTTGCGGGCGTGCCCCAGGGTGGCGTTCTCTCTCCATTACTCTTCTCTATTTTTATTAACTTTCTAACTTCTGTCATTTCCTGTATTTTTCATCTGTACGCTGACGACTTGCAGATTTACCGTCATTTTCCTGTTTGCGATGTTGGCTCAGCCATTTCCGCTATTAATGACAATGTCAGCCGCGTAAGTGACTGGGCTAAGTCTTTTGGATTACGTGTAAACCCTAGCAAGTCTCAAGCCATGATCCTAGGTAGTCGATACATGCGCGGTTGCATTACTTTATCCGATCTTCCTCCTATTGTGTTTGATGGCACTCGGATTGATTTCATAATTTTTGATTCTTATCTTACTTGGCGACCTAATGTTAGTGAGATCAGTCATCATTCAATACATACCTTAAAAATCCTCCAAACCTTCCTTCCCTTATCGACTAAAATCTCCCTTGCTCAAAATCTCAACCAACCCATCATTGATTATGCAGACGTCTGCTACTTAGATGTCTCTGAGGAGCTTCTAAATAAACTGGGACGTTTACAAAATCTCTCCATACGTTTCATATTCGGACTTAAAAAGCATGATTATGTATCGGAGTTCCGTAACCAACTTCTATGGCTTCCTATCCGACTTCGTAGAAACATGTGAATCCTCTGCCTCCTTTTTAATGTTCTTTACAATCCTAACTTCCCGCAACATCTTCGCGAACGATTTTCTTTTACCCATTCGAAAAAGGCGCCATGCAGAGCACATAAGCGTATTCTCTTTCACATACATCCACATAAAACAGAGGTTTTCTCCTATTCATTTACCGTTCATGCAGTCAGATTGTGGACTTAACTCCCCTATAATATCCGCGAGTCAGAAACACTACTTATCTTTAAAAAAAGAGTTAAAGACCAATTAATCACTTAATTAATCAATTATTTAATTAATAATAAATAAATTAATCAATTAATTAATTTATGACTACTTTTCCCTTATTAAGTAAGTTTTTTAATGTTTTGGCATTTATAAGTTTTCCTTTTAAACACCTTTAGACCACATATTTTATTGTATTTTATTTTATTTATATATGTATATGAGTATATGTAAGTTTATTTACGGTGTTAAGTATATAATTTGTGTAAGTTTAAAGTAGGTACACACTATTTTGTAATAAACGAATCTCTCCTCTCACAGGTCGGCTGGAAGAGATTTCTTTTAGAAATAAGACGTACCTTTGTACATATTTAGTCTTTGAGGTATTTTATATTGTTTTCATATGTGTGTGCAAAAACTGTTGGATAAAAAAAATAAAATGTTTGAGCATTTTAGAAAGGAAAGGTAAGATGGATATGGGGCGACAATGTGCGAGAGCATTCGTGTTTGGTATTTTGTGTAAGGGGATAACATGAGCAAGATTCCAGGATGTGGTAAAGGTACAAGTTGTAAGGGAATTTTTTAAAATGTGGGTGAGTATTGGTGATATCGTAGGCAAAATCAAAGTTATTATTCTTGAACCCAATTTGTCCTCACCGACAGCAGGAGATGTAATTGCAAGAATGGGTCTCTTCACAATGTCTTCTGAAACAGTTTTCAGTAAAAATGGAGAATGAGCAGAGGGGGCATATGATAAGGACTTTAAAGTTTCCTCTTTGACAGCGCGGCAAACAACAATAGGAGGTTCGGGAAATAGCTTATTAGTGGAGTCCAAATTTAAGTTGTTGTGACCAGTGGGAAAACACTTACTAATTCCAACGGACTTAAAAAAATTCCAAACATGTTGTGTGATGTGATCAATCTATGTGATTGAAAACGATATTATGTAAAAAAGTTAAGTTAGCAAGATCTCTTCTTTTATGAAGTGGCGGTTTGTAATGCCGTTTAAAACTTTCAGTATAATCGAAGCCTTGGGCTTTAAAATTGTAATTTATACAGGGTGACTGGTTATTAGTGGCGGATATTTTAAGGGGGTATAGAAGAGGTCAATTCCAGTCGATTTCACAATATAATCTATTATCCAAAAATGAATCGTTTCGAAGATATTTCAAATCTTATGTTTTTTTTTGTAAATCAGTAGGGTCGTCTTAAAAAAATTATAAATTTTTTCAAATCTAATTGGAAATTTTTTTCATTGGTTCTGCAATAAAAAAATTCCCCTTAATACATAATATCAATTAGGTCGACATAATTAACATAAACTTAGGCACTGTGCTCGAAAACATTTATAAATCACATTTTTTTCTAAGTAATTTACACAAAAGAGTGATTTTAAAATAAAACTCACATATAAAATATTCGTGCAGATTATTTTAAAAACTTCTGTGTTTTATTAGCTTTCGAAGGAGGTATTACAATCCCAAATCGGCAAAATAATTACAAAGATAATTCCCAATTAGCGCAGGCGCAGGTACAGGATTGAACAAAGAGTACCGTTCTCACTAATACTTTTTCTTCGCGAATTGTCAATGTTGAGAAATAAAATATTTCATTTCATACAACCCTGAACATTTTCAAGTAGATTATTCTGTCCCTACACCAAATTTCACTAAAATCGGTTTTAGCCGTTCTTGCGTTGACATACAAACATTCATAATATTAGTAGGATGGCTCTTCTTAAGTTTTTGACTGTACCTTATACATGAAACTTTGTTTGGTAATCAATATTACTTCATATTAAACTAGACTAAGCTCCGAATAATCAACTTTAAGAATTTGTTAAGATCAAATGGATGTACAACGTTTTCAGCAGTTTTTTGGATTTCATTTGGTGCACGTTGGTTACCTGGACAAGTCGTTACTTGTCGTTACAAATAAATTCTGACATTTTAGGATTTTATACAAACATTTACTCACACTCAAAATAAGTTTTGTATTTTTTTTTTCAGTTCACTGTATGTTAGTGTTGCAAGAAAAAACAAAATAATCTTTCAACTTTAATTTATTATATAAAATAAAAAAATTTTTTTTTTAAGTAGTATGTAGTACCCTATGCCTTTAGTTAAGTGATTTTTTAACTTAATTATTTAAATCCTAATTATGTAGATATCTTTTTCTTAGTCTTTAATGAAACATAATCTGGGCTTTTTAAGTAAATTTATTCTCACTATATATCACATTTTTGAGCTTTTTCTTTAATTCAGAAAGTTAAACATTTGCTTTACTTTCGTAAAAGATCAAGGTTACAATGCACAACATACGCCGGCGGCGCTACGCTACCAGTTCGCTAGCCACGTATAAAAGCAAAGTAAGTATGACTACGATATCATTCCATTGAACTATACAAAACATCGACATGTTCGCCAAGGTATTAAGCTTTGTTTGGGTATTTAGATAATGTAAATTTGATTTCAGTTATATGTAGATGAACTTTAGTTATGTTTACGTACTTCAAATGTTTTATATTATGGTGCTTTATTTAATATTCTTAAAACATTTTTGTGTAAGACTGTTGGTTACCTAAATAAATAAATTATCAACTTGCTATTTCCTATAACTATATTAAAGTTCTTAAAATGTATTTAGACATCATAATTTTTATTTTCAGATCACTATCCTCATGTGTGCCGTGGGCATCGCGTCCGCTGGGTTGGCGCCCGTGGCTTACAGCGCAGCTCCCGCCATCTCCTCCGTGTCCTACACGTCCCACGCCGCACCACTCAGCTACGCCAGCTATGCTGCCCCAGCCGTGGCCGCATACTCCGCGCCCGTTGTAGCCAAGACCATCGCCGCACCTGCCACCGTCTCCTACCAGTCGATCTCTTCTCACTCCGCCCCCGTCGCCTACGCCGCGGCTGCACCAGTCCAATACGCCGCAGCCACTCCCATCTACGCCAAGACCATCGCCGCCCCCTCCGCCGTCTCCTACCAAACCGTGTCATCCCACTCCGCCCCCGTAGCCTACGCCGCGGCCGCACCCGTCCTCGCTAAATCGTACGCTCCTGTCGCCAGCTACGCCGCCGCCGCACCCGCCGTCTCCTACCAATCCATCTCCAGCCATTCTGCTCCCCTCGCCTACGCCACTGCCCCCGCCGTGTCCTACTCTGCTCCAGTAGTCACCAAGGCCATCGCCCCCGCTGTGTCTTACCAGTCCGTCTCCTCCCATTCTGCCCCCGTGGCATACGCCGCCGCTGCCCCCGTGGCTTCTTACGCCGCCGGACCCGTGTCATACGGGAGCCTCGCCGGACACGCCGCTGGGCTGAGCTACGCCGCCCCCGCCGTGGCCTCCTACGCCGCCGCCGCGCCGCTGCTCAGGTCCACCATCAGCTACTCCGCCGCGCCCGCCGTCTCGCATGTCGCCTACTCCGGGTCGGGTGCCAGCTACGGCTGGTAGTTTGCTCTGCTCCAAGCTGACTGACTGTTCGTCGATTGACAAATAAGCTTTAATATAATTGCCCTGTTTCAACTTTATAAGAATGAGCAAAATAATGACTGTTGATTATATTTATTAATATTATTTGATTCACTTTTTATTTTAAATTCCATCTCGATAGTGTGCGTCAGATTATCTCACCTTGCCAGTTTGAACGACATCATCCGCCAGGCGCTCATCACCTCCAATTCTCCCTCGGTACGCGAACTATGGAACTATCGCGAGGCAATAGCAAGCGGCCTTGAAGTATGACCCTAGTACCGTTAAAAATGGGTTGGCCACTGGTGTTGGGTGCAACCTGCATAGACACTCTCACGGCCTCCCATATTCCTATGACAAGTGTTTAGCTTAGGCTTAGGCTATACCACCACTTAGGTCATGCTTACATTTTGAGGTTTTTATTTCTAAGGTATTTCATTCTGGGGTCATTTTGCTACAAGATTTTCAGTGAAATAACAAAACCATTGGTGAATGGAACTTGTTTTGCACAACGTTTCTCTGAAGCGTTGGGTTGAAGATCGTTACTATTAGTCACGTAGAATAGTAATTCTGCCAGTTTTCTGGCCATTTTTCCTATGTACAAGTAGTTTATGTATTCTCTATCAGTTGTTACTTTTAGTCCCTTGTTTATCTTTTTCTTGGTTTTCCTCCGCAAATATTGCAATCATTCAATTTAATCTGTATGAATCTGTCTGATGCCGTGGAAACTTCGGGGTTAACTAGACCGTGACACTTCTGATATTCTAATGGTGAAAATCTCAAATGTTGAAGAAATATTTTTAATTGTTTCATTTATTATGTTTCTCTCCTTTTAATGATAAAGTAGGTATATGTTTATTTAGAAGTCTCAACAAAAATTGCAAACATCTTATGAACGTAATGAATAGCTTTTCTTTGCATATAAATTTTATATGACACGTACTCTTGGTAATAGAAGCAACATAGCTTGATACACCCACCTAGCTGTACCGTTGTAAATAATGCAATGATTCGAGATACCACCCCAGGTTTTCCTGTTAGTTAACCTTCGATCACAAATACAAAGTAGGAAAACAGTTTCATACAATAATGACACTTCAAAACCTGTGCTTTTAACTGTCCACATTGGTTTAGAAGTTTGTTAATAAATTACAATTGGTGCTCAACAATCCGAGTAAATGTAACCCTTCGTGCGTGACTTGAAATTACCAATTAGGTTAGTGAGGACGAGTAGACCACTGATTGTGTATCTAGTTTTTATATGCGACAGAATTTTGTAACTAATAATTTGTCGTTCGTACGTCATCGGCAAATATTCACTTGATTAGAATCAGTATCTGGAGATGAATTGAAACGTAACGGTTAGCCGTTCATGTAATTGATTGATCAGTTAAGTTATTTGAATATTAACTAGCGTTTTGAACTTTATTTTGTACCAGTGAAAGCTTAGTGACAGTAAACGAGGAAACTATTCACAAAGTATTCAGTGATTTAACCCATTTTAAATTCAATTTTAATAAATTCAAACAATGTTAACATCACTTACGATAGTGTGCCTTGGTGTTTCATAATTGATTGTCTTTATTGTGATGTCATGGAGTGTCTCAATCTAATAATTTGCATAATACCCGTAGGTATGCTATTTATTATCAGACGATACGATCCAAAGCCGAGTAAGAACAGGTTTCTGGTGGTAGCATCAATGTGGTATCACAAGGGTGGAATACTTTTCTAAGATGTACCTACAGGTAACATTGCTAATTTGCAATATGCCGGTGATGGTCAGACTTTGTAATGTTTTAATCTATAATTTGTTTTTTAAATCAAAGACTTTCGACGACGAAGACGAACTTTTCACTTAACAAAACCCAGCCCTAAACCATGGACGGAAAAGCTTAAATTTTGTACACAGTTACTTATCAGTTACTATACAGTTACATCATGTGTTTAAGGAGTTAAGAAGGTTTTTTTGGAGATAGTTTAAAAAAAGGAAACATTACTTTATTTTTTTAAAGATATTTGAAAATAAGCGCGCTACGCTCCAAAACGAACGTGCCTAATCCGAAAAAATAACACACTATACTTCTTGTTTGGTGCCACTAAAAGGATCAATCAAAAGGAATAAATCTCTTTAACAAACATGGTCGTTTAAACGAAATACAACACATGAAATCTTAATGTGTACATTTAATAATAAGAACAAGATAAAGCATTTTTATTAAAGGGTGCATAGGATTATTTATCATAGATGTAATTAATTTATTAAAATTGTGAAAACTATTTAGGGAACAGCATTGCAAATATCTTTATACGCGTTTGTAGGACAGACTTTATTACAAGCGACATAGCTGCGTAAGACATAAGTCAATTGCATATGAAAAGTCAAGTCATGATAATAGCAGAGTCCCCGCAGCCTACGCTAACAAACCATTTCAATAACTGTATCGGTACCAAAGGCATACATTCTTTAAAAGAATATATTTGAGTATGCAAGAAAATAGAGGTCATTTCGAGCACTATTTTATTGGTTTCTTAATAGTTTTGTTTATTCAGTCAAGTAATGTTTGGTGACATGGTTTCCTTAGTTCATTTAATTTATTAAGTTCGTTACAGAGATTTGATCCATACGATTGACCCTATCATTAGTGCCATAAAACCATATTTAGATAAAAGTATTTTTGAATAAATTTGAATGCTGTTTTGCTAATAAAAGAAGGTTCCCTTAGAGTAAAACTTTTTATAACTAACTAAAACTTTTTTAAAGTACTTTTCTTCAAGCTCGCGTTGCAAAATACCACCCTGCATAATCTGGCAGTCTTGTGACTATTTATATTTTGTAACGGATTTAGAATGATTCAGATTCAGTCCAAATAAGTTTTTGTATTTTTCCCGCAAAAAATAAGAAATATTATCTGGCATAATATTTCTTATTTTTTGCGGGTTTATAATGAAGGTAGAATTTTTTTTTTATATTTAGCTAATGCTTAAACTTTTTGCATTTAGAAGTATAAAACTAAATCAACGAATACACTAAAGTAAGTTACACAGGGATATTTAATACAACTTTATTACAGAATAAGCCAAAGCACAAACCATTTATGCAAAAATGAAAAAAACAAGTTTTGTGGACCACATACGTGTGTAAAGTGCATGTCTTATGAAATGGACAAATTTTCTTCAAGATCAAGGTTGGCTTGCGACACAGATGGCATGCGGAGTTGTGACGACGAAACTTGTTCAAGTGACCAGTATATAAGAGAATGTTCGCTTTTTTGGTTTCATTACATATCAAACGTAACAACAGTACCATGTACACCAAGGTACGATTGCCTGATATGATTTTTACGTTGGGTTTATTTTCCCTACTTAATGAATAAAAAAAAAATCGAATATAAACAATGTAAATATTTATATACGCGGGGTGTGTTTCCGAGTGAAATTGAATATAAAAAGTATTTCGCGGTTAATTTAAAAAAATCTGTAAATTTAAAAATTACAGTTAGCAGTCGTCCTGTGTGCCGTGGGCATCGCGTCCGCTGGGCTGGCACCCGTGGCTTACAGTGCAGCCCCCGCCGTCTCCTCCGTGTCCTACACGTCCCACGCCGCACCACTCAGCTACGCCAGCTATGCTGCCCCAGCCGTGGCCGCATACTCCGCGCCTGTTGTAGCCAAGACTATCGCCGCACCTGCCGCCGTCTCTTACCAGTCCATCTCTTCTCACTCCGCCCCCGTCGCCTACGCCGCGGCTGCACCAGTCCAATACGCCGCAGCCACACCAGTCTACGCCAAGACCATCGCCGCCCCTTCCGCCATCTCCTACCAGACCGTATCATCCCACTCAGCCCCCGTATCCTACGCCGCGGCCGCCCCCGTCCTCGCTAAATCATACGCACCCGTCACCAGCTACGCTGCCACCGCGCCTGCCATATCCTACCAATCCATCTCCAGCCACTCTGCTCCCCTCGCCTACGCCGCTGCCCCCGCCGTGTCCTACTCTGCTCCAGTAGTCACCAAATCCATCGCCCCCGCTGTGTCTTACCAGTCTATCTCATCCCACTCTGCCCCCGTGGCATACGCCACCGGACCCGTGTCATACGGAAGCCTCGCCGGACACGCCGCTGGGCTGAGCTACGCCGCCCCCGCCGTGGCCTCTTATGCCGCCGCCGCGCCGGTGCTCAGGTCCGCCATCAGCTACTCCGCCGCGCCCGCCGTCTCGCACGTCGCATACTCCGGATTGGGCGCCAGTTACGGCTGGTAGACTGAAACGCCATCGTTCTTTATGCCTGCTTCACCATAAATGCCTTGTTGAACATTGTAAATATGAATGATGAAATTATTATTGATTATATTTATTACAATTATTAATCTCAGTTTTATTTCCGTACGATAAATATTCATTTCTTATTATTTTTTAAATAAGTTCATGGTAGCTTAGGTTCAATTTGGTAGATCTTATTTAGTGTTTTTTTTATTAAATTAGTTATATCATTTCTCAATTTGAGGTAATCAAATGTTGACTCCCTCTAATTACTTTAATGTTTTAAAAAGCACATTAGGTGTAAAATATATATACAAAATGTATTATATTAATGACTAAAGAGCAAATTGATTAGGTAATGATGCGTTGCCAGCCGTAGGCTATAGTTGGAATTTCTTCTTCTAATCAGTTATCTGAACTACTATACAAATAATTGATCAATACGTAATAAAAAAATATATTAGAAACATTTACACAAACAATTTAGTCTAAAAGAACAGTCATCAAAATTTGGTTTGTTGATTCTAGACAAAAATAATTATAAATATTCACATTACGTATTTCTAGAATCAGAATGTAAAATGATAGATAAAAAAGGCTGAAAAATATTAAAAATAAAACACTACAGATGAAAAAAGCTATGTCTCAATTGCTGTTGTGGAAGGGTAATGTACTTACTGAGTATGTGATCCACGGTTTTGGTTAAATAAAATTGTTCACTTGTAGCACGTTTTCTTTCGCAACAGCAGTCTAAGGACGACCACTTCTTTCTTCATCCTTCAAATTTA
This sequence comes from Marasmarcha lunaedactyla, assembly GCA_923062675.1. Classification (NCBI taxonomy): domain Eukaryota; kingdom Metazoa; phylum Arthropoda; class Insecta; order Lepidoptera; family Pterophoridae; genus Marasmarcha; species Marasmarcha lunaedactyla. Next base: position 10,227,929 of record OV281351.1, read on the forward strand.
AGCGAGCGTCATACCAGGGGTACACAGTTCAATAATTCAGTAAATACGGCAATCAAAATTTTTCTTGTGCTGCTCGATCGTTTCACTTTCGTAGTAATTGGTCCGTTTTGAAACAGCCATACAGTTGACAGCCGCTTTGTTTCTGGATCATATTGATAAATCCTCAATTCATCACCTGTTATGATTCAATGCGAACATGGCGGGAAGAACCTGCTTTGAATTTATCAACCATATCGTGGCACCATTCCTCGCGCGCCTGCTTCTGAGCATCGGAGAAGTTGTGGGATACCCAGCGCAAAACAATCCCTCTCACGCAAAGGTGCTTGTGTAGAATACCATGACCACTTCCCGATCTAATCAGCAGATTAAGTTGAATCTCTTCGAATGTGATTCGCCGGTTTTGTTGGTTCAAAATTTTCATTTGTAGCACGTTTTCTTTCGCAACAGCAGTCAAAGAACGACCACTTTTTTCTTTATTTCTTCTTCATTTCGCCTTTCATATTGTATGTCGTATTACACTCTTACAAAATCTTTGGCAATTAGGTGAACACGGCGATTTTTTATATTTATATAATATTATGCGTCGAAGTTATATGTCTAAAGGGTATGTTTCTCTTTATAGAGATGTTTGCCCTGGTGTTCCACAGTTTCCCCAGTTTCCGTCACTTTTAGGTCCCTTGTTATGTACATTAAACATTACTAATGTAACCTCTGTAACACATAATTTAATAACTTTGTTGCATGCAAAACCTTTAGGGTAATTCATAATAGGGATGACTGTAATCTATGTAAATCACTTACCTCTAATATGGTTGAGGAGGGCGATGGCTGGATCCCGCGTTAACTCGTGAACGGGTGCCGTTTGAGGGTGTTCGTCGTTTGGATACTTGGAGGGAGGGAAGACTTGCCGAGCTAACAGATGCAGAAAAGAATAATTTTGTATAGACATAAAGAGACTCTGTAAATTTATTTTGAAAAAAAAATATACCCGTGAAGTTTCTTGCCAGTTCTTCTTCACGAAGGTTTTTTTCGAACTGGTGGTAGAATCATGTTTTATTTGACGTCAATAAGAACAAGTAATTGTCAATGTTGAGAAATAAATATTTGAATTTGAAAATTTGAATATGTATTACAGGTAGATTTACAGAATTTTGAGAAATTTGGTAGCGATAATAAAAATTTTCTTAACCCTACAAATTGTTCATTTTAGTCTACCAAACTCTGCGATACGATTCTCAGTAGACTTAATGAGATTCGTGATCATGGTTTCACTATGTATTGACATTTGCTTCTCATATGGAGAAAGTTTTCGAAAAATGTTACAAACAATTAGGTTTCACTCTACGTATGGGGAAACCTTTTAAAATGGCACGACGTACAAAATATTATATGTTAGAAGTTATTTGGAATTTGTTCGGTGGCCATATTATAGGATCCATATTGAGAGACTAGAAATAATACAAAAAGAACTTGTATAGACACTTGACTCCAGAACTGGATTTATATATTCTATAAATAATAGTAAATAACATTTCATTAATTAGCCATAAACTTTTAACTCTTGAAAAATTTTGAAATTGTGTTGATGTGGTTATCATAAATGACGATACTAAAGATGTTCCCTCGTTGTTACGACACATAACTTTTCGTGTTCCTCGTAGGCAGAAAAAAGCATGTAAAGGAAAGGCTGTGTTTTATATTGCTCGGTCAAGGACCAATTATTTAGAAAATTGTTAGGCGTGCATGAAACTTGTAAATCAGCAGATTCGATGACAGTGATATTTATATTTTCAACAGCACCAATTATTTACCCAAATTAAAATATTTAATTATGAAAAGAACTAAAAATATAAATTGATGAAAAATGTTTGATAGTGAATTTAACTTACATTTGATTATGACAAATATTTTATTTTTTTTTAAATTTTAATATGTAGTTTAAGTAGATACATGACAGAAAATTAAAAAAAAAGGCCTTTTTTAGTTTTATTTTGTGGAGACTAGTGTTTGCTTATGCTTATATGTATTTAGTTACGATATGAATAGAAACATGAATATCGCATACGTTGGTATATAACTACTGCTAAAAACTATTAGTTACTACTACTAACTAATAGTTTTTTTTCTTTTTGTACATTTGTGTTTATTTAATTGCATTTATATTATTAAATTAAATATTTTAAGTCTATGAAGAAAACAATTAAGCAAAGTAAGAGACTGTTTCCTTATCACGAATAAATAAAAACGTGGAACGTAATATGAAACGTCCATTAAACCACCGCTTAAAATTATCCTTTAGGTAATGATGTCTCATAGGAAGTTGGGGGTAAAATTATTTTTATTTCAACTAAGCAACATCTTTTTATAGCAGGATGGTAAATAAAAGTTTTTTGATGTTGTGGAACTGGTTTTGATGAAAAATAAAATAAATTCAATAAATAAATGTTATGATATTTATATTGCATTAACACTTTTTATTTACAATTTTTCTTTAAGGTACTTAAACTACTGTCATTTCAGTCAATAATAAGTTAGTTTGGATTGGCAGTCTACCAGCCGTAGTTGGCGCCCAACCCAGAGTAGGCAACGTGCGAGACGGCAGGCGCGGCGGAGTAGCTGATGGCGGACCTGAGTACCGGCGCGGCGGCGGCGTAGGAGGCCACGGCGGGGGCGGCGTAGCTCAGAGCAGCGGTGTGGCTTCCGTATGACACGGGTCCGGTGACGTAAGAAGCTACGGGGGCAGCAGCGGCGTATGCCACGGGGGCAGAGTGGCTGGAGATGGATTGGTAGGAGACGGCGGGCGCGGCGGCCGCGTAGCTGGCGACAGGTGCGTACGATTTAGCGAGGACGGGTGCAGCCGCGGCGTAGGCTACGGGGGCGGAGTGGGATGACACGGTCTGGTAGGAGACGGCGGAGGGGGCGGCGATGGTCTTGGCGTAGACGGGAGCGGCTTCGGCGTAGTGGACTGGTGCCGCCGCGGCGTAGGCGACGGGGGCGGTGTGAGAAGAGATGGACTGGTAAGAGACGGCGGCAGGTGCGGCGATAGTCTTGGCTACAACGGGCGTGGAGTATGCGGCCACGGCTGGGGCAGCATAGCTGGCGTAGCTTAGTGGTGCGGCGTGGGACGTGTAGGACACGGAGGAGACGGCGGGAGCTGCGCTGTAAGCAACGGGCGCCAGCCCAGCGGACGCAATGCCCACGACGCACAGGATGACTGCTAACTGCAATAGAACATAATGTTTAGGTAAGATAATATCAAGGTCTATTATTTGAAGAATGACCACTTCACACAGTTAAAGCGTCCGAACATCAAATGTGAAATACTTTATTATTTTTGAGGCCTCATTCTACAAAGCTTTTATATCTTCATTGTATGATTATTTTCTTCTTTCACAATCCTCGTGTTCAGAATCTGAATTGTAGTAGATGCAGTTTGGTAATATATCGTGTATTTTAATTGGGAATTTAGCAGAAATTTTTTTCAGAGAATTCCAAAAGACACATTTTATTAATTAATAAGAACTTAATTTTATAATATTTACTAATATAACTTAATTATACCTTAGCAAACATGTTTATTGTTGGATTATTTGATTTGTAATAAGACTAAATAAACTAGCATTCTCTTTTATACTGCACGCGCAAACAAGTTGTGCCGTCACAAAGCAGTTCAAGCCTTCAGCATTGCCGTCGGTCGGCTTCGTAACATAACCTTTATCTTGAAACAAAAATGATTCATTTTATCATAGCTGCGCGTACCAACTGAAAATTACTACCCCATAAGCGCGTCGCAAAAAAGTGGTAATGTATATATATTTGTTTCTTTGTGGCACACTAGAGACCAAACGCGTGGGCCAATTTTGATTAATAATTCGTCAATCAGTATGTCTTGATACTGGTAGTGCGACTGAAGATGTCAAATTAAAAAAATAATTTATATTGCGGCAACTTAGCGCTGCGACGTAAAAAATTATGAAATAAAAGTCGATTTATTATGTAAAGTGGGGTATCAATAAATAGGTATTTCAAAATCAAAGTAGTAAATAACCATTTAGGCTCTACCTTAATAAATAGAAGATTATTCACTCATTCATCGCATTATCTTTGCAACTATAAGGGCTACCATTTCAAAGTGGTTCTGGTAAGGACCTAAGTGTCCAGTTAAAAAATATTTTGCAAAATTTCCCCCTGTTCAGGGCTAAAAGAGGGGTTTAAAGTTGTCTATTCATACAAAACACACCTAATTATCACTATATCTCTAAAACTAAAAGTAAGAGGGTTAAGATATTTCTTATGTGAGTTCTTTTTAGGAACAAATAGGAAGATGGGGTTTTGCTGAATTGCTTCTCTAAAGGGGTAAACAAAGAAGGTAGCTTAAAATATGTTTGAAATTACGTTTTACTCAAATACCTACTTGTCAAAGTATATATTTTGCATTATATAGCGAAACGCGAAATAGTTCAGATCATTGACATTTAAATAGAAGTAAAACTTTATAATTTCTCACTTTTATGAATAAATTCCTACGTGTGCACACTTTGTAACTATCAAGAAAATAAATAAAGATTCATCAAGTATCAAGTTTGATTTATCTTCAAGACATCAGCATAATACGGACCAACAAGGGCCCGTACAATACTATAATTTCGACTTTATCTGTCAGTTCTAGTTGGCGTTGTTGGGAATGCGCTCAGACTTTTACATTGGTTTCTGTTAGTGTTCACCTCTCTGGTATTTTGATTTGATTAACTTTTTTATTCGCGGCTCGCACCGGGGTACTCCGGCGCAACTACTATTCACGTATGGGATATAATAAACCTTTGGATAATGTATTTCTTTAAAAATCTGTTTGGTTATTCCAGAGTCCATCGATTACGTTGAAACAAAAGGCTAACAAATCAATTTAGGTGGTAAAGCTTTTTATGTTAAGCTCTTGTCTAGGGTGGTACTACGGTCCGTCCTATTTTAACCGCCCCATAATTAATACGTTTACGTGGATGTGTTCCGGATATAGGGAATGAACAGCCCCTGGAACAAAGGCAATTCCGACGGTTGATAATCGGTTCTCAATAAACAACCGCGTCCTCGTTAGCCGGCTATGAAAAGGTAAAAAATTTCTTCTTACTATGTAGATTGGCAGGCGTTTCTATTTCACCTGGTAAGTAAATATGAAGGCGAAGAAGATAACAGTTTTTAACACAAAGAGTATCTATTATTTTCAAGTGTCTATAAATAAACAAAATATTAAATTGATTCAAAAACTATACTCACTTTCGTGGTCAGATCACGTCACCAAGAACACAAATTAATACCTACCTGTATTAATTTATAAATTTTCGGAAAATTTTAAATGTAGTAGTTTCTGGTGCTTTCGAAAAATCTGGCTGGTGACAATCTTTTTCAAGGGAAACCAAGAGCCAGGATAAATCCGAGAAAGCTCTATTAACCTGCACAAAATTTTCAAGCGTAAGTTTTCAATTTCTCACTTTTGAATCGTCGTTACATGAAAAAACGGATAAAAAAAATTAAATTCGAAAAATGTCACACCCAGTTAGTTCTTTTTCTATTCTTTCTAATATTTGTCAACTACAGACTATTCATGGATATAAAAGTGAGATTACGGCTTAGGACCTAAAAGATTGATCGAGTTTCTTCAAGCCAGCCACGATGAACTTAGCGGCGTACATTTGTTTTTGCTAAAGGCATAAAATTATTGAATATTAGTGAGTAGATAAGTGAAGATGAGAGTTTTATAAATAATTGATTTTATTAATAAAGTGAATAGGCAACCAAACTACCTTCTTTCCTATTCAAAGTTTATTTTCTTTCTCGTTTCAAATCTTCTATTATCGGTACCAGTATCCAAACATAGTCTAATGATTTAAATTAGCATGAAACAAACGCATTTTGTCTTACGTAATAAACTAAACAAGACTTTTTTCTAAGTTGAAATAGCTGTCAGGTTCCAAGGTGCCTACCAGATGCCAAGTGCCGTGACTTCGTTTTTTTTATAATATACGACAGTCACTATGTAAAGTTGATGAAGGTAAGTTAAGGTATGAAAACTCTAGTGATTGTGAGGATCTCATTTACATGGTTGTGTTCCGGTTAAAGGAAATTAACAGCCAGTTAAGTACGTGGAACAATGGCGATTCCAATAGAAGACTACTTTCGGTATCGCATCGTTAGTCAAAATTTCAATCAAATTCTAATTTTATTTTATTTTAAGTTAAAACTTATAAACTTTTTACTTCATCGACTCGTTCGGAAGAGTAATATAAATAAAACAACTAAGATTATTGATGAGTCTGTGAGTGCGGTAACATCAGGTGCATCGAGTGCTCGTCTGCCGGCTATGAAAAGACAAAAAAAAAGGATATAGGTACATTTTTTTTCTAGATTTATCTGTGATCATAAAAGAAGCTTCCCTAAGCTATTCCAATAAAATAACAATCATACTGTCAAATTATTATAACTATTATACGAGTCACACAACATGGCAGCTCTGAAGTTAGCTGCAGTTCATGTCTAAAGTCTGCTGCCCGCGCCCTGCACCCCACCCACACCCACGTTCGTGAACTGTGCAGCGTCTCGCAGATACTACAGAGCTGCCAAGTTACTTGACGTGTACTATAGAGGACTGCGCATCGCTAAGCTAAGCTAAGATCGCGCCGAAACGCGACGCTTAAAACGTTAAAAAGAGCTAATAATTTCATTTTCTGTCATATACTTCGCAATTTGAGTAATTCAATGATTTGTGGTCCAATTATTTAGGTAAGGCCAAAACTGCTAAAATTAATTTTAAGTCTAATATAAGGTTCTATTGTATCCATATTGTATCTAAGTCCCAGACATCCCACACGATTTTATTCAATATAAATTTCATTTCATTAATACTACAAATGTTACTCATAAAAGTTAAACAGTGTTTTGCTACTCTATAACAATAAAAAAACGTTAAATCAAGTGACTTGATTTTTTTTTGTTTCTTTTACTGGAAGTTGCGAGAAAATTAGTCAAAAACTTAAAATGCAACTTTGATATTGTTAAAAAGGAGACGTTTCATTTTCGGCTAGCGCGATGTACACCATTTCTAAATGTATTAAACAATATGGTAATAATGTTAAAAATATAAAAAAATTATACCCTGCGTTATGTTCTACTTTAAAACAAAAAACAAAACATCATGTGGCCACATCGCGGTGACGTTTCCTTCAATGCGAAACTGCATGCTTGTACTACTGAGTCTGTGACAACTTGTTGTCTTTGTAGTCTGTGGTTTGTTCTGGGTTAGAGCTCACTGTATGGTTTCAATAATCGATACACACTGCGAGTTACGGCTTACAAAAATATTTAAAACTAAGATATAACTAACATTTGAATGACATTGGAGGTGTTTAATGTTCGATTACAATAATCATAATCGTTTTTGCAACTGAAATAATCAAAATATCTCTTTTTTCACGATCAATGACTCGATTATAAATCAAGTTGTTTCCTGTTGTTATATCAATGGAAATAATAATAACGGTTATAGTACAATAACTAAATCAAACGAAAAACTACAAAGAAGCCCGTAAATTGGATAAACGATAAGTTGGAAAATAAGAGTAACAACAGAATCAATAAAATATCAACATAACAGATAGCGCCATGTTTTCATTATGTAGTGTGGCTGATTTACGGATTTGAAAATGTTTTCCCAAGCCTAAATGAAAACTAAACTAAAGCCTTAACAAAACTAAATGAAATTATGAAATATTGGCATATAATACTTGGTCTATTTATTTAATGCAATCCTAGGAGCACCCGTACAAAACCTTGGTACTAAATATTCTAGAGAGTAGTAACCTTAAATGTTTAACATATATTTTACATACTGTAACATTTTTCTGTTTTTCTGTTATTTATAAGAAGTATAAGGTTAGATAATAGATTGGTAAAAAAAGTAGTCTTCACGTGGACTGATATGACCCAAATACAATAATTAAATCAGGCTGCTGGTATTGTGTTAGATGATTATTCTATTCACATAAATATTTTTGCTAGCATTGTCAATCATGAAATTAAACTTCAGGAAATAAATCTTATGTCATTTACAATGTATTTACACATATATTTCTATGTACAGTATTTCAACAAGGTACTTAAACATAATTTCAGCAATAATAAGTTAGTTTGTATTGGTAGTCTACCAGCCGTAGTTGGCGCCCAATCCGGAGTAGGCGACATGCGAGACGGCGGGTGCGGCGGAGTAGCTGATGGCGGACCTGAGCACCGGCGCGGCGGCGGCGTAGGAGGCCACGGCGGGGGCGGCGTAGCTTAGCCCAGTGGCGTGGCCAGCAAGGCTTCCGTATGACACGGGTCCGGCGGCGTATGCCACGGGTGCAGAGTGGGAGGAGACGGACTGGTAAGACACAGCGGGGGCGATGGCCTTGGTGACTACTGGAGCAGAGTAGGAGACGGCGGGGGCAGCGGCGTAGGCCAGGGGAGCAGAGTGGCTGGAGATGGATTGGTAGGAGACAGCGGGCGCGGCGGCCGCGTAGCTGGCGACAGGTGCGTACGATTTAGCGAGGACGGGTGTGGCCGCGGCGTAGGTTACGGGGGCGGAGTGGGATGACACGGTCTGGTAGGAGACGGCGGAGGGGGCGGCAACGGTCTTGGCGTAGTGGACTGGTGCCGCCGCGGCGTAGGTGACGGGGGCGGTGTGAGAAGAGATGGACTGGTAAGAGACGGCGGCAGATGCAGCGATGGTCTTGGCTACAACGGGCGTGGAGTATGCGGCCACGGCTGGGGCAGCATAGCTGGCGTAGCTGAGTGGTGCGGCGTGGGACGTGTAGGACACGGAGGAGATGGCGGGAGCTGCGCTGTAAGCAACGGGCGCCAGCCCAGCGGACGCGATGCCCACGACGCACAGGATGACTGCTAACTGCAATAGAACATAATGTTTAGGTAAGATAATATCAAGCTCTATTATTTGAAGAATGACCACTTCATACAGTTAAAGCGTCCGAACATCAAATGTGAAATGCTTTATTATTTTTGAGGCTTCGTTCTACAAAGTTTTTATATCTTCACTGTATGATTATTTTCTTTTATCACAATCCTTGTGTTCAGAATCTGAATTGTAGTAGATGCAGTTTGGTAATATATCGTGTATTTTAATTTGGTATTTAGCAGAAAATTTTTCAGAGAAATCCAAGAGACACATTTTATTAATTAAAAATAACTTAATTTTATGTAATTAAATAATATTCACTAATATAACTTAATCATACCTTAGCGAACATGTTTATTGTTGGAATATTTGATTTGTAATAGGACTGAATGAACTAGCATTCTCTTTTATACTGCACGCGCAAACAAGTTGTCCCGTCACAAAACAGTTCAAGCCTCAGGCATCGCCGTCGTCGGTTTCGTAAATCGACCTTGATCTTGAAACAAAAGTTATTAATCTTACCTTCTTTTTTTGTTCAAAACTTATCAAAAAAGTAATTTTTGCATTCATTCACCAAAGAAATCTTACGAAACAAACCTATAATATTTTCTTCGTGTCTCTATGGCATTATTAAAATTGTATACCTAAATACCTATTTCATGTAATTAACAAATTTGAAAAAGGAGTCCCGGTCTACCTTTTAGAAGCCGAAGTTAAGGTGGCAGGCGTTTCTATTTTATCTGGTAAGTAAATATGAAGGCGAAGAAGATAACAGTTTTTAACACAAAGAATATCTATTATTTTCAAGTATTTATAAATAAACAAAATCTTAAATTGATTCAAAAACTATACTCATTTTCGTGGTTAGATCACGTCACCAAGAACACAAATTAATACCTACCTGTATTAATTTATAAATTTTTGGAAAGTTTTAAATGTAGTAGTTTCTGGTGTTTTCGAAACATCTGGCTGGTGACAATCTTTTTCAAGGGAAACCAAGAGCCAGGATTTTTATCGTTTTATAGGTTTAGATAAATCCGAGAAAGCTCTATTAACCTGCACAAAATTTTCAAGCTTAAGTTTTCAGTTGCTCAGTTTTGAATCGTCGTTACATGAAAAAACGGATAAAAAAATTAAATTCGAAAATGTCGCACCCAGTTAGTTCTTTTTCTATTTTTTCTAATATTTGTCAACTACAGACTATTCATGGATATCAAAGTGAGATTACGGCTTAGGACCTAAAAGATTGATCGAGTTTCTTCAAGCCAGCCACGATGAACTTAGCGGCGTACATTTGTTTTTGCTAAAGGCATAAAATTATTGAATATTAGTGAGTAGATAAGTGAAGATGAGAGTTTTATAAATAATTGATTTTATTAATAAAGTGAATAGGCAACCAAACTACCTTCTTTCCTATTCAAAGTTTATTTTCTTTCTCGTTTCAAATCTTCTATTATCGGTACCAGTATCCAAACATAGTCTAATGATTTAAATTAGCATGAAACAAACGCATTTTGTCTTACGTAATAAGCTAAACAAGACTTTTTTCTAAGTTGAAATAGCTGTCAGGTTCCAAGGTGCCTACCAGATGCCAAGTGCCGTGACTTCGTTTTTTTTATAATATACGACAGTCACTAACTAAAGTTGATGTAGGTAAGTTAAGGTATGAAAATATTAGTGATTGTGAGGATCTCACGGCGTGAGGATGGCGGCTCTGAAGTTAGCTGCAGTTTATGTCTAAAGTCTGCTGCCCGCGCCCTGCACCCCACCCACACCCACGTTCGTGAACTGTGCAGCGTCTCGCAGATACTACAGAGCTGCCAAGTTACTTGACGTGTACTATAGAGGACTGCGCATCGCTAAGCTAAGCTAAGATCGCGCCGAAACGCGACGCTTAAAACGTTTAAAAGAGCTAATAATTTCATTTTCTGTCGTATACTTCGCAATTTGAGTAATTCAATGATTTGTGGTCCAATTATTTAGGTAAGGCCAAAATTGCAAAAATTAATTTTAAGTCTAAAATAAGGTTCTGTTGTATCCATATTGTATCTAAGTCCCAGACATCCCAGACGATTTTATTCAATATAAATTTCATTTCATTAATACTACAAATGTTACTCATAAAAGTTAAACAGTGTTTTGCTACTCTATAACAATAAAAAAACGTTAAATCAAGTGACTTGATTTTTTTTTGTTTCTTTTACTGGAAGTTGCGAGAAAATTAGTCAAAAACTTAAAATGCAACTTTGATATTGTTAAAAAGGAGACGTTTCATTTTCGGCTAGCGCGATGTACACCATTTCTAAATGTATTAAAAAAATATGGTAATAATTTTAAAAATATAAAAAAATTATACCCTGCGTTATGTTCTACTTTAAAACAAAAAACAAAACATCATGTGGCCACATCGCGGTGACGTTTCCATGCATGCGAAACTGCATGCTTGTACTACTGAGTCTGTGACAACTTGTTGTCTTTGTAGTCTGTGGTTTGTTCTGGGTTAGAGCTCACTGTATGGTTTCAATAATCGATACACACTGCGAGTTACGGCTTACAAAAATAAACTAACATTTGAATGACATTGGAGGTGTTTAATGTTCGATTACAATAATCATAATCGTTTTTGCAACTGAAATAATCAAAATATCCCTTTTTTCACGATCAATTACTCGATTATAAATCAAGTTGTTTGCTGTTGTTATATCAATGGTTGAACTAATCCTCAAAAGCTATGTAAATACTACGGATAAGGTTGCAAATAAAACTCGATATCCGTTTCAAGACGAGCATATATTTTAAGAAAAAACACCTTTTGCGTGTATATTAACTAACAAAGTACATGTGCGATTTAAAATACAAGTAACGACATCTATCCTTGACATAAAATACTAGATAGTCCATATTTCTCATATTAAAACAAACGTTAAGACTTAACATTCCGCCCACCATGGACAGAATGTCCATAATTGAGTTTCCTTATACAACTTGATGATAAAAAGTACACAGATCCTATGGTGCATTTTAGACTACTTACTTCTAATAAACTAAACTTATAGCTAGAAACCGAAATCATACAACAACTTGATAACTTTAAAGAGGACTGTATATAAAAAATTAAACAAAAAACAACTTTAACAACTTGATATTTTGTTAAACAAAAATTTATATCTATGGACATATTGAAATACTTCTATAACATAGGAAACTTAACAATATAAAATTACTCTCCAAACGGCATGATTTACATACCCAGGTCTGTAAATTACAAAACTAATGAGATACACAATACAATCTTAACCTGCGTAAACAAATAAACGAACCATTTACAGTTAAACAGTAACCGGTAAAACACATAACTTTGATATCGGTCTTTTAATAACGCTATTTTTACATTTTAGAGAAACAACGCGCGTGATTTTGTCCAAACCCGGATGTTTATCGACTATAATACCGTAGAGCCATTTACTAGGCGGAAGGCCATCTTCCTTCACTAAAACTACATCACCAATTTTTGGCTCCTCCTTGAGTTCGGCCCATTTGTGGCGTTGATAGAACTGTGTTAGATATTCAGTCGACCAACGCCGCCAAAAATCTTGCACTAGTCGCTGCGTAAGCTGCCATCGCCTAAGTGTAGAGATGGTTGACTTTTCATAATTGCTGTCGGGTAAAAGAACAATAGGTTCTCCGATCAAAAAGTGACCTGGCGTTAAAGGGAATGGATCATCAGGCTTGGCGCTTATCTTAGACAATGGTCTCGAGTTGAGGCAAGCTTCAATTTGAGACAACACTGTAGTCATCTCCTCAAAGGTTAATTTATTGTCGCCAATGACCCTTTTGAGGTGATGTTTAGTGGATTTCACCCCTGCCTCCCACAGTCCTCCAAAATTCGGAGCATGAGGAGGTATGAAATGCCAAGTAGTACCGTTGTCACCTAGTCATTCAGCAATTTCTTTAACAAAACCCGATGTTTCGTTGGCAAAAATTTTCGTAGTTCTCGAGCGGCTCCGACAAAATTAGTACCGTTATCGCTCCAGATATCGGCGCAAAGTCCACGTCTAGCTACAAATCGCTTAAAACTTGCAATAAAACCTTCTGTGGTCAGATCGCTAACGGCTTCCAAGTGAATGGCACGAGCGGCCATACATATATAAAGACATATGTAGCCCTTGACTGCATGGTGACCTCTACCTTTCCATGTACGCATGGTGATAGGACCGGCGAAATCGACGCCACTTTGGTAAAACGGTCGACGTGGAGTAACTCTCGACGAAGGCAACTGTCGAGCGCACGTAACGCACTTATGAAAATGACGTTTGACTCGATTTTTTGCGTCCAAAATCCAATATTTGGTACGTAAGATTTCTTCCTCTCGGATACCGATCTAAGCGGACGTGTTTGTGCAAATAATTTAGTAAATTGAAAATAATTAACAAATATTAGTTAAAAGTGAACCCAATAGTTAAGACACTAAGTCATACTATTCCAACGAGTGATATCAATATACTCAGAAGATCTTATTATAGTGGACGGAAAAACTTTTTGTACCGAATCCTCGCGACCCGTCCATTCTACGAGACCCTTGGGTACGCATACAGAAGACTACTTCGACACAGAGTAAAACAATAGTTACGTCGTGATCTTAGTCGCTACTTTCAAATCACAAGCGACAGCGGTTAATATAAATAACTGAATTATGGAGCATACACCTGAAAAAGCTAATTCTTCACCTGATCTTACCCTAACCGACGAAGACCATGTATCACTTAGGTCAAAGAGGAAAAGATTGACCAACACCACAAGTGAAGACTTATCAGAGTTCAAGATAGAAATGAGGGAGTTATTCCGAGAATGGGCTACTCAAAATGATGCACAAATGAAAAAATTATACCCTATACTACACGGAATTCAAAAAAGTAATGCAAACATAGAAACATCCATAGCATTCCTAGCTCAACAAAATGAAGACCTCAAAAAAAAAGTAGATACCTTAGAAAAGGAAATAAAACAAAAAGACGAACATATTATTATTCTTGAAGACAAAATGGAAGATTTATTGAGGGGAAATCGAAATAATAGTATTGAAATTAAAAACGTACATTTGGATCCGAATGAAAACAAGGAAGGCTTATTAAAAATGGAAACCCTGGCGAAGGAAATTAAAACAGACATAAATAGAGGACATATAAACGATATATACAAATCAAAGACAAATAATAATAATAAAACTATAACGGTTACATTTATCTCGAATATAAATAAAGAACTATTTTTAAAGAATGCAAAGATGTACAATCGGAAAAATAATCAACACAAGTTAAGTGCAAAACATTTAGGAAATGTAAAGAACCCAGATGAACCTATCTATATTGCTGAACACCTTACGCAAAAATCTTCAAGATTATATTTTCTGGCCAGAGATATTAAACGTGTGAAATACTTCAAATATTGCTGGACTTCATACGGCCGGGTATACCTACGGAAAGATGACAACTCTCCGATTATAATGGTAACAAATGAAAATCAAATACATAAGCTTAAAAATGACTGACTATATAAAAAATTTAACTGCATGTTCCTGGAATATAGCCTTTTAGTATTATTGTTTCTCAATTATGTGTATTTTATTATGTATTATTTTATATTTTACATAACTACCAATTTCATTATATATACTAACATCTTAGAAAATAGATATATCCTTATTATAGTTCCTCTGGTAATTCATTACACAATATTTTACTCTCTTCAAGATTATTTTAACTGTTTCAAAAAAACACTCAATGATTTTAAATTAATTACTTATATAACTAAAAAAATTACAGAAAAACAATATAATAACATCTATCTTTCTTCAAATCTAACATGGATAGCATTAATACTGTAATAAAAGATTTAGATAGCTCAAGTAACGTAACTGCTCAACAATGCACTATTGACTCATTTAATAAAAACATTTTATCGGCATTAACAGGTACCACTATAGTTACACAAAACATTAGGAGTGTCCATAAAGAATCAAACATTGATGACCTTGGTATAAATATTGCTGCAATTGATACTGATATAGATGTTATCGTATTAACCGAATGTAGAATAGATCCATATAAGCCAATCCCACAAAAATTTTGTTACCTTACCTATAGCACAACCAAAAAGATTAACCAAAACGACGGTGTCGTGGTTTATGTAAAAGAGTCATTAAAACACACTGTAAAAGAAATATTATTAGAAGGGGCCTCGTGTCTTGAAATCAGTTTTGTAAACTCCTCTGGACCTTACACATTAATATGTATATATCGTCCACCGTCACGAATTAACACGGAAAGCTTTATAGAATCTTTAGAAAAATATTTAAAAGCACCTAATTTAAAGACAAATGTTATCATTACAGGAGATATTAATATCAATATACTGGAGGGAAATAAAGACAAATACTCCGACAACTACCTAGATATGTTGGCACAATTCAAACTCCTTCCTGGACATAGATTTGATACTAGAATCAATAGTTGCTTGGATCATATTATAACTAACTTAGACTGCTCTCGATTTTCTGCTAATATTTCTGTTCTCGACACTACTGTCACCGATCATAAAATGACATTAATAAATGTACACAATAGAAAAAAACAACATTCGGCACCGAAAACTAAATCTATTACTAATTACGAAGAAGCACTTAAAGATCTTAACAATAACATAGATCCTCTCTTGTTGACTATTGAAGACCCTGATATTCTTGCTAATGCTCTTATAAACGTTATTACAAATATCTTAGAAAAGCATACAAAAATTTTCAAAATTCCTTGCAGTAAACGACTTATCAAGCCTTGGATAACTCCGGGTGTATTAAAATGTATAAAAAATAGAAATAATCTTCAAAGAAAATCATGTCTCGATGAAACCAATGTTGTTTTAAAAATTACTTACCGACGCTACCGAAATCACTGTAATCAGCTTATTAAAAATCTTAAACACCAATATGAAATGCAGTTACTTAATAATTCGAAATCTAACAACAAATCCCTATGGAATTGTATAAAAACTATTACAGACTTAACTAAAACAAAACATACTAACATGGAACTCCTAAATTTAAAATCTACACCTAAAGAATCAGCGGATCACATTAACCATTGCTTCAATAATGTAGGAAAACAATTAGGCAAAGATATAAATATTGATGCACAGTCTATTAAAAATTATTTTAATAAACTCCCATCACAACCAAACTCAATAGGAATTATAGAACCAGATATCATTGAAATAGAAAATATAATTAATAATTTAAAGTCAGGATCAGCTACAGGATACGATAATATCCCAACAAAATTTATTAAAATGGCTAAAAAATTTCTTATACCTATAATAACTAAAATTTGTATTCTATCATTCAGACAAGGTATTTTTCCCGGAGCTCTAAAACGTTCTATTATTCATCCAGTACATAAGGGTGGGGCCAGAGACGATATAAACAATTATAGACCAATCTCTGTGTTAACAGTAATATCTAAAATTCTTGAGAAATCTATAAACTATCGCCTTTTAAAATATCTTAATAAATATGACTTACTATCAAAATCCCAATACGGTTTCCGAGTAGGTGTTAGCACAGAAGATGCAATTCATGATTTAATTCGTAATATTACAGAGCTTATTGATAAGAAGAAAAAACCTGTTTGTATATTTTTAGATCTCAAAAAAGCTTTTGACACCGTCTCTGTCCCCATTCTTCTGTGCAAGCTTGAAAAAATGGGAATCCGAGATAAATTCTTGCAATTAATTACAGACTACCTACAAAACCGTGATCAATGCGTTAAAATCGGTGACATATTCAGTTCCTATATATGTACCACAAACTATGGAATCCCTCAAGGCAGTGTGCTCGGTCCGACGCTTTTTTTGATTTACATCAACGATTTGACTAATCTGAAACTCTTTAAAGGCCAAGTGTTTTCGTACGCGGACGACACTGCTTTGTTATTCCACGGTAATAGCTGGAAAACTGTTTTCAGCGCTGCTGAAACAGGTTTGAAGTCAGTGATGAGTTGGCTCAAAATAAACTCTTTAACTTTGAACCTAAAAAAAACTAATTACATCACGTTTTCGATACGCACTTCAACTCAACCTACAGCTAATCTACAATTAAAAGCACATACATGTGATATGACCGGCCCTACACACTGTTTCTGTTCTCACATTGAAAAAGTTAATACCACAAGATACTTAGGTGTTATTATAGACAGTCAACTATCGTGGTATCCACAACTAGACACAGTTGCAAATAGAGCTAGAAAAATGATCTGGATTTTCCAACGGTTACGACATATCTGTGATAAAAATCTATTACGGTACATTTATATTTATACTTTAATACAATCGGTTCTTCTCTATTGCATTAGTATTTGGGGGGGAACTTTTAAAACTAAATTTATAAGTATTGAAAGAGCGCAACGTAAAATTTTGAAAATAGTACTATGTCAAAATAAATTATACAGTACAATATTAACCTACATCAATACTGACCTTCTCACGGTAAGACAGCTATACATACTGCATTGTGTATTAAAAGTGCATAAACAAAAATTAATTGACCCAGCATTATTGCGTAAAAGAAACACTAATACTGTAATAAAAATAAAAAAAGTAAAAACAGAGTTTGCCTCAAAGCAATTCTGTGTACAATCCGCTAAATTGTATAATAAAATCAATAGAAATCTACAAATTTATGAAATGACTATTAAAAATGTAAAATCGTCGTAACTAATTGGTTAAAAACACTAAATTATGAACAAACAGAAGATTTGCTAAAAACAGTTACTTAATAGTCAATTATTTAATATTTAAACAATACACATATATAGTTAAATATAATGTAATGAACTAATATAGACATAGTTATAAAAGAGTTATATAAGAAATTGAGTGTGTGTATGTAAATGCGTGCAATTTATTTATTTTAAATAAGAGTAAAATGTTAAGTAATCTACAATGTAAAATACTAATATATAAATATTATTCTAATTATATAAAGAGGAAACTATGTACCAATTTAATTCTATACTTGAAACGTCATTCCACATTGAACTCACCATTTTCGTTTCAATTAACATACTTACTTGTATAAATAATTATTAAAATTAAAATACGAAACGCCATAAGCTTATAACGTGTACATTCCTTAACAATGGTTCGAAGCGTATCATACTGCGTGACGCCAAACTAACCTGAATTATATTGTAATAAGAATCAAACTCAAATAATACTTTGGGTCCTGTCCTTTTTTGATATTGTTACCCACAGTTTGTCACTAGTCGCGGTATTTAATATTTGTCATTTCGTATTATATCTACCCTACAAAAAGTAATAGATAAAATAAATGTGTATACTTACTATTTTTTACGACAAAGACGTCTGATAATCGATTTTTCAGTGTATAACTACTTGAATTGTATAACGATTGGAAGAGTGGACACCCTTAATACAGGTCTGCGTGCTTAACAAGGGTGTCCCACAACATTGTTAAAAATTGTTTTGTTCATAAATAAAAGTATTAAAAAAAAAGTATTAAAAAGTAAGTAGTTCAGCATCAACTGTGGTCCACCATGTAATGTTTTATGATGAGCCTCTGCTATGACTAAATCTGTAAAATGACATGTACCTGGCAATAAAATTGGATTCTTCATATCTACTCCAATGTCAGCGTTGTTCAAACGCCCGTTGACTCTCAAAATGCCTTGACCATCGATAAAGGGAGTAAATGAGAATAATTTACTCTTTTTACTTACTCTACTAGTTCGAGTAAGTGATTCTATTTCTTCGTTGTAATAAAGTTTCTGAAAATGACGAATACAAACGTTTAGCGCTTCTAGTAATTCGTTATGACTAAGCCACGATGAAAATTCAAGATTTTCACTTGAACGACGATGCTTTAAAAATCTTCTACAGTAAGCTATGACACGAATTAACTTTCGAAGACTTGAATACTTAACCCACATGTCATCTGGCTGTGTTGTGCTTATTTTAGAATGATAAACAGTAGATTTCTTTTCTTCCAACGTTGTATATTTTCTCTCCTTTTCCTTGTAGTCTATTTTTAAATCCCATAACCACCTTGGACCTTCTAACCGTAACTGATGAGTCATTAATTCACTTGTTGTTAACCCTCTAGAGGCACAATCTGCAGGATTATCCTGCGAACTTACATGGTGCCATTGTGTACTTTCCCAAGTGATTAACACTTCAGAGACTCTATTCGCTATAAAGGTCTTCCAGCGGCTAGGATGACTACTCAACCAAGCTAAAACCACAGATGAATCTGTCCACGCAGTCACGTTGTCTTTCCTTATCTGTAAAGTTTCAGCTACTTCCGCTAACATCTTTGATAGTAAAGTAGCACCACATAACTCGAGTCGCGGTATAGAAACTTGCTTAATAGGTGCAATTTTAGTTTTAGAAGTCACAAGACTGACACATACCTCTCCATTTTCTTTAATAGTGCGTAAATAGACTACCGCAGCAAAAGCATCGTTCGATGCGTCGCAAAAGCCGTGGAGTTCTCTACAAACATCACTAAGGTTTGTATGACTCCATCGTGGTATTTTGAAGTTACTTAATTTAGATAAGCGGTAGAGTATCCATTGCTTATATAAATGAGCTGGTAACTCCTGATCCCAATCAATGCCCGAAATCCACAAGCGCTGTATAATTATCTTCGCTACAATAACTACTGGGGCTATCCAACCTAATGGATCATATAACCGTGCTATGTCGGAAATAACCTTACGCTTAGTAACGGGTGTGGAGATTACAGGTAGTTGTACAGAATAAGTAAAGTTATCTGTATTTTGTTCCCAACCAAGCCCAAGAATTTTATTTATTTCATTATTTTCAAACTCTAATCGCTTATTTCCCATCTTCATTTTGATATTATCTATCAAATCCTTGTTGTTACTAGTCCATTTCTGTAACTCAAATCCACCTTTTCTTAATAACTCTGTCATTTCCTCGTATATTCGCACACCTTCTTTCTTCACAGCCTGTCATTAGATCATCCATGCAGAATTCCTCTAAGACTCTATCCTTTTCAAAAGGGTATTGTTCACCTTCATCATATGCCACCTGATGCAAGGTACGAACAGCTAAATATGGAGCGGAGGCAGTTCCAAATGTAACTCGCAACATGCGATAGTGCCCCAACTCTACTTCCGGATTTTCCCGCCATAAGATTCGCTGAAAATCAATATCTTCATTACAAATCTTGACTTGACGATACATTTTCACGATGTCTGATGTTAAGCATATGGGGTAGAGACGCCACCGCATAATAATGTGCCGCAAATCAGCTTATAGAGTAGGACCTACCATCAAGTCTTTGTTAAGAGAAACTCCATTGCTGCCAGAACATGAGGCATCAAAAACGACCCTTAACTTTGTCGTTGATTTGTCTTCTCTTACAACTGGATGATGGGGCAAATAAGCAACGTCGGTACGACCTCTCTCTTCGTTTGGAACTCGCTCCATGTGACCTAGAGTAAGATATTCCTGCATTACATCACTATAGCGGGCCTGTAGTTCAGGCTGCTTCATAAACCGACGCTCTAGTGAATGAAACCTATTTTTAGAAATATCTTTCAAGTTACCATGACAGCACTCAGGAGTAGAGTTTCTAAAAGGTAATTTAACTATATACCTGCCCGTATTATCTCTCGTAGTAGTACTAGAGAATAGCTCCTCGCAACGTTCCTCTTCCGGGGTGTAATTTTTTTTATTATTTGTTTGAGTGTGCTCCGACTCTAACTCCCAAAATCTCTTAAGTAATTCGTTTTCATTTATCTGTGAAGCGTGTAAATTAACAATAGTTATTGTGTGACAAGAGTTACTTGTTTCTTGATTCGAAGATATAGGACCTGATAGTATCCAACCCAGTTTGGTATTTTGTGCTATCGGATAACCTGCTGGACCCTTGTATAAACCCTCTATTAAAATATCGCCATAGACCTCTGCACCTAGCAACAGATCTATTTTATTAGGTTTATCGAACGTTGGGTCAGCCAACTGAAATTGCGGAAACCCTTCCAATTTCTTAAACTCTACTTTCCTTTCAGGAAGTAGCGCCGTAACCTTGCTGAGTACATGAGCCTTGACAACAACATCAAAGTTGGGATCTTGAAGCGACTGAATATTGACATATGCCACCCAACGAGAGGACACTGAAGGCCCTTGGTCGCTACCAAGTCCTGAAATAAGGCTCTTACTTGCTTGATTTTTTAATCCAAGCGCTTGAACAGCTGATTCTGTAATAAAAGACGCCTGCGATCCTTGATCTAACAGGGCTCTAAGATAATAGGTACCTGCCTTTGTCGACTCTACCTTAACTAAAGCCGTAGCCAGCAACACTTGGCTATGGCTTGTTGACAAACAGGAAACCACTCCGACGGCTTCATCTTATGATGTTGTAGCAACATTTACAACATTAGTTTCAGCTGGTTGAATAGAAACCTGAGAAGGGCCAGCTGAATTGGTGATAGCTTTAGGGTGAAGTAAAGAATGATGTTTCTTCTTACAAATGCGGCAATTTGTGTTTTGACGACAAATCGAAACTGAATGATTGGAACCGAGACAATTATAACATAGCCTATTAGTTTGAACAAAATCACGACGTGAATCTACGTCAGCTTTACTAAATTTTGAACAATTAAATAATCTATGACCTTCTGAACAAAATGGACATTTATCACTTATTACATGAAGTGATTTATGATTACTGTGGTTACGAAAAGTTGGTTGTTTTGGTGGTTTATTATCTAGGAATTCTAATGACCTAAACCTTTGTTCCAAAAAATCTGTAAATTGGCATAAAGTAGGCAATGAGCTGGTAGCGTCACTAATTTTACTTTCCCACAGCTTTCGAGACTCGGAATCTAGTTTTAAACTAACGATATAAATGACAATTATATCCCAAGTAGAGACATCAATACCTAGATTTGTCAAAGCGTTAAGGTACTCTGTAGTAGTGTCCAATAACTCCTTGATTGCAGTCGCACTCTCGCTAGTTATATTTTTCTGCCCTAAAAGCCGCTTTAAAATGCTGTTAGATAAATGTTTTTTATTGTTTTAGCGACCCTCTAGCTGAGACCAACAAATATTATAATTAGTGCTAGTAATTGGTATGTGACGCAAAAGTAGCTCTGCTTCCCCAGATAGATGAGCCTTTAAATAATGTAATTTTTGTACATCATCTAGGTATTTACTATTGTGCACCAATGAAGTAAACAAATCTCGAAAACTTGTCCACTCACTATATTTACCTGAGAAATAAGGTATTGCAATCTTTGGTAATTTAATATTAAAATTTGACTTGCTTTCCGTAACCTTTGATTTATTACTTTCTACATTTGATTCCAATTTAGCTAACGTTTCTTTCAGTTCCGACTTATACTCTATATAACATTCTTTTGTGATGAAATAAATATCTTGCAAACAGTAACTGGATTTATCATACAAATCCCCAGGAACCTCACATATAATTTTATTATGATTTTCGACAAATGCATTCCATTCTTGCTCTAAATTTTCTAATCTTGACTCAATATAAGAAATTGTTAAGCGTGACTTTGGTGTCTTTTTAAAATTAATGCGTGATTTTTCAATTTAATTTTTAATTTCTGATTGTAATTTATCTAAATTTGCCATTTTCAATAACTATTTAACACACAAACTTAATTAAATTAACAAAAAATTAGACAAAAACAAAACTAAATTTAAAATTATAATCACTTCTTAAAATTAATCTTCAAAGCCGCTTTAAATTTCTTGAATATTTTTCCAAGTCCAAACTTCAAAGTCACTCGAATTTTTCTAAGTCTTTAAGATTTGTGTTAATTTTAGGCAAATTTGGGCGTAGGTTCCCCGTAGTTTCAGTTTTTGCCCTAATTCAGCCTAAGTCCAAACTAACACTTAGAAAATTTACGTTAACAATTCTTGAAAATTTTGCAAGTCCAATATTACCAATAATTGCTTCTAAGTCGATAAACATATAAAAGTACTCACAATTTTGACTGCACTCACTGTTCACATTCGATCACAAAATATCTTCAATGATGTCGTCGCAGTAACAGGTCCTCGAAGCGCCCTCTGGTGTTGATGTCGTAAACTCTCGCAGCGCCCCCTGGTGGTGAATTTATCCAACTGCACGTTCTCTGCTTACAGCGCCCCCAGTGACATTCGACCACAGCTCCAGCACTATCTAATTGATCCTGTTCACTGCACACTACTGCCAAACTTCCGGCACGATAGGACCATGAACTAATCCTCAAAAAGCTATGTAAATACTACGGATAAGGTTGCAAATAAAACTCGATATCCGTTTCAAGACGAGCATATATTTTAAGAAAAACACCTTTTGCGTGTATATTAACTAACAAAGTACATGTGCGATTTAAAATACAAGTAACGACATCTATCCTTGACATAAAATACTAGATAGTCCAAATTTCTCATATTAAAACAAACGTTAAGACTTAACAATGGTAAATAATAATAACGGTTATAGTACAATAACTAAATCAAACGAAAAACTACAAAGAAGCTCGTAAATTAGATAAACGATAAGTTGGAAAATAAGAGTAACAACAGAATCAATAAAATATCAACATAACAGATAGCGCCATGTTTTCATTATGTAGTGTGGCTGATTTACGGATTTGAAAATATTTTCCCAAGCCTAAATGAAAACTAAACTAAAGCCTAAACAAAAATAAATGAAATTATGAAATATTGGCATATAATACTTGGTCTATTTATTTAATGCAATCCTAGGAACACCCGTACAAAACCTTGGTACTAAATATTCTAGAGAGTAGTAACCTTAAAAGTTTAATATATATTTTACACACTGTAATATTCTTCTGTTTTTCTGTTATTTATAAGAAGTATAAGGTTAGATAATAGATTGGTAAAAAAGAAGTCTTCACGTGGACTGATATGACCCAAATACAATAATTAAATCAGGCTGCTGGTGTTGTGTTAGATGAGAAGTGTAATTCTAATTAGTTCTAATAACAAAAATATTATTCTATTCACATAAATATTTTTGCTAGCATTGTCAATCATGAAATTAAACTTCAGGAAATAAATCTTATGTCATTTACAATGTATTTACACATATATTTCTATGTACAGTATTTCAACAAGGTACTTAAACATAATTTCAGCAATAATAAGTTAGTTTGTATTGGTAGTCTACCAGCCGTAGTTGGCGCCCAATCCGGAGTAGGCGACATGCGAGACGGCGGGTGCGGCGGAGTAGCTGATGGCGGACCTGAGCACCGGCGCGGCGGCGGCGTAGGAGGCCACGGCGGGGGCGGCGTAGCTTAGCCCAGTGGCGTGGCCGGCAAGGCTTCCGTATGACACGGGTCCGGCGGCGTATGCCACGGGTGCAGAGTGGGAGGAGACGGACTGGTAAGACACAGCGGGGGCGATGGCCTTGGTGACTACTGGAGCAGAGTAGGAGACGGCGGGGGCAGCGGCGTAGGCCAGGGGAGCAGAGTGGCTGGAGATGGATTGGTAGGAGACAGCGGGCGCGGCGGCCGCGTAGCTGGCGACAGGTGCGTACGATTTAGCGAGGACGGGTGCGGCCGCGGCGTAGGCTACGGGGGCGGAGTGGGATGACACGGTCTGGTAGGAGACGGCGGAGGGGGCGGCAATGGTCTTGGCGTAGACGGGAGCGGCTGCGGCGTAGTGGACTGGTGCCGCCGCGGCGTAGGTGACGGGAGCGGTGTGAGAAGAGATGGACTGGTAAGAGACGGCGGCAGGTGCGGTGATGGTCTTGGCTACAACGGGCGTGGAGTATGCGGCCACGGCTGGGGCAGCATAGCTGGCGTAGCTGAGTGGCGCGGCGTGGGACGTGTAGGACACGGAGGAGATGGCGGGAGCTGCGCTGTAAGCAACGGGCGCCAGCCCAGCGGACGCGATGCCCACGACGCACAGGATGACTGCTAACTGCAATAGAACATAATGTTTAGGTAAGATAATATCAAGGTCAATTATTTGAAGAATGACCACTTCACACAGTTAAAGCGTCCAAACATCAAATGTGAAATACTTTATTATTTTTGAGGCTTCATTCTACAAAGCTTTTATATCTTCACTGTATGATTATATTCTTTTATCACAATCCTTGTGTTCAGAATCTGAATTGTAGTAGATGCAGTTTGGTAATATATCGTGTATTTTAATTTGGTATTTAGCAGAACATTTTTCAGAGAAATCCAAGAGACACATTTTATTAATTAAAAAGAACTTAATTTTATGTAATTAAATAATATTCACTAATATAACTTAATCATACCTTAGCGAACATGTTTATTGTTGGAATATTTGATTTGTAATAAGACTGAATGAACTAGCATTCTCTTTTATACTGCACGCGCAAACAAGTTGTCCCGTCACAAAACAGTTCAAGCCTCAGGCATCGCCGTCGTCGGTTTCGTAAATCGACCTTGATCTTGAAACAAAAGTTATTAATCTTACCTTCTTTTCCTTCAAAACTTATCAGAAAAGTAATTTTTGCATTCACAAAAGAAATCTTACGAAACAAACCTATAATATTTTTAGGCATTATTAAAATTGTATACCTAAATACCTATTTCATGTAATTAACAAATTTGAAAAAGGAGTCCCGGTCTACCTTTTAAAAGCCGAAGTTTAGGTTATTTACGCAACCTCGATGAGGATAAAGAAAAAAAAGACTTTCAACTAAAATTATTTGCATCTTGAAACTAAACTTGGTTGTAGAGTTTCTTTTGAGAAGACTTTTTCCTGCTTGGTACTACAGTCTTTCCTATTTTCACCGCCATAATAACACAGTTGACGTAAACATGTTCCAGACGAAGGGAAAGAACAGCCTGTGTAATTATTGGAACAACGGCGATTTCAACTTTAGCCTACTGTCGGCGAAGTATCTAATCGATAATCAATAAAAAACGATATGATTATTCAATAACAGACATCATTACTACGGTTAATGATGTCAATGGCCACGGATGGCACTAACTCTTAGATGGGCTGCGTGCTTGTTTGCCAACTGAGCGAATCGTTAGTTCATTCCTTGACAAACATTAAATCAATAAAAATTGTAGTTTATCCTCTTCTGTTGAATTTGATTTATCTATACCTAATCCCAAAGGTAATTCTTATGTATACTTCTATATCTAATGGTCAAGTAGGATTTGCTATTCATGTCCGACCTACTCGCTAGGCTACCACGCTAAAGGAAGTAAAAAGTTAAGTATGATCAGCAATAATCTGATTCAATATATTATACAGATAAACGGACATATTGACGCTCATACATTTTTTATGCTTTCCATGCGATGACGTTTCCATGGTTAAGTATTTGTCAGCATTAAATTATATTTTCATTTTCATTCATTTGTATAATGAACACAGATGTTAGTTCTCGGGTCATAGTTGTTTATTTTTATACATTTATTAGTATATGTATGTCTATTCTGGGTTCCCCCCACTTTGCTGTATGGTCATCCATGACACAAGCTCTGATTACTTTGGGGCCATAAGGTTGGAGTGGTTGTCTGGGGATTCATTATTTATTATTATTTGAGACAGTTTTCAGGATTTTAAGCATAGTTTTACAGAATTCGGAGGATCAAACAAACACAGCAAAAGCTTAATCCAGAAATATTTATTTTGAATTATTTTTTCTGAATTACAACGTAATTCTGTTCTTTATTTATTACCTTTATTGCTTATTAATATAACGTTAGGCAATACTAATAATTAGTATATATACGGTATAACCAATTGCAGTTTGAAAGGGACATAGCGAGCTAAAGTGAGTTAATCTCGAGAACATTTTCAACAGACGATTATTTTATAAATAATTTTTTTATGAAAAGCAAAGTTTGGCAAAATAAACGACGTTCAACATAATTTAAAAAAATTAGTTCACTATAGTTCACTGTGTCACTTTCATATCATCATTTCTCCCATTTTTTAGAATTGCTCCGTCGAAAGCAGAATCCTTTGACCTTCCTCACACTTAAAATTCTACTAGGCCACTTGGTATTGCTACATTTCTGCTTATGCATGTGCTTGAATCATTTTTGCAAAATAGACACATAAAATATGTCTACTCACTGAACATATGCCAATGCGGACTAGTTTAGGTGGACTCAAAACAACAGAACTACATTTTCTATTTCTGTTTGTCATATTGCGCATGTAGCCGAACTTTTTGTACCTTTTTAGAAGTTCTTGAAATCATTTCAGTATCATTATAACTTTAATTTTCAATATTATAAGTCTTCCGACTTTAAAAGCTAAACTTTAAAAATGAAACCAATTTTGATCAATTTTTATTATGTTTCTACTTTGTTAAAGTCCAAATATTTGAGAAA
Source organism: Marasmarcha lunaedactyla (assembly GCA_923062675.1). Taxonomy (NCBI): domain Eukaryota; kingdom Metazoa; phylum Arthropoda; class Insecta; order Lepidoptera; family Pterophoridae; genus Marasmarcha; species Marasmarcha lunaedactyla. The sequence goes on from OV281351.1 coordinate 10,255,286, forward strand.
ATCTGAAACTTTATGTAATAATATTTCCATCCTAAAATACTCCCAGTTTTCTTAGCTATAACCTACAAAATTCCCTGCACCACTCCGCCAAACAACACATATATTTCGCATGGTAACGTTACACATGGCAAAGACACACTTTTTGAGCATCATTAAACCTTCTAGTAGTTTCACATTCATACCATGGTATAGCGACATTTGTCTTTTTTTATTGTCTTTATCCAAACTACTGTTAACAAAACAGATGTCAATAAGGAAGGCTAAAATAACAACTGGAAAACTGCTCATTATAAATCCTAATTATCGTCTTATGCCTCAAATACAACTTTATGAAAAGAAGACATAAAGTTTTTATTTCTTGCGTCCAAATCGATCGCTCGCATAGTGAGAAAACGTCACGGGACCGCAGAAAAGTGTCTTCGTTTAGTTGTCAAATTGAGTACCTATGTCTTCGTTACGTCTAGAGTCTAGGTCTTCATGTACGTTCAATAATAATCAAGGTGAAATTAATCTGTTAATTATAATAAAAATAAACTTACACGAAACATACAGTTTCATTGTAAGAAAATATTTGTTACATCTTTATTAATTTTTGTATTTTGTAGAAACTTATTAGAAGTACGGTTAACGAGCCACTGTCCACCGTGAAAACGGCGTTAGAAACTTATTACGGTATACAACTATGAAATTATATATTACGACAACAACCAGTGAAATTTGGGTGCTCAATTAGCGCGGGGGCTAAAAGAGCGGGAAGGCGTCTGCGATCGACGTGCGCTCGAGAACGCACGCAGACCGAGACTGATGATGTAAATTTATTTAAAAATTTCCGGTTTTTATAATTTTCTTGGGTTTAATATTCAGAAGACGACCAGGTTATACGTTACTGCTATAGAAAAGTCTTAAGAGTTTTTTTTTGCCCTTATTTATTATTCTCTTATCAAAGCGATTGTAATTAGTGTTGTGGTACGCGATATTATGGTTCTAAAAACGAACATTTGTTCTAATTTTAAAAAATTGCTTGTTATATTAGAATAAACTCAAACGAATTGCTGGTGCTCTTGATCTTCAAAATTATTTTATATATCGAATTGGCTTTACAATCAGTTATAAAGGACGTTCTAATATTGCGGCCCAGTGGCATAGAAACCTTGCCTCATATGCCGGAGGTCCGAGGTTAAAGTCCTGGTCGTTCCATTTATTTGTGTGATGAACACAGATATTGTTGACATGCACTACGAGTTACGACGTAGAAAGTACGTCGTCACAAAACTGTTTTAAACTAAGGTAAATTAAATATTTGATTGACTGCAATAGAACATGAGATAACAAGAGAATTAAAAAAAAAAACAGTATGTTTGGAAAGCCTATATTGTTAATTGGCTTTCGTTCGCGTTGTTATATTTCAGTATAGTGTCCACGGTTAATATAGTCATGTTACGGCAAATAAGTTATAAATTCTAATAATACGTAGAAAAATCATTAAGGGCTAAATCTGGCGAATATGGTGGGCGAAAAACCAATTCATAGCGAAACTCATGAAATTTGGCCATCGCAATCGCGCAGGTGTGCACTCATGCATTGTCTTGGTGGAAGATTTTCTTCTCAGCCCAATAAACTCGCCTTTCACGTAAAATTTTGTTAAATACATTGGAAAAATATTTGCCATTCCTTCTTTTACACTCCACTAGGTAGTTAAAATGAATTACCTCACGAGCTTCCTCAAGAACTGTAGCCATCACCTTATTGGCTGACAAAATTGCTTTGGCCATCTTCGAACATGGATCGCCCGCAGATATTCACTGTTTCGATTGTTGCTTTGTTTTTGGTATATGGTGTGGCTCCATGTTTCGTCTACTGTTATAATTTCAATAATACAAACATTCGATTTTATGCGGTTGAAACAACACCAAACCAGCCTCCGCAGTGGTCATACGCGTGCGTTTCTGATCAACAGTCCGTAAAATCCCAATGCACGGAGAGCATCTTCATATTTTAGTGTAAGATATTGCGCACACGCTCGTCTGAGTTGCTACTATTCGGTCGTTAAACACTACGCATGTATTTCAAAAGAATATAACATACCGAAACAATTCGCATTTTAAGAAAAGGTCAAAGTAAAATTTATGGAACAACAAAAAATCAGGTGACTCACGGTTGCGTAATTGCGTTGTCGTTGTCTAATTACGGTGCTTTTTACAACCAGTTGTATTTTTAGGTACAGTTATATTATTTTAGTATTATTATTTCCATCGTAAGCCATTTTATATATACAATATACTCTACAATGTTTAAAACCTTTTTTATATAAGTCTATATGTAGATTTAATTTATATTATGGACACTGTGGTTTAACATGTAACATTTTATAATGTCATTGATTGGTATTGTTGCATGTGTCTCTGCGTTAATCACTTCAGGCGACAACTGAAAATCAGAAGTCTGCTAATCTGCAGACATCATACTGAGGTGTTGCCTTTTTGCATCCAACTATGTGTACATACAGTAACATTACTGTGGTAATATTCCAGTAATTTTATGTTCTTTCACTTCTTAAAATCTTTTTTTTTTGTCTTGTAATGTTTATATTTATGTATTAAAGATGCAAATAAATGATATTTTATATATTCTATCATAACTGAAGTAGGCCTCGTCCTGAATGTCCAGCATCATTTTGCCGAGCTAACAGATGCAGATAAGAATAACTTTGTATAGACATAAAGAGACTCTGTAAAGCAGGTAGTATAAAAGATGTCCTACTAATAGTAAGTATATCAAATTAAAGGGCAAAAAATATAGATTATCATACATTCAAATATAGATTATAGTTTGAATATATAGTCCTGCCTACCATTGTAAAAACTTTTTTTAAATATATCTTTTCTCCGATTTTTTTATGATTTACTCTAGGTAATTCATGTGAAAAAAAGAATTGACAGATATTTGATTGACTGTCAAAACTAATCCGTCAATAACGTCAATTACTTGTGGGTTCATTCATCGTTTTTCGACTTAATTATGTATAATTTTTATATAGTTACTTTTTTGACATTGACATTGATACGTTCAAAAGAAAACAAAATAGTAACTTACGATTTATTTTTCGCAAATTATTTGTTTTTGACAGGATTTTTAGACTTAAAATTAGGGAAGTTTAAGACGGCAAAGGTTACTCATGAGTTAATCTTTCACTGGTACTACTGACCATTAGCAGGTCAAAATCCCATATTGAGTTTGACCATAACCTTTATTTTGAAAAAAATATACCCGTAAAGTTTCTTGCCAGTTCTTCTTCACGAAGGTTTTTCCGAACTGGTGATACGAGTCATGTTTTATTTGACGTCAATAAGAACAAGTAATTGTCAATGTTGAGAAATAAATATTTCATTTAATTTAATTTCACTTGTGCTTGTGCGACCACACCAAAAATCTGTAAACCACTTATTAATCATTAGAGTCATAATAATTATCAAGTCTATGTCTCGTTTCCATAATGTTAAAAATCATAACGAAACAAATTCACTGTTTTATCATCTAAACGAAAATGCGTTTAATTGTTATTCTTTCACTGATTTAAAAAAAACGAATCGGCGGTACTGGCTGAAAATTTAAGGTTAAATTTCAAAAGTGATCCTAAGGATGAGATTTTTAGCAATTTGCGATAATATTATTCCAAAAAAGATTTTAATCGACTTGCCACTCCGTCCAGGTAACTCGAATTACATATATTTCCTCATCCGCTTAGAAATATTTATGGATCAAACAATTATATATTTTCTTAAATTTTCACGATTCATACTTTAAATAAAACACTTTTTACCGGATATTATCGCGTATATTTTAGTTAATTTTAAAATTATTTCGACGTTTCGGCATCTTTGCAGTTGCCGTGGTCACGATAGACTAAGGTGTTGTTCATCTATTGCCAGTAATAAAAACTACATGATTGTCAATACATATTAACGCCATCTGTTTCTCAGTCTTCTCGCATAACGTCCCGGATTGACACAAAAGGCACTGACTGTGTCCTGAGTTTGCAGTCTAACAGTTTGCTGGTTTTTCATTTTGATGTTTTTAAGTATTGGATCCCATGTTGATGAAAGTTTCCAACCATCTTCTCTATTGAAATTTGGATGTTTTTTAATTTCAATAGTTTCTCTGACCATCCTAGGTATAAAATGTTTCTCTTTTGCTAGGATCTTCACGGTATCAAATCTTAAATAATGGTTGGGCTTGTCTATGGAATGTTCACAAACTGCAGATTTTGAGGTTCGTTTATTTTTAACATCAGAGATGTGTTCTTTAATGCGAGTTGACACATTTCGTTTGGTTTGACCGATATAAGAGAGCCCGCAGTCACAGTCGATTTTATAAACGCCTGGATCTTGTAAAGGGATGCTTGATTTTATTGGACGAAGATGCTGGCTTATCTTTGAGTGCGGCTTGTAGATAGTTTTGATTGAAGCTCGCCGAAGAATGCCTCCTATCTTGTCAGTAACACCCTTTATATAAGGCAGGAATGCTGGTCTTCGTTCAACTGTGAGTGGCTTTACGCGGTTTCTGCGACGGCGACGCGGTGTTTTTAAATCGTTATCCCGCAGCACTTTAACCAGGTGGTTGAGTTCCTCATTAATGTGTTGGGGATCGCAGATTCCATGTGCTCTCTGAAACAAAGAGTTGCCTACGGCAGATAATTGGCTCGGGTGGTGATGGGATTTCCCATTTAGATATCGGTCAGTGTGGGTGGGTTTCCTATAAACAGTATGGCTAAGTGTACCATCAGGATTTCTTTGTATTAAGACATCTAAGAAAGCTAATTTGTTCTCCTGCTCCAATTCCATAGTGAATTTAATTTTAGAATTAAGGGAATTGAGGTGGTTTAGGAATGCAGTCACTTCATGCTTAGGTAATATAGTGTAGGTGTCGTCAACGTACCTCTTGTATATCTTCGGCACAACAGGTGCCATTCGGAGCGCTTGCTCCTCGAAGTTCTCCATGTAAATGTCAGCTACAACAGGTGACACCGGAGACCCCATGGCAACACCATCAATTTGAATGTAGTAATTGTTATTCCACATGAAGTAGCCAGATGTTAAACATAGCTCTAATAGTTCTGCATATTCCTCGGGCAAGTTTGACTCACTTAGCTTCCTTTTTACTATATCAATGCAGTCTCTAACAGGTAGTGAGGTGAATAGAGACGACACATCAAAGCTAACCATAGTTTCATTGTTAGTTAACTTGAGATTTTTAAGGTCACTAACAAAATGGTAAGAATCCTTTACATATGCACTTGTCTTTCCTCGCAGTTGTGAGAGCACAATTGCTAAGTGCTGGGCCAGCTTGTAAGTTGGTGTGTCTAGCTGGCTCACAATAGGTCTCAAAGGTACTTTAGCTTTGTGTATTTTTTTTTTTTTTTTTTTTTTTTGACTGACCGATATCTAAATGGGAAATCCCATCACCACCCGAGCCAATTATCTGCCGTAGGCAACTCTTTGTTTCAGAGAGCACATGGAATCTGCGATCCCCAACACATTAATGAGGAACTCAACCACCTGGTTAAAGTGCTGCGGGATAACGATTTAAAAACACCGCGTCGCCGTCGCAGAAACCGCGTAAAGCCACTCACAGTTGAACGAAGACCAGCATTCCTGCCTTATATAAAGGGTGTTACTGACAAGATAGGAGGCATTCTTCGGCGAGCTTCAATCAAAACTATCTACAAGCCGCACTCAAAGATAAGCCAGCATCTTCGTCCAATAAAATCAAGCATCCCTTTACAAGATCCAGGCGTTTATAAAATCGACTGTGACTGCGGGCTCTCTTATATCGGTCAAACCAAACGAAATGTGTCAACTCGCATTAAAGAACACATCTCTGATGTTAAAAATAAACGAACCTCAAAATCTGCAGTTTGTGAACATTCCATAGACAAGCCCAACCATTATTTAAGATTTGATACCGTGAAGATCCTAGCAAAAGAGAAACATTTTATACCTAGGATGGTCAGAGAAACTATTGAAATTAAAAAACATCCAAATTTCAATAGAGAAGATGGTTGGAAACTTTCATCAACATGGGATCCAATACTTAAAAACATCAAAATGAAAAACCAGCAAACTGTTAGACTGCAAACTCAGGACACAGTCAGTGCCTTTTGTGTCAATCCGGGACGTTATGCGAGAAGACTGAGAAACAGATGGCGTTAATATGTATTGACAATCATGTAGTTTTTATTACTGGCAATAGATGAACAACACCTTAGTCTATCGTGACCACGGCAACTGCAAAGATGCCGAAACGTCGAAATAATTTTAAAATTAACTAAAATATACGCGATAATATCCGGTAAAAAGTGTTTTATTTAAAATTATCAAACAATTAATTAGGCTATAGCTAGTCGGCTTCTGCTTAAATGATTTCTAAGAAATATTTTGCTATAGATTGTCTTTGCTGCGTCATGGTTAGACAACCAGGTCAACAATAGTGAAAAAAAATATATGTTCTATCCGCACGCGTGAGTATAAGCTGTAGTTTTAAAATTTATCAAAATGACCCACTTAACATTTTTAAAATTAATTATGTTCTATCCGATTAATTTTACTACAACAAAAAGTAAATTAATTAATATTGAAAGCATTTTGTTCCTTTATTTTTATTAATGTGCTTTGATGTGTGTGACCTAAAAAGCTTTATTATTATTCTTTTGATATCGATCACATTTTGTATGGTAAGTTAGATATATGACACTACTTAGTGACGCTATAGTTTTTTTCATAATAAAAGCAGCTTACAGAAGTTATGTAATGAAGAATGTAACGGATGGATGTGTGTTTCAGAGATACTGAATTATAAAGCAGAAATATTCATAATAAGAAGAGATTAAAAAAAAATAGAACATAAATAAGACTTCAGGAAATAAATGTTATGACATTTACATTGTATTTACACGTGTAGTTTACATTATCAATACTTTAACAACGTATTTAAACTATTATCATTTCAGTCAGCAATAAGTTAGTTTGGTGCAGTGGGTTGTCGGTCTACCAGCCGTAGTTGGCGCCCAACCCGGAGTAGGCAACGTGCGAGACGGCGGGCGCGGCGGAGTAGCTGATGGCGGACCTGAGCACCGGCGCGGCGGCGGCATAAGAGGCCACGGCGGGGGCGGCGTAGCTCAGCCCAGCGGCGTGTCCGGCGAGGCTTCCGTATGACACGGGTCCGGCGGCGTATGCCACGGGGGCAGAGTGGGATGAGATGGACTGGTAAGACACAGCGGGGGCGATGGCTTTGGTGACTACTGGAGCAGAGTAGGACACGGCGGGGGCAGCGGCGTAGGCGAGGGGAGCAGAGTGGCTGGAGATGGATTGGTAGGAGATGGCAGGCGCGGCGGCAGCGTAGCTGGTGACGGGTGCGTATGATTTAGCGAGGACGGGGGCGGCCGCGGCGTAGGATACGGGGGCTGAGTGGGATGATACGGTCTGGTAGGAGACGGCGGACGGGGCGGCGATGGTCTTGGCATAGACGGGAGCGGCTGCGGTGTATTGGACTGGTGCAGCAGCGGCGTAGGCGACGGGGGCGGAGTGAGAAGAGATGGACTGGTAGGAGACGGCGGCAGGCGATGCGTAAGTTTTGGCTACAACGGGCGCGGAGTATGCGGCCACGGCTGGGGCAGCATAGCTGGAGTAGCTGAGTGGCGCGGCGTGGGACGTGTAGGACACGGAGGACACGGCGGGGGCTGCGCTGTAAGCCACGGGCGCCAGCCCAGCGGACGCGATGCCCACGGCACACAGGACGACTGCTAACTGTAATATAATACAACGTTTTGGTTAGTACACTTTATTTAATGGCTTAATTGTTTTCGTTTATTAGTTTATGAGTGTCCTGATTGAGATTCGATCATATTTTTCAATTGGCTAAAGAATTATTAAGAATTTTGGTTGAAGCACTTTTGTATCATAGTCTATTGGTCTAATTTAACTTGGTTTATCAGTAAAACCCAAAAAAATACTTACTTAATTTAATTTCATGAAAAAAGTATTAAATAAAGTAAATAAAAATTATTAATACCTTAGCGAACATGTTTATTGTTGGAATATTTGATTTGTAATAAGACTGAATGAACTAGCATTCTCTTTTATACTGCACGCGCAAACAAGTTGTGCCGTCACAAAGCAGTTCAAGCCTTCAGCATTGCCGTCGTCGGCTTCGTAACATAACCTTGATCTTGAAGCAAATATGATCTATAAAATGAATTTATATAATGACTTTTGTAACAACCATCGATCGTTTTTGTTGTTTAAAATTGGCTGGCACCCCTCTTTCACCATTATTATGATATAATCTAACAATTAATAATATAATCAACATATAATCTAATAATAATATATTAATAATAATAAAAACGTAATTGAGTGAGTAATTGAGAGCTTTGAAAAAGGATAGGTGACTAAGCTGTGCGAACAAGCTCGGCAGTTGTGGGGACAAATGGACCTATTGGATAACTTATTTACTTTCGAAAGGAAACATGAAGCAATTCTTTTGTAGGATTTCTACAAAACGCCTTCTTTACAAGGGACGGATAAGACATTGTTATAATCGGCTCCGAGTGAGCTTCCAAATTTTACCGTATAAAAAGACACTATAAGTTATCTGGTGGAATAAAACTTTAAATATAAATATCCGAATGGAAATATACTATTAATTTAGTTATCTTATTTGTAAACAGACTTAATGGTAATTACAAAACAGACGATGGTAGTCGAACAGCACACTGTTCAGCCCAAAATTAAAGTCTTATAAGTTCATTTTCCTTTTCAATAAATTGCTGTTAGGTGTTTGTTTTTAATATATTTTTTATCTTTATGATTAAATATCTAGCACCAAAGAAAGATAACAAATGCTATATTTCATTCCTACACCTAATAATAACTTTGGCTCCAATGCTGCGCTCATAAGATTGGGTGAAGCCTACAACAACTTAATTCTAATAAAAATATCAAGTGGGACATTTTCTGTGATAGCCTTATTAAATGAACCGCTGCGATGACTCCTACTGCGAAACTCAAATTATACCTCAAAAATGATTAGTTATCAAAATGTTCTAGCCATAGTAATTGAAAGCTTTGAGTAACTTTAATACATAATTAAAGTAAAACTTTCTAACTTAATTTTAATATTTCAGAAAAACTGAAAATTTATTTGGAAAATGTTAACTTTGTATATTTAATTTTGTAATAAAATAACATGTTTATTAATGTGCTTATGTGTGGACGCACTGTTTAACAAATCTGTCATTATTTTTTTTTAAATGTAGCACATTGTTTATTTTACAGAAACCTTCAAATAAAATAAAAATTTAAAACTATCAAACGATTCCAATTTTCGTTAACTGTAGGTATATTTAGCATGACGATATTCTTGTAATCGTGCTTGGTGATCCTTTCCTTTCTGTGGCACAAAATTGTTTTGTTACATTGCAGTTAAAATGCTATTTTAAGACAGGTCTGAGTGATTGTTAATACACATCCAGATACCTCTGTATTGAAGAAACGACTACCGATTAGTTCAGTATAGGAATCCAATACTTGGATTCCTATACAGTATATCAGTATAGGAATCCAAGGGCCTAAAATACCAAACAATTCTGCCTCTTTTTATTGCCATTACTAGTATAATCGTAGTTATTCCAAAAGTTTCCGATTAGTAAGCATACAAGATATGTTATGTCAAACGGTCGGTAAACCCATGTTGAGACCCCAACTTTAAAAAATTATGACTAACACAGTGACACTTTCTACTAGCAGTACTGATAAATTTACAGACTGATTAATATTCAATAGTGTCTGATTAGTAAAATTATTTTAATAAACGAGCATTTAGTGATTAATAAAATAAAATTATGCAATTAGAACCAAGTTAATTGAAAGTAATCAAAATAATTCAATCGTCATTTGATATTCTACTAAAATCGTGTTTTAAAATAAAGTTGGCACGAGACTACCTATATTGCTATTCAAAGCTTATTTTATTTCTCGCTTTAAATCTTCTTTTATTGGAACCAGTATCCAAACTTAGTCTAATGATTGAAATTAGCATGAAACGAACGCACCTTACGTAGAATGTTCTACTCAGTTAAAATAGGTGTCGTTTGAAATTGAAATCTCTTTATTCAAATTAGAAGATTTCTTGTTCTTGTAGAAGTTACACATTGCAAGGCTACCACCAGTTCCCAGTTCGTGAGATTAAAGACCAAGTTCTATTTACCGCTGGAAGTCCCGCGTGGTTTCACCCTGTCCCTATCCCGTAGAAAATTCTAGATGAAATAAAGCCTATATTGGTCTTCATCCCTTCAACTATCGCCACACAAAAAAATCACGTGAATCCTTCGCTATATTTTGACATGATAGAAGGACAAACAAACACACTTTAACTTTTATAACATTACTAACTGCTACCAGCTGCTATAAGGCTTCGTCGAATGGTGAGCATTGGTGTATACAATGTAATGTATTTATTGTTTATTACTCTTGAGAAAAAAAAATAGACATAAATTTTACGTACTAAGTTATTTCCAACATAAACTCAAAAGTCGAAAATCGGCACAAAACCAGAACACATAAGTTCATAGAGCAAATTGAAGTCTAACAATGACGTAGGAGGTGATGACGTTGGCAAGCGTCATAACTTCTAAACTAAAGAAATCGGACTACAAATGTGGGTTGTTCCGTATTCCTCAAAGGGTCAGTGCCGGATTTTGGGGCGGGCAACCGGGCCTGCAGCCCCGGGCCTCCACAATAGAGATTATTAAGAAATTAGATTTCGAAAATATTTTCGCTTTTTTTAAATTGTGTTTTTAATTTATTTAATTATTTTATTTATTTTTAATAATTCGAGAGATTAATTCTAATCATTCAAGTTTGTTTCGCATTATTTGACTTTTTTATATTTTATTCAGAAATAAAAGTCCAGTCTTCTAAATACAGCCCTGCAAAGGGTGCCTCTAACCCTGGATCACCATTTGACGGTCTTTCCTGAGAGAACCTGTGCAAGTAAATTAGTTTCTGTTTTCTAGATAAAGTAATGCTTATCTATAGAACACAATATTTGTATGATTTAAGTACCACCTTTTAAATATGATCAAATATGACTGATTTGGATACTGACAAATGATGTCGACATATATATGGTATTTCACGAAGCTTTTGAACGAGTTTTTAATTTCTTCCAAAAATCGGTATTCACAAAGTCAATTGGAAAACCGGACTTAAATCAAAAAGTTTGTGGTTACATTTCTTCTGTTGAAAAAGTTTTATTGTTCGGGTGACATTACATGTTTTGCTGTTAAGGACGTAGTGACAATTTTTTCAAAGATCTTAATAACACAGGTGCACAGTTAAGATATAGATTTATACTGCGTCACATGATGTCTGCAATCTCCTTTAAGAGTTTGCACAAGATCGTTGGAAAATATATTAATTAACGAATGAGAACAAAATTAACCCGTTACAACCTTTACTTTAAGAAATAGAAACACTATTGAATATCTTTGTGGCCTCACTTAAGGAATATACATGGAAAATATATCAATCAAATATATTTTTAAATGAATCGCGCTCTAAAGTTTGAAGAATAGTCACTAGGTGGAACAAACGTAGGAATAAAATATTCATTAAATATATATCAAATCGTTTTTGCACCAAGCGAAGGTAGTTTTTCATAGTTAATTTGTGCTGGGACATTTTAAGCACCTCATTTAGAACTAACAGAAGTCCAAAAATATCGAGGAGGTGGATTTATTTTATTTTCAGAAAATTCTAAATACTTATGTAACACATTCGTTTTTGTTGTTTTACTTTAGTGCGTAATAATAAGAACGATAAATATAATTACATATATATAATATTTTAATTAAACAATTGATACATTTTGCATCTAGCGTGAATCTTAACTATTTTACGAACTATTTTTAGGACCTGACACTTGTGTTGACAAGGCGGAAAGTTCGATTTATTAAGTTTGCAGCGTGATAAGTCTAATTTCAGATAGATAAACAGGGGTCGAAATTGATACACAATGACTTTTGATAAAGACCCTCCTGTGTCAATGGTAATAGTGGATTAGTTACAACGCAGTCCCTATAACTCAAAACCAAATATATATATTGAATATCCGTCCGTTTCAATTGAAACATCCATTAGATTGGCTGAGGTTGACAAGTCCATAAAATCGGAGATACACGTCACTTTGACAATTACTATTATTACACTTCAACTCATCATCGAATTACAAGACAGCATAGGAAACGTTGAAATCTCCAAGTACCAAAAAATTATCATAACAACAAGTCACATGCAGCAAAGCGATCAGGTAGCGGGCGGCGGCAGCGCCGGCTGAACCTCAGCCAGAGCTGTGCGGCCGAAGGCGCACTACGCCAGTCGTCCCGGCAACGAGTCACGTGCCACGAGTTTAAAATGTTTATCGTACCTGTCTTCGAATTAAATACAGATTTCTTGACAAATATGGTTTGTAACCACTCTGTGAAATAAACACTCAGCATAACTCGACATTATTATCGGTCGGATGTTGTGATCTTTATGGTTAATTGTTATTTATATGATTTATGGCTATACCATTGGGCGAGGGAAATGAAACCAAAAAATATTTTTATATGAATCTATTTTGTAATAAAATTCAATAAATAGTTAACATAAGCGTTCGTTTTCGAACGATTTTGACTAAGTTCGAGTTCAAAGGTATCGATTCCATTGTTTACCATCCATAGGTAGCGCCCAGGCCTGAGTAGGACACGTGGGAGACAGCTGGCGCGGCGGAGTAGCTGATGGCAGCGGGGGCGAGGGTCTTGGTCACCACCGGAGCCGAGTAAGAGATGGCAGGGGCAGCGGAGTACGAGATGCTCTTAGAGAGAACGGGTGCAGCCGAAGCGTATGCCACGGGGGCAGAGTGGGAGGAGATGGACTGGTAAGATACAGCGGGGGCGATGGCCTTGGTGACTACTGGAGCAGAGTAAGACACGGCGGGGGCAGCGGCGTAGGTGAGGGGAGCAGAGTGGCTGGAGATGGATTGGTAGGAGACGGCGGGTGCGGCGGTGGCGTAGCTGGTGACAGGTGCGTACGATTTAGCGAGGACGGGTGCGGCCGCGGAGTAGGCTACGGGGGCTGAGTGGGATGACACGGTTTGGTAGGAGATGGCGGAGGGGGCGGCGATGGTCTTGGCGTAGACGGGAGCGGCTGCGGCGTATTGGACTGGTGCAGCGGCGGCGTATTGGACTGGTGCAGCCGCGGCGTAGGCGACGGGGGCGGAGTGAGAAGAGATGGACTGGTAGGAGACGGCGGCAGGCGACGCGTAAGTTTTGGCTACAACGGGCGCGGAGTATGCGGCCACGGCTGGGGCAGCATAGCTGGCATAGCTAAGTGGTGCAGCGTGGGACGTGTAGGACACGGAGGAGACGGCGGGAGCTGCGCTGTAAGCCACGGGCGCCAGCCCAGCGGACGCGATGCCCGTAGCGCACATCAGAATAGCGACCTGAAATTAATTTTATATTAGTTTTGTCAATAACTTCACAAGGATATATTTTACTGAATCAGTTCACAATACAACTATTGCTTTTAAAATAATTCAATGTGGATAAATATAGTAATTCGTACCTTGGCGAACATGTTTGTATGTTTGGGTAGGCGAATGTGGTTGGAATACTTTTTTGGTCAATTGATCTCGCTTTTATATGACTCGATCGGAAACTGGTCCCATGGACGTGTCGCTTGGGACCGCTCGCGGCGGTGCAAGTAAGATCAATGTCAAGGTGAGTCTTCACGAAACTTACTGTTTATGTATAACTGTGTATATAAACAAATAGCTAATTGCCGGTATGTTACGAAATTATTCATCGATAATCTTTTGTCATTTTAATGATTTACGTTATCGAATAACTTAATCTAAAAACGCGTACTTTGCGTAATTATTTTGAGTCTACATAAAAGTCACAAAAAAATAAGATACGCAAATTTTTTGTGATGTCAATACGATAAATTGACATAAATTAATATTAAAAGAAAAAATTCATATAGTTTAAAGTAAAAAGAATTCAGGTGTTCAGTAAATTCTCATATAAATCTCAGTCACTAACAATTGAGATATTATTTTAGCTATGTGTTGTTATATAACATTTGGGTATCTTTCGCCGGAGCATTCATACGCCAGCAGAAATCGACACAAAAAGGTTAAAGCCGCTAAGCTTAATGTAGTCCTGGTTCTTTAGTATGTATATGGACCAGTTAGGGTAGTGTGAATTCAAATTTGCAACTTCGTAAATCGTGTGCTTGTTACACACCACGCGATAGACGTGAATTTTGGGATATTTTTAACTTTTCGGTCTATAAATCATAAAGTTTGCATTTTCGATAAACAAAGATCAGTATTTTCATAAACTCAATAAAATTTACACCAATTTAAGCCCAACCGCAGCTCTATAAATGTATTATCTTTGGTCAATTTTTCCAGAAAAGTAAAAATTTTGAGTTTTGCTCTTTCGAGCAAAATATTGCAAATTACTCGTTCTATGATAGATAACTCGCTAAAACAAAGCACAGAACGAAGTCTGTGAGACTAATAATATGTAGTTCACTCACAATCTCCAAAAAAAAAACGAGAAGAAGGTAAAAGTGAATTTTTGAAAAATTTGAAGGCAAAATCATGTCAAAAGGATAATTACTTTTTAATTTGCAGGCTAAGTTAATTTTGTAAAAATAGTAACCTTCAGACACTGAGAAGTTCATTTAAACTAATCGGCTCTGTCGCGGGTAAAGGTTTCTCCCGATCACATCCTAATGCTTATCAATAACATAAACTCCACGCGGTGAACGCTTGAACTCCCGTTAACTGTCAAATCATTTATTTTTCTGTACTATGTTCATAGCCGGCAATGGAGCAAACGACCCTCCTAATGGTCAGTGGCATCCGCACCCATGGATATCATTATAGTTCGTCCGCGTTAAGTATGCAGTGAGTCATCGATGCAACTATAGATACTAGCCAATGAGATTACCGCATTAGAAAAAGTTTTCTTACCGTCGGTGATGCTATTGGCTATATCGTAATGCTGAGGCGATACGTCACTGCATTCTTAACGCGAACGAACTATAGTCGTGGGTTTTTTTATTATTAATAGTGATTGTGATTATTATCACGACTAAAGTTGCGTTGTTAACCGTAGGCTTCGGAAGAAATTGCCATTGTTCCAGTAATAAGAGGTTTCCAGTAAAAAAAAGTTACAACTAATCTCAACAGTGGGCGCTCTACTGAACATGTAGTAAACTAATATGTGAATGTCATGTGAATGACTACTGTCACTCACTGAACCCTCAGTTTTTTAATAACTAGTGAGAGTTTTTTGATTATATTTTTGTATATTCTTTATTTGCTTATTTCAAGTATTTTGTTTTAGTTTCAAACCCTACTGAGTCCTTCTATTCAACGACATTGACATATTAGTTTCAGATGGAGCCATCTATTGTGATAGTAGATCTATTTATAGACCTTCCCTTCGACCGGAACACAACCACGCAAACGTGATTATTATAGCAGTTAAATTAGGGAGGACTGTAGTACCGCCCAGACGATATTAACAAGCATACTCTACGGCAATTATTTGTATAATAACATTGTACAATCATGCCTTCGGGCTTAGATTATACAAAAGGTCTCAAGGAGAAGCAAAAGTTTTTCAAAAAGCTTGATGAAGCCAGTGTTTACGATGCTTGCAGACAGAGATACACCGCTTGACCTAATATTGATGCATATGCTCGTCGTGGAGGCGATCAAGTTCTACAACCCCACCCATCGACTTAAAGTACACAGCGCCTTGTCAATCTCCGGAGCTTTGCTTTGAGCGATTTAAATGAGTTATTTTTGTTTTGGTTGTTTATTTTTGTTTGTGTGAACGAATAGTTCACAAACTTCGTTTTGTGCTTGAATTAAAGCTAATTAAGTGTGAAACTTTATTTTAAAGGACTCTTGTTATAGGATGAGTAGTTTGATCAATATTTTGCTCCTTATTATTTGGGAGCAAAGATAAAAATTGACAATTTCCAGGAAAAATTGACTTGCTAGGCTAAATGGTTAATAGAGCTGCGCTTGTACTTTAATTATGAAAAAATATAATTAAAATTATCAAAGTGCTGTTTTGTTTGTCGAAGAACGCATCGTTTATGAACTTTAGCCCAAAGAGTGAAAAGAGTCCCAAAATTTCGCTGTTTATCGCGTGGTCCTTGCGCACCGAAATTTCGTTTTCACAAGGTGTTTGAAGTTGCAAATTTGGATTCACACCACCCTAAATGGTCTATATAACATACTATAAAACCAGAACTACATCAAGCTTTGTGATTTTAATGCAAATCTACTGCGGTTTGAATAGGAGCGTGCCATTCATGGCACGAATGTAAAGTACTTAGTTTATTGAGTAAAATATAAATGAAACCTGATTTACTGACAATTTAGTAAACTACTCTAAATATGTTTTGTTGGAAATTAGAAGATGACGTATGGTTCCTTATAGATAATTGTGTATAAAGTCAAGCTATCTTTATTAGGAAAATAGTTCACATGCAAGTGGATAAATTTAATTCAAAATAGTATGTGCAAATGCTATTGCAATTCAGTGTAATAAAGACAGTATGATAAAACAACAATCACGTTTGACGAATAGACTATGCAGAAGTAAAATCGATTATATGAGAATAAAATGAAAAAGTGTATGCTGCAACTATTTTCGTAAAAGCAGCATATTTGTAATGTTTTTGCTTGTACACTAGAAATTTCTTTTTGTCACACAAATTATACAAAGAAATTTTTTTCACACGCTGCTGAGCTTATTTTAAACTTAATAGTGCTGACATATTCTCTTAAAGCTAATCAATTAGGCACATTTTAAATAAAAAATATTGGCACGGCAATTGTTGTTTATCTATGCTTAGTTTTAACTCCTTTATTTTTTTGGTTTACATATATTCGTAGTTAATGTAATTTATCGACGAAGCGTCCTTTTGTAACGATTTATACATTATAAATTGTGTCTATTAAATTACATATTGTTTTCTGATGCATCGCTGACCGTAGGGTTTTGTTAAATTGTTCTAGTTCCTGTAACTTCGATGGCGGTCTTTATACCCTCTTACTGAAACTAAATTACGTACACGAGATTATTATGATGCAAAAAAGTGTAAGTACTTAGTAGTACTGCCCAATACTAAAAAGCTAAACGGGCTGACACGCTTATCCACGCAAAGCCAAAATACCTTGCTCTTGAGACTTGAAACAATAATTCTTATACGACCTAAAAAGTATTTTTGTTTCAAATCAACACCTAATATCAAAGGGCAAAAGCTTGTTTATCAATATTAAATGGTAATAATTTATTCTTAATAAATTCAAATACTGTTTACTCTCCCATCAATTGAATTAGGGTAGCGATGTTTTGTACATAACTATTCAACATTACGCTTTATCAGCGAGTCTTATACTACAGCAGCTAAAGCAAGCAATAATTTATCTGTCTGTTAGTTTATTGAAAAGACGAGTACACTTTTCTGTTCAAGGCATTAAAACGACCGAAAATATCTTGTGGTCATGGAACTTTAAAATTATATTTTACTGATATTTTTCATTTCTATCTTTGGTAAATAAAGTAGTGTCTATCAGTCATCAGACGAAGAATCTAATTAGTTAGTTATCAATAAGGAGTAAAGAGTAGGCCTCATAAGCTTTAGAAGTAAATAGTGACTTAAAAGGCCTTCATATTCCGAATGTTGGCAGTGTAGAGTAAATTGTAGTAGAAGAGTGAAAAGTAAATATTCACGTGTAGGATCGGGATACGCGATGTTGTTGCTTATCACATATAGTAGTTGCTTCCACCATATGTATGTAATTTGACATTTTCAATCTATCTATCTGAAAGTGTAGCCTAGTGGCATCGTTCCAGCATTGCTTGCAACCCTTGAGTTGTTAGCTTTTATATTTTTACTGTAAACGAAAGACTAAAAACTAGTGTGAATGATCCCATTTTTCTAATTAGCTAAAAAAATTATAATATTTTCAAAATTCAGTATTAGGAGATGGTTATTTACATAATATTAGCAAGCCTTATTATTAAACAACCTACTTCTAAATATCTTACATTGCTTATGGCCTTATTAAACAAGCCATGTATAATTTATTAGGCCAGGAAGTAATGATAATTTAAACAATGCCTTTTAAAATAACATAATATTTATTTTTCGATGCCTCATAGACATTCACTACGTTTATAAGGTTGGATGGTTTTATTTACAATATATAATAATTTCAAATAACAGACGGATCTGAAATTAAATTTTTCACCAGGCCAATCTGGATCCATAAGCACCGTAGGCGCCACCGTAGGCGCCACCGTAGGCTCCGTAAGCGTTGCCGATCAGGGGGGTGGTGTAGGCGTTGGAGTAAGAGACGGCAGGAGCAGCGGCGTAAGAGATGGCTGGGGAGGCGTAGGAGACAGCAGGGGCAGCGTACGAGACGGCAGCAGGGGCGTAGCTGCGGTATCCAAGGGCTGAGCCGTAACCGAGCGCCGAGCCGTAACCGAGGGCTGAACCGTAGCCGAGGGCTGAACCGTAACCTAGGCCGGAGTAGCCCAAGGCTTGACCGTACAGAGCGCCGGCGTGGGCCAGGCCGAGGAAGCAGAGGACGGCTACGATCTGTTAACATGAGAGATTAGTTTTAAAAGGAGTACAAAAAAAAAACAGACAATAAAAATTATTTGCAACACAGTTGTTAAGGCGCTGACTTTTTTGTTTTACGATACTGTATACGATATTTTGAATTTAGAGATTGCTCTAACAATGAAAATCTTGTAAGGGCACCCAAGAAGTTATATCGCAGTGGGCAAACATAGTAAACTACATATTCTCTTAGTTTGGTGAGGCTGATATCTTGACAGTGGATTGATCAAAGCTGTTGTGTGTACATACAAAAGGTTGCCCATCTGTTTCTCTTATCTGAAAAATTTTTAGGCAGAAATCTATAAAAAGCGCTTAGACTTGTCTTATCTCAGCTAAATAGTCAAATTAAAAATGACTTTGTTATATACAGAATAGTGGCAAAAATCACAGTTGTCAAATTTTTACAATATTGCTGTCACATGTTTCCCGAGTGTGTATTCTATGCTGTACGACACAAAGTCGGTTTTTGTTTGTCAATTTAGCTGAGACAAGTCTGAGATTAGTCTATGCATGCTTAATGGATTTCAGCAGCAGTATTGAAGATCGTATAAAGTTTATTGGAAAATTGTATGACAAACATGACAACAAAGAAAAACAAAAGATACTGATAAACAAAAGCATCTGTAGGTTTTAAATTTTCTATTGTTGAATATAAAACACAATTTGAATTTACAAAATCTTTAAGTTTGCAATTTAAAATTTGTTACATGATTCATCCAAAAGCATATTTACTTTATTTTCTTACCTTAGCGAACATTTTGATTTGATTTGTCTGGGTTTGATGAGTAGACTGATGATTGTGTCGGTGTTCAATGTTTATATATACTCAATATAAAGGAAGCAAACCGGCCTCGTAAATATATCAAGGATTCTTTTTTGATGAATTTTAATGCATAATTTATTGCAAAAAAACAAACAGACCTGATTTCAGAATAAGTAATCAAAAAAATATTCGGTTGCCGAAATTTATTTGTTATTGCGAATTGTGTATCCGCCCACGGCTTGAAAGTTGTTTTTTTTTTATATTTTTAAATTAGTAATTAACTTAAAAATAATAGCATTTATCGTTTTTTGCATAATAGATTATTGTGTCAGGTATATTGTATTATTTACGTTTCCTAAGATCATGGTCGTGTTGTTGGATGTCGACTACGTATGTAAGTTTTCCACCGTTATACTATAAAAAAAGAAAAATCTTTTTCGGATTTGCAAAGTTTATTCATTAATAATCTAAGCAAGTCTGGTGTACCAGTAGATTGTCTATTGTTCATGTAATGTGAAACATACTAATACTATTACAAATTTTGTAACTCTGACAATTAACTTGTATCGTCAAACTTGTTTGTGGGAATTTTCTGATGTAACTGTTAATGGAGGTTTAAAGGAATGTCTCGGCAAAATGAACACATGTCGACAAAGAAACCCAGTTCCATCAGCAAATCAAATTTTCAGCGTAACTACCAACTATCATTAATAAAATAAAAATCAATTTTATTATATCATTAGATTAAACTTTTGTTGACGTCGGGGACGCAAAAATAGGTTGTTTTCTGTGTTTATTTATTTATTCACATAACATAATAGAACACATTTTACATGCATGAAATTAGGAACACAATAAGAAAAAGTAATAAATGGACTTAAAAATAAAATAAAACAGACTTCAATATTCAAGTTTCAAGTTAATAACTTGGTCCTAGCTCAGCATAATGTTGAAAGCTGTTTGTTTTTTTTGTTTAAAGAGAGTATTCGTAGAGTGTGTTTCACATTTTTGTGAATTAAGAAATTGTGCTGTGGGTAACCTTTAGTTGATATTACTTTAAAAATCTAAAATTATTAAATGGTAAGTTTTCTAAAGTGTACGTTTCTTTTTATCAAGTGTTTACAAAATACAACAATCAACGTAGCTGGCTACTGAGCTCGCGTCTATTCTGATAGTAAGTAGGATCCGAACCCATATTTGTCCATCCGATATCATTAATCGTAGGCGGTTTATTTGTGTTCCTAGACCTAACCCAGGCATCAGTCTTTAAACAATCGTTAAGTACGAACCCTGCATTTGTATTTTAGCAAGTGAACATTGTAATGTTGAGAAAACAATCATTATTTATTTCCCTTGCTGTTGCTTCCCTTTAAGCGAACCACAATAAATAAATAAATAAAAATCTCCAGACAAACACACCTACTGTATGGCCCCAAAGTAAGCAAAACTTTTATTATGGATACCATACAGCGAACTGGGGAACTGGGGCGTAACAGAGAACCCAGATTAACAATACATATATATTAGGTCATTACATATGAAATTGGCATTTTGTAAAGGAGGAAGATAAAGTAATTTTTTTTAAATATAATTTATTTATATAATCAAAGTATGTACCATTGCTATCTATGCACTTTTGCCATCTCATAGGTAGTTCATTGATCCCTTTACTAAAAAAAACCATTCGGACGGAAATCAATGAAATCTTTGAAGGCGCTTGGAACTGCCCCATCGGAGTTGAATTTTTTCCCTTGCACGAAGTTATCCAAATTTCGAAAAAAATGGTAATGTGTCGGAGCAAGGTCGGGGGAGTACGGTGGATGTCTTAGCTATTCCAATTTAAGCTCCTCTAATTTGATAGCCGTCTCTTGTGCAGTGTGTGGTCTAGCGTTGTCCTGAAGCAGCAGTGGCCTAGAGCGATTGACCAGCCTCGCTGATTTAGCAGCTAATTTTTCCATCATGGTTTGCAGTTCCTCACAATTGACATCTGCCGTAATCGTCTGGCCAGATTTAAGAAAGCTGTACTGAACGACACCGGCACTAGTCCACCAAAACCTCTCAAGTAACTTTTTTAGTGAATTTTCGCTTGGGGGAGGATCTGGCTGGTTCATCAGGGTTCAACCATTGCGATGAGCGTTTCCGATTGTCGTACAGTATCCACTTTTCATCACAGGTAATGATTCGATTTAAAATCCTTTCATTATTGTGCCGGTTGAGTAATGTAACGCAGCAGTCGACGCGCGTTTGTCGGTTTGTTGCACTCAATTCATGAGGTACCCACCTCTCAAGCTTTTTCACCTTCCCAATTTGCTTCAAGTGGATTAAAACAGTTTTGTCACTAATACCGCAGCCTACAGCTAACTCGGACGTGGTTTGCGATGGATCTGCTTCCACAATAGCCTTCAATTCTTCATTATCAACTTTGGTCTCCGGTCGTCTACGGGGCTTGTTCTGCAGGTCGAATTTTCCAGAATGAAAACGTTGGAACCAAAATTGCACTGTGTTTTCTTTTTCGACACTGCCGCCATACACAGCATTAATACTTCGAGCCATTTCTGCAGCACTGCGGCCACGGTGGAACTCGTACTCGTAAATAACGCGCTAATAATAATAATAAATCCCCAGACAAACACACCAACTGTATTGCTCCAAAGTAAGCAGAGCTGTGAACATAATGAGAGCCCTGAGCTGGACAGAGGAGACTCGAGCAGGGCGGTGGCATCGAGCGGAGGGCAGTGCAGGGTAGCTGGTTGGGAGGACGGGTCGGGCAATCAAAGCTTCTTCATCTTGTTATGCTTTGCGTGAGCCTTCTGTCAACTTAAACCTTTTTGGCCCAATAATGCTTCCTTGGCGACTTGTTTACATGTAAAACTGGGACGTTTTGAAAGTGAATTGATTTTACTCGTAACCATTTTGATATTTACTTTATTCTATTTTCTGATTTCTACACAAAACTTTACATTAAAAGGAAAAGAAATGTTTTCAACCGGATTTTGTCGCGGTTAACTCTCGTGTCGCGTTTAACTCGTGACCACGAATCTGTAAAGATACCGAAACGTCAATTTAAAATATAATCAAACAAATTTTGACAAATTTGGTTAAATAGTGTTTTATTTATTAAAAGGAATCACGAACTTAAGGAAATAAAATGGAAATGTGTAAAATTATCGTTTATTATTATTGGGATTTTCCAATACTAACGTGAAAGTTTTTGTAACATGTACCGCGGAAGCCGCTAGACGGGGCTTTAATTATATAAATTGATGTTTTAGTATTTCCAATATTTGTTTTTTTTTCTAACGTTTACGATGATGTTTATGTTAATATTTTTGTGTTTCCCTCTCTACGCGTCGGAGCAATCTACTTTAGAACCTGCTTCTCTAGTAGATAAAGATATAATGGCGCTTATGATTTTTCTTACATGGCGTATGATTTATCCAAAACATGAATTTGACACCTCGGAACACAGCAGCTCCTGTCCGCATTGCTCAGTACAGCTCCGCGCAGCTGCATTTCAGCGGAAACATGTGCCACTTTTTCCCCCAGACAAACCCACTAACTTTATGGCTTCAAAGTAAGCAGAGCTAGTGACCATACAGCGAACTGGGAGGAAACTCGAAATAAACATAGATCTTATCTTATTGACATTAATTTTTTGCTGACATTGTTGATAATTTTATATTTAATTTTTGTTTCTGTAAAGTGACCGATTCTTATTCTAATTATTTTATATTGATATGGATGTATAATTTCTGGAAATAAATGTTTATTATATTAATATATATATACAAAAAACAACAATGATCCGACACACAACTGAATGTTCGGTCTAGGACTCGAACCTGGGACATTCGGCGTCTGAGGCAGGCTTCAAACGAGTAAAGAGTTTTAGGTAGAGGTATTATTTGTATAGAAACAAGAATATTTGCATACAAACAACAAAAGAAATACAAAGAAAGAAAAATAATTACATATAAAATACAATACAACCCATTATACACAGGGCCAAGCGGCCGAAAGGGCGGAAAATTACAAAAGTATTGTCAAGCCAAAAAGTTACAAAATAAGATTTTTCTTGAATGAATTTGAATCAATTTAAACAACATCATAGATTTTCTGTGGATCCGCTTATTGTTTTTTTTATATCGATCCATTATCGTACACTGAAACGAACGTAAAAAACAAAATCTAGCCACTACCATTACACGCATTACACATGACGGATGTAGTGGCGGGATCTTCTTAAAATCGCTGTTATTTAGACGTTTTTTATTTAAATGATAAACAATTTATTTATCATTTAACTTTCTATTAGTACACATTTAGGGGGGCATGGGGTTATCCATTTCAAAAACAATGACTTAAACGTTTTTTATAATTACACCAAAAAAATATTTGATTTTACATGCTTCGTTGCATTGCTGGGTAATATAATATTATATTACTCATTTTGGTTAAGAATTTTTTTCTACAATGATAACAAGATTAAAGAACTAAGTAAGTCTCTAAAGGTTACTTTCAGATTTATCAAATTCAAATTCAAATATTATTTCTCAATGTTGACAACTTGCCTGTACGCATTGACGTCTACCACCAGTTTGGGAAGGCCTTCTTGAAGAAGAGCTGGTAAGAAAATTCTCGTAAGTCAATGTTTCAAAATAAATTTACTATATATTGCAAGATACCCATACAAAATGATTATTATCTGTATCTGTTAGGCAACACTCCTCCTCCAAAACTGTCTTAACCATGTACCCAAGCAAACGGCACCCACGCAAGAGCAAAACGCCGGAGCCAGCCATTTCCTTACTTACTTATATCACTATACTACTTATATCACTATACTACTTATATCTACTACTACTTATATCAAAATAAATCACAATGATTTCAAAAAAGAAGTTATACTGAAATGTAAGTAGCAAAAAAATAAAGTGTAGTTAAGTTTCTTGTAACACTATGAATTTCACTCAGTGATTTAAGTTAGACTAAGTAAACTCTCCTTGCAATATTAATCAAAAGTAGTAAGAAGTCTCTCTCAAGATCCAGTTAGACAAACTTTTGAAACATAAGCTTGTTCTTGTAGGTAATCTAATTCTGTGTTTGCTACGAGGAAACAAACAAGTCAGGTGGGATTGCAAGATGCATTTGTTTGCAATTCTATTGTAACATCCTTTATTGCAAAGTTAATTGGCGAAATTATTAAGTCACTTTGTCAATGCCAGATCTTAAACACCGTGGGAATCTATCTACGAGTATTTATCGCATTACCCACTCACGATTCTTTTTATTTAGACAGTGACAATTGAAAACTGTTTCGTGACATGTTTTGACATACTAACTTGATTTAGACATGTACAATGAATGCGATCTACATAATAAAGAACCGGTGCGAAGGTGCAATTTGTTCATATAAATTTTAATATTTATTCAGCACCTTGACACACGTCCTCAGTCTTAAATTTGCATAATGTTAGTTTATACTGCATTAGTGACTCATTAAATTGGTAAATATTGCCTTAATTTAAGTAATCTGCATTTTTAAAAGTAACTGTGTACAGTGAGATTTATTTAGTATGACATTACGTAGGCCACATCTAGCGAATGGGATCCAATGTCTACCCAAATACATAAAACATTCCATTTCTTGCATACGTCAATGAAACAGAATCGAAAAACACTGAAAATTGTTTTTTTTTTCAAATTATTTATTATCATCTTTCGCGTTGTATAAAAAAATTAAATATCTATACAAATATAAAAAACAACTATCTTTGTACACGAGTGTGATCACCATCCGTAGTTAGCGGCCAGACCGTTGTATCCTACATGTGATAGAGCGGGAGCAGAGTAGGCCAGGGGAGCCGCGGAATGGGCGTAGGCCAGCGGGGAGGCGGCGGCGTAAGTAAGGGGTGAGGCATGAGCGTATGATGCCAGAGGTGCGGCGTGAGCATACGACGCCAAAGGAGCTGAGTACGCTACAGGTGCGGCATGAGCGTAGCTGGCGACGGGTGCGGCGTATGCAGGGGCGCTGTAGGCAGCAATAGGAGCCACGGCCTTAGCGTAGACAGGAGCAGCATGAGCAGTGTGGGTAGAGTACGAAGAGACGGATGACACGGCCGCAGGAGCGACGGCTTTCACAACGGGCGTCGAGTAAGCCAGCGGCGTGGAGTACGCCGGGGCGAGGGTCTTCAGTACGGGGGCAGTGGCGTAGCTAGCCAAGGGGGCAGCGGCGTAGCTAGCCACGGGGGCGGCGGCGGCGTACGAGTACGGGGATCCGTAAGCGTAGGGCGAAGCGATAGATCCGTAGGACGCCGCTAGTGGAGAGATCAGACCCCCAGCGCGAGCAGCCGCCACTGCGCACATGAATACTACAAACTGAAACAAATTAGAACAAAACTTAGATTCTTTCCCTAAATGAGATTTTGTGTTGTGGGATTCTTTTGTCTGGCAGGCATTTAGTTATGTGAGTTCTACAAGTTCATGAAACGTTCACATTATTGTGATAAACAAAAACACAAGTCTGCTGATCAAAATTTCCAAAGTATAATGTAACTTGTAATCCTTTCAAGCATCCATAATCACAATCCCACATTTTGCACAACATGTTCACACAATATTATTTATTTGCCGTACCTTGGCAGCCATTATTCTATTCTTAGTTTCGCACGTCAAGTGATACGGTTTCTCCGTGTTGGCCGACTTATATACTACAATCGCTACCCCCGAGAACTTAAGTTACCTACAATTCTAACTTCATACAAGACATGTTAGCTTATTGAGTAAATTCTAAAAATAAGCACTTAAATCTTACAATATAAGGACTATTTTGGATTACAGCTTGCTTTGCAAAATCACGCAGGGCCGGCTGTAGGCTATTTGATAATCGCTCTTTTAAGACATTATTAATAACTAGACTTTTACCACAGCTTCTCGCACTTGATTTAAAAAGTTGTTTATTTTATATATCTCTTTAACAAGGATCCGATAATATTGAACTTTATGGAAATTTGGGGACAGTTATTAGTAAAATATCCCGAAATATACCTTGCTCTGATTACAGAATCTACAACTGTTTTGACAAGGTCACAAGCATTTTACATTTGTTATGGAGCAAGGTCTTAAACGGTATTCATTTAAAAGAATCAAGATAATGTATATAGGTTATAACCAAGACAACTCAAATTGTATAGATATTTTATCTAACTGAATAATATGAATGAATTAAGAATATCCGCATAAATCTGTACTCGCATCACATACGTCTATTACGTTCTTTCTGATATTAAAAAAAGCTTTTTTTGTAAATTGTAATTGTTAATTGGCAGGCATTTGTCTTAAAGCTTGTTACAAACCTTCTTCATAAACGGGCTATTAATAATTAAAATAATCTTCATGTGTCATTCAAACTTCTACAACTAAACCACTCGATTTTCTACATACAGAAAATTAATTCGCGTAGTTCCAGATCTTGAGGACAATGGCAGCTATCCGATAGTTAAATTATGTTTGTAATGTATTTAATAATTCTCGATATTATACATAATAAAACAAATATTTTCTCTTCGTTTTATTAATACCGATATAGGTCCGGTAATTGTGTTAGTTAATCCATATGCATTTTTTATTTTATTTATTTTGTACAAGTTAACTATAGGGCAAATAATTTAAATCGGCAGTTATGTTCAATGTATAAATTGGATTTTCGATCTTTTGTAATACATATAGATTTTCAACAATTTTAAACTACTTAACTGGATTAAGTTAATGGTAACATAATTATTATGATATGTCGTTAACATTTAAGGTTATCCTATACAAGTACAAGTATACGGTGCAACAAATTTACGTTATATGCAAACAACCTTATGGGTATTATACTAATTATGAAAGTAAATATAAAGCGTTTATTTAGGCATTTACGCTATTTTAATATAGAACAGTGAAAGTAAAAAGTCTTAAAGCAAGATTATACGGCGAAAAAACCTTTTTTTAATTCCCAGAAAAAAGACCACATGTTTATATATAGGACGCAGGCATTTTCATAAAAACCAGATAATATCCATAAGAAGTTAAATCACTAAATTAAAACAGATTAAATAGAAAAAAGGACAATGTAAATAATTTTTCAAGGGATTCCAAACGTTTATTGCAAAATTCTCTGAACACTTTATTAATCATTTGAACTTTAAATGGTATAAGACCTGTTTTCCTCATTTTATACATATTTTAACCAATGACACAGGCATTAGGTCTTTGGTAACTTTTTCTCATTACACATTATTTTATTAGTTACAATTTAAAACTTTAGATACATACGCTATGGTACGGACCTTTGCTATTTTTGATTATGTAAATATAAAATAAATAAAAATATAAGAAACACATTTAATATAATTTTATAATTATAATGTTAGAACATTTTAACATTTATTTATTACTTCTATATTGTACGACCACAGAAATTTAATGATATACATAACAATTTACATACGTCTTCTTATGGTAGGGTCGGGGGACGGGTCGCTCACTTTATTCTAATATGGTCGAGGAGGGTGATGGCAGGGTCCCGCGTTAACTCGTGAACGGGTGCCGTTTGAGGGTGTTCGTTGTTTGGATACTTGGGGGAGGGAGATTTGCCGAGCTAACAGATACAGATAAGAATAATTTTGTATAGACATAAACGACACTTTAAATTTATTTTGAAAAAAAAAAAAAATATACTGTGAAGTTTCTTGGCAGTTCTTCTTAACATAGGTTTTTCCGAACTGGTGTTAGAGTTATGTTTTATTTGACGTCAATGAGAACAAGTAATTGTCAATGTTGAGAAATAAATATTTGAATTTAAATTTGAATTTTACATACACAATAAGATTGATATATCTCTGGTTGTTCCCTGATTTTTACGATGCTGACTGTTAATATTTTAATTGAACCCTATAACCAAAAATTATGCAAACTACAATCAACGGATATTTTATAAATCATATTAATAACATGATATAAATCCTCTAATTATTTAAGTATTAGGGAGTATCAGAATCAACTTTTATTAGCAGAATATGAAAAATCGTCACTGGTTTTTCTGAAAGCCTTATCTAGTGCCAAATGTCGTAATTTACGAACAAAAGTTATCGTCTATTGAAAAATCAGTAATAATTTATGGAATACAAATTTCAAACTGTAATTATGCAAAGAAAATTTCTCAACCTTGAGAGCTTCACCAACACGTGTATGTTAACACAGCCGTGTTATATATTTATGCGAATATTAGAACAGTTTGCTCATCATCGCAGACCCGATCTGCGTCCGGACCCGTTCGGACGTGTTGAAGGTCGCTCCCGGCTGCCGAGTCACGATTATTACCTCACGACTTCTCTCGTATCAATACTCAAACGCCACTCTCAGATCCGTTCTGCGTCCGGCCCCGCTCGGACGTATTCGCGATCGCTCCAGCAGTTGAGTCACGATTGTCGTCTCACGACGACAACTCGTTCGCAATACTCATACGCTGTTAGCCTCTTTAGGGCTTACGCTGCGGCCGGTTTCGATCGGCTGCAAGTAAGTCGGTCTCTTGCACAGCAACAACAGAGCTGAGCTTACCGCGGTCGATTAAATTCGATAGTGGTTCGCGAGGCTCGGGCTGTTTTTCTGGCTGCGTACTTGACGCTTGGCGCCTGTACGTAGTCAGAGACTCGCTCTGCGGCCGGCCCCGGCCGGTCGTAACGTAGTCAATCCTGCACTCTGTGCACCCCTCGAATTAAAAACCTCACCTCGGTGAGTGCAGCAACAACAGGGTTGAGCTTACCGCGGTCGATTAAATTCGATAGTGGTTCGCAAGACCCGGGCTGTCCTTCTGGCTGCGTACTTGACGCTTGGCGCCTGTACGTAGTCAGAGACTCGCTCTGCGGCCGCCTCCGGCCGGTCGTAACGTAGTCAATCCCGCACTTTTACTGCAACCCAACTCCGTCAGGTCTACGGCCGGTTTTTGTTGTCAATTTATTGACGACACACTCCGTAGTAGACTCGCGTTCGATCAGGTGGATACTTAACGGTGACAACTAAGTCTGATAGCGTTGCCCCGGTGCGCTTCCAAGGCCCTTCAGGCCAAGGAGAAACCGGCTGACCCGATCCCATTGCACTGGGGCCTTTCCCAGGGTGACGGTATATAGCTGTCCGAATTAGGGGCACCACTTCGCGTCGTCCCCAGCCCCCCTACCGCGGGTAGGGAGGTTTAGGTGCTAAGTTTGCTAGGGAACCTAGGCATTTTTATTTATTTATATATCATATATCTTAGGACCAAGCCCTCCCAATGGACCAGCAAAGCTTGGTAAACTTTGCTAGGTCGTTCGCCCAGGCACTCGTTGCGTCCGGCGCCAGCATATCGGATGACTTAATAACGCAGGCCTTACAGGCAACTATCGCGTCCCCGGCCCCTCAGGCCTCCGACGTCCAGACCCTTCAGGTCTTCAGCTCTCCCGCGTCTCCCGCCTCGTCCGAGATGGACTGCGAATCGGTCGCATCCTCTCACGCGTCGCGTCGTAAGCGTACCGCTCCCGGGAGCGACTCCGAACCCGCGTCTGATACGTCGTCGGATGCCGTCACCTTAACCGGCTCTCCTGAGCCCGCGTTTCAACTTGTCGCCAAGCGCTCCAAGAAGCGCTCTAAGAAAGCTTCAGTATCTTCAATACCCGAGCCCTCCCCGGTGTCTTCAACACCAGCCCCCGCACCGTTAAAATCGCTCGTAGTAACCGCGTTTCCGTCGGTCACATCGAAGCCAAAACGCGCTGCGCTCCCGTCCCGCGGAAGCCTCAGCTCCCTCCGCCCGTATTCCTGCGTGAAAATGCGCGCTGGACCGCGGTTTCTAACTTGTGCAAAGAGCACAAAATGAATTACTTAAAAGCCGCCAACGCTGGCGATACAATCAAAATTCAAGTAGCGACCGTCGACGACTTCCGCGCGTTTACCAGGTTACTCTTGTTAAATCAAATCGCGTATCACACCTACGCCCTCCCGGAGGAGCGTATGATCCGCCCAGTACTACGGGGCGTCCCGTTCGAACTCAGTCAACTCAACAAAGACATTCTCGAGGACCTTAAGTCTCAGGGTTTCCCGGCCACAGTAGTGCACAAGATGCACTCCATCCGCGGTAGGCGTTTTCCCTTAGCTCTAGTAATCCTTACCAACACTCCCAACTCGAAGGAGATTTTCAGAGAGGCTCGCACAATTTGCGGACTCTCGAACATCTCCGTCGAGCGTCCCAACCCCCGCGGTCACTCTGGGCAGTGCCACCGCTGCCAGCTATATGGCCACGCAGCGGCTAACTGTTCAGCTCCCCCCAGGTGCGTTAAGTGCCTTTTTTTTTTTTTTTTTGTGTTCCCCTCCGCGGGAAGGGCAGGAGGATAAAAATGCCCTGACGCATACTCTGGCGCGATTCCAAAGTTATGTGGGACTCGTCCCGACGCCTACCAGGACCATACCCACTAAAAACCCCCTGTCGGCTCGTGCATTTTTGCCACTCAGCCTTCATCTGAGCGACGGCCAATTGGAGAAAGAGGCCGCGCTAGCGGGGCCCAGAAGGGGTCACCCGCTGGGATTACATAGCACTGAAGGTGCTCAAAGCACTGAAGGTTAATACATAGCACTGAAGGTGCTCAAAATGAAAATCAATAATTAAAACAAAAATTAAAAAAAAAAATTGCAAAATAAAATTGAGTTAATTCGCATTTACGTTAGAATTAGGATTTACGTTAGAATTAGAATTTACGTTAGAATTAGAATTTGCGGCCAGAAGGGCCTCGAGATCGCGTGACAGTCTGGTGGATGAGTACGCTTGCGCATTTCTAGGCCTAGCGACTTTGAACTTCGAGTCTAACACAGGAGCAGCATATGAGACCGAATCACGAACTAGAGGATTGGGATGGCTTTCAGAGCGTTTGAAAAACGCTTCAGAGAGTGTTTTGAGATGTTGTTGCACTGTAGGCAGTTCAAGATCTCTATGCAAGTCCGCGTTACGCACGTACCACGGTGCGCCTGTGGCCCGGCGGCAAAAGAGGTTTTAAACTACCTGCAGTTTGTGCAGGAGGGAGGGTTTGGCGTGGGCAAAGATTGGCGAGGCATACGTCATGACGGGTCTAACGCAGACCTTGTAAAGTGTACGTTTGTTTCTGAAGGACATTTTACTTTTTCTACCTAACATGCTATTTAGGCGGACTAAAAAGTGACGAGCGAGTTTCGAAACTCTTTCGACGTGTGGCTTGAAAGAAAGCGTCGGATCTAATGTGACGCCTAAGTATTTAGTACTGCGCTTCCAGGGGATGGGAATGCCTAACATTCGAACGTGGGGATCGCCATCGGGACGACGGCGTTTGTGGTCGAAGCGCATCGCAGAACTCTTTTCAGGGTTCACATCGATGCGCCATTTTTGAAACCATACACCAAGGGCGTTTACGGCCTTTTGGAGTCTGGTTACAAGGTGCCGAATACCGTGACCTTTGGTATAGAGTGCGGTGTCGTCAGCAAAGAGGGCGAGTTCGACGCCTTTCGGCGGGATGGGAATGTCGTTGGTGTACACGGTGTCCAGCAGAGGGGCGAGGACTGAGCCTTGAGGGACTCCAGCCTTTATGGGACGAGGTGCAGAAAGCGTGCCTTCGTGTTTAAATCGAAACGTACGGTCTTTGAGAAACGACGCCATTAACCTGACTAGGCGATCCGGTAAGCCTATCTTGTAGAGTTTATAAACGAGACCGCTGTGCCAGACTTTATCGAAAGCCTTGGCTACGTCAAAGAAAACCGCGACCGTTTTATAACGACGCGGATAGAAACCGTCAAGTATATACTCGACGATTCGGTGGACTTGCTGAGGGCAGGAGTGTTTAGCGCGAAAGCCGAACTGATGGGGAATAATGAGAGGATCGCCATCCGTTGGAAACAGATGGTTCCGCATTCGAGAGAGTATGACTCTCTCGAGAAGTTTAGACATTGCCTTGAGGAGGCTGATGGGTCTGTGATTAGCCGGGACGTTCAGAGGTTTGCCCGGCTTGGGAATGCCTATGACTGTCGCTTCTTTCCAAGCTTTTGGAAAGTAGCTATGGTCGAAGCAGGCATTGAAAATGATAGCTAACAAGGTAAGCATCTGTTGAGGTAGGTGCTTAAGTGCGTGGTTGGAAATTCCATCCGCACCCGGAGCCTTTTTGGACATTTGATTTCTAATGAGAAGCAAGATTTCGTCATTAGAGACTGTGACAGGGTCGGCGGTGATGGGGAGAGAGTCTCTGCGAAGGACTTCGTCCTCCACCGCCTGGATGTGTGAGGGATCAGCAGGTTGCGTGCTGGGCGAGCATTGTGCGGCAATGCTGTCGGCGAAGCATTCGGCTTTCTCTTCGACTTCGAAGGCAGTAGTGCCATCGGGACGAGTGAGAGGAGGAACGTGAGAGACGGTGTCTACGCGTAAGGCTCGGGCCATGCTATAGTACGCTTGGTGGGACGGAGAGATATTCGCCATGAGATCGTTCATCTGAGCGTCTCGGAGTTCCGCGAGGCAAGACCTAACTTTACGTTGAAGCTGATTCGCAGCTGTTCTATAGGCGGGCGTGGGATATTTCTTGGCTCTCCGGAGAGCCGCGTTTTTAGCTTTAATAAGATTGCTAACGGCTAAGGGAAGCGTGGGTTTGCCTTGCTTAGCAACCTTTTCGTTGTCACTGATGGCTGGGTTGATAGCATCAATGAGAGAATTTACTAATGAATCGATTTTATCCGGGCTATCTAATTGTTCGGGAGAGATCGCGAGTGGAGAGTTCGGAGCCTCTAAGGCTGAAACTAACGTATTTTTAAAACCTTTCCAGTTGGTAAAGGTCTTAGGAGATGAGACGTTATCGTTCGGCGGTCCTAGCACGAGGGAAACGGGGCGATGGTCGGAGCCTAGGTCATCGAGCGGTTCGATAGACCTTAGATCAAGATTGATTCGCTTGATAATTGCAAAGTCGAGGATGTCAGGAGAGTAGGACGGGTTGTTGGGATAGTGAGTGGGAGTGATGGGGGATATGACGTCTAGGTCAAGGGAGTTAGTGATGTCGAGGAGAGCGATACCGCTGGTGTTAGTCGATAGGCTCGTCCAGTCAGTATGTTTGGAGTTAAAGTCTCCGAACATAATGACTGAATGGCCGAGGGCGAGAATGGCCTCAAAGTCGCTGCGGATTGGTCTGGTACCACTAGGTATGTAGATTGAAGCTATGATGATGGTCGGATGACCAGTCATAGCCAATCTACACACAGTGGCTTCCATGTTGAGGAGAGGAGGAGTAGGGAGAGGACAGCAGTGGAAGCCTCTTTTGTAATATATAGCGGTGCCGCCGAAACCGTCGGAGTTGGGCCTATCGTTACGAATAAACGCGTACTTAGGTATAGCGAATCCCCTGGAGCGGTTTGGAGTAAGCCATGTCTCCTGGAGAAGGAATAAGTCAGGTTCTTTGTTCTGAAGGAACAGTTTAATCTCGGGAAGGTTGGTGTTAAGGCTACGATCGTTAAAAGATACTAGGGATAAGCCCTTGGGTTTAATACGACTGGACGCGGGATTCGCGGGTCTAGACATTATAATTTATTATTTACGAATTTATAAAAGAATTTACAACGAACTTAGGAGCGAGTGATGCTCGGCTAAAGCAAATAAACGCTCTTGAGGAGAGCGGGCGGCTCGCAGTTTGCGTGCGAGCACGGAAATTTCGTTAATATCGACGTTTTGAATAACGTCGAATACGGTCTTCATGTCCTCAGCCAACGACGACTGAGGTGCGGATGACGGAGAAGGACGCGGCCCTACGGAAGCTACGGGAGCTGGGATGGGTCGGGAAGGTGCAGGCGGAACGGCCGGACGCTGCCTCCAAGACAGAGCCGGAGTAGGCGTCGGCTGAGCGGGCTTTGCTTCCGGGGGACCCCGGTAGCGCAGCGGCGGGAAGTTAGCGTGAGTGAGCGGCGGCGCCGGTTTAGGCGCGACCCTCTTGGCGGTGGAACGCGGAGCACGCGGGCAGCCCCTGTAGTTAGCTGTGTGACCAGACTGGCCGCACAGCACACAGGCAGGGGGGGAAGTGGATTCGGGAGTGCGAGTGCACTCCTTCGTAAAATGTGGATCCAGGCACTTAACGCACCTGGGGGGAGCTGAGCAGTTAGCCGCTGCGTGGCCGTAGAGCTGGCAGCGGTGGCACTGCCCAGGGTGACCGCGGGGGTTGGGACGCTCAACAGAGATATTTGAGAGTCCGCAAATTGTGCGAGCATCTCTAAAGATCTCCCTCGAGTTGGGAGTATTCGTCAAGATAACTAAAGCTAACGGAAAGCGCCTACCGCGGTTAGAGTGCATCTTGTGCACTGCTTCGGCCGGGAAACCCTGGGACTTAAGGTCCTCGAGGATTTCTTCATTCGCGAGCTCGAACGGGACGCCCCGTAGTACTGCGCGGATCTTACGCTCCTCCGGGAGGGCGTAGGTGTGGTACGCGATTTGATTTAACCCGAGCAACCTGGTAAACGCGCGGAAGTCGTCGACGGTCGCTACTTGAATTTTAATTGTATCGCCAGCGTTGGCGGCTTTTAAGTAATTAATTTTGTGCTCTTTGCACAAGTTAGAAACCCCGGTCCAGCGCGTTTTTTCACGCAGGAAGACGGGCGGAGGGAGCTGAGGTTTCGGCGGGACGGGAGCGCAGCGCGTCGCTGGCTTCGATGGGACCGACGGAGACGCGGTTACTTCGAGCGATTTTGACGGCGCGGGGGCTGGTGTTGAAGACACCGGGGTTGGCTCGGGTGTTGAAGACACCGCGGCCTTTTTCGAACGCTTCTTAGAGCGTTTGGCAACTAATTGGAACTCGGGCTCTGGAGAGCCGGTTAGGGTGGCGGCGACCGACGAAGCTACGGACGCGGCGGAGTCTGAATCGCTCCCGGGAGCGGTACGCTTCCTACGAGATGAGCGCGAGGATGAGACCGACGCGCAGTCCATATCGGATGGAACGGGAGACGCGGGAGAGCTATAGACCTGAGGGGTCTGGACATTAGAGGCCTGAGGGGCCGGGGTTGAGGCCTGAGGGGCCGGGGACGCAATAGATGCCTGTAAGGCCTGCGTTAGTGCGTCAGCGGGTATGCTTACGCCGGACGCAGCGAGCGCCTGGGCGAACGACTTAAGAATATTAACAAGGTCCATTGGAGGACTTGGAATTACAATATGTAATATATAAATATATAATGTATGCCTATAATATATAACAAATGCCTAGGATTCCTAAATAAAAACCTAGCGAACCCTAGCGGCAAACCTCCCTACCAGCGGTAGGGGGGCTGGGGAGAATAACTTAAAACTAACCGTAGTACGCCGAAGGCCGCTACCTAGAAACCTAAAGAAAAGGGTACGCAGGTAAAGAGTTGACCGCGTTAGGGTCAACCTTTACCGACAGAAAGGACAAATACACACGAAAACACACAAATATGATAAAAATAAATATGAAAATAGGAGAAAAATAAATAAAATAGAGAAGAGAAATAAATAAAAATAAAAAGGACTGGTTCAGTACAAATTCGTTGTCACCGTTAAGTATCCTTTGCACTGAAACCAGACTACTTACGCTGGGCACAACACTGCACTCAGCACAAGCACAACACTACTTAGCACAGCACTTTGAAGACTAAGGGGCTTAGTCGCAAAGAAAAATCGCACTTCGAAAGCACTCAGACGGAGTAGAAAAACCTTGAAAACCGTAGCACGGAACCAACACGCTATACTGTGACGTCAGTAGACTGAGCGCCACGGAATATCGGGAGGGAACCGACTAACGGAGAACTGGGTCTTGCACGTCCGCACCGCGTGGCGATCGGAGCGAGAATGTGTTAAGTGCCTGGATCCCCATATCACTAAGGAGTGCACTCGCACTCACGAATCCACTTCCCTTCCCCCCCTGCCTGTGTGCTATGCGGCCAGTCCGGCCACACAGCTAACTACAGGGGCTGCCCGCGCGCTCCGCGCTCCACCGCCAAGAGGGTCGCGCCTAAACCGGCGCCGCCGCTCACTCCCGCTAACTTCCCGCCGCTGCGCAACCGGGGTCCCCCAGAAGCAAAGCCCGTTCAGCCGACGCCTACTCTGGCTCTGTCTTGGAGGCAGCGTCCGGCCGTCCCGCCTGTACCTTCCCGACCCATCCCAGCTCCCGTAGCTTTCGTAGGGCCGCGTCCCGCTCCGTCTTCTGCACCTCAGTCGTCGTTGGCTGAGGACATGAAGACCGTATTCGACGTCATCCAAAACGTAGACATTAATGAAATTTCCATACTCGCACGCAAACTGCGAGCCGCCCGCTCTCCTCAAGAGCGTTTATTTGCGTTAGCCGAGCACCACTCGCTCTTAAGTTCATTATAAATTTTTATTTTTGCATAAATTCGTAAATAAGTAAATTATAATGTCTAGACCCGCGAATCCCGCGTCCAGTCGTATTAAACCCAAGGGCTTATCCCTAGTATCTTTTAACGCTCGTAGCCTTAGCACTAACCTTCCCGAGATTAAACTGTTCCTTCAGAACAAAGAACCTGACCTATTCCTTCTCCAGGAGACATGGCTTACTCCAAAACGCTCCAGGGGATATGCTATTCCTAAGTACGCGTTTACTCGCAACGATAGGCCCAACTCCGACGGTTACGGCGGCACCGCTATATATTACAAAAGAGGCTTCCATTGCTGTCCTCTCCCTACCCCTCCTCTCCTCAACATGGAAGCCACGGTGTGTAGATTGGCTATGACTGGTCATCCGACCATCATCATAGCTTCAGTCTACATACCGTGTGGCTCCAATCCAATCCGCAGCGACTTTGAGGCCATTCTCGCCCTCGGCCATTCAGTCATTATGTTCGGAGACTTTAACTCCAAACATACTGACTGGACGTGCCTATCAACCAACACCAGCGGTATCGCTCTCCTCGACATCACTAACTCCCTTGACTTAGACGTCATATCCCCCATCACTCCCACTCACTATGCCAACAACCCGTCCTACTTTCCTGACATCCTCGACTTTGCAATTATCAAGCGAATCAATCTTGATCTAAGGTCTATCGAACCGCTCGATGACCTAGGCTCCAACCATCGCCCCGTCTCCCTCGTGCTAGGTACGCCTAACGTTAACGTCACACCTCCTAAGACCTTTACCAATTGGAAAGGCTATAAAAATACGTTAGTTTCAGCCTTAGAGGCCCCTAACTCTCCGCTCGCGATTTCGCCCGACCAATTAGATAGCCCGGATAAAATAGATTCATTAGTCAATACTCTAACTGATGCTATCAACTCAGCCATCAGTGACAACGAAAAGGTTGCTAAGCAAAGCAAACCCGCGCTTCCACTAGCCGTTAGCAATCTCATTAAAGCCAAGAACGCGGCTCTCCGGAGAGCAAAGAAATATCCCACGCCAGCATACAGAACAGCTGCGAATCAGCTTCAACGTAAAGTTAGGTCTCGCCTCGCGGAACTCCGTGACACCCAGCTTAACGATCTCATGGAGAATATCGCCCCGTCCCACCAAGCGTATTATCGAATGGCCCGAGCCTTACGCGTAGACACCGCCTCTCACGTTCCTCCTCTCACTCGTCCCGACGGCACCATTGCTTTCAAAGTCGAAGAGAAAGCCGAATGCTTCGCCGACAGCATAGCGGCACAATGCTCGCCCAGCACGCAACCCGCGGATCCCTCCCACATCCAGGCGGTAGAGGATGAAGTTCTCCGCAGATAATCTCTCCCTATCACCGACGACCCCGTCACAGTCTCTAATGATGAAATCTTGCTTCTCATTAGAAAGCAAAAGTCCAAAAAGGCTCCGGGTGCGGATGGAATTTCCAACCACGCACTTAAGCACCTGCCCCAGCAGGTGCTTACCTTGTTAGCTATCATCTTCAATGCCTGCTTCGACCATAGCTACTTTCCAAAAGCCTGGAAAGAAGCGACAGTCATAAGCATTCCCAAGCCGGGTAGACCTCTGAATGTCCCGGCTAATCACAGACCCATCAGCCTCCTCAAGGCAATATCTAAACTTCTCGAAAGAGTCATTCTCTCTCGAATGCGGAACCATCTGTTTCCAACGGATGGCGACCCTCACATTATTCCCTCAGCAAGTCCATCGAATCGTCGAGTACATACTCGAAGGATTCTCTCAGCGTCGTAAAAAAACAATCGCGGTTCTGTTTGACGTAGCCAAGGCTTTCGACAAAGTCTGGCACAGTGGTCTCGTTTTTAAACTCTATAAAATAGGCTTACCGGCTCGCCTAGTCAGATTAATACCGTCGTTTCTTAAAGACCGTACTTTCCGATTCAAACATGAAGGCACGCTCTCCGCGCCTCGTCCCATAAAGGCTGGAGTCCCGCAAGGCTCAGTCCTCGCCCCTCTGCTGTACACCGTGTACACTAACGACATCCCCATCCCGCCGAAAGACGTTGAACTCGCCCTCTTTGCAGACGATACCACCCTTTACACTAAAAGTCAAGCGATCCCGTATAACATCACCAGACTCCAAAAGGCCGTAAACGCCCTCGGTGTTTGGTTTCAAAAATGGCGTATCGATGTCAACCCAGAAAAGAGTTCTGCTATTCAATTCGACCACAAACGTCGTAATCGCCACAACGATCCGCACATTCGTATGTTAGGTATTCCCATCCCCTGGAAGCGCACTGTCAAATACTTAGGCGTCACCTTAGATCAGACGCTTTCTTTCAAGCCACACGTCGATAGAGTAACGAAACTCGCGCGTTTTTACTTAAGCCGTCTATGTAGTATGATAGGAAGAAAAAGTAAAATGTCTTTTAGAAATAAACGTACGCTTTATAAGGTCTGCGTTAGACCCGTCATGTCATATGCTTCGCCAGTCTTTGCCCACGCCAAACCCTCCGTCCTGTATAAGCTGCAGGTAGTTCAAAATCTCTTCTGCCGCAGGGCCACAAACGCACCTTGGTACGTGCGTAACGCGGACCTGCACAGAGATCTTGAACTACCTACAGTGCAACAGCACCTCAAAACACTCTCAGAATCGTTCTTCAAACGCGCCGAATCCCATCCCAATCATCTTGTTCGAGATTCAGTCTCATATACTACTCCTGTGTTAGATTCGATTTACAAAATCGCTAGACCGAGAAACGCGCACACGAGCGAACGCACGCAGTTAACTTTAGATCTAGAGGCCCTTCAGGCCGCAAATTCTAATTCTAACGTAAATTCTAATTATAACGTAAATTCTAATTCTAACGTAAATCCGAATTAATGCAATTTTATTTTTCAATTTTTAATGTTTTTTATTATTTACTTTTCTTTTTTGAGCACCTTCAGTGCTATGTAAATCCCAGCGGGTGACCCCTTAAGGGTCCTGCTAGCGCGGCCTCTTTCTCCGATTGGCCGTCGCTCAGATGAAGGCTGAGTGGCAAAAATACACGAGCCGACAGGGGGTTTTTTAGTGGGTATGGTTCTGGTAGGCGTCGGGACGAGTCCCACATAACTCCGATCGCGCGCGCGGAGTATGCGTCAGAGCATTTTTTATGTCCTCCTGCCCTTCCCGTGGAGGGGAACCAAAGAAAATAAAAAAAAAAACAGTTTGCTAATTAAGTAAAAAATAATTAAGTAATAAGAAGAGAAAAGTCCAGTACATCGTATGCAGTGAAAATGCCTAAAGTCTGGATAGTAAACATTGTTATCAATTAACTTGGCAAGCAAAAGTTTTCTGTTGATGAGCCAATTAACATGACCATCGATATTTTTGAGTTAAGATTTGTTGAAGAACAGTTTCGTGTGGCTTCTCCTAATTCCGAAGGAATGTTTTGGTAAAACAGACCTTCCGTTACTTCTAGGTCGGAGTATAATGTAGCAATCTGATAATAATCGCGTAACTGAGACTGACACTAAGAATTGACATAAATTAATACATTTTACATGTACAGATGAATACACAAAATATAACAAATCCTTAATGATTTTTTGCTTGCTTAATGATTGCTTAATTAATTGCTCAATGATTGCTTAATTAGTCCATTGTTAAAATCCTGGTAGGGTTAGTAACAATCAAAGAGAATAAGAGGAAATAATTATTGCTATCTTTTAGGATTGTTTTTAGTACCTTTCAGAAACACACGTAAATAAATAATAATATTTAGTTGCATGAATATACTCTAAGGCCGACTTGCGTATACCTGAGGGAAAATTTAAGCTAACCCGGGTTAAAATGTTGATGTTTGTCTCTGTCAGTCCAATAGAAATAGACAGTGACGAAGGGACACATGAAACTGACTAACCAGCTAACTCTTATCTCTGTGCAAGTCGTATATCTTGCTAAGCTACTAACAACTTCATAATGTTTTAATTTTTTGTCTGGGGTCACTGGGGTCACTGGGGACACTGCTGCATTTTTGCAGAACTAGCACAGGCTACAGGGTCCCTTAGTGAACATGAGCCCTGTATTACTGTCGGCCGAGTGGCGTAGTGTTAATTCCCCGGGTGTCGCTCCGATGAAGGCTGACAGCATTCCCATGCTACAGCCGTTAAGGTGGTTTTTAGTGAGTAGGTGCCACTTTGGTGAGTCCCACATCACCCCGCAGACGGCTGCGGTGGTATTCATGACGAATCTTCCACCTCCCACCCGAGACGGTGCTTCGGCAGCAAAAAAAAAAAGTAGTATTAAGAAGCCTTGCCTCACACGCCGGAAGTCCAAGGTTTGCGTCCTGATCGGGGCATTCATATGTGTGATGAACACAGATGTTTGTTCTCGGGTCGTGGTTGTTGATAAATATCAATTCCGGATTCCCCCCGATTCGCCGGAGGGTCATCCATAACACAAGCTCTGCTTACTTTGGGGCCATTCAGTTGGTGTTTATTTGGGGATTTATTTGCTTATTATTATTTATTTATTTTTCAATAAATAATAAAAGCGCTTCCCGTTTAAAACTGCTATACATAAAAATAAGCAAGGCCGAAGGTTACATTCAACGAAAGATTGCTCAATAAAATTTTAAACATCCTATTAAAGTCCTTGTTTTTATGCAAAAAATTACAAAGCGACCTTCACACATGCTCCATTCATACACATTGAGGCAATTAACACACTTCTAGCAATTGTGACAATGAGGGATCGCCGCGAAATGTAGTAACTGGATCATGAACTTATCACATTGAAGTCGCATAAAGTATTGTGAAAGTTTCCTGCCCATTCTGTTAGGGGTAAGTGGTCTCTATACTTCTATAGTCCGAGTTTTGCAACCAGTGTTCGGCTGTTTGGGTCGCTCGTGCATAAGTTCGCCATTGTCACAGAGTAAATAAACAGTTGTTTCAGATGAATTCTGAATTTCTTACTAAGAGATTTGACAATTCAAGAAGTATGGATTGAATTGCATGTACAACCATGGACAAAAATTGTTTTAGAGCTTTTAAATGTAGCATCATTTAATGAGTTCCTCAAATTCTTCGCTACTCTTTATTAGATGATATGAAAAGCAAACATGTTAATACTTATACTACGGTCTATTCCGTCCTTTCTAGCGTCAAAAAATAAGTAATAGAAAACAATCTAAATCGGGCGAAATTTCATACACCGATGGCTTTATATACTGACTATTTGCCAGCAGTTAAACATAAATCTGTATATAAAAATTGTCTTACTTATATGAAAAAATGTCTCGCAATGAACTTTTAAACATTTGAAGAACGCCTTAATGACAACCTTATGATTACTATTCCTTTATATGGGGCATTGAATTGCGTGCCACTCTTTAGTTTAGGATGTTATACATTAACCGTATTTTAATGTTTTTATTCTGACATAAAATAAATTTATGAATTTATATACTTACTTATATGGTAATATATTTAACCTTTTGCAGGTACTGCAGAGCAAACTGAGAATATTATTTTTTTATACGAGTCTCTATATCTACTGGCATCTAAACCCTTAACCAAGCTGTATTATTATTATCAGATTATTATTAGATATTACAATTAGTTTTCAGTTTGACACACTTAAGCATTATCCTAGAAGCAAAGGCAAGTCTCATTACCCTCTACTTCACTCATTAATCAAAAAATTATTATACAGTCCAACTGATATTGCTCCTCTGCACCAAAATAGCCAGGTGGTGACTAGGTATCCGAGACACGAAATGTTAACACATGCCTGTAGGTGTACTGCAGCTATACTAAGCTGCGGCACTCGTACAACGTTTCGAACTGGTTTCGGAACAAGTACGCTAAATGTAGCAATTCTATTACTAAAAATGATGAGCATGATATTTGAGACACTTAATTTTAGACGATAAACAGTATTTCTTTTATAATTGACTGTAAAGATTATTTATTATGATTATTACCCGATTCTTTATTTTGGTTATGCAATAAAAGATAAAGTGAGTGGGTGTTATTTGTGCATCTTGTTTAAGCAGTGAATTAATTATGTATTTTTATACACAAAAACGGTTTGACTTTATTTAAATGACTGTATCGATATTAGAGAATACAGGAAACAATATCGATTTAAAAAAAAGGAGGCAAATAAAACAAATTAATGTAATTTCATTTTGGTCTATAAGTACTAGAATATTCAAAATTGAATCGATTTAAGACTTTTATAATTAAGTAGCTTTTTCGATAATTTATTTAAATGGTGTCATGACGAACACAGATTTGTTCTGGGAGAATAATAACCCTGAAAACTTATATACAGAAGGGGTATGAACCTTTTGTCCCAGAGTTCAGAATGGTGGCCGCGCATGAAATCTTCATAAATCAATAGTTCAGATCAATAGAAATTCGAAAACCTCATAAAAATCTCATTAAGCGACACGTTTGCGAATTATAAGATCAAAAATTAAAAAAAAAAAAAGAAATCTGTGGCGCCCCTTGTACATGTTTGACAGCTCCTAACTC
Source organism: Marasmarcha lunaedactyla (assembly GCA_923062675.1). NCBI lineage: Eukaryota > Metazoa > Arthropoda > Insecta > Lepidoptera > Pterophoridae > Marasmarcha > Marasmarcha lunaedactyla. Next base: position 10,298,716 of record OV281351.1, read on the forward strand.
AAAAACGTGATGCTTTGCGAGATATTGTCATTGAATACTTTTCGTACAGTGTAAATTATCGATTTGTCAAGATTGCATGCGTAGCCGCCATTAAAAAAAAATTTCAATATGGTGTTATGGTACAATTCAAATCCTAGTCATGACGACTTGTGTAGTTGTTAAGCGTACTACTTCACCCGTCATCAATCAACAAACATACAATCAAACAATTTTTCATTTTAATACTAGTTAGGAAACACCACAACAAAATAATACCCGCGACTTTAATTTGTAGGATTGAATTTATAATGTGTTCTCATGAATGCTACAAATAGTTAGTACATTTCATAGCATATTTAATAGTGTTATTAATTCAATATAAAGTCATGTCATAGAAATGTCGTCGGCCTATCATATTATTATGCCCAAGTTAAGTTATGAAATGTTCACTTACCGAGACAGATAATTCCAGTTATAATGTTTTTATTTAGTTATAGCTTTTTCTTATTGTATTTTTATTAATTAAAATTAAGGTAGGAAAAGGTATTGTAGACTTTCTATGCCTTAATGTTCAAATCTCAATTATTTTACCGATTTTTCTATAATTTTTTGGTAAAATAAATTGAGTTATATACAAGATTTGCTTTGTTTAGATCCATAAGGTATATCTGTTGATCATCGCCCACGGATCGAGAAACCTATTGATATAAATTTGCTTCATGTTATTGAAGTGCTAATTGAAATCAGTTACTACATTTAATCCATATCCATTTAGCCGCTATAGCCTGGTTAAGTAACAAAGTTCATAACGCCGTTCATTACATTAATAGAATTATAATATGCCCAATTTAGGTGGACATTGAAGATGACGAGAAATCAGCATTAAAAAAATTTTACATTTCCATTTAAGATAATAGATTAACAAATACAAATGTTGTATCCTTCTTTGAAATACCTGCGAAAGTAGTCTAAGACTTTAAAATGAGAAGCATACCTACTGTACGTAAAGAGAGGCTTATTTGTCGTTATTCGTTTTTTAAATATGTTATTAGGTAATTATTCTTTAGTTTGCAAGTTTGAATATTACAATATCGTTGATATGTTTGTTGAAAAATTTAAAGTTTGTTTGTCGTCCTGTACTACAAATATTCTGGCACTAAAATTATTAACAGGATGATAAAAACATTATGTTTCTACAAGACCATCTATGGCTTACATAAAGTTTTATGTGACTGTAATTTCATGTTAATTGTCGTTTACCTTTATAATTTTATTATAAAAAGACATAGCTATATGCAGCGGCCATACGTTATAGACAGAAAATATAAACCAGAATATTTAGAGTGGGTTGCACCATATAACAATAACCACAACAAAGCCGTCAAATCTCCGGTTAATTCAAATATGGGTTGCACCATTTCAGCAATAGTTAAATGACGTCATTACTAAAGCTAACCATAACTGCTCGATTTTGACCTGTTAATGATTTAGTTTTGGTAAAGTTTACTGTCAAAGTAATGACGTATGACTTTGACAGTAACAAACGACAACTGTTGACGGCGCACGTCAGTGTTAATGTTTTTGTTAAAGGTAATTTGGAATATAAAGGTAACATTAACTTAGCCAGTGGTGTTTACTCATTGTAAGAATTTTGAGTTGTCGATTTGCAGTTTGATTATTTACAAACGTATTTATTACGCATTTGACTCACTTTGACTCACACATTTGACTGGATAGCTTGCGAGTTGCAATTCCATTTACAATAAATTTTAATATAAGTAATAAAATCAACTATGTAAGGCGGTAACTTAAATACAATTAGATATATCGATATACATTTTTTGTTCGATGAATGTTCCATGATTTTTCAAGTATTAGAAAACGTTTAATTTCAGGGTCCAGAAACCCCTTTTTAGGCTGTAAATGTATGTAAAAAAAATATTACGGTTAGAATGAGAGTTTGCATGATAATTGTGTCTTACAGTCGTTTCTATTACTAATATTACCGTAAATATTTTATCCCAATTTCACAAAAATAAGAGGTTCTTAGGTTTGAAAGTTATAACAATCTTTATCTTTCCGTTACAAGAACAGTAAAAGGATCATTAAGGGTTTAGTAAAAAAATAACTACTCAATTAATTTCGTTTTTATGTATCATAAAGCAAAAACAGTTAAATTATTAAGTATTATTAGGTATAAATGTTTCAGGTACTAGGACGTGATTTATGGCTTTACGCACATCCTAAATAGTTTTATCGCGTGTAGAGTTATCAAATAATTGGTTAAAGGTTATCTGTGAATAACAGAATCCTATGACTAATAAGATTTTGTAAATCGCGGTTTATTTTATTCTTTTGGATAATAGGGGTAAAAATAGTACCTGTGTTTGTTTCTGAGTAGTTATTATTTTTATAGACTTACCTGTGTTTATGAATAACAAGAAACAAGAAGTAGGTGTTTCGAGTTATTGTTTTCACTTCCGTCCTTAGTTTTAGTTGGAGCTACCTCTGTTGCTGTTATTTCCATGAACGCTCCATTCCTTTCACTGGATGATTTCCAAATATTCAATGTAGGTATAATGGCAGTTAAAATAAGAACTGTAGTAGAAAGTACCACCCCAGACCATATCTTGATATAAAAAAAAACTATACTTATCTGTAGTTTTTTGTTATTTTGTCTCAGAATGTTCACTTCTGGGTTAACATATAATTTTAAAGTACATAATATGTTATAAAGAAGACAGTATGTTTGCTAGTTAGGTAAGACGTCAGTTCTGTAGGCAGAACATAGCTTTCCTTTATATTTTTACTCTACATTTCAAAAGAGCCTCGATGCACCAGAGGAAAGTTGGGTGAGTACACATGGGCATCATTGATCGTAGGTGAAATTAATTGGATTGATGGATTGATGTAATGGATTGATTGATGCTTTCTGGCTATTACTTATAACTTGAAGAACCTAAGTATCTTTTTTAAATTAATGATTGATCCGAGTAAAATTTGTTAAAATTTTAGTAATCAATGCAAAATCATTCAAGGAGTTTATTGATATCATTCAATAATTAAAAATATTTAAAAAAAAATTTAGTGTTAAAATTATGCGTCAACTAGAATGACCATTTTACTCTGTAAATTAAATTTATAATGAATTCTTGCGTCGTAAGTGGAATACATGTTTTGACTTAAATTCACATTATTAATGTAGCTAGCTTACGAGTTCTCATTACATTATGTATATAGCAACTTATAGGCTAAATTAATTTACTTATTTGGCGGTTCTTGTATGCGAAATTGCAACATAATATTATTTAAAGGATATTATAGTTGAATATTGTGCAAGTGTGACTCAAATGTTAAATAAATGAAACGATAAAACTGTAGAGTTTATTGTTTAATAAAGGGTAAAAAAATACATCTATTTAATAAAATTAAGTTATTAAATACAAAATCATACAATAACTCAACAAAGTATTTCGAGGCTTATACTAAAAATTGTGTGATAACTGAGAAAACTTAACTGAATGAAGATTTTAATATTTAGCTTCATATTTCTACCTTAAACGTAATATAAAGTCAGTCGCGCATACTAAATAAAAATTACATAGAACAACATGTGATCTTACGTACAAACATGGCAAGGAACATTTCGTAAGTCGAATTGTGATAAATTATCTTGTCTGCGACCAGTATTTATGGTCTAACTGAACTTGTTTTAGTGCTTAAGGCCGTTCAAACAAATGTGTCATACGAGGGCAGAAGAAAAGTTTTGTAATAGAGGACAAATATGATTGATGTGCTCAGCAAACAAATTGTAATGTTTTTGTGATATATTGCAAGGCGAGGCCGTATTTCTTTTTACCAAGAATAGCTAGTGCCAAGCCCTGTGAATGACATATGAGCTACCGAAGGGGCTTCAGAGTAAGTGATCGTAGCTTTCAAAGGTTGGCTTTGAACAATCGGAACGTTTTGGTATGATGAAATACCAGATGAAACCAAATTTGAAGAAATCGCTTTACTGACTGACTTGGAATGAGCTGACAAAGGATTTTGGACAAATAGGGCACTGAACGGTGGGCTGTTTTGCGTGTTTGAGATAATATTCAAAGAGTTTTGCGTTGGCGTCGATTGAATATTATGGCTTAAAACACTGTCGTAGTTTTGAGTATCAATATAACTTAATCCGTAATTATATAATCCTGTATTTGGTACGATTCCCGGAGCACCCTGGTGTTGTATGTGATTTTCCTGTACATTTTCATAAATCGGTGCTGGTTGTACGTTGTACCGAACATTGTTACTTGTGGAATACGATGGGGCTGGTATGAGATTCGTGCTTATTACACCGGCCCTCGTTTGAACGACGGCTACTAGAAACACAAAAACCTGCAACAGAAAAAATAAAACTTACCTGTATACATCTACTCAAACTTTGGTTTTTGTTAGTTCAAAATACAAAAGCCTTGTAAAATAAGTACAAAAAATACAAAAAATAGTTCAAATAAACAAGTTACCTTCCACATAGTTCTCGCTTTCTTATCACTAGTTCGAAAAACTTAATGATAATTTCTCCAAAGGGCTCTGAGCTTTTATACACTGACGTATAATCCCTTGAACTCCACCTTACTTAAAACAATGGCCGACGTGTGATTGAATGCAGCAATTAATAATACTTCCAGTTACCCTTGAACCCTTGACATTTCGTTTAAGTAACCTCGTTTTTATTTTAAACCTGTTGATTATACGTTATTGTTATTATGAAAAAAGCCAACGAAGTCATAAAGTTTTATCCAATATAATATGTATTTTATATTAAGGGGTGCCGTGACAGTTTAAAAAACAGTACTCAATTTAGTTACGCGTTCAGTTTGGTTGAGTGCTCACTGATACCAATTTGGTAAAATTTATATTAAAGGATTTTGAGTTATTCGAGCCAGCAAACGCGAACCGGGTTAATAAATTAGATACAACTATAAATAAATAAATAAATACAACTAGTAAACACTACTTCTAACTATTTAAAGATCATCGTCAATACCTATAAAAAATTTATATAAAAAATTTCATTCCTATTCTCACATCTTTTGAATCTTACTCTTCAAGAACTCCAGAAATTCAAAGCTTTAAGTGAGCAGTTGTTGGAAGAAAGGAATGATAGTGAAAAAGAAATGACAGTATTATTAAATATAAATAAATCAATGAAACATGAGTTACTGAACTTACACACACAGCTTTTAGAAGTCTCAGAACAACGGGACCACCTTCAGGGGATAGTGAATGGGTTTGACAAAGATAGTAATGTCTTGCAAGATACGCTTGATCATAACAATGACCTTAAAAAGCAACTTTGCAATTCATATACTAAAATAGCATGTTTAGAGTCTAAAATAAATCAGGAGACAGTAATTCAGACCCAATCATTGTTCGATGAGCTTGTCTGCAGTAACCATGACATGGTCACATCAGTTCCCTCAGATTCTTCTTTAATAATTGATTTAACAAGTGACATTTCAATGAGTGCAGACCCTGCATTAGAATCTTGGGGAACTGTACAGAATAAAAACAATAAAATTCACCATACTGATATAAAATTGAGTAAAACTAAGTGTAAGAAAATTGTCGAAATCAATAAACCTATTCAGAGGAGCTCTAAATTTATCAAAAAGCAAAGCATTTTATGTAAAACTATTCCAAGTAAAAATAAATGTTTAAAACTAAATAATGAACTGATATTCTGTAAAAGTAACTTGGAGCAGAATAGGTTAACCTATGAAAGTGACATACGGAAATTAAATGTAGAAATGTAGAGCTACTTATTCTAACCAATAAGTATGAAATTTCTCAAAAAGAAATTAAGGAACACATTCTAGCTATGGACAATTTGATTGAAGTGTCTAAATATAATCATGACCGGTTTGAGCCCCTTACCAATTATTATGAAAGTAATTCAAATAATACTACATCAGATTGCCCTCTGCCAATATCCAGTCAAACTGAGGAGCCATATGTTACTGAGCATGTAGTATCAAACTCAGGTAGAAGCTTAATTAATAAGTCAAATAAAAGTGAATTAAATATAATTATGTATAGCGATGAACTTGGTAAGAAAATGGGATTGCAACTTACTCGGTGTGTTGGGGGGCCAATAACATATTATTGTTACCCCGGTGCTTCATATTATGACATAGTTGATAAAATTACATCCCGTACATTTAACCCTAATACAATATTGATTATTTTAGTTGGCAGATGTAAGCAACTAAGTAGGAAAACAATGACAGCTTGTTTTGCTAGATTGAATTGCAAGCAGAATCTTAGTAAAATTATTTTGTTTGCATTTCAATTTACCCAGAATCCATCAGAAAATAATATGAAACATCGACTAAATATAGATGTACAAAATATGACATGTTGTCATAGCGAAAAGTTTCAGTTTATTGATTTAAATAAATTTATTAATAAGCCTTATATGACCAATGATAGGTACAATTTGTACAATTATGACCTGCGACAGATAGCATACCCGGTATCATATATTTTATACATAACAGTCAATTCGTTGACTACAACCGCTGCTTCTATTGAGCAGTCACTTCATTCTTTTGACCCATTGGAATGTAATATTCCAAAACATAGTATTAGGGATAATTTAAACATAAGAAGTTAGTGACTACAGATCAGACATCTAGCAACAGTATTCTAAGCAGTAATTTAAGCAATAAAAATGTAAAAAATAATTTTCTGAACATAGTCCATCAAAATATGCAGGGAATTGATGGTAAGGCATTACAGATTGAACTATTCATAAACTGTGAAAATATTCATGTACTATGTATCACAGAACACTGGCTCACACAGTGTCAAATTATGTCTTCATATAAGAATCATGTAATTGCTAGTTCATTCAACAGAGAACAAACAACTTGCGGCGACTCAGTGATAATTACTCATAAGAGCCTAACATTTAATGAACGCACTGATATTGTAAGTCTGTCTGCTGAGCGATCAGTTGAAATAGCCTGTATTGAGATAGGGAATATTGTTATAATAAGTGTATACAGACCCCCATCCTCACCGTTTGAAGTATTTGAGAGCACTATGGACGAGGTATTACATAGAGTAAATAACAAAAACAAAGAAATAATTATTTGTGGCGATTTTAATATTGATTTATTAGTAGAGACGTCACAAAGTAAACGATTCTTGAATCATTTTAATTGTTACAACCTAAAAAATCTCTTCTTAGAGCCTACGCGAATCACAGCAACCTCGTCTTGATAACATTTTTACAAATTTAATGCCTTGCACAAACTCAGTAATTAACAAACTACAATCAGATCATAGAGGGCAGTTGGCCACTTTTGATATTGGGCTAAAAAAGACTCTAAAAAGAGAAATTACCTTTATACCCATGAATCAGCGACGGCTTGAAACATTTAGGAAAAATGTGTTTGAATAAACATTTAAATTAGATAACTGTGGAGATCCTATTACTCAATATAACTCAATTCATAATATAATTAAAAATGAATATGACTCTGTTTTAAAAAAAAAAGCAAATATGTGTAAATAATAATTTATTTAGCTTTAGTGACTGGGCAACAGTGGGAATATGCAGAAGTAGAAATAGATTATATGAATTGTACAGTGAAATAACTTATAATCATAATAAGACATTTTATGAATATGTTAAAAATTATTCAAAATTATTTAAACGAGTATGCAGTGTAGCTAAATCTAATTACATTAATAATAAAATTCAATATAGTACTAACATTTCAAAAACTGCATGGAATATAATTAATCAGGAAACTGGGAAAGCAAAAGAACCGCACACCAAATATAATTTAAAAATTAATGATAAAGTGTTGTCAACCGACAGAGAAATTGCTGAAGCATTTGAAATTTTTTTTAGTGCCATCCCTGTGTCATCTACTTCGAGTATTAATTCATGTTCCACTCTTGCATAGTCACTGCTAATGGAAAATTTAATTTCATGCGATATTGGTTTCATCTTTGAACATGTTACTGTTCCACAAGTTTTAAATGCATTTAATAGCATTAAAGTAAAAAATACTGCCGATTAAGATGGATTTTCTGTTAAAATTAATCAATCTGTCATTGATGGTATAGCCCCGTACTTAGCCAGCCTTATATTTAATGACTGTGTTGATAATGGTGTTTTTCCTGATTTAATGAAATTGAGTAAGGTCAATCCAATATTCAAAGCAGGTAGTATGTCTGACCCTAATAATTTTAGACCTATATTTAAGATTTAAGATAAGATATATAAGAATTTTGAAAAATTAATTTTTTATTAATTACTTTCTCATTTTTATGGTAATAGTTTAATGAATTTTAAGCAATTTGGTTTCACGCGGGATCGCTCAACAACCGATGCCGGTGTTGAGCTCATAAAAACGTATTCAGCGCCTGGGAGGAGTCGTGTGATGCTATTGGTGTCTTTTGTGTCTTGTCCAAGGCGTTCGACTGTGTGGATCATAATACTCTACTCATGAAAATGCACTATTACGGCATAAAAAACCGAGCGCTTGCCTTGATTAAATCATATATTTCCAATAGAAAACAGAAAGTTGCAATAAATGGAGGAAAATCATCAGGATCAGCAGTGACAATGGGTGTGCCCCAGGGCTCAGTTCTTGGTCCTTTTCTATTTTAAGTATATATCAATGATCTGCCATCGGTCGTTAAGAATCAATGCGAGGTCATATTGTTTGCTGACGATACTTACTTCTTATTTAAAATCAAAAGACAAGAAACTGACTATCGAGCAGTAAACAAATGCATCTCCAACACAGAGTGGTGCTTCTCAGCTAATAATTTGCTCCTCAATGAAAAAAAAAACGAAATGTGTTAAATTTACATTGCTAAATGTCAAACAGGTAAACACAAACATTGTAGTTAAGAGCCAGGAACTGACTCCTGTTAACTCAACTGTATTTCTGGGCATAACCTTAAAGGCCAAACTCCAGTGGGGACCGGGGGAAAAAAATTAGACAAATTTCAAATGAAACAACTGCTCGATTAGTCTATTTTGGTTACTTCCACAGCCTCATGACATATGGTATTCCGTTGTGGGGGAGTGGTGCCGACATCGATACTATATTTATTCTGCAGAAAAGAGCTGGTCGCGCAATCTATCAGCTCAGTCCAAGGGTGTCACTTAGAAGTAAATTTAAGGAAATAAATATTCTTACTTTCCATTCACAATATATTTTAGAAAATTTAATGTATGTAAAAAAAACATAACCTTGTTCAAAAGAAAAAAAGATCTGCACAATGTTAACACAAGAGGAAGAAATATGCTGGCAGCTCATAATAGTAGGCTTCATAAAGTCACTAACTCATTCATGGGTCAATGTATACGCTTTTATAATAAGGTTCCTGAGGATATCCAAGGTCTTCCTATTGACAAATTCAAAGAAGTTATAAAGCAGAAGTTGCGTGCAAAAGCATATTATAAACTACAGACGGCCTATTTGGTGTGGAGGTAAGTAGCCTTGCCTTCCATGCCAGAGGTCCCAGGTTCGAATCCTGGTAGGGGCAGATATGTTATTATATTTGCTGTCTAGTCATGGATGTGTATTTACGTTTATTTAAGTTTATTTCTAATATTTATATATAAAAAATATCTACGTGTGTTAATATATATCTTAAGTTTATTTATCCGTTACCTAGTATCCATAGCACAAGTTTTTAATGATACTTAACTTGGGCTAGATAATGTGGTGTGATTGTTAGAAATATTTATTTATTATTATTTATTTATTTATTATTTTCCTATTATTTGGATGATAAAAGCCCTTGGGTATAATCCCCTCATTAACAGGATTGTAGACATTGACATAGACATCAATTTATTTACACTTCACATAATACAATAGGTACAGAAACATTTTTAACATAATACACACTAACACAAAAGTTCACAACATAAGAAAAAAGAAAAAGACAAAAAAAATATTATAGACATAGGAAACAGTAAAAAACAAAAACTAAAACTAACAAAATTGTGCAAAATGTAAAATAGTATTTGTAACAAAATATGTGTAATGTGTCTGTATGTTCGTCGAGTTCTTCGTTCCGAAGAATATCTAAAGCGTCATTGTTACTAAAGTACGTCTTCTTATGGTAGCGTCGGGTGATGGGTCGCTCACTTCCCTCTAATATGGTTGAGGAGGGCGATGGCTGGATCCCGCGTTAACTCGTCAACGGGTGCCGTTTGAGGGTGTTCGTCGTTTGGATACTTGGGGGGAGGGAGACTTGCCAAGCTAACAGATGCAGATAAGAATAATTTTGTATAGACATAAAGAGACTCTGTAAATTTATTTTGAAAAAAAAATATACCCGTGAAGTTTCTTACCTGTTCTTCTTCACGAAGGTTTTTTTCGAACTGTGGTAGAATCATGTTTTATTTGACGTCAATAAGAACAAGTGATTGTCAATGTTGAGAAATAAATATTTCATTTCATTTCATTTTATTTCATAATATTCTATTTATCTTAGAATGTTTTAGCTCTTAATATTTTTATATTGTGTAAAAACAAGAATACAAAATGACTATTCAGTATATAATCAAAAAAATCCACTAATTTATGAACTGGCTTTTGCTTCCCACTTGGCTCGCTTACGATACTTACAAACAACAATTCTATAAAAATTAAGTAAGCATTTGTGGTAAAAATTAGCCTGTACATCCAATTCCAGTCCGAAATATTTCATCAAATTAACTTAAGGTCGTCTAAAAATGGGTTCAATCTTATAAACGTTTATATATTTCGGATATAAAGTTTATGTTTAAAAAAAGAATTCAAACATCGATTTGAATACTATAAACGAAAGCATATTACAAGATGTCAAAGATTAAGAAATGTCTGGCCTTTAAACAAGTGATCTTAATCTAATATTACGCAAGTGAGCAACTGTCGCGAAGGATTATGTTGAACGTCTATCAACGAAGTAAACTAAAGTTTGGAAAGGAATTAACATAATAGAGGAGAGGGTATCTTTGTTTTGATAAACAAAATCCTTAGATAAGCGCACTAACTGTATGTTCACATGTATCACCACAACGCAATATTAGGGGTTAGTTAAAATAAATATGCAATAAAATTATGTATGTTGTAAATTAAAAGGAACAACTTTAGTTCGTTAACACACATCTGTGTTAATCATGAATTTTGTTGGCTTTAGGATTTATGCCTAATAGTTTTTTTTTTAGGAAGGTTGAAGTTGACCGGGGTGGTAGCATCGGGTGACGGGTCGTTCACCCTCTACTATGGTTGAAGAGGGCGATGGCTGGATCCCGCGTTAACTCGTGAATGGGATCCGTTTGAAGGTCGTTTGGATACTTGGGGCGAGGGAGACTTGCCGAGTTAACAGATGCAGATAACATAATATAATTAATAATGCAGATAAAATTCAGATAACATAGAATAATTTTGTATAGACATAATGAGACACTTTGAATTTATTTTGAAAAAATATACCAGTGAAGTTTCTTGCCAGTTCTTCTTTTCGAAGGTTTCTCCGAACTGGTGGTAGAGTCATGTTTTATTTGACATCAATGAGAACAAGTCAATGTTGACAAATAAATAATGGAATTTTGATTTTTTTGCCTTCCTAAAAAGGGTCTGATACGTTGGAAAGAAACATTGGGCATTCTAATTGTAAAAAAATAAAATGGTTTCATTTAAAAGTCTTCTTAGTCCTTTTTAGATGGTTTTGTAAGACTTTTTTACCGGTGTTTATTTTTCGTCCAATTGTCCAATTAAGGAAAATTGAAACTTTATAATGATCTCAGAAATAAATAAGCTTACTATGATTAGTATTATGACCCACCTGATGGTAATTGGCATCCCCACCCATGGATAGCATTAATCGTAGGTGTTTAATTAATTAATACTAGTGCGAATATAATGTTCACTAATGATGCGCTAAATCAAATATAATTATCATACGACTGAAAGAGGACCAGATACTTTCTTCACGAACAAGGTTCAAAAATTAAGGTCATTAATTGTATAATTGCATTCACAGTTTGTATCATAAATAATTTTTAAGATCGTTAAGTTCTATTCACTATAAATAAGGTAAGAAATATTTACTTACAGACACTTTGATCACAGGTCAAGTGAACTTCTCAGGTTAGTTGGGTATATGACACCATTTCAAATGCAAGTTTATATAATTTTTTTAGAATTTTTTTTTGAAAAGTAATGTTCAGAATTGTATGGCGAAATTATATAGATTAGAAACCTTGAAAAATGAGCGTTATGCATGTTAACGCTGTATCTACGTAGCTATTATATATTTTATCCAAACGCCCTACAATATTTAGTTTTGTATAGAGCGTTTTTCGGCGACCCGCAGTAGCTCTTCAAACGTTTCCTCAGTGTATCTAGAAGACTATTCACTGTAAACATATTGTTACTTCTGCAATATTTCTATAATTTTGATAAACTATTTAAATATGTAATAAATAATTATTATTAAATACCCACTAAAGCCATTTGCCAGATTTTCGGTATAAAATTGATAAAGCTTATTTAAATTAAATAATATGTTGCAAAAAAATTATCTAAATATAAAATGAAATGAATAATAAAGTAGTAGATTTAGATTAACACGATGTTTGTATTGTCACTAAGTAAGTAAAGCCTGTGATAACATGGACCTTTCATGTAGCATGTATACTTAGACATAAAATATATTTCGTAAGACATTTTCACATAAACGTTTATGTTCTGATGAAACGGACAGCTCCAGGCTTAAAATTCAAGGCGCTAATCTCGCTGTGAGCTTGACGTGAATGGCTTTGAGCTACTATTTTTTGCAAATAGTAATTTAATTGCTGGTTATGGCGTCATCAAGTACCTGCATCAAATTACGGTTTGTGATTATCCTTCTGTACGAATAACAAGCCTGTCTCAAGAACACATTAAAATTAGTGCATGACAGGCTTAATTAATTTCCTCAGCCTAATCGTTTAAAACCGCTTTTAACAATAAGTCTACAAAGATTCTCTCTTACCGCCCATGTTTTATTAATGTCCCTTCGAAGGCCGCATCGAAGGCTTCACTATTAAACTTTCATTACAGAACCTCCTTACTTATGTATGTATGAGTTTGCTAATTACTTTACATACAATGGCTCATGAAAAATAATGGCAATTCAATAGGTTGTGTTGTTTTGTTTTTCGCTGAATGAAGATGTTTCTTGATTTGAGTTTGGTTTGTTAAGGTATTTAAAGAAGCCTTATTGTTTTTAATTAATTAAATAATAATTTAGACATGAAAACATTGTGATAATTCAGATTTGGTTATACGAGTCGATATGTAATTCGAAGGGTTTATGGCGTAGTTCATATAGTAACAAGGCTTCATGTACATGAAGCCTCGGGTTCCAACCTTGGAATTGAAATAAAATATTTATTTCTCAAAATTGACAATTTCATTGTTCTTATTGACGTCAAATAAAACATGACACTACCACCAGTTCGAAAAAATCTTCGTGAAGAGAAGAACTGGCAAGAAACTTCACTGGTATATTTTTTCAAAATAAATTCAAAGTGTCTCATTATGTCTATACAAAATTATTCTATGTTATCTGAATTTTATCTGCATTATTAATTATATTATGTTATGTGCATCTGTTAACTCGGCAAGTCTCCCTCGCTCTAAGTATCCAAACGACCTTCAAACGGATCCCGTTCACGAGTTAACGCGGGATCCAGCCATCGCCCTCTTCAACCATAGTAGAGGGAAGTGAACGACCCGTCACCCGATGCTACCATCCCGGTCAACTTCAACCTTCCTAAAAAAAAAAAAACTATTAGGAATAAAGCCTAAAGCCAACAAAATTCATGATTAACACAGATGTGTGTTAACGAACTAAAGTTGTTCCTTTTAATTTACAACATACATAATTTTATTGCATATTTATTTTAACTAACCCCTAATATTGCGTTGTGGTGATACATGTGAACATACAGTTGATGCGCTTGTCTAAGGATCTTTGAAGAAAATGCCTTTTGAGAAATTACCTACGTCAATTTGATTGAAAAATAATGTCTTGTCTGACCTAAATTGCAATTTACATACACGCATAATTGCAAGAAAATTATCTCCTTGTTTGTTTTTATGTATGAAGATTTAGTAAAGTTAAGCTTTGATTATACTTTTTGTTTGTATCAAAGACTATATTAAAACATAATTCCCTGAAATGAAATATTTCCTTCTCAACATTGACAATTATTTGTTCTTATGTATGTCAAATAAAACATGACTCTACCACCAGTTCGAAAAAACCTTCGTGAAGAAGAACTGGCAAGAAACTTCACGGGTATATTTTTTTAAAAATAAATTTACAGAGTCTCTTTATGTCTATACAAAGTTATTCTTATCTGCATTCGTTAGCTCAGCAAGTCTCCCTCCCCCCAAGTGTCCAAACGACGAACACCCTCAAACGGCACCCGTTCACGAGTTAACGCGGGATCCAGCCATCGCCCTCCTCAACCATATTAGAGGGAAGTGAGCGACCCGTCACCCGACGCTACCATAAAAAGACGTACTTTAGTGACAATGACGCTTTAGATATTGATCGGGACGAAGAACTCAACGAACAAACAGACACATTACACATGTTTTGTTACAAATACTAGTACACTCCTGTTGATGAGGGGATTATACCCAAGGGCTTTTATCATCCAAATAATCGGACAGTTTATAATATGCTTTAGCACACAACTTCTGCTTTATAGTTTCTTTGAATTTGTCAATAGGCTGACAATAGGTTTGACTGTAGTACTTTCTGACTGTACGTAAGTTCCCCATAAACAATCAACATCCACTATGTATGAGCGTATTCAATGATGTCATTGGCTCAGCATGATGATTTAATTTATAAATTCAGAACTCGGGCGCTACGTCCTACATTTGGGTCCCTGGTATACATGCCGGATGTATAAAGTATATAAATAAAGAAAAAATCTTGTGCCAGATAAGAAGGACATACCTAATAACAAAATGTGATCATACCAATCAGATCACATTTTTTTTTGCTAGGCCGCAAACAGCCGGAATGAAACACCTTTATTTCAAGATCTGTTATATTAAAAAAATATCTGAGATTGCTTTGTAATTAATTAATCTTGACTAACGATTGTTATATATCGACTGATAAGTAAGAGTTATATCCTGTGTAATTAAGATAATTTTTACTTTTATTTTTATTCGTTTGTGAGTGGTACGGTGGTAATTTCAAATAATTATGTGTGTATTTTCCACAAGTTTGTCGTTATCCATTAATGACGTAGATTTTCAAGCCGAATTTAAGTGTTAATTTACTAGGAAATAATCTTATAAAATCCGGGAACATACATTATCTATAAATAAATCACATCATCTAACTGTAAGGCCCCAAAGTAAGCAGAGCTTGTGTTATGGATGACCATACTGTGAACCGGGGGGGATCCCAGAGTAAACATACGTATATGATATGAATACAAACGACCATTACCCGAGTAAAAACTTCTGTGTTTATCACACAAATTAATGCCCTGGACAGGACTCGAACCTGGGACCTCCGGCGTATTAGGCACGGCTTGTACGCTACTCGGCCGTGTACATTGAAAAGAACTCACTAACACAGTGCTTATTCAATATTCCCTCAAATGTAGGTATTAAAAATTTTATTTAAAAAAAGGTATGATTATTTTGAGCTACCTTTTCCAACATTTTATTTTTCCATCAGAGCTTAAAAAAATATCCAAAAAAGCTCTGACATTTCACTTAAATTCAGTGTTAAAGTTTCGTTAGCAAGCGACTCAGCGAGCCCGCGCTTCAGTCGAATATAGCCTATGAAACTGCAGTTCACAGGTATTTGTTCTGAATTCTAAGTGTAACTGGAATTCAGTAAAAGCTGGAATTTTAGGACAATAGTTAGTTTTTGACTTTTATGCGGAAGTATGCGATTCCTAATTAATGCTGTGCTGAAGACGAACATTTTTGAACATTGTTTCGTGGTTTTGAAGTTAAATTATTAAGTAAGTTAATTTAAGGTTTGTAAAGCAAAACGGTTTACGCTCTTTGGTGTATTTGAATGTTTATTTATATGTTTTATTCATTCTACTGAGAACATAATTTTAAGTCTTTGGGTAATAAACAATTTCGTAATTTTGCTGAATGTACGAACGTGGTTTATATATATTTAAATGTTTTAGTATATCGTTGTACTCTATTTGTTTTCCTTTACTAAGGAATATGATCATCATATTAATTTACTAACTCATTAACATAAATAGTGACAAAAGTTGAAAGCATTTCAATTTCACTTGCGTAACATATAACAAAGCCTTGTGACAGGCACTTGGCACCTCTCTGCGTGGGCGGGATCTAAATAAATGTCAATGTTCTTTTACATGTTTCTAACGGAAAACAAATTTGAATTTCTTGTATAAATAAAAGTGTACTAATAAGTTTCCGAGTGTGCGAGGAAACATCGAGCGATTCGACTGCTTCACTGACTTCTTTAAAAGGACGTTTTGAAACAAAAAATAAAATTGTTAAAGTAAATGATTAACAAGTACGTTATTCTATATTTATGTATTATTTTATTTAGGTAAGTACTACACGTAATACACAGTAATACACAGTCAGTAACAAACATATTTACAGATAGTGAACACAATTAGACCTAAAGTACCATTGTATAAATATATATATAAGAATATATAAGAAATATATTGAAAGGATATTAGCACACGCAAGTAAGAACATATATGAAATACAAACAATAAAAATGTTACAAATAAATGACTTGTTGTTGATACATATTAGATTGACAAAGTATATTAGAAACAAAAATAAAATGCAAAGTTTAGAAAAGGGCCTGTATTGTTTGATATGATGCTTATCACCACCTTTTGGTATAGGGGTTACTAAGGCTTTTTTCAAATGTTTGGAAAGGAGGCTGAGTAATCGTGGGCTAGACAGTTAATAGGTGGAAATTCATGTCAAAAAATAAGTTATATTAACCTTATTATAAATATAATAAACCGCGAACGATTTAATTTCTGGAAATGAAATAAATTCAAAATATGTAATTTCACTGTGATTTTTATGAGTGGAATTTAGTTTTAACGTTGGCAATACAGATTTTTTCCCCCAATAACGAGCAAAAAGAACGAACGCCAAGTACGTCATTGACGAGTCACTCACTCAATCATGCCGTCAAATGGCTGCCATTCTGATACTCGTTTGTTTGGCTTTGTTCCATGCGCTTGAGTTGTTTTGTGGTTTTCCTATTTTTTTACGACTTACGCTTGTTATACGGACTAACTACGACTTTTCTTTACTCAAATACTTTCTGCTTGCCTACCGGATCCCGACAACCCGCCTTACACGACGAATATTAGATTTGTTCCCTTGGATACCCGATTTTGCATTTCGACATGGATCGTTGTGTTAACTGCGGCATTGCGTTTGGTCGCTGTGCTACTGTTGGCAGACGAGTTTTAAATGAAGAAATATTGGTTGTGATTTGACAATAGCGTATGACTGAAACAGTAAGTAACTTATTCTTGCGAATAATTTCAAAGTGAACAAGATAGTGGTTAAGATAAATGTTTATGCTATTTTGGGGAGCATACAAGGGGTGAAATACATACACGATTCGTTTTGGGACATCATTAAGTATAGTTTATTTAAGTAGTTTATTGAACAGTCCAACGAAATAATTTAAAATAACATTCTCATAACCTAACGAAACTTTATATGACACTACTAAAATATCTTATAGCTTAACTTCTAGAAATACAAATGTTTTGAAATTTTAGGTGAACACTTCAAATGTGTGTTTCTTATGGAAAACACTATTTCCAAGTTGTTAACACCATAACCCAGAAATGTATGGGACGGTATCTGCCTCCTTTTATGCATATGTATGTTTATATGGATGAGAATATTATACCTATTTAGTAAAACATGTTGAAGTAAAATTGCATACTTATTTGTTTCGTATGAAAAATGATAAAGAATAGGATGGTACACGCTTGTCCAAAAGGTAAGTCTCACTATACGTTTGAAAGATCCAGAATTAAATTTGTCTAGAAAAGCAGACGCAGGCAGATCATTACATTCTTTGGTAACACGAACCA
This sequence comes from Marasmarcha lunaedactyla, assembly GCA_923062675.1. Taxonomy (NCBI): domain Eukaryota; kingdom Metazoa; phylum Arthropoda; class Insecta; order Lepidoptera; family Pterophoridae; genus Marasmarcha; species Marasmarcha lunaedactyla. Next base: position 10,316,870 of record OV281351.1, read on the forward strand.
AAAACGACCAAACGTTTTGTTTAGTATTGCCGGCCGTTGGAGAAAGAGGGAAGATTCAATCAACTCATCAAGAGTTGCCGCACACTCTTCACAGTATGATTAGTAAAAAGGTGAACATTTTAAATCAAATCGAAAAGGGGTCTGTCTTTGACGACCGACTAGCTGGTTAGTACCCCTGCCTCATACGCCGGAGGTCCCAGGTTCGAGTCCTGGCCGGGACATTCATTTGTGTGATGAACAAAGATATTTGTTCTCAGGTCATGGTTGTTGTTATTTATTTATGTATGTTTATTCTAGGTGTCCCCCCAGGTCGCTGTATGGTCATCCATGTCACAAGCTCTGCTTACATTGGGGCCTTACAGTTGGTGTGTCTGTCTGGGGATTTATTATTATTATTTATCATTTATCTGAAAATACTTAATAGAAATTGGAGCCCTTTATACATTCGTGATATAAAGTTTCAATCCTAAGCCTTACCTAAAAACAAAACAACAAAAATATGTTATATTTTTTAATTACTGAGAAAATCACAATAAGCCGCGTAGGTATTCATAGAGAAAAGTAGGAGAAAACTCCTTTAGTTTTCTTAGAAAGTTTGGTACAATTTCAGTGAATTAAAATTGGTACGTGAGGTTTTTTAATGTCATTTTGCGTAGGCATTTGACTAGTGTGACTGTTATTTTAAGAAAAAATTCATACAACAAACATGCTTGTATAATATGAAATAAGGGCATTTTATAAAACTTTTGGATAGAGGACCATGGCTAAAAGTCTTTAATACAAAACATTTCTAAAAAACACGTTAGGATTCAATCTTACCCGGGTATTTCACATAAAATGTCAAACCATACCTATAAAACAGTTCTGCGCTGCACATACTTCAGCTTAACTCAGCCGAGGAACCAAAAATTTAATCTACTGATCTATATTTGATATGTCTAGAATTTTACGAACTGTCCATTCTGGCCTGATATATTTATTTTTAACTATACGGATATCGTAGTCAAACACTGCTGAAAAGGCAGTGATTCTTATCTCTTATTATCTCACTTGTTACAGTATTTAATCATCCTAAAATGCTAGGTGCTTTTCTTGCCTTGGTAATATTTTAGTTAAAAGGAAAAAATTTCCAAATAACAAAAACCTGAGCAATAGTTCAGTATGTAAAGAAAAAAAAATGTAAATTCGAAAACCATTTGGAGATATTACTTTTCTATGTGTTGTCAGAAACAACTCGCAGAATAATGGCATTGAGCTTATTTTAACAATAACGCACAAATGAAATTTACTCTCATTCAACCTCTGTATGACGTCATTGAATACTTCTAATTACTCTTTGGTTAAACTGTCATGTAAATATTTGTGAAAATGTTTGTAAGTTTGTTAAATGTCTGTCACAAGAACACATAGAAAGTTGTATAGTTGTTTATTCCAGGTATAACAATAAACTTTGTAATGTGATTTTAAAAAGATAACCACTCTATGACGTCATCGTACGAAATCCTATAAAATATTATTTCCATTTAAATACTGCACAGAAGTTAGAAATATTTAAATTGTTTTCTCGAAATACCTAATTTTTTGGGAAAAATATTTAAAATAGGATATTTTAAATTACTTTATATAGCAAATCGTAAACTCAACCGAATAATTTTATTTTTTAAACATAAGTGAACGATAAAAGATGAGCTCGGAACCCCTTCCCTCAAATGGGGTTAGTGCTTTGATATGGCAAAATACAGGCGTAGAGGGGTACTCTAAAACAAGGTGACGCGATATTTGTTAAAAAACGGAATCGTTTTTTTTAACTTTGTTAAAAAGTTTTATTTGTGAAAAAGTTTTAAAGTACCTGACTACGTGTTTGGCCATATCAAACCAATGTAAAATTTCTAATATTTTTAAAAGTGAACTGAATGTATTTCTTTGAACTTTCTAACTGACTCCGAATGTGCCTAGAACATTAATAAAATCTGCTTTTGGTAAAGCATCCGTATTACATTTAACAGGATAAAAGCAGCTGATTATACGCTGTAATGAGATTGAAGTTTATACTTTAAGTTAATTTAGCGAACCTTGGACCAAATAAGCCTTCTATACTCGTAAGTGTTTATTAAGTCATTACATTACAATTATCTGTTAAGTATTACTTTTTGTTGCAGTTGGAGTTGCAAAGAGCTGAATATGCTCTATTAACCTTCATACTGACAAAGTTTTAAAATTCCAGTAACTACTTACTGAACTTTATAAAATTATGATTGTTTCTAAAGGTTTTTGTAATTTGTTCAATTTTTAATTTATAAAGGAAACAGATGTTTTGCTGAGTGATTTGTAATATTTGTAAAAACTGCTACTTGGATGAAAGCCTGCAGTTTTAAAATAGTTTATTATATTCACGAATAAGTTTTCACCTTGGTTGTATTAATGACGTGTAAGACACAGGTGTGTGTGTGTGAAGTACAGTAGCAAAACCAGGATCTATAATGCTTAGGATTTATTTTTATTACAATATTTTTTAAGCACCAAAATGTAAAACTTCATTTATTGAATAGATAATCTAGTCGTCCGTGTTCCGTTAGACGCTTCTAAGTATAGATTTTCCTTAGCGAACTTAGATTCTATCTACAGACATTATCTAATTTTATATTAGCTTAGTAAAATCAATAAGCGTGTTAACCGTAATTCTTATTTATTTATTTATTTTATCGTTTTTGTAACTACAATATAAAATACATAATAAAACTTATAGATATTGTACAAAGGTACAGCTTATTTCTAACAGAAATCTCTTCCAGCAGACCTGAGACTGGAGAGTGTGTAAAAAGAGCAAATTTAGTGTACTAGTAGTACTAAATAAAAATACACATGTAAAACAAAAACAATAAATACATACACATAGGAAATAAATCCATATAAAATACAATAAACATACATACATACATACATAAATATATACATACCTACATAAATATAAATCGATAACTTGTAAATAAACTAGTGAAATAGTGACAGAAACTTAAATATTCGACAAGTAATGTTCTCTTACTCGTTTCTTGAATGAGGATAGAGTTTTGGATTCCCGAATTTCGTAGGGTAATGAGTTCCACAACCTTACCGCATGTATTGTGAAAGAGTAGGAAAAAAAGTCTGTTTTATGTAATTTTAAATTTAATAAAGTTCGCTTATTCACTCTGCAATGCTCATCTTCATTGTGCGCAAAGGAAAAACGGTCACTCAGGTAACGTGGAGAGCATGGGTTGTACAGGACGTTAAAGAGTACATTTAGGATGCGGGCGTTTCTACGATGTCTTATGGGAAGCCATCGGAGTCTTCTACGGTATTCAGAGACATGATCAAATTTCTTGAGACCAAAGATAAATCGAATACACAGATTCTGTAATCGTTCTAGTTTATTTAGGAGATCCTCAGTAATATCCAAGTAACAGACGTCTGCGTATTCGATAATTGATTGGATGAGGGTTTGAGCAAGAGAAATCTTGGTCTGAAACGGCAGAAAACTGCGAAGGCACTTGAGCTTGTGATAAGAATAATATACTTTTCTACTGATTTCACTGACATTTGCATTCCAAGTGAGACAAGAATCAAATGTAACCCCTAAGTTTTTAGCCGTGTCAGTGAACTCAATAGGAGTACTATCAAGGACAACAGAGGGCAAGTTGGTCAAATCGACGCAGCCACGCATATGCCGACTGCCAATAATCATGGCTTTTGATTTGCTCGGATTTACACACAAGCCGTATGACTTAGCCCAGTTACTGATGCAACTAAGATCTTTATTTATAGCAGCAATAGTTGCTGAACAATCTGGGACAGCAAAATGGCGGTAAATCTGCAAATCATCAGCGTAAAGGTGGAAATTACACGAAAGAACTGTGGTAATAGAGTCAATAAATACTAAGAAGAGCAGAGGGGAGAGAACGCCACCCTGAGGCACGCCCGCTACAAGATCACACCAGTTAGAGTGAGACTCACCATGGCGAACCCGCTGCGATCGGCCTCGAAGATAAGAGTTGAACCAGGCCACTGCAGAAGGAGAGACGTTTAGAGATGTTAAAGTGCCAAGGAGAATGTCAAAGTCGACATTTGATTAATAATTTGAGTATACCGTAAGTCGACAACTGCGCATCGCGCAATTGTGGGCGGAACTAAATGAAAAACAACATGTCATCTATAGCTTCAAATCCAATCATACACTTATAAAATAACGTGCATTTCTGGTTATTGTCACGTATTATCAAATAACTGCAAAATAGTGCATTACTTCTTTAAAGCTTATAAATCATATCATTCAAATACCTATAAATCATTAAATCAATATCACAGTTTTTGAAAGTAGGATTTTCTTCTCAATACTATTTGAAAACCAAATCAAACAACAATGCTAAAATACGTATATACACGGTGTGCCGTAAGAAGTGGGTCGCAAAGTTATGTCGGTGATAGAGTGGGTTTTCGTACATACGAAACAAATAAATACGAAGAAAATAGGTTAAGGATTAAAAAAAACATATTAAGACTTGATACCTTTGTTAAAAAAAGCTCATGTACCAGCGTTTAATTTTAAAGTTCCCAATAAAACCGAATGATGAGTAAAATGCTTTCCTAAAAATCGTGAGCGATAAAAAGCACAATCATTATCAATAAAAATAGACTTAAAAATTAAAAAAAAAAAAAGAATTGAATATCTGGCTCACGCCGTACGGGTCATCTTGTACAGATTGGGCCAACGATCGATCTAGATTTAGTTCCGCACTCAACCTCCAGAGGCAGCACTGCCATACAAACAAGAAGTGTATCAGCGCTGTGTTGTTTATAACCCTTTTTCTATAAAAAAATTACTTTTCTTTTTGATCGTGACGTGACCGAGCGCTCCCGTACGTGCATGGCTAGTCCTAACTAAAAATAAAACTACTTTGTGAAATAAAACATCTTTAGCACAGGCTGTAATTGTCCAGATCGATTTCTAGATTCTGGAAGAATTAGTTCGTTTCTTTTCGGGGAACAAATTCACAATGTCCGCAGCCAAGCTCGTCAAATAATAAGTAAATAACATTCTAAATGTATGTATACACAGCTAATGTATTAAATAATTGTATTATATTATTACACATTTTACAATAGGAGTTATACGTTTTTCCTAAGTGAGTATTTGATAAATTGCTGTCAATAAAAATTTCGCTGACGTATGAACGTAGGTACTATTTTTTGTTATAAAGGTACGTTAAGCATGCAAAACACATCACCGAAATTTACTATTTGTATAACATTTCTTATTTTTGTGCGAAAATTCACTGGAACACACTGGTTACGAATAAAATTTTTGTTGGCCACAACATTATATGCCACTACAATAAAAACATGCGTTGAAGAAAAAGAAAAAAGTCTCGCATAATAATATTAAACTTCTCTAAAAAAATATTTTCTCTATGCCCTTTGTAATTAGCCAATATAAAGAATAGCTGCAAACTGTACACTAAATTTGAAGTCAATGGAGTGTCTCAATCCGTTGACATTGATTTTCATCTCGATTGCTTGCTTATCGACACGATTAGGATGAAAGCGTTCCTGTCAGTTGATAAATGGGATAAAATAAAAAAAAATATTTTTTTTAGTACAGGTATTATAATAATGCACCAAAAAACAAAACGTCTTCAGTCAATAGTTTTCAGGATACAATGATATGTATGGGAATCATTTTCGAATGCCCGGAAGACGGTTCATAGTAAATGGTACAGAGTTATGGCGTCACAATTCAGTAACATAGGCTCTGAAAATAAGGATCGCGCTCATTGATTAATAAAACGTAACGTTTAGTAAATGTTGATACTTTAAACATACTTACTGTTTTAGTACTAAAGTTTTTACAAAATTTTAATATACATTTTAGCAGTAGTTTTATTTTCTCTTTTACCTTTATTTTTATATCAATCCCATCATTTTATTTTTCAAGCACTTTGAGTAATAATTTGTGTTTTCACAATTTAATAATTTTGAAACTTTAAAACCAAATTAAATTAAATTTCAATTTAAAACCAAACTACAAAAATCCCCTAAGGTAAGGCGCCAGCCCTCGCTTAATGAGTTACAGATAAAACAGGTATATTATTAAATAGCTATTATATAGACTAATCTTTAATCTTTACACCGCCTCAGAAGATTGTACAGTGCTTGCGTTCGCCTAAGGTCCAGTTACCACTGGATACACCTGGACTATATAAAATTAACTGCAGGCGAAACAAAAAGATCCGTTTCGTTACGCCTCAAAGAACACCTATAAGCTGTCAAAAATAATGACATTAATAAGTTAGCCATCACCGAACATCTGCTAGACTCGGGCCCCAACCACTGGATGGAGTTTGACAACACTCGTCTACTGTCTACGGAACGACGATACATACCTTGAATAATTAAAAAAGCCTTAGAAATAAATAAATATTGGAACAATTTCCATCGTGGCTTTAAATAGTCTAGTACGTGGAAACCAGTTGTCAAGACTATTACACAACATAAAAATAAAAGAACTAAGTGTGTGTAGTCCAAAACCCAGTGACACCGTTAGTGTTTTTGTAAAAGTGAGTTCATGCGAGTGCCGATACCATCGTTGCATCGTTGCTGAAATATCGGAAACTTGATATTTAACATTGTAATCGTGGTAAGAATCCTGTTAATTCCTAAAATAATGGTTTAAATAACTGCGATACGATCTACAATAAGTTGCATTGTGGCAATATTGATTTGATTTTTTTACAATATTTCTCTTTAGGTCGGAAATATTCCAAATGGATTAAGTTTTCACTTATTTCATCGTGTTTTCTATATTTTTTTTTCTATATTTATAATATATATTTATATATCGATGGCGTGCGCTGCAAAAACTGTATAAGGTAACATGAATTGTAGGGTGGGAAAGTTTCTTGACATAAATGTCCGCGACAAGATATGTTCTTATTTTATGCATAAGTCAATATTATCGAAATACTAAACCAAAATATTCCTCTTCATTTTACGCGAGTGCAGTCGCGGGGTAAAACTAGTTTTCAAATTAAATACCAGTCATGTTAAATATCGTATCACCTTGAAATTTAAAAAATACGGGGTTGCAAATCTTGTGCTCTTTACATGATTCATATTAATTTGAATCGATAAGAACCAATATAAAAACCTTTGTCAAGTATTTTATAATCTTGGTTTCTAAAAAGCATTACCAGAGTCAAGATCTACATTAAGTTTTGGTCACTAAATTTATTGTGAGTAGAACATATTTTAATCTGTACCTTTTACTGTAGTAGAGACCAGGGCAATATTACGTCTGAGGAGTATTATTTGAGATAAAATTGACATAAACGTAAATTCATAGTATTTTTTTAAAGCAATTACTTTATAATTTACCTTTTCATTGTTCAAAAGTCTCGTCACTTTTGTAGTTATTTTTTACCGTTTTAACCCGATCACTCCATGTTACCCCGGTATTCTTTGTATAAATGAGTGTGTTTTTTTCATTTTATGATTACTTTTAAACGTGTCATTTAAATTTCAGTAACATTTTCAAAATGCAGACTACACTGATAATTCTGGCCGTTGTTTGCTTCTTGGCAGCCACGTTAGTTGCAGGAAACGAAGATGATCTTTTATATTATCCAGAAGAAGGAAATAACTGTGGAGATGCCGACTGTGATGAACGCACTTATTGTAAAATGGCTAAAAATGAAGAGGGGAAAATAGTTCCTGCATGTTTTGCAGACACTAGTGGAAAATATAGCTTAATATAATGTTTTACAAACTGCTTGATAATTGAAACGACAAAAATATTTAATGATATCACCTAAACAAAATCAATAAATGCATTTAAATTGAAGTTAACATAATTAATTCTCAACACTAACTTCTAGTTACAAATTACGAAATATAATTGCAAACGTACACACGAACGTACTCATACACGAACATACGCATAAACGAACATACGCACATACGTACATAAAGACGTCAACTTATAAACCATAGAGACTATCGACTTTAGAGACTTTGAAATGTGGATATATCTCAAATTTGAGGATTCACAAATTTGGCCCCATTAAAAAGTTCATACTGGGAATCCTTTAATGTTCATAAATGCTGTCTAAAGACAAACATTACCTTATCTTTCTAAAATATTGGACGGAGTAGAAATTTTTTTTCGGTTGAGCCTACATTGAGTCTTAATGTGGCCAGTGCGTCATAAAAATTTCATTGCTTTTAATAATTATTAAAGGAGGATTCTTTGTCGAGAAATCGGTTGAAAAATGATAAACTTCATTTACACCTAGAACGCAACGCCACCCTTCACTGAATCGTTAGGCTGGTCGGCCGTCGGTCTGTAACTGAGTGACCGTTAGCAAAGAAATCACAGACGTAATTTTAAGTTGAATGTAAAGGCGACAAGCAAGCGCACTTTGCCCGATTGTGTGTGGAATTAAATGAAAAATATCTTGTCTTTTCTACAGCTACAAAACCCATCATACGTCTAGTTCTACACACAACCTCTAGAAGCAGCACTGCCGTACAAGCAACTAATGTATCAGCGCTGTGTTGTTCCCAGTCAGAGCGCTCCCGACGTTTCGTACACGTACGTTGGTGTATGAAACCCCTGTTACATTAGTTGCGTGTTGCGCGGTGCACACATTTTCTCGCTCCGATCGCCGCCCGGTACGGACGTTCCAAGACCACTCCGATTGATCGGTCCCTTCCCGATATTCCGTGGCGCTTAGTTCACTGACGTCACAGTATAGCGTGTTGGTTCCGTGATACGGTTTTTCTGGGTTTTCCTACTCCCTCCGAGCGCTATCGTATTGATTTTTCTTTGTGACTAAGCCCCCTAGTCTTCAAAGTGCTATTCTAAGTTGTGTTGTGCTTGTGCTGAGTGCTGTGTTGTGCCCAGCGTAAGTAGTCTGGTTTCAGTACAAAGGATACTTAACGGTGACAACGAATTTGTACTGATCCAGTTCTTTTTATTTTATTTATTATTTCCTTCTACTATTTTATATTTTCTCTTCTATTTTCATATTTATTTTTATCATATTTGTGTCTCTTCGTGTACATTTGTCCTTTTTTTTCGGTAAAGGTTGACCCTAACACGGTCAACTCTTTACCTGCGCACCCTTTTTTAAGTTTCTAGGTAGCGGGGTACTACGGTTAGTTTTAAGTTATTCTCCCCAGCCCCCCTACCGCTGGTAGGGAGGTTAGCCGCTAGGGTTCGCTAGGTTTTTGGGAACAAGGCATCTTTTATATACTTATATATTCATATAATTGTCCTAACCCCTCCCTAATGGATTCGCTAAGCGTTACTAACTTCGCGAAAGCGTTCACCCAGGCGCTTGCTGCGGCAGGCGTCTCCATTCCGAATGACATCCTAACGCAGGCCTTGCAGGCATCAATCGCGTCCCCGGCCCCTCAGGCCCCAACCCCAGCTCCTCAGGCCTTCAAAGTCCAGACCCCTCAGGTCTATAGCTCTCCCGCGTCTCCCGTTCCATCCGATATGGACTGCGCGTCGGTCTCATCGTCTCAAACGTCGCGCCGTAAGCGCACCACTCCCGGGAGCGAGACAGACTCCGCCGCGTCCGAAGCTTCGTCGGTCGTCGCCACCTTAACCGGCTCTCCTGAGCCCGCGTTTCAGTTAGTTGCCAAACGCTCTAAGAAGCGTTCGAAGAAAGCCGCGGTGTCTCCAACACCCGAGCCCACCCCGGTGTCTTCAACAACCGCCCCCGCGCCGTTAATGTCACTCGAAGTGACCGCGTCTCCGTCAGTCCCGTCGAAGCCAGCGTCGCGCAAAGAGCACAACTTTCTAACTTGTGCAAAGAGCACAAAACTTACTTAAAAGCCGCTACCGCTGGCGAATCAATTAAAATTCAGATCGTGACCATCGACGACTTCCGGTCTTTTACTAGGCTTTTATCGATCAAACAAATCGCGTATCACACCTACGCTCTCCCGGAGGAGCGACAGATCCGCGCAGTAAATACGGGGCGTCCCGTTTGAACTCAGCAATGACGACATTCTCGAGGACCTTAATTCCCAGGGCTTCCCGGCTGAAGCAGTGCACAAGATACACTCTAACTGCGGTAGGCGTTTTCCACTAGCTTAAGTTATCCTCACCAACACTCCAGACTCAAGGGAGATCTTCAGAGAGGCTCGCACAATCTGCGGACTTTCGAATATCTCCGTCGAGCGTCCCAACCCCCGCGGCCACCCTGGGCAGTGCCACCACTGCCAGCTCTATGGCCACGCACCGGCTAACTGCTCAGCTCCCCCCAGGTGCGTTAAGTGCCTGGACCCACACATCACAAAGGAGTGCCCTCGCACTCCCGAATCCACTTCCCCTCTGCCTGTGTGCTGTGCGGCCAGTCTGGCCACACAGCTAACTACAATGGTTGCCCGCGCGCTCCGCGCTCTTCAGCTAAGAGTGCTGCGCCTAAACCGGCGCCGCCGCTCACTCCCGCTAACTTCCCGCCGCTGCGCAACCGGGGTCCCCCGAAAGCAAATCCCGAGCAGCCGACGCCAATTCCAGCTCTGTCCTGGAGGCAGCGTCCGGCCGCCCCACCTGCACCTTCCCGTCCTATCCCAGCTCCCGTAGCTCCCGTAGGGCCGCGCCCCGCTCCGTCGTCTTCACCTCAGTCGTCATTGGCTGAGGACATGAAGACCGTGTTCAACGTCATTCAAAACGTCCACATTAACGAAACTTCCGTACTCGCACGCAAACTGCTGCCCGCTCTCCTCAAGAGCGTTTATTTGCGTTAGCCGAGCATCACTCGCTTCTAAGTTCGTTATAAATTTTATTATTTGTATAAATTCTTAAATAAGCAAATATAATGTCTAGACCCGCAAATCCCGCGTCCGGTCGTATCAAACCCAAGGGCTTATCCCTAGTTTCTTTTAACGTTCGTAGTCTCAGTACTAACCTTCCTGAGCTCAAACTGTTTCTTCAGAACAATGAGCCAGACTTATTGCTTCTCCAAGAGACGTGGCTAACTCCAAACCGCTCCAGGGGATTCGCTATTCCCAAGTACGCGTTCATTTGTAACGACAGGCCCAACTCCGACGGTTTCAGCGGCACTGCTATTTATTACAAAAGAGGATTCCATTGCTGTCCTCTCCCTACCCCTCCTCTCCTCAACATGGAAGCCACTGTGTGTAGATTGGCTATGACTGGTCATCCAACAATCATCATAGCTTCAATCTACATACCTAGTGGCACCAGACCTATCCGCAGCGACTTTGAGGCCATTCTCGCCCTCGGCCATTCAGTCATTATGTTCGCAGAGTTTAACTCCAAGCATACTGACTGGACGTGCCTATCAACCAACACCAGAGGTATCACTCTCCTATCCTAACAACCCGAACCACTCCCCTTTTTCAAGCAATTGTCAAGCAAATTAACCTAGTGAAATAGAATATCCATATCGAAATAAGTCAACATTGCAAAACTAAACATTGAGTTTTCGTAAGAATCAAGCTCCTAAATTTTTTTACGTAACTTTTGACTTTATTTATTGATCAGAAACTGTGCTAAGGAAAGAAATACATTACATAAAAACTTTGAAATTATTTTAATTATTGAATTTTTCAAGACTATGAATGCTCGCCTTTCAAATGGTCCTTTTCATACGTCTATCTCTTAAGGTTACCAGAATGACTACATTTTATATGGATTTATCTTTTTCTATATCTAATCAACAGGCAATATCGAAATTTTTAGTCAGGTATATCAATATTTAGACATACACAAATTGTGTTTACGTGGGCAGGGTCTTATGTCAAAGGCAGAATAACTCCTGTAGGTTGCTGTTTCTGACATTTCATTTATCTGAGAGGACCACTCCCGTAACACCCGCGGTGACCGAGTTTTATGCTGCCTACTACTACACAAATATGATGCTGAACTGGAAAATTTTATGAAACGAAAAAGTAGCCGCAAAACAATTTCATATAGAGTTTTCATTCAAATTTAGTTCTTGCATTGTAGTACAAAACTTTTAAATAATAATATTTCCAAACCTACTTATATTCCTTTAACTAAAGGTTAGACATAAGACAACCTAAATCTAGCGCGAAAAGATATAAAAATCACTATTCGTCATTATTTTTTCTTCATTTATCATAGTTTAGTTGTTTTCAACGGTCAGGTATGTAAAATCAGCAAAATCATGTAAAATCAGGTCGTAACAACACGTTTAGTTTACAGTTTGCCACTGTGTTTCGCTTGGTCGTGAGGCTTTGATTTGGGTCTAAAGACGTGTGTTGAAATATACGGTGTAAAGCAACGCGAATAATTTTCAGGCAACCTTTGAACGTAACGCGATCATGCATAAGACTAACCGCCATTTTCTTTTTCCTGAATTATTATTATTTATTTAAGAATAGCTGTTAGTTCTCCGTATTAATTTTACACTGGAATACTTCTCCATCGGTTCAATCATTGACAGTGTACTTCGATAAATGAAAATAATACTACCAAAAAAGTAACAAAAAATGGTACTGTTTTCCCTTTTACATTATAATGATATCTTTATTTGATTAATCTCATGTAAAGAAGTCCTTTATAACGTGTTTATATTACCTACTTAAACATAAAGAAGTTGGCAATTTGACAACCAGTTGTTATTTAAATATTAAGATGGGCAAGCAATAAATAAAATTAAAGCAATTGTTTTAAATGTCACTCATAAAATATGGCGCAGTTTTCTGGTAATTATAAATGTCAAGGCTTAAGTTTAATAAAGAGTATACTTTTTATTTATACTTTTTATTTTATAACATTTTATATCCATCACGTATTTCCTTAAAAATAAATTAGTGACAACGGGTACTAAAGTCAAATCCTGTATATTTTGTTACTGGGAACGGCGAGGGGAATTTTAATGGAAAATATTAAGTAGTCTGTTTTGTATTTCAATCAAAGATATATTTGGTCATGCGGCCACGCACAAAGTTTGGCGAAAAAAATGGCGAGTTATAATGAATTTTGAAAATCGATTAATTAAAATAAAAGTAAAAATATAATTGTTCCAGCATTATGAAACTATTGTGTGTCATAGAAAAATGGATCTACTCGGGATCATTATCATGATTTTGCACGACTTTAAGACCAACTTGAAACCAGATGAATCGTTTAATCGACTTCAATTAATTTTCATGAACAAGTTGTCTTCTAAAGCAACTGTGTACCGCTGGTATATTGAGCCGAATGAAAAAAGAAGTGGTCATCCTTCACTAATGTTACGGAAGAAAACGTGCTACAAGTGAAAAATTTGATTCAACAGAACCGGCGAATCACATACGCGGAGATTCAGCACAATCTGTAGATTAGATCGGTAAATGTTCATGATATTCAACACAACGCCTTTGTCTATGGAGGATTGTTTCACGCTGGGTACTCCACAACCTCACCACTGCTCAGAAGCAGGCGCGCATGGAATGGTGCAAAGATATGATTGATAAATTCAAAGCAGGTTCTTCTCGCCATGTTTACGATATCATAAAAGGTGATAAATCTTGGATTGATCAATAAGCTCCACAAACAAAGCGCCAGTCAACAGTACGACTACTTCAAAATTGGTACACTACATAAATACGAAAAACTCAATTCCGATAGTCATAATCACGAATTTCAAAATTCCGAGTTTTATAACACCGAATGGTTCATAACTCTGAAAATGAAAATTCCGTTTTTCATAATTCCGAATTTTTCTTATTCGAAAATTCAAAATTTCGACCGTTTATAATTACGAAAATCAATATGCCTAATTTGAAAATGCCGAACCATAAAAAAATCGAATTATTAATAATCCGCAATATCATTAATACGAATCCCGAATATCAAAATTCCGAATAATATTAGTTGCAAAAATATACGCCTTGTAATACTGCATGAGCACATCAATTTATACGTTCGGGCATTCAAGTAGTCAGCTGGAAATGAGAAAGTTTATTTACTATTTTGTACCGAGTTATTTCAAGAGTATGTGGAGTATGTACTGAAATGCAAATCCCTTTTTGGCGCTTCGCCGAACGCTGCCGCGGCAGGGTCGCTGCGCTCGCTCAGCTCGTGCTGCATTATATACATAGAGAATAACTGCTCCTCCTCGCTTCGCTCGTCGTCGCGCCCTATTTGTATATTTTCAAAATGTGCCTTATTAATTTTAATTTGTGTCACAGGAGATTTAGATTATAATTTTTAATATAAACCCGTTTTAGATACAAAATCTGTTGTATTTTCGGAAAATTAATATTCGGAATACCATATTTCGGACTAGTAACACAGCGGGTTTTTAATTCTTTGTACTAATGAACGTCGGAAAATTAAAATTTCGTATTTATGAATTTCGGTAAAATAAGAATCGTGTTTTTGAATAGTCGGAATTAAGACTCTTCGGGATTGTGAAATGCGGAATTTTAAAAATCAGAATATTTAAATTCGGAATTACATAATTCGGAACTTTTTGGGTGTTCCCCTTCAAAACGAACCAACGCCTACGAAACTAAAACGATCGAAAAGCGCGGTAAAATTTTAATCGCCAGTTTTTCTCCTTTACGGGGTATTATATCAATAGTATCAATTAATTACCTTAAGAAACCAAAGTAGCATCAATGCAGGCAGCAACTAAATGTTTGCCAGAAGTTTTTGCTGCTGCGAGCAACAAGCGACTGAGCATGGGACTCCGAGGCCTTTTGCTCCACCCAGACAACATGCCCTTGCACCCCGCTATCAAGACGAGGGACTTCTTAAACACTACATCGGTAAAACTTTTGGGTCACGCCTTACAGCCCTTACTTGGCACCGTGTGACTTCTTCTTGTCTCCTAAAATTAAAAACGAGCTCTAGAGGCTTCAATTTTCATCGTAGAAGATGCGCTCACTGCGTTCCAGAAGATCGTTGAGGAAGAACCTGTTACAGGCTGGAAAATGTGCTTTGAAAATTGGTTCGAAAACATGAAACTTTGTTTAGACTGTAATAAAAAAAAACATAACCTATAAAACATTAAATTATTTTTCTCAAAATTTCTTGAGCGTCCCACGTTCTTTTTACTAAGTCATTAATCGATTTACTTTTTATTAATAAGTTTTTCTTTGGCTTTCCTCGGTTATTCCTCGGGAGTGGCAAATCGATTTTTGCATGCGAGAATATAAGCTTTCTTTACCAGTGACAACGTGCTTGTAAAATTTCACGATTATCGTTTTCAGAAATCATAAATTCAATAACCCTAGCCTAGGAATGATAGCATAAAAAACCATCAAATCCATTTTTGCATTTGTATTATGATAAGGTATAAGACAGAAAGTTAAGGGAAACATAAAAAAAGTTATAATGAACTGCATTTTAGGGTCGTTTTTATTTATATATATTGAGTGACAAATAAATGTTTGTTCTACTAAGATTAATCTACAAATAACTTTGAAATATTTTGTTAAAAGAACATAAGCTAATAGGCTGCCTTCAGAATTCGGTTTAAGGTAACTTATAAATAAATAAATCTCCAGACCAAGCCACCAAATAAAGTAATAAAGAAAACAGCAAATACAGCCCCAAAGTAAGCAGAGCTTCTGTTATGGGGGGGGGGGGAATCCAAGAATAAACATACCTATATAAATATTAAAAATCGTGACCTCAAAACAAACATCTGTGTTCATCACACAAATGAATGCTCTGGCCTACTAGTAGGCTACTACTCACTACGCCACTAGCCCGACTTATATTATGTTATCAATGTTTTATTTTTTATTGAAAAAGGATGAGAGGATGAGTCTTCTATTTCACCGGATAGAAAGTGACGATGAAGACGAAGGTGTTACACGTCTATCCACGAGATACCTATTCACTCGACGTTTGAAAGAACTGGGACTATGGTTTTCTGGAAAAATAGATGCAGGCAGTTCATTCCACACCTTGGCGACCGCACCAAAAAGGAACTATCGAAGCATTTGGTTCGACTTCTTGGGATATCTACTATAAAGGGATGGTAGGCCTGTCTGCGTCTAGTAGTCCGATGTAAGAAGGGTGCGGGTTTAACCTGATCAAAAAGAGCATTCGCGCACTCTCCAAAATGTAATCTGTAGAAGACTGCTAAACAGGCAACTTTATGACGATAGTCGAGGCTTTGCAGTTTTTTGTAGGTGAGGTCAAAGTTGTTAATAATTTTTCGGAGATTCTTCTTAATAGACTCTTCGGTTAACTTTGTGCATTGCTTCTAGTTGGTACTTTGCAGAACCATCCCAAAGGTACAAGATCGAACTTGAGCTGTGTACAAATTAAGTAGCCGTTCAGGGCTGAAGTACCGTCGGACCTTCGAGATGATTCCCAACTTCTTTGAAGCGTTTTGAGTCATGGACACGATTTGTTGTCCAAATTTATTAAATAATCTGCTATTTGTCATAGTTAGTATTAAACATTTGCAGTTATTATTTTTGGCTTTTTTAAACTCTGGATAAATGTATAAGTATTGATCAAATTATCTTTCGTAAGAAATATTTAACAAACAATATCTCTTTACAGTCAAGTAACTTCTTATTTGATAAGACCAGCTGGGTCAGCTAACGTCCGAACTGCACATGGTGACAATTAAGGAAACATGTCCCAAGTTAAAGGAAACTGAACTGTCAATTAAAGAGTTAACTCGGCTCGTGAGTGACGCCATTTGCTTCCGCCATTTTGTTAAGATTAACAATGGAATGTGTTGAAATATGATTCTTAGACGATTTGATTCCATAAACAGATAAGCAATTGTGTGAGATCTAGTTGTTGGGCGCTGTATTCTAAAATATTTTCCAACCTTTCACCAATTATTTCACCAACATACTTCAATTCGGTTATTAAATTATTTACGTGCTTCATTTTTTTACTACTTAAACGTCAATTATTTTTTCTCTAAAAAATTTGAGATTGTATTACGAATGACCTTAGAAAGCGTAATGGGAATAAACATTCAATAATACATACATGTACATGCCAATACATAACCAATACATGTTTCCATGAGAATGTAAACTTAGACCCGCTAGTCTTAGTCGCGAGCATCACGTCGCGACTATTTTTATATTCACATAATACTTACACCAAGATCTTAATATTAACCATTACAACAATAAAACCAATTTTGGTAAAGAACAAAAATTTTTACCAGCCTAATTGTATCACAACGATATTGAAAACTTAATAAATTTGACCAGAAACGTGTTCTTACGCATCGGAAAGGCTCTGACATTTCGGCCGGCCTCCAATCGTCGCATCTAGGTCAATGTAGAACACTCTGTATAAGTAATGTTATTATTTAAAACTCGAGCAAAGGTTGACGTGCCAGTTGGTATCATGAAATTTAGGTTATACATATGTATTTACTTGGTATAACTTTAGCAAACTTTGTTTACAGACACTTAGTCTGCTTTAACTTTGCATTAAAGAAGTGAGTCATTACAATATGCTATACAATACAATATATACAATACAATACTATACAATAGCTATAATAATAATTAGTTGAAATTTATGTAAATGACAGATTGTATTTAGCGGTTCAAAATATTCCTTAATTTCAGCGCTTCAATAAAAAGTATGATCTATGAATTTCGTCCACCATTCAAAGTACCATTATCTGTAAAAGAGATGATTTACGCGCCAACTTTTCAATCTCCATCTAAAGAATAACTTAGTTAAAAACATTTGACACGCTTTGTACAGCAAAATCTGAAGAACTGTAGAAATATTTGATGGAAAAAAATTATTAGAAGACTGAGAAATTGCTGATCATTTTTTGAAAAAGCAAATCTTTGTAAAAGTACTGTTTAACGAAAACTCCTGTGAATTTTCTTTGACTTTCAAAGGAATACTGAAATGTTAACATCACGCGTTCAATATTAGTTGGATAAGAACTTGAAGAGAGATGTACTCTAAAAGTACAGTTTTATAAACATGATAATTCTACGTTTACAATTAATATTTTTTTACTACTTTTAGCTGGCAATTCGTTGCTTCCGCATGCGACCCACTTATTGGTATCATTCGATCCCCTGCATATCACTACTCGTTTATGTTTTATTTATAAATAACAAATGTAAAATATTAACTTATGATGCGTTGCCAACAGCAGGCACCAGTTGGTAGTTCGCTTTGTTCCAGGAACGGCAGCTGTTCCTTCTCATTAACTAAAAATTATAAAGTATTGCTTATGATTTATATTAAGTACTGTGTGCGGAGAAATAAATAAACTTATTATTATTATAATACTAACCTGATTATTATGGCGGTCATAAAAGGAAGGTTTGTAGTCCCGCCCAGACGAAATCTTAACATGAGTTATAACTCTACTGTGTAAAGCTTTTTAAAACATTACAATTAATTATTCATAATATAATTTTTCTGCTTAAGTTTTTTAACAAACAGTGTTGAGGCATACCTAATATAGTGAAGTAAAGTACCACCTTCAAGTGAAAGGGTAAACTGCTTTGATTGTAATATCAGTAAACTAATACAGATATAATGTATTTTACTATTAGCCTATTCCTAAACACCCTTATCCGAGGTAATCTAATTATAAGCCTTGGGAATACTTTATTGTATAATCTTAATATAAACAGATCAAAGGCAACATCTAAGTTTAATTAAATAATAATTCCACCTGCCGCTAAGTCTTCAAGAACCAACTCAAATATCATAACTCAGAAATACTTTAAAAGTGATTTTAATAAGACCTTGCTCCAAAATTCAAGAAATCGAAAACGAATTTTGAGTTCCCAAGGAATCTTGTTTGAAGATTAAAAACAAAGTCACGCGGGACTAGTCAAATGATCGATGGTTCTGTATATATAAGTCTCTGAGAGCTTTTGTTTGTTGTTTGTAAATGATTTTAAGAGTTTACGAATAATTCGATAAAATAAACTTTATTCAAGTACCATGTACATAAATACAGGTACATATGTCAAGAGTTTTATTGCACCTATTTTAATATTATCTATTTAGTCGTAGTAGAGGTCTTATGTTAAGGCCTTGGTCTGGGGCAGGTCTACAGTTCTTCGTATATTGATCGCCATGATAACCACGTTTACACGGTTGTGTTCTGGTTCCAAGGAAAGGAACAGATATTACTGGAACAAAGGCAATTTCATCTGGAGGCTACAGTGACAACGAATTAATTGTCGACATAATAATGCTCGCTCGTTAGCTGGTTTTGAATAAAGTAAAAAAGGTATAATTTAGGTACACTTCTTAAACAAGTAATTTTCCGAATATTCCAATACGTTGATACAACCTACGAGAAGTATTTCGACAACTACTTAATGGTTTACTTTATCCTAAGATAAAAGCAGATTAACACTCGGAAAAAATAATGTCACCAACCTTATGCGTAACGTAATTAATTATACTTCTGAAATCTCGTACGACCCTGAATTAGTCCCTCGAGTTTTTAAACACTGGACCTTAATAAAAAAAGTTTCGTTACCATGAATTTATTCGTTCCCCTCATTAAAGCACCAGTAGGCTCTAGTATAAAAACTTCAGCCTATCTCAATTATAGGAAATGATGTAATTACTTTTTATTCTTACGAATAATTGATTGGAAAGTAAACGGCCGTGTAATTTTTCAAAGAAGGTTGCACAGGGTGTTTCTTTTAAAATGATTTGTTTTATTTAATTGCAGATATATGTGTATGAGAATTTCATAATATTCAAGATTTTTAAATTGAACTTACGTTTCCATTTCAAACAAATGTACCATTTTGTCAAGCATATTTTTTTGCTCTGAAGGAAATTAAATAATCCATTGTATTTCACTGCAAGATTCGTTATTATTTTTATTTATTTTTTTACTAATTATTTATTAGTATACATTTTGTATATATCCTGCCAATATACCTAAGCCATTACCAATATAGATAAGTATTAAATAAAACTAAAGCATATAATTTTTGTAATATCGTCAATTACTCACGGCTAAATGTTAACAGTTTCTAAAATTGAAAATAAAAAAAACTCGTAATAGCCCGATAGATTTACATACCTAATATATAGTTCATAAGTTTCTATATAAACAAACAGCACTATTAATTGCACGGATATCCTTCTTTGCACGTGTGAAATTGCGCAACTTTTAAAGTAGCTCAGATTATGTCAATAAGAACTAATTCGGTTTGCTACGCCAAACACACCTTTACGTTGGATAAAATCTAGTAGACAAGTTTTTAGCCACGACTTCGTTTAAGGGAATACCGGTTCTGATTACAATTTCAGTATAAAATAAATAAACACAAATTCCCAGACAAACACACTAACTGTATGACCCCAAAGTAAGCAGATACATAGGGACCCAGAATTAACAAATATATTAATATAAACAACCATGGCCCGAAAACAAACAACTGTGTTTATCACACAAATGAATACCTCTGGCATACCAGGCAGAGCTACCACTGACGCCTCGTTTGACCAAGAGAAGACATTTTATGTTATCTCAGGTTGTTTCTTGCTGTACGCCAAATTCCACCTAAATCTGTCAAACCGCTTTTGCGTGATTGGGCAACAAATATCCAAACCCACAAACATACAAACCATCAAATTTATAATATTAGTAGGATTTAGTGGCATTATTTCGTAGTAACATATGGCGTGTATCCTTATGCAGATACGATGTCGAAACTGGCTTGGATGTCAGTGATATATTTATGACCGACAGGACCGTTTAAATGTTAGGCCCTTACATGTAACTATACTATGTAGTCCGTCTTATAGTTTAAAGATAATAACGGTGCATCATTATTAGTAGATAACGCAGAGGCTAGAATCCCTGGAATCCCTTTTTTGCTAGATACACTTAAATATGTCATGGATGTTTTCAATTTAATATACTGTGTATAATACAGTGACGTTACCTTTTCTCAGCACGGAAATCCTTAAAACGTACAGTGACGTACAGACGTACAGTGGTGGTATCATAATTCAAATAAATATTCTGTTATTCTAAAATATGATGTGAGGTGTGTTGTATGCTTTTAACAAATTTACTGTGAGTAATAATTTACAATTATATAATAATGTAAGTAAATAACAAGAGTGTACAATTATTTATTTACTAAACGCCCCGGTTTGGACATTTAAGTGACAGAAATGTGTGTAAAAAATATATGTGGCAAACGTAGATTATTGTTTTCGAATCCTTAATGTTTATATTTATTCTATTTATATGCCCAGTTTGTATACTGTCCCCAGCTTTGCCTGGAGGTTTTATTATGTAACTATAAACAAAATAATATATATTTTAGATAGCTTTGGAAATCAGGAAATAAAGTATTTTTATAAATGAGTCACGTCTGAATAAAGCCGGATATGATCTTCAGTTTTAAAAGCTCGTAAATTACCCTGGGCAATCTATATTTATGATTGCCCAGTTTCAAATGTCAACTATAACATGGAAGCCACATATGTACTTTATTATTAATGTTTATCTTAAAATAAGAAGAAAACCTTGGATTTATTGAGCGCAGATGGAGTTAACGACTTGAGGAGCAGTCAAAACTAGTTTCCAAAAGTCAATAGGATGTTCTTAGATCCTGGAAGCTTTTTATACTAAGTAATCCTTACTTTTGATACTAAGTAATGTTCAAATCCTGTCAGGATATATCTACAGAGCAATAATATTATTACTGTAAAAGCTTAGTGAACAGGAATCTATGGGATTGTATTCTAAATACATCTTCCAGATTTAAAAACATGTGGTATAAACCTGTTACTAAATAAGCAATAAATGTCTGCTTTAGTAACGGCAAAATTGTACCAGCCTAGACAGTCAGTTAACTCCTTATATGGCGTGGGCAAATTAATCTTTACTAACTTTTACTCGCAGCCACGCTCGCACACACGGTATAAAATAAAATTATAAAAAAAAATGTATTGTGAGAATGTGCCGACTGTACAATGACCTGATGGTGACCTCTAGGGACCCGGATGTATTTTATAACAGATTTGCATTTTTCAGTCAACAAGTTAAACATATCCTCGGGTGAACGCCCACTCATTACTTTAAATCATTACTAATATTATTTTTTTCGGTACTTATTTAAGATAATAAGTTTTATTTTGTAATTACCTATTTAAAATGTTTTGATTTATTAAATGAATATTTTTTATCTGTTTTTAACTTTATTCTTATTATCGGAGCAATGTTCATAATCACTGTTATTAAATTTAATTTTAATCAATTTCTGTTAGAATATTTATGTTTGCGCCTTCAAATATAATACAATATCTGGTTTGGAATGTGCTTTCAAAATAAATATTATACATGACTTTTATTTATATTATACGTGATTGTTGCCTATGTGTATGCTTTACAAACCTTAATAAAAAAAAAGTACAAGAAAGAAGCCAAACTCGCTCCAATAAACAAACCCACTTTCCTCTATACAGCCAGTATGGCAATATAGGTTTTAAGTCCAATTAAACTTCGGTACCAATATACCACTGTCACAAAATATCGCAACACACACGTTGCAATCTGGGACTATATCTTGCTCACGAAGTGATATGTATAATAGATAATATATTTAACTTCATCAGCTTAGAGTCGTTATCTGTACTCCCTGGGCGTAGTTGTGCAACAGATTGGGTGTAACTCAGGTGTAGCCATTTGAATGTACACTCATGACTGTGTGTTTAAATATTTTGAGTTCTCGGACAGTGTTTAGTGAAGAGTTTTTTTTGTTAATATCTCACCAGGGGTGGACACCTTAGGGGGTCCCTTTGCCACAATAACCACACGAACCTGTTTGATTTCCTGTTTATGGAACAAAAGCAATTGTACTTTAAGCCTCGAACTGAAACAAAAGAAGATTTGCTTGAACATTTTTATCTTTATATCGATAGTACCTTGCTTCAGACTTAACGTTATGACCCTTAAGATTATGGCCAAAAACGAACTCTGAACTAAAGTCTTGTATTAAAACTAGTATTATTATTAGAAATTTGAGTAATGAACACATTTCTTATGAGAAATTCTGAACTGATATTTAAAACAGTCCTCTTTGCGTACATCCTGCAATAAATACCTCACTTGAAGTGCAATAATTATCTCAACACAGTCACGTCGAGAACATTTTACGTCGAAGTTTCACACAATGATATCCGTATAAAAATTATCTAGATCTTGTGCGTTATCCTTATGCACGTATTTACACCACTATTTTTAAATGACAATCTACTTTACTAAATAGGAGTAAACGATGCATATTAAGATAAGCATAGGTAGTTAGTTAGATTTCCAAAATGTTAATATCAAATTTAAAAACTGTTGGAGCATGAGTTAGGATTGAGAAAATAGAGCATGAGCATGTACATTCTCTGAGTATCTAAACTTTTGTCGATGATTTAATGAAAACTTAATTAATAAATACTAGAAGCTCTTTTTGGTATTTCATTATTTCTATTCATTTAGTAAAAATTTTGAGAACTTTCGTGTACGTGGTAAGGTGAAGGTAGAAATAAGCAACCAGAGAAAAGCATTTTTTGTATCCTTATTAGACCAGCAGGTCTAACATAAAGCCCTAAGGATACCGAAGTCAAATCCAATTGGACAACCAACGGAAGACAACTTTCCACAATCATGTGTCACTTGTGAAGATTGTAAAACTTCATCACGTGTTTCGATTGCGGACATTATTATATATTTCGGTGTTTTATGCCAGTACTTATTTACATGACTAAATGCCCAAAGTATTGAGTATATGCTTCTTTCGCAGCACTTGTTTTGTTTATTAGTAGTAAATGATTGAAAGGGGAAGCCGCATACCACCCGTTTGCCTAGTTTTCTTGATCGAGTGGTAGGTTTATCTCTTGAGGACATAGCGAACAATTCTCATGCTACACCTACTGAATAAATGTACGCCTGTCTAGAGACATTCTATTCCCGGACCGAATCAGGATTCTCCTTGCAGTAGCTACGTATAGCCAACAGTAGCTGGGTATTCCCAACATGAATATAACATTTTATTCCTATGACTACCGTCGACCTTCATTTTAGTTGAAATAATAAAATATTTCCTAACACCTTCTAAATAACGAGACGATTCAGTTTTAATTTTGCAATGAAATCCTTGTCCTATGAGTCACAGTTTTCATTGCAATTATTTTTTTGCCAGTTACTCAAATGTTTTGAAACACGAAGTTAGTTCTGTTGCAATTCAGCAATTTAATATCAGGATTAATGCTACAGTAAGAAATGTGGTTATTCGCTGAAATGGCTCGGGTCTTGATGCTTCTTGGCGAAACATTTAATAGTCGTTTGACCGAATATTTTTACGACAGTTTCTGTTTTGTAACTCGTAAGAATGATGTAGCTTTAGACTTGTTTGTTTGGATTTGACACATTTATCGCAGTTTGTGGGATGTTTGTTACTTTGAATGCAAAATATGACTATCCTTTCTTTTATTTAAAAATCAAATCACATTGCTGTTAATGCAAGTTTTTCAAGTTTAATTTCTAATAATGCAATAATAATGATGCATTCACGTGGATAAGTTCCAAATATAATTACTTATAATGAATATACAGATAGTAAATGGTAAAAGATTTGAATTTTTTTGAACTTGAACCGTTCATGTGAAGGAAATATTTTGTAAAGTTGCGATTAGTCTTTAGTTGAAAACAAGTTCAAATGTCATTAAAAAAAATTATAAACCTCCATTTATAAGAGACTGCCACGCATTTTTAAAATAAACTAAGTCAACTTTGTCACCTCTATAATTTTGTTATTAACATAATTTATAAAATAGTTATGATGTGAATGTAATAAGCTATGTTCATACTTGACATATTTCTAAGAAATGGAGGCATTACGATGAAAACGTTACCAGCCTTACACCATTAGTCACTCTAGATCCGTATATAACCACGAGATGATATTTGAACTATTATATATTAATCTTAATCTAATTCTACACAATATTATTGACCCCTATATGTCAATCACAACGGAACTTAACAAAATAATTTTTAATAACTGAGTGCTGATTCAATGATTTTGCAAATAATAGTTACAAATATTTTGTATTGACACGAGGTTCCATGTTAACATATAACGTTATTTGGAAATGTTAAAATTTCAGAGCTCGCCTGAGGCAGACCTACTAACTTACTTAAAATCGTGACCGTAAGTCATGATTTTTTTGGTTTTTAGAATAATTTCCCTTTTTGCATGTCAGATTCGCCACGGAAGAAGTTGAAAATGTTACAGTTTTTCTAGGATAGAGCTGTGCATGTTACTCTGCGGTGCATTAACCATAATATAGGAGAGAAAACTTCGGAAGGTGAGAGAAACGAGACACAGTTATAAATAATTAAAAGATACAATTTTATGGTTAACCAATAATTTTACGAGCGTCATGAAGAATAAATTCTAAAAGGTTGGTTACGTAAGGCAGTAAGTGTCTATATCTAGAGATAAATCCAGATCTAGACCAGTCTTCAGTGAAAGGTCATCTACCGCAGACAGCGGTTGTGTAATGAGATAATGCTCAAGGGATAATTTTGAGCAATTGTATTTATCAAGATTAAAGTTTATAACTGCAATCGTAAATGTAATCACACAACTAATTACCTGATATTCGAAAGAACATTTATTTGGGATATTTCTTTCAAATGTTGTGCAATATATGATAACGTTTTTAAAGGGAAAATATGTAAATATATTTTTAAGGATGTCAGATTGTAACTTTTACGGATAAATAAAAAAAAATTATAATCTATATGAACATATTGAAAAATTCAGTTTTCGGACGTTAGGTATGCATCGCAATAAAATCATGTTTAACTTTAAATTCACTGACTAAAAATCAAAGATTTGATATAAGTCACCTATTTCGCCGAGTGGCGTATTGTCAAGTTAAGCCATCTTTAAAAGACAACGATGAAATGCTGCCATAGGACAGTATATGTACAGTACATAGTAAAACATAAATACAAACAAGAATATTTTACACGGTTATCGATAGCGGTACTTCAACGTGGTAATTCTGCCGGCTATTTGGCTATTTTGTAATCTATATATAATTATTTTTCTTCCCTAGTTTTTCTTTTTTCTATTGTTTGTTTATAAACATTATTGTTTGTATTACTTAATTATTGATTAATTAGTTACAATTTCTATATGTTTAAAATTGAAATAATATATATAAAAATCAAAGTCCTGACTGACAGGTTCACTCGGACCCTGGGCCTAGGAAATAAAATTTCGAAGTTTTGTGATTTAAACAAGGATGAGATGAAAAGAGAGTGAGAAATCAAGGAAGAGAATGAGATGAGCAGTAAAATTTAGGAAAGATGTATTGCACCTATGTATATTCATTAAACTATTCAGTATATAGAAAGAATTTGATATTACCCTTCATTACCATTATCCCTAAATCTTAAGAGGATTGGGAATTTATGAGCAAGAGCTAGTAAATGATCTAGAAGCATCATTAAATTTAATTACACTTAAAGTAAATGACGTAGAAGTTGTTATAACTATCATATAAAATGTTACCATAATCCAAAGTCTAACCTCAAAACCCAGTAACCTCATCGCAGTTCATTCATAAGATGATTCATTCATAACAAAGTGAAACTTAAAGATGCGCACGCTCAGGTCAATAAACTCAGCTGATGTAACCAAACCAGTAGAGTTCAAGGTGAGAAATACCCATCTTTGTAACAAATGCGAAGAATCAAATTACTGGAAGTGGCTTTATGCAATATTGAAAAAGTCAATAAATGTGGGAATATTCCAAATGAATTTTTTTGCTAAATAATTTGATTTTGAATTTTGCGAGTTGCAGTTTAAAGCTTCTATTTTGTTCTTTTATTTTTAATTTTTATATAGCTTTTTGAGATTGGTAGAAATATATACCCGATGCATTTTCTATCGCTCGGGGCACATCGGCACATGAGTGGACTCAACCCACAATTCAGAGCAACTATCCCAAATAAACCATTCAGCGAAAATGAATAAAATATATGGTTTCTTTGTGAAAGTCACCCGGTATAATTAATGATTGGAAATAAAACAATTTTAGGAGCGAAAGGACAGGTAATATAGATCGCATTGGTTGTGTTGTATTATTACCATGTATAATGGAAAAGTTTCCTGAATAAGATAACAGATTTTTCAAAACTTATCTTACTGAAAATGTTCGTTTAGTAGGTAGTTTGTAGGCTTTTCTATGCCCACTATTGTAAAATTCTACTACTTTTACCAACATTAAAGCTACCAAGAGACACAAAATCCACGTTCCTCCCAAATGAAATGTTACTTGATCTAAAGTAGTTGAAAGTTCAAGGTTGATAAAGGTTTTATTTAACCAGTTTCGGTGCAATCATTTTATAACCAGATAGGAGGGGTCACTGCTTTGAGCAAAATAATAACATTTATAACTTTGAAAAGCCTATTTTAAATTATGTGTGTTGACAGTATTAGAAAAAATATATACCTAGAACTTCATAATAATAGATTGTATTGAAATTGAAATTGAAATTTAAATTAAATTTCAGACAGAAGTTTCACCCGTTTGTGGTTAGCGTGCCGATGAGCCGAACTAAACGGTTCGATAGCTCATTTTTGGTTCGTGTTGCCAAAGAGTGGAACGATTTGCCTGCGTCTGTTTTTCCAGACAAATATAACCCTGGAGCTTTCAAGTGTAGAGTGAATAGGTACCTCTTAGACAGGCGTGTACGATCCTCGTCTTCATCGTCACTTTCCATCAGGTGAGATGGAAGACAAACGCCTGCTAATTATTAATAAAAAAAAAATAAAAAAAAAAAAATGTCGCTGTAATACCGACGATCCTAATTAAAACTTTAAGAGATGTTAATTTTATTAATACGTCATTTACTATTTTATGCGGGTACGTTACATGTAACTGTTTCATCTTTAAAAAATGCCGAACAGATTTCGATGAAATTTTATGAATAGATAGATGAAACTCACAAAAAACGGCTATTCGTGCAAAGGAAGACTAGTTATTTCACTAGAACAAAATGTTACACAAAATTCACCGGTAACATGCAATACTAATGCGCATACAATACTAGGCTTTAGACAAACATCGCGCAAGGCACCTTATGTGTTCTAAGTAACATTTGTATGTAATTGCTGTGTTGCAATCCGCAATTTGTAAGGCCACACTAAATGTTAACCGGTCAAGACTGGCTTGCCGATTGAATGGTAGAGACAGCAAATAATGTATATGTAGAGTAAAAAAACATATATAATATGCTTTTTTTTTTAAACGCTACAATTTTTTTTTCTCTCTTCCTTCCTGGATACTAAAACCTTCCCTGAGATATAGCCCAGTTAAATAGATATAGCCTGTTAGTCGTATATACCTTGCTTTCGTTGCCCCGTCCAAAATTCATATATTATTTCTTAAAACATGAACAAATAAAGCAAGACTCTACCACCAGTTAGGAAAGACCTTCATGAAAACGAACTGCATGTGCCAGCTTGGCAAGTCTCCCTCCCTAAAACGGCCCACGGCCATAACGCGGGAACCATCCGTCAGCCTCGTAAACCATATTACAAGGAACAGATAATTAACAGATAACAGATACTGTAACAGATAATGTAACAGATAATGTAACTATCTTTATAATTTGTTAAGTGTTACATAATTTTTCTATCACGTACTGAAACAAGTAAGTGAACAAACAAATATATCCAGTTTATTTTTCAGTATAGATATAACTTTGCAGACTACATTTGTCCTAGTTCTAATATGCGCCTCGACCACATAAAGGCGTATAATTTCTTTGAGAAATAGCACGATTCGTATCTAGTTGCAACTTAACTGTGTTATATATAAGTCCTGGATCTAATGTATAGATTTAAAACATTGATACAATCGGGGGTTATTTGGCGGAAATCTATTGCAATTCTTATAAAATGACATCTCTAGTTCCACGACACTTGAGCGTGCAAGACATTCATTCTTTTCGTAATAGTACCGCTCTCCCTACGCCAGCTGGCGAGCGTACTTTTTGTGTGAGATCACTGTGCAATTAACACAACATGGTAAGTAAAAGGGAGGGAGTGTGGTGGTATCACATGGTTTTGATTTTATAATTTATGACAAAGAGTTTTAAAACACTTACTTTTAGAATTTATCAAAATTACCTTCATCAAAACAATCACGATTTTTTTTCATTTATAAAACCTAATATTGAATATTAGATAGTTACAATTGTTTTGCCGACCGTAATTATTACAGCTGCCGGTTAATAAAGAGATTTGCATATGATGTTAATCTGATGTTCTTGTTTTCATTATTTAAGTAATAGTATTTATTTATAACATCGTAGGTTATATTTATACCATATTATTCACTTAGGTGAATATTTGAAATATTACGATTGCGTCTGTGACAATTCTTTATTAATCTTAATAAGATTTATGGTATTTTTTAAGAAACCTTAAACTAAATATGATTCAAGAAATTGATTCAAACTAACATTTCTGTGGATTATTTACAGTTCACAAAAAAGGCACAGATAACGACACGGAGTAACTTTCCTAAAGAAACTAAATAGCTAAAATGAAACAAAAGAAACTAGATCAACTAAATAATTCATAGTTGCTGAATCATAATAATTTTTTTTACTTGTATCAATATTTTTTTTTATGTAGTACTGCAGTTGAAGTATGAATAGTTTTATGTCTTTTCAGTATATTAGGTTTTATGATTTTGCATTACGGGTAATTTCCAGACGGGGAATCTTAAACTAACGCGAGAAAAATAAACATAAAAATTTAATAACAAATAAAATAAAATATAATAGATTGCCTGTCTTACTTTATCTACATAAGAATCTTATGGCATATATTTGAGTTGTAAAATGTGTGGTGGGCCTATCAAGGGATTTAAAGGTCATGGTTTTTGTTTTGAGGTCACATAAGAAGCCGCAGGCTTAAATCCGTATTGGGTTAGTTGTTTTTAAATATTGTCATTGTATAATATAATATAACAGAAAATGGGGTTTAAGCCTTTTTGGCATACCTAACTGACCTCCATTTAAAAAAATCTTGCTTTTAGCGGCAAGTGTTGAAAGTAGTAATATTCCATAGAGCAAATTATAATGAACACAAGTATAAAGTTATGAATCAAGTAAGTAATATATTTTCAAAAAAACTCAGTTTAAAAATATAAGTAAAAAAGAATTATATGAAGTATTTTCTACAATCAGCGAATTGAAGCAGGTTACTAAGATAATTTTAGGTATGCATAGCATACGTATTTGAGAAGACTTCTATTTTTCAAGTTCACCAACACCAGGCACTGATTTTTCACAGGAATTTGATGGGTGACCGTAGTTATAAGTTATTTCTAAAGTATATATGTGGAACGCTTTCTGTAGGTCACATGCCTACTAATTACTTGTTTCTTCCCTATGTGGGAGACACAGTGGCATGTGCGGCGGATGCGTTAGGCACATAGAGCCGGTTCCAACCAGATAGCATCGACGAATTCGCAGATACGTTGTACTAACTTTTTTCGAACTTTAAAATCAAATATGTCGGAATGTACCTATATCACTTTCGTGATTAAAAACTACATGCTTTGTTCGTTATAATTTATTCGATCGATTACTATCACTAGCCAGTAGTTCCATCACTGGCCAGTAAAATCAAGATTTTACAAAATGGCAGCACAATGGCATACCTTAGTTATGTCAGTTTCCGTACAAAAATGTTAGAACCTTATAGGAGTCGTTTCGCCAAAAACACTTTTATTGAAAATTGTACGAAATGTTCTGAACTAAAACTTACAATTAATTTACCTTTCAGTTACAAGCACTAAATATTTTATGATATTTATGTGTTTAACCTTTGTAAACCTTGTGTAAACCTTTATTAAAAAGAAGTTTTAGAGTTTTCACTCATCATTTATAAACTTTACGGCGCAATGCCAACTTTTATAATTACATATATCATGTATCCGGTCCGGTTATTTTGAAAGAGAAGTAATTATAAATAGGCAAGGTTAAGGTTAACGCAATATACATTTTTTTGCTCTTAATTTACCTTTTTATTATTTCCGTCTGCGTAAGTTTAATACCTGTATGATAATAATATTTTACCTACTACCTGTAGTGTGCGATGTACCTTATAATTTATTAGGTATATTTATTAGGAATAAAGAGATTATTATATCTAGAGATTACTTTTTATATTCGCTCGCATGTTCCTTGAAGACAGTGCTTTTCTGGCTAAATGAAAACCTTTGAAGTAAACCTTAAGAATGTATATCTCACAATGTGTACAGTACCTGTCTACACATTAAATGCAATATACTCGTATATATGGACAAATCATGAACTTACAATAACAGTGAGCTATTGTGACCAATCCTTTGCATTTAGATGGCGTGCCATTTCAAACCGCCATAAAGGTGGTTAACCGCAAAAAAGGCGCCATAGAACTTGAGCCTGAAGAAGGAAGGCCACTTTCATAAATTCAAACACCTGTCAATCATATTTATATTTTGGCCGCGCCTGAAATTCATTATATTTTCAGATAGATGTTTATTGCACGACATATTCAAATACATTACTAATGTTGTAAAATTCGACTCAGACATAAATACATAACAGAAAATATATGTAAATGTAAGAAAAACCAAAAATTTTGTGTTTTGTCAAACCCAGTTTGTACCGTCGGTTAGTACGGTAAGATATAGCGTATTTTTTAAAAGTACCAACTAAAAAATTTAAATAAAACAACATTATACTTTTTGCATACGAATTTAATATCTTTGACAACCTGCTTTGATTCATATTCATTAACGTTTGATTGATGTTCAACTTGACACTAAAGCCAATTTTTGCATCCAAAATTCAGAGAGTAATGTTTATTTATAGTTATTTAGGTTTCTTTCTATTCTATCCTTTCAATATTACTTATATTCTATTATCAGTCAGTACCACATGATACGTCTATGGCGTTACGTTATACGCATAAAAAATTGCTTAATTTTTCTTTCAATCAGATTTTATTTGTAGACTAGAACATTCTGGTTGGGTTTAATTTAATGTACTACAGTTATTAATGATTTGATATATTACAAAATTTGGTACAGCTGAAATACTAAGTCATAATTTGTAAATCGCGGCAACTTTCAAGAGTGAAACTAAACGTTACTGAAACTGTCACGCGCACCATGCTATAACGCAAATAGTGTAGAAAGCAGAACGAGGGTGCTAATGGCAGAATAGAACGATGTCAATCAACGGTTTCTACCACACCAACACTACACATACTTTCATATACATTTATATGAAGGTATGTGTAGTCTGCCAACCCGTATTAGGCGTGATGACCTATAATTGTCAGACGCCACCCCTGAGTTGGTAATAGTAGTAAAATAAACCCATACACCTATACATTTATATGAAGGTATATGTAGTCTGCCAACCCGCAGTAGGCGTGAATGCCTACAATTGTCTGACAACACCCCTGAGTTGGGAGAGGCTGATATCCCTCCAGTGATTATTAAGGGTATTACCACACCAATCGATCGTCCGTCGATCGATTGGTGTGGTAATACCCTTAAAAATTAACATCAAGAAAAGTTGGTTAATCAATTTCTTTTAAAGAGTAAACTTACAATACATTACAATACTTGTAATAATAAAGAAATGAACGAAAAGAAACGAATACCTTAATATCGCGAAGAATAAATATTATAAAGCATAAATTCTTATAAATCACTCAAAATACAGTGAGAAAAAGAATCCAAAATCCAAAATCTATACCAATGTACGGGCCTTAGTATAGCACGCACACCTTTCAAGTTCAACTTAACTTCATTAAAGTAGTCTTCCTGGCCGGTGGCAGTAGTTAGTTGGAGTTGAGACCGTTGAATAGAAAGAATGCACAGTGAGATATGTATGATAGTGAGACCATACAACCAAAAACTAAGCAAATAAATGGTACACAGGAATTAAAATTAAAATTCAGGCACTGAAGTGAAAAAGCAAAATTTATATTCACTAACACCACAAAAAGTACGAATGATTAATTGCTGTTCCCATTGTAATTCCCTTTGATTCCTTTGTATCTATTCCCAATTCTGTTAAAATGTTGGAGTTAGCCTTTATGTTATTCCAGGTTTTATCCTATCCATCTACCAAAAACTGTTTAAACCTGTTCAGTAACTTTCGCGTAATTGAGTAACAAACATACAAACATACAAAAATTCACATTCATATTAGTCAGAGCCTATGTGCTTTTTATAGAAAAGTAGATACGTATAACCAATACAACTTTTTCTCCTTTAAATATTATTTTAGTGATACGAGTATTGTGCTTGATATATATCTAAAGTGCCCTTTTCAAATCAAGGAATCAAATTTTCGTTGGATCATTTGTTGCTTGCATTTTAAGGCTGATAAGAAGTCGGTTTTAACGAAATGACACGTGCCCATTTTCCTTTCCTTCAGCAACGCCCAACCTCTCTTAATATTTGTACAGTACTTAAAGACCTCAATAGAGTCAACAAAAATAAATAAAGAATTTTCAAATTCTAAATGATTAAAATAAATTGTATATAAAAACCATCCCGACTGTCATTTTGTGATCAAACAAGCGCATTTTATGCTGCAATATTAATTAAACAAAATTGTGCAAAGCTTAAAAAGTGCCTCAAAACGACGGCAAAGTTGCAAAAAGTAAAACTTTCAACAAACGACGAGAGTTCTAGAGCAAGCATCGCTAGGCCTTTTGAGGGTGCTTTATAATTATGGAAATTGTTTTTATATATTATCATACTAAAAACTGATTTTGTGTTGTATTTGTGCTTAATATGTGTACATAAAAGTAACCTTTAACATTTATAATATAACTATGATCACATTTTTGTTTTCACAAATGTTTGAATTGCAGTCAAGACCTAAATTTTGTAAAAAATATAACGTCCTTTATTGGTCATAATTTGTTATTGTGCATAATTAAATACTGATTAGATTAAATACAATTGTTGCGTCAGAGGTCGTAGCTTTTTATAGAGTAGAAGAGTGAACACAAGGTTTGCTTACTTAGCGGCTGCACATTTAGTTCGTTTATCAATCTATCAGCTCGGTCCAAGGGTGTCACTTATAAGTAAATTTAAGGAAATATTTATTCTTACTTTCCATTCACAATATATTTTAGAAAATTTAATATATGTAAACAAGAACATAACCTTGTTCAAAAGAAAAAAAGATCTGCACAATGTTAACACAAGAGGAAAAAATATGCTGGCAGCTCATAATAGTAGGCTTCATAAAGTCATTCATGGGTCAATGTATACGCTTTTATAATAAGGTTCCTGAGGATATCCAAGGTCTTCCTATTGACAAATTCAAAGAAACTATAAGGCACAAGTTGTGTGCTAAAGCATATTATAAACTATCCAATTATTTGGATGATAAAAGCCCTTGGGTATAATCCCCTCAATAACAGGATTTTACTAGTATTTGTAACAAAACATGTGTAATAAATGTGTCTGTTTGCTCGTTGAGTTCTTCGTTCCGATAAATATCTAAAGCGTCATTGTCACTAAAGTACGCCTTCTTATGGTAGCGTCGGGTGACGGGTCGCTCACTTCCGTCTAATATGGTTCAGGAGGGCGATGGCTGGATCCCGCGTTAACTCGTGAACGGGTGCCGTTTGAGGGTGTTCGTCGTTTGGATACTTAGGAAATGAGACTTGCTGAGCTAACGGATGCAGATAAGAATAAATTTGTAAAGTATATTATAATATACTTATATATATATATATATATATATATATATATATTTATATATACTAATATAGTATATTTTAAGTAAATTTATTTTGAAAAAAATGTACCCGTGAAGTTTCCTGCCAGTTCTTCTTCACAAAGGTTTTTTCGAACTGGTGGTAGGGTCATGTTTTATTTGACATCAATTGTTGACATTGACATTGACAAACAAGTAATTATCAATGTTGAGAAATAAATATTTCATTTATTTCATTTCAGGGAATTATGTTTTAAAATAGTCTTTGATACAAACAAAAAGTATAATCAAAGCTTACCTTTGCTAAATCTTCATGCATAAAAACAAACAAGGAGATAATTTTCTTGCAATTATGCGTGTATGTAAATTGCAATTTAGGTCAGTCAAGACATTATTTTTCAATCAAACTGACGTAATTTCGCTCGATTATTAAAGAAACTGTAGCAACTGTTTAAAGGTGAGTAATTGCCGGCGACGCCTTGCGGCTACAGCTTGCATGGCCGAGGGAGTGGTAGGTAATGTACCTGGTAATCCTTGGAGCTGTTTTGTTTAAAATTTTTGAATAAAGTGTAATATTATGTAATTATTTTTAAATAAATAAAGATCGTTTATACCACGGATGGCGCCGATAAGCTTAAGACACTCTTAAGAAATTGCAACATTTTGCTGGTTATTCCTTAAATTGAATAAGTATTATCTAAAAATATTATTTTTAATAATTTTATTTTCGTAGAAAATAGCTGAACTAAAGTCTGTCATACTTTACTATGGTTAAATATCTGATACTAACCTGTCCAAACATAAATACCATGACTGTGTGTGCTTAAATTTAAATTGTTTGTTGTTTATAATAATTTTTGCTCGAGTTTATATATGATTTGACTTGTTACAGGTCCAAATTTTATTCACTATTCCCAGTACCATTTTAAGATTGTTACATCATAACAAATCACTCACATTCCTGACTAAAAGTATATTTCATCAGAAAGTCCTTCGGGGTCTACTGTTAATAGGGTTAACTGCTTAAAACTGCTAAAAAATTTAAAAAAAACTATGTGGGTTCCAGAGCGTGCACGTTTCCCTACCGCAACAAAACACAGGATTTAGAATAGTTTGGGTTTTATAAGTGTGTATTTTTTTTCTTAAAGCACGCTTTTAAAGCAAAAAAGCACACATTCTGTGGTAATAAAACTCACCTTTGCATTTACTCTTACCCGGGACTTACTTTATCACTTTCATAACGAGTTAATTCAGACAGTGCTTTTGTCAGTATTTGTAGTAAACAGAAAAAAAAGTCCAAGTTCTAGACAACCGGCTTACCTATTTACCTACTGTAAAGAAACTCTTAAACAGAAACTTATTTTTCTTCATTAGATGAGATCAGAATTGTTTCTAAAATATGAAGTTTGTTGGAAAGCTTGGAACAGCTTTTCTCGTTACATTAATCAAATTGAAACAGCCTACAGTGTTGTGACTATTTCACTGATAAAGTTCATTTTTGTTTCACACTGTGGCATATTATACAAGTGGATATAGGAAATAGGAAGTATTTTAAGTCAATTAGAATATTAAAAACAAGACAATATTCTTAAAAGTTTATTTAAAAAGTAAAATTTCCTTACAACGATAGAAACATTTAACAATTAGATAATTTATATTTATGCTTGAAAATAACATTAAAATCTTTACTTAAGAGTAATTTATAATAGGTTTAAGAGTACTTTATCGATAATTATTGAAAAATGACATCGTTGAACAAATAATGTTATTCTTTTTACTTCAGAATTTCAGTAGATTTTGTTATAACAAATATTAAAGTTTTTTAGAGGCTTTTATAGAATTAACAATTTGATTTGATTATTAATATCTTTCATGATTGATTTACCTTTGCCAGAACGAACGCCATAACGAAAGCCATAACGCACAAAATACTAAACGATTAGATAAATTATTTTTACTCAACTTTCCAGAGTTATTCATAATATCTCCCAGAATAACTCACGTACAAATAATTTTTTTTTTCAATTTATAAAATTATTTTTTTTCAACTATATAAAAATAAGAAAAGATACAATCTATCTTACGTCCTAAATACTTTAACATACAAGTACGTAAACTACTACACGACAATAACTTCTACTCTAAAACAAAATCTCAAACTAACAAATCAATAATTTCAATAAACTGACCTTTAACTGTTAGTGCTTACTTTACGAGGATCTAAACGTTATATTAAATTTTGTGCTCTTCACTTCCTTGTAATTTAATTTTTACCAACTGTCGCTGCTCGGCGGCGGCGGCGGCCTGGAAATATTGGAATTCATTATAATACTGCAATTTTGTTTTATTTTTATTACTTAAATATGATTTTATATGAAAGTTCAGACTTTACTAAGTCTGCTTAGTCTCGTTACAAAGTGAAAAGTTTAGGTTTTAAATAAAGTAGAAAGCTTACACGTGTAATCAAACTGTGGAAATTTTTATTTCCACAGTTATGAAGATGATAATAGAATAAAAATGGTCAAAACTTTACAATTATCAACATTTTATCAATAAAAAATAAAAGTACCGTACTTTGTGGGAAACATTTTGTTTTTTTTTTGGTAGTATTAAAGAAGAAAAGAACAGATTATTGAATCGTCCCCCAGGATTTATTTTAATTCTCTATACTTTTAATACTAGTTGTTGATTGCTATTAAGCCTTCTAGACTTATATGCAATATCATTATATTGTTATTATTATATATAATAAAACTAAGTTGAAAAAATGTCGATAAAACTTAAAAAGGAGTCCCAGCACGATAAAGGGACTTATAATAGGTCTTTACCTATGAAACTGCCGTTTTGCCGTATTGGCCATTTTAAATGAAAATATTTTTTTTTGACTGATAATTCTAATTTCAAATTAATTTTATTTGACAAACATGGAATTATTTTTGTAAAATCGTCATTTGTTTAATAGTTAGTGTTTTGTTTTCAACGCATTCGAACATTTTTCGTCATCATGGATAAGTTAAAAATTCAAGTAATTATGGAGTATGAGTACCGTCGTGGCAGCAAAGCGGCACAAGCGACACAAGCGGCACAAGCGGCACGCAACATCAACGACGTTTACGGAGCGAAAACTACAAACGAACGCACCACCCGTTATTGGTTTACCCACTTCCGTTCTGGAAATTTTGACCTGAAAAATGAACCCCGTGGTCGTCCGAAAACTTTGGTCGACAATGACGAATTAAAGGCAATTGTGGAAGCTGATGAAACTCAACCCACGGCTGAATTAGCAGCAGCTTTCGACGTTAGCATCAAAACAATATTGGTTCATTTGCGTCAAATTGGAAAGGTAAAAAAGCTTGACAAATGGGTACCCCACGAACTCAATGACCGCCAACGCGAAGTACGCGTGGAGACGTGCCTTGCACTGCTCAGCAGGCATACAAATGAAGGAATTCTGAACCGCATTGTTACTTGTGACAAGAAATGGATCCTGTTTGACAATCGTAAGCGCTCAGCAAGTTGGTTGGACCCTGGTTCAGCACCCAAACAATGCCCTAAACGAAAACTTACCCCTAGAAAAGTGATGGTCACTGTTTGGTGGTCTAACGCGGGTGTAATTCATCACAGCTTCTTGCCAAACGGGACAAGCATTACTGCAGAAGTGTACTGTGAAAAACTGAATACAATGATGGAGAAGCTCGCACGTCTCCAACCAGCTTTGGTCAATCGTTCGGCTCCACTGCTCCTGCACGACAACGCGCGACCTCATACTGCACAGCAGACGGTCTCCAAGCTACAAGAGTTGGGGTTGGAAGTTCTCCGTCATCCGCCGTACTCACTAGACCTTGCGCCTACAGACTTCTACTTTTTCCAGAATTTGGATAACTTCTTGGCGGGAAAAAAATTCAATACCCGAGAGGCAGTACAAAATGCCTTTGAAGAATTTGCTGCCTCCCGTCCAGCTGATTTCTTCAAGAAAGGCATCAATAAGCTACCAATGCGTTGGCAAAGATGCATTGATTGCATGGGTGATTGTTTTGATTAATAGAAATAAAAAATATATAAAAAATTACGCTTCATTTATTTCATGAAAAACGGCAATTTCATAGGTAAAGACCTAATATAGTGTGAAAGCCTTTTATCCCCCCTCGAACAATAAAGTTCCCGTTTTAGCTAATAGGGCGTGTTTTTAAAGATATAAGGGCTTTTCCAGCCCTTCAACTTGGAAATTAAGTGTAGTGTCGCCATCTGTTGTCGAGTATTTGAACTTCATTATAATATAAATAAAAAAAATAAATAAAATATAAATTCGAAAAATTTATATATATATATATATAATATTATATATATATACCCCGGACAACGATTGGACCATGGGTTTTGTACTGCTAAAGAGAAACCTTTACTCACGCCTCTCCAAAAAAAAGAAATGCTGAAATTCACTAAAGATCATGAAAATTGGACTGCAGTCCAGTGGAGTGAAATTTGAGGTAACGATCCGTGATGTACGGAAAACAGTTATCAGAAATAAAGATGAAGTATTACCAATCGTATCAAAAGAAAAATGAACTTTCCTGGATCGGTAATAATATGGGGCTGCATGTCAGCACAAGGTCTGGGTCATCTACTTTTTGTAGAAGGAACTGTTAATACAGTAGTTTACCAAAACATTCTGGAAACAGGTCTCGTGCCCTCGATTGCAACGTTGAAACATCGTTATGCCTACATCGTAGTGCTTCCATTCACACTGCAAGGACAACCAAGGTTGGTTTAACTGGAATCAGATCGCTTCAATGGAGTGGCCGTCAAGTAGTTCAGATTTGTCACCGATTGAGATCCAATGGTGGAAAACAACAATGTGAAGAATTGGTGATCGACGCTAAAGGTGACGCCACTGAGTGGTAGACGAATTATTTTGCGCTGTTGAATGCGATGGACGAAATTTATTGCGTGGCTGGTTCCCCAAGAATTTATTGTATTTTATTTAAATAGGGAAATATTTTGTTACATTTTTAAATTGAAAATAAACTTCATTCAGTGTTAAAAACCACTGTGTATTTATTGAACTAATAAACTTAAATTTATTTATCTAAATTTTACTTCGAATATTAGATCTTGCACTAGACGAACGCGTTTGCATTGGGGCTCGTATATGTAAAACTTTGTGTTCTGTTATTGTTTGACACGTGTGTAGTGCAGAAAATTGCTAGGACTTCTAAATCCCACAGTTTGAAGTAAAATATTCGTCGCACTTTAGAGTTAAGCGCTTAAAATCATCTAAAATACATCGTATGGACCAATAAATACCGGTGTTTCTACGCCCTTAGTTCAATTACATAGAACTTTGTGTTATATTAGCTTAATTTGCATACAATTACATAAGTAAATACACAAAGTTACATAAGTACGGTTTTGCTCTTGAAAATGTGTAGGCTGTTTAAAAATAATTATATAAAGGCATTATAAAAATGTTACAGTAAGTTCAATTTAGGTTAGGTTGGTACATTGTACCTCATAATCTCTTCATAAAACTGCGCATTATGTTAAAATTCTAAAGCATTAAGATTACTTTACATAGCCTCATTTATTTAACTGATTGTAAAATTACACCAAACACTCTTTTTTTAATTTATATAATTTATTTTTACGAAGCAATAGGTTTTATTAAGAACAGAGTATTTTTGCCAAAACTTATTCAAATCAAACTTTTTAGTTATAAACATTAGTAAGAAATATTGTTTAAATAAACAAAAGCAACGAATATTTTATTGAGCTGTATGCTAAAGTAAAAAAAAAGGAAAATTGGACCAGGAGTCAATGTAAGACTAAAAAAAAATTACCCAGATTAACTGGGTCTTCTATATGTATACATATAATTAATGTGTAAAAAAAAACAAACATATTTAAGACTCATATGCTATGGCACTTATGACAGGCAGAAATTATAGTTTATTATCTTTACCAGATTCAAAAAAACTTTGTAAACAATGAAACGTCAATAACCCTTTGGCATTTTGGTGATTGACACTGATTATTGAATAATTAAATCTAATCGCTTTGGATAGATCTAAAGCGACAATCAACATCAACAAAATTATTTTCTTATCAAAAATATAATTTATTATTATTAATGTAATAGAATTAACAATAAATCAGTATTCTTTATATTTTTAAAATAGTAGAATCAGACTAAACAAAAATAAACTAAATGTTATGTCTTCTTTCCACAAAACCAAAACAAAAAAAAAAACAAATTAAATGCACTCATAATTAAGTTACAATCGACTTTAGTCATCTGCATAATTAGCTTATCCCGATAGCTCTAAAAGTTTGCCCTTCTAGGTAGTTTGCAATCAGGCAATAAAGCTGACTCCCCCTGCTAACCCTGCGAATGAGGGGTTTGCGTACCCGCTACAGATGTGGGTTTGCCATCATAAACCCGAATTCACGAATTTATATCCGGCAATAGTTTGTTTACAAAGTTTTTTTTTTTTAATTTGGTATACTCTATACAATAAAATACTAAGTAAAGTATTAGTACAATTTGAAATGCAAGTGATGAAATGACTTCGAGCAACTTACAAAAACAAGTTATACTTAGGTTTGTATTAAAATTTCTTTTATTTGTTATTAGGTTATTAAAAATCATTATAATATTAGATTTCTCCTAGCAGATATTAGTACCTTGTTACAATAATTTGTTTACCTTCGTTTGACAAAATATTTGTTTTTTTTAAACTTTGTCTTAACCGGCAAACGAGCACGAAATATACCAGATGGTAAGTGTCATCCGTGGAAATAGACATAATTAGTAGATGTTATTGATTGATTGTATTGTTATTTCTTGATTATCGATTAATGATGCGTTGCCGACCGTCGGATTGTGATGGAACTGCCTATGATTGAGTCATTTCAGTGGCGGTTTCTTCTCTTTAACCGTAACACAAGCACGTTTCATTATTGTAACTTGTTTGATAAGATCTGATGCTTTTACAACTTTAATAACATCATTTATATAATTTAGATTGAAATATAGAGGTAAAACACGTGTTCTATTCGGTAATAGAAACATAAACTTTATATTTTTATGTGATTTATCTTAATACTTAGAGGCATCGCATAATTCCTTTTTTGATAAGATTATGATTTTTGCAGAACTCGTTTGCAGATAAA
Organism: Marasmarcha lunaedactyla; assembly: GCA_923062675.1. Classification (NCBI taxonomy): domain Eukaryota; kingdom Metazoa; phylum Arthropoda; class Insecta; order Lepidoptera; family Pterophoridae; genus Marasmarcha; species Marasmarcha lunaedactyla. Next base: position 10,358,842 of record OV281351.1, read on the forward strand.
CGCCGACTTTCCTATTTTTACTATATTCCATTATAAAGGAACGAAAAAACATTTTACTGTAATTATTTATGTTATATTATTAAAATAATCAGGTACTTTATTTATTAACATAATATATCATTTAAACATATGTTTTGTAACTTGTTTTTTTTGTGTTTCGAATAGTAATAAAAGCAAGAGCGATGCATCTTTAAATATATTTTTATAATATTTCTGTTGTGTTTTATATTTATCACGAGATAGCGGGTCAGTGACGGTGGTGACTGCACCAGCGACATTAGCTGAGTCTATCACCGGTATTCTTGGTCGTTACTAGACATTTTCTCCAAGGAATTTCTCAAATCTTTCTCGGGATTTTTATTCATAGTCGTCATCTCAACCTTTCCTGCAGTAACGTTGAGCGGAATAAAGACATATTTTTAATGATTAGATTGGCTCCACGTTTTGTTGTATTGGTTATGCTCGTCTAAGGAGAAAGTTCCAAACACTTGTCAGTCAACAATGCCTGCAACTTTGGCCAGCACTGAGGATACTTTAAGGTACGTCACGAAGATGACACATGACGTTCACATGACGTTCGGTAGTAGAAGAGTTTATGTTAAGATGTTTCCTGGGGCCGTACTACAGTCTTTTCTATTATGTCCTTTCTATTTGACCGCCATTCTTATCACGTTTATGTGGTTTTAGTCTGGTTACAAGGAAAGAACAGCCAGTGCAATCACTGCAAGAAAGGATATCCAATAGGCTATTTGACAATATAAAAAATATTGAAATATTTTTGGTTTACCAACCGCATAGAAAATGTATGTTAAAAGTAATTCTCATTACTAGACATAAATGATAATTTATGTTCCCTTCAAAACAAATGGGACAAAACTCTTACGGTCGGCAACGCATCATTATAATAATAATAATAATCACTATCAATATGGATAAGAAAAACATCCACGACTAATCATGTCCATGGGTGCAGATGCCACCTACCAATAAGGTTGTGTGTTCGTTTGTTGGCAAAGAAAAGAGTAAACAACTAAAAAGGTTCCTTAACCTCAGTAAGAAAAGTCTTTAAATTGAGGACGAAAATATCAACATAAAATACTAAAATCCTGCGAAACTGAGTTTGAGTCGACTGAAGGAATTACTTATTAAATACCTAAGAATATGGGCTGTCCATTTTCAACGACTTAAATTTATTTAAAAGCTTTTCATTTGTCTGTTATGTTTTATTCATTGTTGGAACATTCTTTATTTCTGTATTTACCCCTTAAAAATATACGAGTAAGATACAACAAAGTCATTCGATTTCTTACCCTGGGGTATTCCAATTGCTTCCACTTTCACACAACGCTGTGGTAGGTGTCTGTTGTCTAAAACAAAACAAATAAATAAACAAAAATTAATCTGCTGAATATCCAAACGAAATTGTTAACGAAGTTGAGCTTTTGGATCCAGAATAGATCTCCTGTACTTGTGGTGTATGTTTATCTAGGTTTAGATAAAAAAAATATAAGTTCTTAGTCTAGAGTTAATCAGAGAGTTTCTAATGTTCAGATCTCGTCTGGGGCGTTACTACAGTCCTTCTTATGTTGACCACTATAATAATCATGTTTTCGTCGTTGCGTTCAACGATGTCTATGGGCACAGGGCATAGATACCTCTTACCATCAAATGCATGTCGTTTGCCGGCCTTGTCTGTCCCTCTTCTACTCGTGTCTATAACTCCTGATCCAGATCCAGGTAAGGTGTGGTTCTTAGAATCTCGGACAAATTTTTATACTAACCCGTACAATTGTAGATACTAACCCATTCCCCATATTAGACAGTAACAAAGCTTCGTGAGCTTTGATCTTCCTTGCGTAAATCCGCCACAAGGAGACGCAAAGAGGAGTCAAAGCCGTACACCATATGACGCCGAGGAAGAAACCGCACACCCACCAACCGTGCTGAAAATTTGTGAAAAAATTCTATGAAAATTGAAAAATTTTCAAGATTCAACAAAAATTTAATCTGTACTAAATTTGACTCTATAAGTTAGTTTGTGGTTTTCTTCTTTGTTTATGTGTTATCAATAATTCTTAAACTACTGAACCAATTCTGGAAATTATTTTTATTTTCGAAAGCTGAACGATACAGGATATTTATATTACACATATATATTTTTTGCACTGGATATTTTACTGGATTGAATTCTACGCGGGAGAATCGCATGGGACATCTATGATTCTAATCTAGACGATCAGTACTCATCAAGGAGTTAAGTGCTTAACTCTAAAAATCCTATTAAATTAGTTTTCGCTTCCTATAAATGAGATTTTACTGAAATCCTTAATGTATATCCCTAATGTACGAAAGAAAATCTAGCGCTAATCAGGCGCTATCTAAATCTATTATTATTAAACTTCTTGTTGATTGGTGGAAAGTGAAGATAAACATATTTAGTAAAATGAGCGAAAAACACTAGAAGGAAAATTATAGTATGTCATCGTATGTTATAAAAAAAATTGTTTTTAAAACATTGAAGCACGTAGTAACTACAACACATGCTCAGACCACAGAATCGATGAATAACCATGGACCCAAGTTCATGTGGTATCTTATCTAGCGAGCTTTGATGACAAAAGTTTTAATAGTTTGTTGGCTTTAAGTTTAAAAGCTTGTGAATAAGTTTCGAGATCTGTAAAATATACGTGGTCCTTTTGTGGCCTTAGATAGCAAGCTAGATTTTTGGGCTTTCAGACCGCTTAATTTCCGAGCAAGGTAAAAAATAAACAAAATTTGAAAAAACATTCAATAAAAAAAGAGTTTGTTCTTTACCGATTTTTATTATACAGTACTGGCTATCTCAACTTTAATATTACAGTCTAAACAATTTAAACAGTGATCTTCATATCAAATAATTTGAAATAGTTTTGCCACAAAATAAACAATACATGTTAACCAACTAAGGCAGGAACTAGAACAAACATACGCATATAAAAATATAGAAAACCTCTTTAGTTCGGAAACAAACCTTTTTGTCATCACATTGTTTTTCCTGTATAAACCCAGGACTTTTGGTGTCTTATGTTAGCTTACTAACGGTTGAAATTAATATTGTGTACATATTAATTATTATATTATTAACTCAGCTAATTCAGTTTAAAATTACTTCCGAAAATGTAAACGTTTCAATGAAACGTTTAAGATGTGAAGGATAACTAGCCATAAGAGTTGAAGAGGACGATGGGCGGATTTTCTCCGCATTACCCCGTGAATGTGAAGTTTGGATAGTTTGTGGGGAGGGAGATTTTCCGAGATAACAGATACAGATATAATTTTTTTTGTAATATAAGAGCTATTGTAAATTAATTTTTTAAATATGATACCCGTTCTTACCATTTCTTTTTCAATAAGCTTTTATTTGTATATGGAAATAAATACTTGAATTTGAATTCAATCTCAGTTCACAGTGATGTAATACCTGTCGGTCAGTGACGTAAGACTACTAGTAATAAATTCATTACTTCTTAATTTTTGTCACCAAAACGCCTGTTTACCTTTTGTCTCATTTTAACTTTTACTGCTTAGGTCCCAGAATGACTATACTGGGTATAACTTTATACTAACAAAACTTTATGTTCATAACAAAAAACAAATGTCAAATTTATTTCATCAAACAAGTCTTGGAATAGCTTATCCTGTTTCAATAAACTAACTAACTAACTTATCCTATGGATTACTGTTCCATAATCGTGAATGAATGTAATAAATGACAATTTTATCCGACAAGTTGCGATGTAACTTTTTTCAATAGCAATGAGGACAACTGACACCTTTTTAAATTTGTCCCAGTATTTAAGTCAATTTTTTGGCCAAAATTACTGACCTGTATATATTCTGCGAACACTGGACGACCTTGTCTTACAAATGACAGCTATTTTTTGTTCCAATTCAAAGCGCCTCTAGCAAGTACCTTCAAGAAGTTATGAATGCATTTTGCCATAAAAATTAAAAGACAATGATGTTTTTACTAATGGGCCCTGATCCAAATTTTTTTCTGCGTCCCCCATGCTTGAACTCCCTGTTGTTTGACTCATCAACTTGAAGTTACTATGTGTGTCAAGACGCAACAAAATTGAACCTATAGTTCACGAGCCAGGTACAGAGAAAAGGTTTGCGGTCGATTATAAGTATTCAAGGTTTGGTGTAATTATTATATTCATTTTAAACATAAAGGTATAATTTTATGTAAATTAAAAAACGTGTGTTCTTAAAAATATTTATTAACAAAAGTCATAAGTATATCAATTTTTTTTGAAAAAGAAAAGAATAACTGTAAATCGTTTCATCAATAATGATACTACCCAGGAGCTGTGCTGGACCGTTAATATCGTTAAAACGCCCCCACTTCAAGAACCACACAATAGACATAACGTGAGAGCATGTGTCTACAGGGCGTCTGTCACTCTTACATGAACTAGTACATCCAAATAAAACATAGGAGTTCGAAGTATTCGGAGGTCGACTAACTTGCTTGTATCTGAAACAAAAGTTGTCAGGATCTCACACATATCTTAGATAACCCAAACCATAATCTTTCTTAAGTTTATGTTTAAATTAGTTCAATGGCTATTTAAATTGCATCTTGCTTTAGTAAAAAAAGTTAATATAAAAGTAACATTATAATAAGTATTTTTATGTACAATTTACAGGGTGTACACGAAATCCAAAAAATCCTAGATCCAGTAATTGTATTCTATTACAAGAAACCATTTTTCTTTTGCACTCATATTCTATTTATAAAGAAACGAGAAAGTAAAAAAAGTTGTCACGCACCCCGCGCGTTATTTGCGCAAAGAGGGGCCGCCGCAAAGCGCACTCAAATCAAGTGGCCACGCGCTATTATATTATTTTTCTTTATAAATAGAATATGAGTGCAAAAGAAAACTGAATTTTGTGTAATAGAATATTCTACACTTACTCAGTATGGGTATTTTCTTCCAAAGTACTTTCCTGGACACCCTGCACATTAATATATAGTCGTCAGAATGACTAATACAATTATTGCATTACATATTCTGAGTTACGACTATAAATAAGCAAAGAGTGTTAAGATTATTTTATTGTTTCTGCAAGTTATCAAAACGCACTTACTTGATAAGGAAGGGCACGTTCTGTTATATTTCTAGCTGCCACTGGAAAATCTTCAAACAATTGCGTAGTCAGTGTTCTAGTTCGGATGGACAGCACTGATCTCGAACACAACAGGCATGCTTGTCCAGCAGATGCACGAAACATCTCAAATCGATAAATCCAGATCACAAGGCATTAAATCAAGTCCAGAATTGACAAGGGTCAATCGGTTAATAATAGTAATCCACAGAAAAATAATCGCACAGTACACAGCGTTAAGAAGGACTGCGTTCATACAATGCAAGCGAAATGCATAGTTAACTTAAGCTGTTTTCTTGCTCACACAGGTTAACAAGGGGGTAAGAATTGCCGGTCAACATAAATAACTGTGGCAAACTCGCTTGCTAGCTACTTACCTGCGGTGAAAAGTGCATACAATTCACAATTGTAATATTATATAAAAATAATTCACACAAAAGTGCATAGTGAAATTATGTTGCTTTCTCGCTCACAAAGGGATAAGGATCACTGGCCATCCTATGTAACTCTGGCAAACTCGCTTGTTGGCGACTACCTGTGATAAAAAAGCTTCATGGGCACAAAAAGTGAAATAATAGCTTTTTCTTAGGACTAATTATTAGCTAACATCTAGATTTCAGCAGGAAAGTTTTTTTTGGTTCCATACAAGAAAATATTGTATTTGAGATGTTCTTTCAAATAAACCATGTGACAAGCTTGGGGGCACACTTTAATTTTTTTTGGGCCAAGAAAAAAACATTTCCCTTTGTGTTGTCGCATTTTAAAGGACACACTTGGTTTTGGGCCTTTTATATTCAAATGAATTTAGCAAGAAAATGTCATTTAGGTTCGTTAGCTTAATTGGCTAAGTACAGATTTTAGGATTTTTGAAATCTGTTAATTGTTTGGAAAACTTTACCTTAAAATAATATATTAAATATTTTATTACAATCAACTTATGATTTTGTAGAAAGAGTTCATAATAATCTTGATGCTAAAATAATTATATCTGACATTAGAAACGACTTAGCAAAGCTATTTTTCAGTCTGGAGATGAATAATAAAACAGGTTTTTGTAATACGTTGCCTTTGCCAGAGAATTAAATTATTATGTACCGGAAGGCTAATTCAAATTTTGAAAATGATCTCTATCCTGATGGAGACATATTATATTCGAATAGTATATTTAAAGAAAAACAAATGCAATTGGTCTCGAAAGATTAACATGAAAAGTATTTGTTTCTTAGAGTTTTTGAATCTATGCGCATTTAACATAGCGTTTTACTAAAGCATTACAAAATAAAATGACGTTTGAGCTGTATCATCTATATTTTCCGTTATGATTTAGATCTATTGATTTTTATTTTACTAACTGTGGTTGGTAGAGCCTAAAAGTCTAAGTCATCTTATCCTAACTTTATGAAATCCGGCCTTAAAAGATAGTTGAAGTAATAATTTTACAAACCAGAGACGATACATATCTCGTACAAAGCAGGGTTCTCGCTGCTTCGTACACGTTGAACAGTGGTCCACATTTAGCTGCTTGTTTAGCAACAGAAGTCAGTACGTGGGAGCGCCAACCAGCCGCGTGTGTCAGCAGACGCGATACGAATATTGATGTTTTCTGAAATCCGCCAAACTATGTGAGCGTCCGTAATTCATTACTTGAAAATATACTTGAAATTAAAAGCTATTGACAGTCTATAATGCGCACTTGCCATTATTACATACTACTACGCTAATACAAGTTGACAATATGTTGTCTTTCTGTCTTTTGACAAAACTACCTGAGTAATCACAATACTCGTATCTGTATGGTTGAGTCTATATTTATATAGTCTATATTTATTCAAGTCAAAATATTATTACAAGGGAAAGTCAACCTTGTTGTTTTATAACATGCAAGTGAAAATCACCTATAGGGTGATAGACCACGTTTTTGGCCAACGGTATCTTTTTTTTTTTTTTGTTCCCCTCCGCGGGAAGAGCAGGAGGATAAAAATGCCCTGACGCATACTCTGGCGCGATTCCAGAGTTATGTGGGACTCGTCCCGACGCCTACCAGAACCATACCCACTAAAAACCCCCTGTTGGCTCGTGCATTTTTGCCACTCAGCCTTCATCTGAGCGACGGCCAATTGGAGAAAGAGGCCGAGCTAGCGGGGCCCAGAAGGGGTCACCCGCTGGGATTACATAGCACTGAAGGTGCTCAAAATGAAATTCAAATAATAAAATAAAAAAATTAAAAATTGCAAAATAAAATTGAATTAATTCGCATTTACGTTAGAATTAGGATTTACGTTAGAATTAGAATTTACGTTAGAATTTGAATTTGCGGCCAGAAGGGCTTCGAGATCGGCTGACAGTCTGGTGGAAGAGTACGCTTGCGCATTCCTAGGCCTAGCGACTTTGAACTTCGAATCTAAGACAGGAGTAGTATATGAGACTGAATCACGAACTAGAGGATTGGGATGGGTTTCGGAGCGTTTGAAGAACGCTTCAGAGAGTGTTTTGAGGTGTTGTTGTACTGTAGGCAGTTCAAGATCTCTATGCAAGTCCGCGTTACGCACAGACCACGGTGCGTTTGTGGCCCTGCGGCAAAAGAGGTTTTGAACTACCTGCAGTTTGTGCAGGAGGGAGGGTTTGGCGTGGGCAAAGATTGGCGAGGCATATGTCATGACGGGTCTAACGCAGACCTTCTAAAGTGTACGTTTGTTTCTGAAAGACATTTTACTTTTTCTACCTAACATGCTATTTAGGCGGCCTAAGTAGTGACGAGCGAGTTTCGAAACTCTTTCGACGTGTGGCTTGAAAGAAAGCATCGGATCTAATGTGACGCCTAAGTATTTAGTACTGCGCTTCCAGGGGATGGGAATGCCTAACATTCGAACGTGGGGATCGCCAGCGGGACGATGGCGTTTGTGGTCGAAGCGCATCGCAGAACTCTTTTCAGGGTTCACATCGATGCGCCATTTTTGAAACCATACACCAAGGGCGTTTACGGCCTTTTGGAGTCTGGTTACAAGGTGCGGAACACGGTGGCCTTTGCTATAGAGTGCGGTGTCGTCGGCAAAGAGGGCGAGTTCGACGCCTTTCGGCGGGATGGGAATGTCGTTGGTGTACACGGTGTACAGCAGAGGGGCGAGGACTGAGCCTTGAGGGACTCCAGCCTTTATGGGACGAGGCGCAGAAAGCGTGCCTTCGTGTTTAAATCGAAACGTATGGTCTTTGAGAAACGACGCTATTAACTTGACTAGGCGATCCGGTATGCCTATTTTGTAGAGTTTATAAACGAGACCGCTGTGCCAGACTTTATCGAAAGCCTTGGCTACGTCAGAGAAAACCACGACTGTTTTATAACGGCGCGGATAGAAACCGTCAAGTATATACTCAACGATTCGATGGACTTGCTGAGGGCAGGAGTGTTTAGCGCGAAAGCCGAACTGATGGGGAAGAATGAGAGGATCGCCATCCGTTGGAAACAGATGGTTCCGCATTCGAGAGAGTATGACTCTCTCGAGAAGTTTAGACATTGCCTTGAGGAGGCTGATGGGTCTGTGATTAGCCGGGACGTTTAGAGGTTTGCCCGGCTTGGGAATGCCTATGACTGTCGCTTCTTTCCAAGCTTTTGGAAAGTAGCTATGGTCGAAGCAGGCATTGAAAATGATAGCTAACAAGGTAAGCACCTGTTGAGGTAGGTGCTTAAGTGCGTGGTTGGAAATTCCATACGCACCCGGAGCCTTTTTGGACTTTTGATTTCTAATGAGAAGCAAGATTTCGTCATTAGAGACTGTGACAGGGTCGGCGGTGATGGGGAGAGAGTCTCTGCGAAGGACTTCGTCCTCCAACGCCTGGATGTGTGAGGGATCAGCAGGTTGCGTGCTGGGCGAGCATTGTGCGACAATGCTGTCAGCGAAGCATTCGGCTTTCTCTTCGACTTCAAAGGCAGTAGTGCCATCGGGACGAGTGAGAGGAGGAACGTGAGAGGCGGTGTCTAAGCGTAAGGCTCGGGCCATGCTGTAGTACGCTTGATGGGACGGAGAGATATTCGCCATGAGAGCGTTCATCTGAGCGTCTCGGAGTTCCGCGAGGCAAGACCTAACTTTACGTTGAATCTGATTCGCAGCTGTTCTATAGGCGGGCGTGGGATATTTCTTGGCTCTCCGGAGAGCCGCGTTCTTAGCTTTAATAAGATTGCTAACGGCTAAGGGAAGCGTGGGTTTGCCTTGTTTAGCAACCTTTTCGTTGTCACTGATGGCTGAGTTGATAGCATCAGTGAGAGAATTTACTAATGAATCAATTTTATCCGGGCTATCTAATTGTTCGGGAGAGATCGCAAGTGGAGAGTTCGGGGCCTCTAAGGCTGAAACTAACGTATTTTTAAAGCCTTTCCAGTTGGTAAAGGTCTTAGGAGAGGTAACGTTATCGTTAGGCGGACCCAGCACGAGGGAGACGGGGCGGTGGTCAGAACCTAGGTCATCGAGAGGTTCGATAGACCTGAGGTCGAGGTTGATTCGCTTGACTATTGCAAAATCGAGGATATCAGGAGAGTGGTTCGGGTTGTCGGGATAGTGGGTGGCAGTGATGGGGGAGATGACATCTAAGTCAAGTGAATTAGTGATGTCGAGAAGAGCGATACCGCTGGTGCTGGTTGATAGGCACGTCCAGTCAGTATGTTTGGAGTTAAAGTCTCCGAACATAATGACTGAATGGCCGAGGTCGAGAATGGCCTCAAAGTCGCTGCGGATTGGTCTGGTACCACTAGGTTTGTAGACTGAAGCTATGATGATGGTCGGATGACCAGTCATAGCCAATCTACACACAGTGGCTTCCATGTTGAGGAGAGGAGGGGTAGGGAGAGGGCAGCAATGGAATCCTCATTTGTAATAAATAGCAGTGCCGCCGAAACCGTCGGAGTTGGGTCTGTCGTTACGAATAAACGCGTACTTAGGTATAGCGAATCCCCTGGAGCGGTTTGGAGTTAGCCACGTCTCTTGAAGAAGCAATAAGTCTGGCTCGTTGTTCTGAAGGAACAGTTTGAGCTCAGGAAGGAAACGGTATCTACGCATGAGTGCAAATACATAGTTATGTCTCAGGGCTATAACATTAGCAAATCCTACAGAATAAAATAGAAATATAAATAGATAACGCTTTAAATAAAACGGTATTTTTGTATGTTACTTGTGTTAACTTATTTATAATTTTAATTGTCAAATAGTTCAAGGCCAAGATCAACATAATGTAATACGGGTTAATGATATTATGTGTAATAAGTTACAATCACCATATATTGTATTTGATGCAGGATTCGTACCCTTGTTAATAAATTATTGGCTGATAGGTTTAAATCGTAAAATTAAGTTTAGATAATCACAGTGAAAACATTAAGACAGACTTTTATTATATCGACACTGCGGTTGGTCAGTGTAATTTATAAGCATTATATGTTGCTCGATGTCTAGTGATTTCGGTAAAAAAGTTTAGGTTCGTTTAGAATAAAGTTATAACATGGTATTCAGTAAACGCTCTCACGATGACATTTTATCAATTATAATATGGCAATGCTCGCAATCTAAATGCAGAGTTTGAGTGTATCATATGGACTACAAAGAAGGAAATTAAGTTGCGCATTAAACAAAAATATAACAAACATAAGGAAAATCATATACACAACAAGTAATAACATACATAGGTTGATATCCTTTTCGTATTTCCTTACAATCTCAATATAGTTTCAACCTAGGCTGGTAGAATGAGTAATAATTAACCGTACAAGCAGCCGTCGCAAGTCAGTTTCCAAGAACTGAGTTACTAATTACATGTTTACAAAAAAAGGAGTCATATAAAAATAAAAGTAAATATTTCGCGAACATTTTGAGCGAATAAGGAAAAATATGTTTGCCCTGCAGGATTGGTTATAGTTTTATTATTTACTGGAAGTTTGGCTTGATCGCAATTTTGAAAAGACTTAAGTAGTTAGTTTTTAACAAAAAAAAATTGAATACTAATTGTTTTTGTAATATAAATAAAAGGGATTGATTTCTCCTTCTCTAATAAATTTATCTCCAGACAAAAAGTTTGATATTCCATTAAGGCCTCTGTGTGGGCACAATAATACAACAATGTTTCGTAAAAATAGTTAAGTATCGGATAATTTGATTATTTCGCGTAGTTAATTTCTTACTGTGTGATTAATAAAACCTAGACTTAATTTACCTATAGGAGAAATTGCAACTTCCAGCAAACCGGCAATGGTTTAAGTAAGGGAAGCTAGATTAGATGTATTTACTGTTGTGAATGATAAATAAATAATATAAAAAATAAATACATAATTAATTTACGTTAGGTTTATAGTTAAGTTTAAGTTAAGTTAATATCCTTTACACTCTCAGTATATCTACAAAGTTCAAAATATAATACAAAAATGGGGTCGTACAGCAAAATATATAGCAGGCATAGTTTCTATGATATTAGGTTTTAAACTCTATTTTAATTAAAAATATGTTTATTAAAGCATTATTATTTACCTTTTGAGCAATAACTTCTCCCTGGTTATCAATATAAAACTGCGCTGTACTGATATGACTCAAAGACACATTTAACTTTCTCCGGAAAGGCATAAGCTGCAGTTCTAATTCAGTCAATTTGAAAACAATCTCGGCTTTCAGTTGTTCAAGAGGCTTTATGTTTGTAAGGTAAAGTCTTTGCGTACGGGTTGCTGAAAACAAATACGAAAACATTTTAAGCAACTTATCTATTGGAAAACTTGTGTTATTAAGATATGCCTTAAGGAATTTAATATTAAAAAAATAAAATTCGTATGACATGAACTTACGTTATCACTTATCTAATATTACAAGTTCTGACGATCGTTGCCTTTTTTTTGACAAAAATATTGAGATATTTTAATGTAATGACAACTGAATGTTTAAAATTAGTCATCCTTAGTTAACAATGTTGTAGAATATTTAGTTTATCTTTAAAAATTTACATAGAAGAGAAAAATGTCTTACCTAAGGTCTCTAATCGACCAGCGGTGGTAAGATCAGTCAGTTGCGCCGCTACATTTTCTAACTGTTCGATTAAAGACGGCAGGTCTTTAGCGACCACGGGGTTGTTGTAGTCTAATCTGGAATTTACAAGGAAAACATTTAATTTAAAAGATACGGTAGCAATATCAAACTATATCTAAACTTGAAAAAATGGGAATTGTTATTTTAAAATTTCTGTTAAAAGCAAAATCGAATCAATTTGACTTAAATAAAAGTTTTACCATAACTTTCTGCAAATGATGTATTATCGACAATAAATTCATAATACACCTTTAAAAATCAGCTTTTGGGTTGTTTTAATTTCAATTGAGTTATTACTTAATGCAGAGACTAGTAAATAACTTACTAATAATATTTTACTTTATTTCTTGATTTCGATAAAAATTATGTCTTAATAAGTGCATAATTTTTATTTACAATGCATATAACTCATAACTATTTTGCAGTAGTTAAAAATATATTTTCTTGCTTGATTATTATTTAAAAAAATGTTCTTTATCCATCAACTTTTTTTGTTATTTTTATGACAACATTTTATTTGTTTGACAATTTGAATTCTTTGTTGTTTATTGTTGTTGCTATGGGTGTGTGTTTGTTTTGGAAATTTTCCCTGCATTTCTTTAAATACACAATATTTCTGCCCGCCTATTGTGACTCGTGCAAATTTTATGGACCTTGATTAAGCTTACGTTTTGGCTGCTACATATATCGTATAACATGTGCGTTTAACACAACTGTGATAATAAAAGCTTTTAAAAATAGGTTATTATGGCAATTAAAATAAGGAGGATGGTAGTGCCCAGGCGTCTCTGAACAAAATAAACTTATACCAGTATGTTTATGGTCTTTTGTAGTTGTTATTTTATCATCTATAAAGTAAGAATAAATTACTATCTACCTATTCTTATTGAGTAAAATTATCAAAGTCAATGATATACATGATAATCAATTTCAGGAAAGGAATGAATCCTGCTTGCTAAGGTTTCAGGTTATTTGACAACGCCATCTAGCAGTTTTAGTTCGTATTAATACAAATATTTTGCATTACGTTTCTTGTCAATAATTCATATAAAAATTAAAGACGACAAGGTTGGTCCAAGCTATTTGAGAGCGACATCTATTACTAGTAATAGCTTGGGTTTTGAGCTTTTTCCGAGTCACGAATTTGTGTATGGAGATGGTCAGTCTATAGTTATTTACTAGTCTCTGCTTAGAGTAAGTGCGTAAAATTGGCGTATCAATGGTAGTCATTTTTACTGCTTACGGCAGCATTCAATTATATCAAAAGCCGCCAATCACGATTCTTAATGCGCTATCCGATGGTAAGTTCAGACTGCAATTATGAATCGAGGTTGGTGGGAACTAATCCATAATATTTAAAGCGGCCAGTAGTAAACTTGTAAACAATTCAAAATGAGATTAATAAAATTCACCTGTATTTCGCTAAATTAACGTCAGAAACATTCAGCATTTGATTCAGTAATTTTCCAAAGAATACCGAAATGGTTTTCAATGTGGAAACGTCAATGACCGAAGAAAACCTGCTCAAGTCTCTTTGAAGATCTTGCCATTCAAAATAAGATGTTTCTTTGTTAATATCGTAAACTTTGTCTAGTTGAAAAACAAGATACGCCGGACTGTCTTTCTCGCAATCCCTGTAAAGGTAAATAAAGAGACAATTTGCTAACTGAATTTTGAAGTTTTGTTCAATGCGATTAGATTTCATTTTATATTCATAAGATTTTAAACTTGTTGAACAGTTTCATAATTTACAGAATTTCACAAAATCAAAAACTTATTATTTCAAATAACGCCTTCTCTTTTTTACATAATTAATTGATATAAAATTTTTGCTCATATTTTTCTTTAATTTTTAAAAGATTTTTTTTGATAAAATTTGATTTATTTATTAAGTCAAAGGATATAAATGAATAGGTTAATCTAAAAACTGTTTAAATTGTGTTTGAAATTTTCTGATAGCTGGAAATCACAAAATTACAAGTATAAAAACAAATTTATATTAACAATTACTTTATAGATCAACGCACCTCAAAACGTCTTTGATCGAAGCATCCAAAGTAACATTTTCAAGGTCCGAGAATAGACTGCTGAACACGCTTTCATTTTCTTCCAAAAGTGGTGAGGGTTTATCCAAAAGGGCAGTTAACATAGTATACTGCGGGCTGTCCCATAAACCGTGACAAACGTATATCTGAAATTGTATGAACTGCAACTTAAGAATCATAATGATATTGGCATTTTTATTACTTAGTTTTAGCATTAATGGAGTGTTTTTCTGTTAAATTTTATTCATAAATGTGGGTTTATGTAGCATCATTTATCTCTCAGTCATTTTAAGAGTATAGATTTAAGAAGTCGTCTAAAGTAAGAAACTTCTTTTTATGGTTTCTTGGCACTAAAAAATTTAAAGTCACTTGCTTGCAATTTTGTCTTCGGTTATTCGGTTTATTCCCTTTTACTCAGAAGCCTCAGAAGATCATGTATTTTGGGCAGTTTTGTATAATCGAATATTTTCAAAGTACACCTTTGCTTTTCATAGGTCCATACATGTTGTAGATAGTGATTTGTTATTTGTTATAAGCAAAATAAACAGATGAGTGGGCGTTTCTAGCAAGCACTGATTAATTTCGACCAAGGGTTCCTTTGAGAATTGTTCTTTGGCCCATTTATATCACAATAATCAACAACATTGTATTCCGATACTCATCATAGGGCTTTCAGTATTACATTCAACATTATCTATTATATGAATGCATATGATGTTATGGTAGAAAGATGAGCATACCCAACTAGATCTTTCTAGAATCTTCAAACAAATATCTCTTTATAATAGACGTATGCTGACAATTCTTTTTATAAATTTTATTTTAATTAAACTTCAATTTATTTATTATAAAGCCAAAAATATTTTCAGTTTATAAACTATTTGGTATTTAGCATTACTAAGTTACTATTTCTAAACGACTTCAAACAGGAGGAGATTATTTATTCAGGGTGTTTTTTTTTGAGAGGCTTTTTCAAACAATCTAAAATTGTTTAAACTGTATAATAATATATATTTTATTTATACGCATAATATAAATTGAATTCTTAACTGATGTGGTAGTACTTTATTTTTAATATATTTATGTAGACTTACTTTATTTTAAGATTCTACTATATGCTCCTAAGTTGAAATGTGTGTGATACATGTATTACGCTACAATCTGACCAAATTGTGGGTAGGGTTTTATCAGGACTTCAAGCTTGGTATAGGAGACAGAGGGGAATGTCGATTGTGATCGTATAAAATGGCTTACGGATAGCTAACAATAGGAATTTTGGCATTCCGATAAGCCAAATGTTAAAAGAACAGATCAATCTAATATTTAAGAAATATAAAACTCACACGCACAAATGTTGTAGTAGTTTATTAAACAGTGTAGTACTATTAGTTTAGGTGTATAAAAGTCGAGAAATTATATAAGATGTCTGTTAGCAAAAAAAACAGTGTGAGTTATTACAACTAAGCACGCTGTAAGTGTTTCAGAGCTAATGTGTCTAATAAATCAGTGCCTAGATTTGTCTGTTTATCTTGTCTAAGAGAAAAGCTAATTTATTCTCTTTTGAGTAGTTCTGTAGTCAGGTTCTCCGTAAGTTTGTAGTTTAAATTATTAAGTAACATTAATATTACTATAAGGTTCTAAAAGTGTAGTTAATTGAGTAGTTTTGGGTTGTTCTTAAATATTAGTATAGAATTTGTATTGTGAATTGAATCGTTTTATGAAAATTTTATCGGTCTCTTGGATTTGGTGCTACAATAGATTTAACGGGCTAAAATGCTCCCAATCCGTTTTATTCGTTGTTATTGTAGCACAATGTTCAAAAACATAACATGTGTATCTCCTATTTATTGTGTCTATGTAAGGTATGGATCAAGTATTATTTTCAGACGAACAAACATGTAAGTTTTAATAGTTGAGGAAATGGGATTGTCAGCTGTCATGACTGAGCCTGTAAACCCGTTTCTACGCGTTTTCAATCAGCAAAAACCCTTTACAACCAATTACTACACGAATGATTTAAAAACTTTACAGGACTATAAAAAAAGTAGTTTTCCTACCTCAGCGTGTCCGGCGACGAGGAAAATGACGGATACCACGGTCCATAAAACGAGCGATACCAATCCCAGCCAAGTTGTGGATCTGTTGATGTACTTTTCATTTAATTGCCATTGTACGAGTTAATTTCGCCGGTATATTGCTTGGCAGCTATATTGTATTGTCTTATCTTCTATGTGTTAGAGAATTAATTTGTAGTATTATGTATACTTTATATCTATTTTATATCTTGATTCGTATGCTTTTAAGGTTTTTTATTGTCAATTGTACAAAAGGAATGATGTCAGACTTTTTGTAAAAAAAAGATACATTCTGTGTCTAGAGCTTTTGTATTTATTTTATAGCTTTTGATTCTGGCTCTTAATAAGATTACACAGAGAGATGAAACAAAAAAGTGCAAAGAAATGTGTATCAGAGGCGTAGAAAGTATATAATAGATCTATGTGCATCTATTATATACTTTATATACTACATATTATTTTCTATACTATATTATAAAATGTGACTGATAACTAACTATTGAACAGCACTAAGCCAGTATAATTTTAAAATTACAATTCATAATAAAACAATTAATGTAGACGGTTTTAACTTGAGGATGAAGCAAGGACTTTGTGAATAATTTGATAAACTTAAAAATTTAAATATTTTGTGTTAAGAACAGGTATTTTTAATAACGCAATTAATCACCTACTGCATGCAATACATGTATGAATGAGTTATTTTTGGTTTGTTTTTTGAAACATGCATTATGCCCAAGGTTGATGAGTATTTTGGAATAAGAATGCTGGTTCAACAACAAGTTTTTTTTTTAATTTTGGCTAGACTGCTAATAAAATAATAAATTATTTTTGTTTATTATTTATTATAAGTTTATGACTTACACTTGCAGAGTCCTTTTCGCATATTCTTGTGCTGTGCTACATCCACATATTAAAGCAGAAATCACTAGTAACATGAGAGCGAAGAAAATAATCGTAACCGCTGGAAAGAAAAATATTAAAATTAGAATAAGAGCTTACTGAAATATAAATAACATTGCTTAATATCCAGAATCTAAGACTTCAGTGTTAATGTAAACACTAATATATAAATAATAACGTTCAGGTGCGTAGCATTCATGGCAGAACTCACTTATCTATGAATTAATAAACGGTCGTTATCTTGATCTATTTTTAATTACCTTTCTTCTATATCTTAACTATATAAACACACTGAGTATTACGCTTTGACGCATATTAGAATTCAGAATTTTAAAGGATTTAATAAACTAATCTTCTTTTTAGATATAATTGATAGTTCGTCAATAAAAAAAAAGTTTTATAATAATTACCTACAGTTCATGGTTTACATTTAATAATTTGATCAATGATTCATTGCACATGTAACGACATATTATTGATATCAAATGTTATCTATACATTCCAAAACCTAACAGTACTCTCAAATATGCAGAGCTAGGCAATATTTAATTGTGTTAAGGAGCTTTTAAAGCTGGAATGGCCGCCCTTAGTTTATTTAAATTATTAATTTAGTTTTTTTAAAATAATTGACAATTCAGTTATCACCCATAACTATAATATTATTTAAATATACTACTATTGAATAAGTAAGGAGTAGAAGCACTGTTTCGAACATTTGAGGTCAAATTTTGGCAAAGTCGTCCAAGCAGCGGACTTTTCGAGTGCTCGACTGTTTCATTCGAAAGCTATCAAAAGTGATGGTATTTTTGAATTTGGGTGACAGAAACGTGATAAACTAATAGTATTTTCCATTTTTATTCTCTATTAGTAGAAAGTAAGAAATTATGGTATCATGACATGATGGAAATGAAAGCCTTTGATATCGAGCACTCAAAAATTTTAGAAACCGCTTGTCCATATCCATATCCTTCCTGTTATAAGTAATACAGGCTTAGCTTTTTTTGAGGTACAATTTTTATTTCGGCAATTTGTTACGATGGCAATGAAAGTATGGAACCACAGAACTTCTTGTAGAGAGAATCAGAAATGTCATGCGAGCCAGTAGCGCGAGCCAAGCATAGGTCCCATACGCCTTATACTTCGATTTACGCAATAAATCGTCACCAAGCGTATATCGTGGTGCACGTGTTAAAAATTGTGTGATTGGTTGAAATTATTTGCGCGTGTTAGCTATTGGTAAGAAGTTAGGAGCAATGTGGCATCAGTGGTAATGCAAGAAAACTCAAACAAAGGCGTTTCTTTTGCTCTCTTAGATAAGTTGTATGTATGGAACCCATTGTATACAAGTTCAACTCGAACTTGGCCAGTTTTTTAAAACATAACACTAATCAATGTGCCTTATTTTTGAATATTTTGTAATTTGACCTTAAAGCTGCAAAAAATACTGTTTACTTAAAATATAAGGGGAAAAATAATGTTCAAAAATCTGTTATGCTAACCAATGTTTTGTAAAACATTTTTGCTTCAACGATTTTTGACGTCGATGTCATCTATCAACATGACCAATACGCACCTCAAGCAATAAAGATGTTGTTCGGCCACGGCAGCCACTCAAATCAAACTAAATGCAGACTTTTTTGGCTATTTTCATTTTATTTACAATGTGTAAAATGTATGGGTTAAGCGATTTGTAGATAAGTATGAAAATCAAATAAACATTTAATGTTTTTCTAACTTTTCTCGTATATAACCTTCATTTAAAGGATTTATGAGAACAAGACATTAACTTTAATACTAGTTACACCCTATCAGTCCTACAGTCAAGTTGATTGTCTTAATGAACTGGGCTCGTCATTAATATAATATCAAATAGTGACTGTATCTAGCAAACATTAAATGTACTTTATCTCAGAATTACTCTTACCCTAATTATTTACCATAACTTGTGTTATATCGCTACTTATGTCGCTGACAGTACCTACCTTAATAGAAGGGCTTGATTTTTAGATGATTGTTCATCACAAGTAAATGGCACAGTTAAAGACTTGCTAGAATATATGCAATAAAAATATTTGTGAGATAAATGCATAACAGATAAGTGCAAAAAAGCAGGCACTTAATGAGAGTTCAATTAATGCAAATCCCAGTTCATTAATTATTGTGATGATTACGGTGGGGTGAGTTTTCCTAAATACCATTAACGAAAGCTACGACTCTAATTACATAGTTGGTTTAAAGTTGTATTTCATTTGCACACTTAATTTTCTCGGTAACTTCACCTAAAATGGTTTCAACCTACCTAACATAACTGCCCATCGCCACACTTCATATCCCTGCGCCCTCTCGATCCCGGACTCCAAACGCCAGGCGGCGGAATGGAGCCCCGAGGACAAATGACGAGCGACATCGTTCAAAACTCTAGACGACGTATGCACCGATTGGCGTCGAGCTTCTATGTCCTGGAGTATCACTAGTTGAGATATTGGGTTAGTGTTTTTGTTTGAATAGTATACTAAGCAGTGAACATGTGCATCACGATAACATTTTTAATAAGGACAATTTACATACAATGGCATATTACATATAGACAAGTCATACCCAAACATTAACGCACAAAAAATGACGTCAACTTAACTATACATTCAAACCCGATAGAGAAATATAAATTTGTGGGAGGAGGAATGAATAAAACTGTTAACTGAGAAAGAGGTATCTATGTACATACTTCGTGACGTTGCTTCGCGCGTAAATTGTCGCAGTATATAGCATTGTCTCTTTTACTCCCACGTACAAAATCATATTACATCTCGCTCTTTGATTTTGTCGAAATGTATACCATGACAATTTTAAAATGTCGTTTTAGTAGCAAAATTAAAAAATAAATTAGAAAGTTAAAAAAAATAATCCTTATGCATGAAAAGAAACGTTTTTTCAAACATTGTCTAAACACACAAGAAAGCATTGTGCGGTATTAAAAACACAGAATTGGGAATAAGTTTTGTTTGACGTTCAGCCGTGACACTGGGTTGCACAAGACGGGCAAAAGGGGGATGGGTGAAAGGCGGGCAATTGCCTTACATTTGTGTTGCCAGTATTGAGATTGGACAACTTGTGTAATATAACTGTATGTAATATGTCATTGTTTACATATGGTTAGTGACAGTTGTATATTGAAATTATTTATTCCAGCAATTCATAGTTATCTCTCTTTGATCTGAACACAATCAAATAACGAGGTTAGAAATATACACTATTAAAACAAATTATAAAAATTATGAACAAAACTACTGTAAATGATAAAAATTGGTAATCAATTCGTCGACAACGTGACTGTGTTGGACACACATTTTATTATTCGCAAAAAAGTTTAATTTAAAACATAACGTATTAATTGAAGTAATATGAAAATTGTAAGAATCATTATTCATTAAAAAAAATGTATTGTGAAATAAATTTAAATCATCGTTGTTAAAGAACTAAAAATAAAGAGGCAAACTTCCTGTTTGATAAAGTGGTCAAAAGAACTTAGCCGTGAAAAACAAAGGACCTATTCATAACCTGTGAACCTAATTACGTTTTTATTATTTTGCTTTTCAGTGACCTTTAAGTCACTGATCACATATCTGATAATTCACAGCCTTGATCTACCAAATATAATGCTTTTCATTTACGCAAGACTGAAGAAATAATCAGCCCCATCATAACTATAATATCTTGAATTCAAGACAATTTCTTGCCTTCACTACTACTCCGACCGTATAAGAAAAAACATATGCATCTTTTTTAGAAAAAAGTAAAAACGAAAAACTCCAAAACTATAAAATATATGCAAGCAGTCACACATACAGTTACCTCCTCTAATGTTCGTAGTTTGTGTATTGATAGTAGACGGTAACATTCGGAACTCTTGTCTTGCTGAGGATACGGCTTTTGTAAGGTTTTCCACCCCGAGTGCTCGAAGATCCAATAACTGATGCTCTCGGAGAATCTGTTAGACAATCACGGTTATTATGGCTTCATTAGTATATTTTTGGAATGCTGAGTACTATTGAATTTGAAGGGGATTTTTGTTTTGTACAACAGTAGTTATAATAGGTTTATATTGGTTGAGTTTTTACGTAGGCACTTTTACTAACTTTTCCAAATAATAATAACTATTTGCGCCCTTGCGTACTGATTTCATTATTTTCAATTATTGTGTGGTTCACTGCTAAAAAACATCTATTTAGCACAAAAGAGCCGTTGGTACACTAAGTTGGGCTTTTGTGTCATCATTCTAAATAATTAAATAATTATATCTGACAAAAATATTTTTGCATAAGAATATTAACTTTTATCTAAAAAAAATACACATAAGACAAAAAGACTCTGACAAACGCATGTTGTTAGACTTGCCTCTGTAATATTTGCTCGGGAACATCATAAGGCTAAACTACTGAGTTATGAGTCTGAAGTGAAACTTTAAATTTAAATCAAGCAAACGAATGGAACTGAATCTCCTTTTATCTCAATGATAGTTTCTGAACTCGGAAAGCACGGCCGAGTTAGAGAGAAATGACTATTATTTGTGTTACTAAATTCTATTACAAACTCTACTCTACATATTATTTAGAAATGTCTAGAGCAATTTAAGGTTATGGGCGATTGCATAAATAGTTAGTGATAAAGAATTCGCGATTTTCATTAATTTGAAATTAAGTTATGAAAATTACAAAACGAGATGCATTTGTGCTGAAAGTTTAAAATTGTGTTTTGTTATATAAGTAATCTGATTCAGGAATTATACTTATTTCTTGGTTTATCTACACTTGTGGTTGACAACAAGTGGATGCATAAAGGTAAATTAATTAAAAATGTACAGTTACAGAATTTGCATTAAAAAAAAACAAGCAAAACTTACAAAGTATTTGAATGCACATTAACAAAAGTATAAGTAGTATATGAATTTGGCTATTTGGGTTCCAACCTCATAATACACGTTGCAAAGATACTGTTTAGTTTTTTCATACATAGAAAGACTTGAAGAGTTAACAAAGGCACACAAATATTAATAGTCATAAATCGTAGTGAATTATAACAATTCAGTTGCAATATCTTTCGACGATCATTGCAATATAAAAATATTAAGGGTTGCTAGGTTTATCTAAAAACAGTAAAAAGTTCTTCTTGAAAGTATTATAAATTTGTTCAAGGACCTTTAAACCTCAACTTTTACGCTAACTAATAGAGAGCGGACACGCCACGTGGGAGCAGCGATCTCTCGGCTCTTGAAAAATCATGACGATCTTTAATTTGTAATAAGCCCACACTTTGATATACCAGTATTTTTCTACCTTATGAATATACCGTTAGCATGTTAGCGGTGTATGTAAATAATACATCCTTTTAACCAAATTTCATCACATTTCATACATTATATTTTACTCTAAAGATGCCGAAATATCGAGTCAAAATGTAAAAATATAGTTAAACGCGATAAAATCCGGTTGAAAATTTGTTTTATTTAATATAATATGTCGTGAAACGTAATAAAATATTAAATTATGTATTTAGTTCGAGTCGTACGGCCTCACTCAAAGATTTAGTAACTAAGTTTAGAGATTTTTTTTGTAAATTTATACTTTATCTATACAACTATATAATCTAATATATAATTATTAGAGCCAAAAACAAAGTACAGCCCCAGACGAGATTTTAACAACAGAAAATCTACATTCTCTACTGTCACACTGTTGCCAGCTTTGCAGTCATGAAGTTGATCACTTTGGCAAGGAAAACTATTTATCATACTTTTAACAATATAACTTCTTACCATATCAAATTTCATGTTCATATCTAAGGAGTTAGCATTAAGTGTAACACAGAGCGGAATATCCTTTGGATTGCAGGATTTCTTTAGGTTCTCTATTTGACGTCCGATATCTTTAAGCCGATCGCTAGTAAGAGAAGCTAATGTGCCTGCGCGCATGCTGACGTCACGAAGAGATGTAATTTTTGAGGATAAGTCTTCACTTTCTGAAATTAAAGGTTATATAAGAACATAATGACAGTATTGTGTCGAACATTCTCGTACGCAGCAGCGCTCGTTTATCCCTAGCATAATTTAATAGACGGTATACTCTTAAGATTGAAATCGAGTACGTAAAATACATAATTTCTCACCTGCAATAATGTCCATAAGTGAGCCGAGTGCCAATTCAATGCCACTTTCCGAAGCTATTGCTTGCTGTATCGGCTCCCCCAATAAGTTGTCTATATCTAGAATTAAAAAAATATGTTTCCTTTCTAGGTACTCGTATTAAAATAAATTAGTACTTAATCAAGCCATTTAGACGACTGTCTAACGTCATTCACTCCTGAGCATGATGAAGCAACATCTATTCATATTTATTTCAATATTTCATGCCAGTATTGTTTCCTTAGTGTATGGCCAAATTATTGAGTCGCGCCTGTTTCCCGGTGCTTGTTTAACTTGCTATTTGAAGTAAGATATGCAATTATATACAAATAAAGGTTTTAAATGTTTATATAAGTTTTTGAATTTTATTTATGGGTTTAAGTTAATTTATATGTTTATTTTTTATTTTATGATTACTTATTGTATTTTGTTTTATCTTATTTAACACACTACATTTGTTCTGTACTACTTTGGCCAGTAATAGGTCTGCTGGTAGAAATTTCTTTTAGAAATAAGCTGTGCCTTTGTACTTTATTAGTTTATAAGTAATTTTTTTATTGTGATTTTCAGTGTGTACATAAATTATGAAAAGGAAGACTGCATTCCATCTGTTCGTCTAGTTGATATAGACGAAAATTTGCGAATGTATGTCAATAAAATAATAATAAGCAACTCTAGGAATTTTAAACAATATGACACAACCTATAATAAAAAGGTATATAGAAAATAACTAATCGAACGGGTGACTTTGTTACCGTTTAGAAAATCAGCATGTTTGATCAGATTACAAATTAAACCAACTTGCCTAAAGCAACCATGTAGTAAAAATTAAAAAAAGAATCGAATGTTCATACAAATCGTTCACCTCAGCTTTCAATTATGCATAAAGTGTAACATTTTTATTATTATTTTCACCATATAATAATAATAAAAATGAGCCCATGTGCCAATTTTAAGAACGGTAAAAAAGTGACCCTGTGTAAAAAAAGAAATAAATTCGTAAATTATTATCGCGTATTATTATTCACTCAAAACAATGACAACAATGCATTTTTTAAATTAATATGTATAAAAATTAACATTTACTTCTCAAATCCTCTCTAAATGCGTGCATCATAAGATCCACAGGCGGTACGATGCTATGGTACAGTTCTCGCGCTGCGGAGGCTAACCATGCAGCCACATCGGCGCATGCGCAGCGAACCACCGTGTGACTGTCAGACACGGCTGATGTGGCTTGCTCGTTGCTCACTACCATACCAGAGAGAAGGACGCTGAAATAATGTGACTTTTGGTTGGATGTATGTAAAAGGTTAAAATTCTGAATCGAAGTAATTATAAAATACTAGAATTTTTTATCATATTTCTAAATCTCGAAAATCTCTATAGCGGTGAATCATAAAATCAGTTCAGCAGTTTGTAGTTAAATAAATAAATCAACAAATATTTCCTTTTTTCACACCACCTGCACATAAATGCCGCATCACTTGTATATTGTGTCATTCAAACTCACTATAAAGCAAGCATTTAGGCCCCCAGGCACCCCCGGTGCATAATATTGTAATGAATTTATGGTTTTAAACTTCATGATGAATTTGAAATCAGGAATTTGGAATGTCAACTAAATTTTTTTATAAATGTTTGCAGTACTTAGGTAATTATACCCAACTTATACTCTTATTAACATAAAATAATAATACGAGCGTTCCATACTATTAAACCGGTAGCTATGTGCATCTTTTTTTTTCGAAATGGACAGT
Source organism: Marasmarcha lunaedactyla (assembly GCA_923062675.1). Classification (NCBI taxonomy): domain Eukaryota; kingdom Metazoa; phylum Arthropoda; class Insecta; order Lepidoptera; family Pterophoridae; genus Marasmarcha; species Marasmarcha lunaedactyla. The sequence continues at coordinate 10,384,006 of OV281351.1, forward strand.
TTATTTATGGCCCATAGGCCTTTAAATTTCACCGGACTTTGTAGCCTAGTGCTGACGGTGCCTAGCTGGAACTTAAACTACTCCTAAATACGACACGCCTAAGAGCACCCGAGAGGGCACGGACCTCGGCTTAGGACTTCGAATATTGAAACTACCACTGGTTCGGAAGGATCATCTACTGCCAAAGAACCAGCAAGAAACTCAGTAGGAATGCGTACAACGCGTTAGCCTGGCCCACCGGTGGGTTAGACGATTCGAATGCCGTGTTGCCCTATTTCTAACTGGAACACCGGCGTTCCTTGTTGTAATATCATCGTCGGGATCTGTTAAGACGTTACGCAGACGCCTATAACGAACCGCCGCGTCTGGGTTAGCGGTGTATTCAGATGACTTATTGACCAGCGGGTTGGGATGGTGGGAAGCATTATCGAAGTGGCGTCTAGACGCCAACTTCATGAATGCGGCAATGGTGGGCAGCTCGAGATCCTTGTGCAGATCTAAGTTGCGGACATAGGGCGGGGCCCCGACGCTTTTGCGTAAGAACCTATTTTGAATAACCTGCAAGTGATTGAGGTTTGACTTGCTGGCGTGAGCGAAAGCCACACTGGCATATGTCATGATGGGGCGGTTGCAAGTTTTGTCAAGTGTAAGCTTATTTCTAAGCGACATTTTACTCTTCTTACAAATTAGAGGGTGCAGCCTACCCATGACGAAAGGCGGCTCTTTATGACGCGTTTTATGTGATCCGCGAATGTTAGTCCACTATCTAAAGTGACTCCTAAATATTTGACTTTTTTAACCCATGGGATCGGAGTACCAAACAGGGTGATCTGACCTAATCTTTTGGAGGGTTTCCTAGAGGTTGTCCTAGAGCAGGTTGAGAGAGAGAAGTACACTGCTGCTCTTTTTTCTGGGTTGACTTCTATTCTCCATTTCCTAAACCAAGCGCCTAATGCGTTGGCTGTGGATTGAAGTATTCTAGTTAACCTACGTAGATTCCTATCGGATGTGTATAGCGCGGTGTCGTCTGCAAAGAGCGCTAGGTCTGCTTTCTCCGTCCTTGGTATGTCACTAGTGTATAGTGAAAACAAAGTCGGAGGAAGCACCGAGCCTTGTGGTACATCGGCTAATACAGGACGGGGATTGGAGAGTGCACCTTCCAATCTGTAGGGAAAGGTTTGACAGTAGAGAAAATCTCGTATGATGTGCACGAGGCTGTCTGTTACGCCTAGTTCAAAGAGCTTATAAAATAAGCCGTTGTGCCAGACCTTGTCGAAGGTTTCAGCCACGTCAAAGAAAAGCGCACCCGTGCCTATCGGTTTTCAACCTACGTTCCTTTACTCCAAGATGTGCTCCGTGATGCGGTGCACCTGTTGGACGCAGGAGTAACGGGACCTAAAGCCGAACTGTTCATCCGGTAACAGGTGCTTCAAATGGATGACCTCTCGGAGCCTGTTCAAAATTATCCTTTCGTATAATTTGCCTATCGCGCTAAGCAATCTAATAGGACGGTAGCTTGCAGGTAGATTAGCCGGTTTTCCGGGTTTCCTAATACCTATGACAATTGCTTCCTTCCACGTTTGCGGAAAGGAGCAGTTTGTTGGTAAGTTATTGAAAATAACTACAAACAGTTGTACGAGTGCGAGTGGGAGAGCTTTCAGAACCCTGCTTGGTATTTCGTCTGAACCTGGAGCTTTCCGCGGTTTTAAGTTTTTAATTATTGTCCGTACCTCTTCTACCGTTACCGGTTGCAGTGTGTCTGTCAGTGGGTTGCCGCATTTAGTTTCGACTGTGCTATTCACAGTTTCTATGTGGAGGGCACTGGTAAGCCCAGCCCGCCAAGCCCAGGCACTTGACGCACCTGGGCTTGGCGTGGCAATTTCTAGCCGTATGGCCATAGAGTTGGCATCTATGGTATTGGCTGGGTATAGTACGTTTGAAAGGTGTCTCAAGGGTGATCCCCGCAAGTCGTGCTATTGTTTTAAGGTTGAAAATCCCCTTGCCCTAAGGGGTGTGATCTAGTGTTACCAACACTAGGTTATACGGCGTATGATCTTTGCCATACATACGGTGGACGGAAATGACCGGGAATCCCTGGTCTTTAAGATCCTGGAGAAGGAGCTCTGACTCACGCCTTCCTTCGGTACGCCTCTAAGGACGACGCGTAAAACGCGTTCCTCCTCGAGCGTGTAAGCGTGGTACTCAATGGATTTCTCATTCAAGTACTTGGTGAGGGCGCGGTGATCGGCGGGTGCGACGGTTGCTACGCGGATGCCGATCGCGGTATTTTTCGCATGTGTATACGCGATTTTAAAATTTGACATACACAGATGTCCACGCCGCTTTATCCCGGATGAAAATAGGAGTCAGATGCCGACCGGTTGGTTTGGCCTTGGGGGTAAGAGAGATATAAATTGAATTTGATGCGGGCATGGACTGCGGCGCCCGCATTTTCGGAGTTTTGGACTCATCGCCGGATGAGTCCGAGGGCTTGGCCCTTTTTTGTCGTTTTGCGGTGACGGTTTGGCTTGGGCGGAAGCCAGGGTAGTGCAATCCATCGACGATGAACTACGAGTAGAGGAGCCATGGACGAGCGCGAGCTAGAACGATCGCGTGAGGAGTTGATGGACGCGGGTTGACGCGGCCGTCTCTCTTTTTTTGTCAGCGTTTTGGTTGTGGGTTTGAACCCACTTTCGAATTTTGTCCAGATGTCTGGACACTGCGAGCGAACGAAGGCCATGAAGGCCTTCGATATATCTGCTATGCTTAAGGCTGCGATATACATAGCTACTGCGGCCTGAAAATAACTTAAAAACTAACCGTAGTTCGCCGAAGTCCGCTACCTGGAATCCTAAAAAGGGTACGCAGGTAAAGAGAGAAAAAAAGCGTAGAAAGGAAATAATATATAAAATAAAAAGGACTGGATCAGTACAAATTGGTTATCACCATAAGTATCCTCTGTACTAAAACCAGAATACTTTACGCAGCTATGTGCATCGTAATAATAATACGTAATAATAATCGGCAAAATAATAAATCAAAATGTAATTATATCTTTGCACAATATTGTGTGTGAATGTGCACAATATGACATTTTATATTTTAATAAAATATTAATTTTTATTGCCTCAGTGAGTGTGAAAATTAGAGTATGTATGTCTTCATCTTGGCCAGGCTTGAATCCCTCGCTACATTGCGGATTCTTACTTAATTTCCCCATTCCTCACGGTCTTACTTAATTATTTATTACATGACTGCACTCGTGAGTAACACGCGAATCCATCATAACGCTTAGGATTCAATAAGCCGCCCACGACATAGGACACGTCTTTATGCCCTTGATGTACTACTACTATAATTACTACTATAATAATGAAAAAATAAGAAATTTCTAGATAAACAATAAAGAATAAAATGATAGTTAGCAGTCATCTGAGTGAGACTAAGGAAAATTTAGGGTATGCATTAAGTAAAAAATTATGGGAAATGATAAGTCAAACCACAGATTTCTTTATTGGCAACGTGATCAAGCTTCTAATTTCATAAATTAGCCACGGGAAAATGAGATAGCCTCTAATAAACTAATTTTTTTTTGCAATGCCTACTATATATTATATTTGGGTTAGGTTAATGTTAGGTTGTATTTATCGCATGCGCGAGCCGAGCGAGCGAAGCGAGCGTGGTGCGGCAGCACCCGGCAAAGCGCCATAATCGAAATTGGATGATAAATCAAAATTTTATAGCAAAAACATCATGTAATAACATATTTTTAGTGGCGATTATTTAGACATCATCGGTTGTGGCTGAGTTATTAATTTAGATGGCAATATAGAATTTTCGTGGCGTATAATGCTATTAAATGAAGTCCGTTTAATTAGCACCCATTTTAACCGAGTAAACGTTGTTATTTTCGTGATTGTATTGAACTATAATTAAAAGAGTTACAAACTGTAAGCAACCTTTTTAGTATACAGTTTAATTAATTTTTGGATTCATTGACATAAGATACTGACGTTTGGTTTGTTTTGCTGTCTACTTCTATTCTGTCGTGACTTTTTGTGTGTTGGTTAAATATACATTTAAACCAGTTCGCGTTTTTCTCTTCCTTGATTTTCATTTAATTACCATTTAGATATGCATGTATTATTTAATTTTAATTGTAGCAAATATGCCTAATATTCAGGCTTTGCAATACAATTAAGCTTCCTTATTTGCTTCCTAAATATCTTAAATAGTGCTATCTTGAATAAGATTTAAGTCTCTAAAAACTGGCTTGCATTAATTAATATAAAAACTGGTTTGTTCACTTATTTAAAAAACCATATATCTTGTAAAGGTCTATACATATGCAATTTTAGTGCCTAAGTCGGATATTAAAGAAAATTGGCGTTATTCAACGGGAAGTTTTTGTCTTGTAAATTCAAGAAAATCAAAGTTATAAATATTTGAAAACTCCAAGAAAATGAAACCTTTATTATGGGCAAACTAGGAACGTGAAAAAGTATTCAATTATGTGTCACAGCCTTTGTTATTTTACGAAGATATATAAACTAAGAAATATTTGAGAGTTTCCTATTCTAATTCCAATTCTCAAATATTTGGGCAACTTTTAGAATACCAAAACAAAAGTTTATGCTTGTTTGCAGATTACGAGTAGTGTCCCAGATGAAAACCTAAGTAAATGGAATATAGAATAATAATGCCATATTTAAAATGTCCTATCATACAAGTCTTAACTTAGCAGCAACTTAAGTATTCAAAGGCGACTGAACACTTTGAAGCATTCCATTTCATATACCTAAAAAACTATTTATATAGGTATATGTAAGGCCTGCGTTGTCCACCTCCTCATTCAGTCCAATAGTGCACTATAAATTGCCTAATGCCACCCCTTAGTTGGGTGAGGCGGACATCCCTGCTTGAGATTATGAATTGAGTATGGTGACATGATTATATTCATAAAATCGTAAGCTAAATGAAGCTTCAAAATTGAGCTCGAATCAAGTTTTGATTTTTGTTCCATATTAGTGATCTAATTTATTGTTTATTAATTGACATAGCGTTCACTTAATCATGCAGCGGCATTTGATGCCCGTAACGTATTATTTCAAATGTTTCGTCAATTATTTGGTAGATAATATCAGCCGCGCGACAAGATGCCACTGTATAAATACAATATGAAATTCAAAAATACTTCTCGTAAAGAATAAATATCAGAATTTTATTTCTATAACAATTTCAAGATATTTTTTCATAACATCTTTGTTAGTAACACAGCTCACAGAAAAAAACGGTTAGGCTTATTTTAACCGTAATGCGTAAAAACATTTTACTCACATTTATCCCGTACAAAACGTCATATAGTAACATCATGCAACATCAATAACATTACCAAGAAAATTCTTGGTTAAACTGTCTGGTCAATGTTTGTAACAAATATATATGTTATCAAGAATCGATATAAATTATTCCAGAATGTATAGTACATTTTGTATAGGATAAAATGCTGTGCAACTGTATTCAGAAATATTAAATTTTTTATATGAAAAACGTCACAATCTTTCACAAAAAAATAAAAGCAAAATATTTGGCTCAAAATTATATAACAAACTGAATTCTATGATGAATGCTATCTACCCTCCTTAGGACTCACAAAAAATTATATAATTTCCCAAAAAAATACAAGTTCTGAAGAGTGAGTTGAAAAAGGACTTCATTGTTATCTGTCACGACATCTTAGTTGGCGATTTTTTTGTATTGTGCCAATACGAAAACTGAGGATTTTGTGACTTTATTCTTATACAAATGCTGAATATTTGTCACTTTATGTACTTGTTTAGAACTAACTATAGTAAATTAACTATTAGTATTTTGTCCTCAAAACAACTATGCCAAATGTTGTCGTATTTTTGTAATGAAGTTAACATTCAACAGGTTAATGATTTGATTTTCAGTGGTTATTAATTTTCTAATTGTACATAACCTTGAAGGTAAAAATAAAATAAACTCTTTATAGGTTTCTTTATAATAATTGTTTGTAATACCACCATTACCACAATCTTTGCTTAAATGATGACTATTTGAAAAATTTTATGAGCTATTATGTAAATGTCACAGTGGACAGAAATTGAATTACAAAAATATTGATTATAGACTCCAAATATATTGAAAACGTAAGTATTCCTTTACTTAATTTGCAATTTGAATTTATGAGGAGTTTTTTATTTTTGCTATTTTTTATCTTCTAATTCAAATTATGCAGCCATGCAGGGATTCATGCAGTTGTACAAGAAGCCATGCAGTACCTAGCCAGATATTTTCGAGGTTTTATTATTTTAATAATATTTCAGTAGGTATCCTATTGCAAACGTTTAAGCAACGTCTTGAGCGAATTATTTCTTGTTTAATCTTAATATCCTTACTTGAGGTTTGTGTTTAATGGGATAATTAAGGTTTATTTTTAATTTACTACAAGTAACGCCTTAGTATTGCATTCTGGAGCCACCTCCACACCATTGTAACGCCCATGCGTTAACAGCTATGTCACAGTCAAGTACTACTGTAGCTGTTCTCGTTTCAGTTAAGTTGTTATTAAGTACAAAAAATAAATAATTTAATTTTGAATTTGAAGTTATACAAGTATTTATGCAGACAGGCAAGAATGTATTCATACAATCAAGTAAGTTTTTTTAGCGTTGAATTTTAGGGTCCGACCAATTCGAACCACGACAAAGTCAGGAGTGCCAATCCGGAGCGCAACTATAGTATTTGAAGATAAAACTGCTGCGACTATTTTAGGATAAGTGTGTTTATGGCAGCCATCATTTATTAAGTTGTTATAATGTAAATACTTGCCATAACAAATACGTTTAAGGAATAATGAACAAACGGGTGCATACAAAGTTTCAAATATTATGACAAGTGATGTTTAGTAGTAAAAAGCTTGTAATGGACTTTGATTTTAGGGAAAAAAATGTCATTTGAAAAAATGGGAATCCCAAGGAGCAGCCAGTGAAATTACAGGAACAAATGTAACTCTAAATAAACTCTACGGTCAGCAACGCTTCATTAATCTAGTTACTACAAATTATTATATATTACTAATAATCACCTGTGGCGAAGATGTTACTCCCTATCAGTGGACTCATGATTGGCTATATGGGATACTCTTTATTGGCTATGAACAATCTAAAAACACGTGTCTCTGGTGCGGTAACATCATTTATTACCGAACAGAAGATAACTCTTTACTAGATACTTAAGAATACAAATATATACCAGGCCACTCAGAAAATCTTGCAAAAAAAAGTATTTGTGTATGGAACGCTGGCGAGTAATAATTTAATTTGAAAATTCGTTCGAAAAAGTATATTTGTTCCAAATTTAAAATTCCCTCTAATTTTTTTACCAGCATTATGAAACTAATGTGTGTCATAGAAAAATGGATCTGCGTCGGGAATATTTTCGTGCAGTGATTTTTAGGACTTCACGTCCAACTTGAAACCTGAATTGTTTAATAGACTTTAGTTGGCTTTTATGAACAAGGCGCCACTTATTATATCACTGGTATAACGAGTTTAAGAGAGGCCGCTCAAATTTGAAGGATGAAAAAAGAAGTGGTCGTCCTTCCACTGCTGTTACGAAAGAAAACGACTTACAAATGAAAAAATTGATTCAACAAAACCGGCGAATGCAGAGTGGTACACTGCTGCGAGCATCAAGCGACTGAACGCGGGACACCACCTTCTGTTCCACCATGACAACACGCCCGCGCAATCGGCGATCAAGGCAAGGGACTTCCAAAACACCACCCCGTATAAAATGTTTGGGTCATCTGCCTTCCCTAAAATGAAATATCAACTCACTGCGTTCGAGAAGGCCGTTGAGGAAGTACCTGTTGCAGACTTATAGATAATTTTAATTTTTTTCTGAGTGTCTCACATAACAAACCTGCATATCAACACAACGAACAGTGTTGCTAAGACCGTGATCTTGTCATTGCAATCTGATACTTCTTGCTCAGCAAATAATGCACCATTTTCTATTTCGTCATCACATCTTGACTTGGAGAGTAAAGCCAGAATGCCCAGGATGATCAGGTAGGATGGTATCACCATCGCAATGCAGGCAAAAATTATAATGATGGCCAAGAATGTTGATTCGACTTTAATTGACTGAAACAGAAGAAATGTAAAATATAAACACAATTAGTTAATAGATTTGTTACAAACGTAATTTACGAATGATTTGTTGTAGTATTTTTTATAGTGGTAGGTATATTTTACTTAGAGAATACGGTCTACGAACATGGTCAACTCTGACACTACAAACCAGATCTTTATTATTATTTTACCATCAAAATACTGTATTCTACCAAATAAAAATTATATCATAAAATAATCTTGAAATCCGGCGCCGGATATTATCGGGGCATTAAAAACATGCAAGTACTTTATCCATTCTAGATCGCACGGTAAATAATTTTAATCAGGTAGTGCAGATAAGTGTATTTTATGTTTACACCGCGAAAGTACGTATAGTAAAGCAAATTTTGGTCTTTAAAAATAATGTATAACCTTTAGGAGTTAAGTATCCCTGATCATAGAAAGCAAAACCTTATTGTAGCTTTTCTAAAAATGATTATAACTTGTTGTGGTTAACACAAAAAAACCACAAAGTAAAAATCGCGCTGTGGTATCTGTCTTTAACAACCAGAACTCGTTATTTCGGATTAAAAAACCTCCTTATTAAAAAATTATATTTATCTTTTGATCGACGTCTCTTTGACATTCTCATGTCTCTTTTGGATTCAATATACAATACCCAATGCATTTGTTTTGATAACAAAATAACGATAAAATAATGATAACATATATTCCTATCATAGGCCAACATATAAGAACTACCTCTTTTATTAGCTGTCCTAGGTTTGTGCCAGTCGAGGGCAGTCAATTTGTGTGGCGCGTTTATATTGTCGTAAGTCATACGACTATTTTAAAGTTTATCTTTCTCATTCGATTTATCGCAAGTCATTAATTATCTAGAGACTAAAAAGACGTGTTTTATATTGCATTATGATATTTGTTTCAATGTTCCTCAACTTTATTTACTTTGTCATAACCAAATATGTAAATATTAAAGCTCGAGAGAAACTAAATCTTTTTAATAAACGTATTCAGAGAATATATTTTTTCTTGCTATATATTATTCTTTTTCTCTTAAACCTCCAAGTTAGTAAATTTGCTAACCAAATGAAAAACTTATATAATAATAATAAATCCCCAGACAAAACCAACTGTATGGCACCAAAGTAGGCTTGTGTATTGTGGATGACCTTACAATTTAGTACAGCGAACTGGGAGGGAACGAAGAATAAATATATCTATATAAACATATAAATAAAAACAATCATGTCCAGAGAACAAATATTTGTGTACATCACACAAAGAAAAACCCCGACCAGGGCCTGAACCTGGGACCTCCGGCGTATGAGTCACTGCGCCACTGCAGCACTGGCCCGTCTGGGAAGACTCCTTTACGTATTTAACTATCAAGCAAATTCACTGCATCATTTCTCTTTATAATAAAAACACATAATAATAATAATAATAATAATAAATCCCCAGACAAACACACAAACTGTTTAACCCCAAAGCTTGTGTTATAGATGACCAAACAGCGAACTGGGGGGGAACCCAGAATAAACATACATATACAAGTACAAACAACCATGACTCGAGCACAAACATCTGTGTTCATCACACAAGTGTATGCCCCGGCCAGGACTCGAACCTGGGACCTTCAGCATATTAGGCAAGGCTATTTACCACTACACCACTCGGTCTATATCACATTATTGACTAAACAAGTCGATCTTATTCAACAAACATATTTGACGTTTGCGTAAATACAAAAACTCGAAAAAATTCGATTCTAACAGCTTTGGTGACCGAAAGCACACACACAGCTTTATCTGAAAAGCTCTTAAGATTGTCCGTGGTCACATGAGAATGGTCTGCGACAAGAAAACCAGGAAGCTATCCTTTTAAAACGTCAGAGTCGCTTGTTTGGAACACTTTTAGGAACGAAAATAAGTTAAAAGCCAAACTTTGAAAACAACGTATAGATAAATTAAGGTTCAATTTATTTTCTTAATTTTTTATTTTAAATATCGCATACATGCTGCTGTAAATAGTTAAATTCTTTAGAACGTTCATGAGAAATAACTCGCTGGCTTTTTCCATAACAACACAAATTAAAAAGATGTTAAAAATATGTCGAATATGAAGTACTGCATTCGTCATATTATATCTTTTAAATTTAATTAGAAGGAAGGAAAAAAGTTGCATTAAAAATCAAGAAATATTAATGAGAACATGTTCTTTTTTAAATCAAAAAAGATTCCGCAAAGCTTGAAATTCACTTCCGCAAGATTATATTTTCCTACGACATTTTAAAGTCCAAAAGTTGGATTGAGAATGCATAAAAAGGCACGTCGCCGCCTCAGACGTACCATAAGCAAACGGTTTGTCCTATATTTAATATAGCTTAGGCCGTTTTAAGCGCTGTGTTTTTTTTTATATTTTCATAAATAATCAAAATGTGTTATAACAATTTAGTATTTTCTTTAGTGTTATTTACTTTTTTCTCAGCATCATTAGCAAGAGTGGCCCGTAAGTTTTAATTAATTTAAGACTGGAACAATTTTAACGGTAACTTTTGATTTTTAATCATTCAATGAAGACCATTAACAAATATTAGGATCTACCATAAAAAGGTTTCTGGTAGTTCTATTGGACGTAAAATTATCCAGCTTTTTATTTTCTTAACTTAATATAAATATATATTTTTAAAGCTCAGTTATTCTTCTGTACAAAAGAGGAGAATTAAAGATTTTTATACATTCATAATTAGGTTGGTATTAGTTTGAGTTCTACCTGGCCTTATTTATTGGGACTGGGATATTATTTATTGTAATAATTTATTTCTTTCTCAAAAAAGCTAGAGAAGCCATTGTTTGCAAGTTCACAAGTCATCTTTAGATTTATTTTCAAATCAAATAAATTTATAAGCTTAAAAGATAATTTCGTTTATCAGATTTTGTGTCCATTTCTTGCAAATAATAGCATGTTACATACTGTGCTTTCATAAATAGACTCAAGTCATCTTCATGTTATTTACTTGATTATATTTCAACAAAATAAAACACAGTTTAGACGTACTGACATGGAGTATAAGCGCTAATAATTTATGCAATAATTATTCACACATGATTTATTGCTACAAATAGTACTAACAATTTTTGTTTGTCTTTGCTTCGAGAGTATCTTCCATGAATTATACGATGACGGTTACATATAAATATGCATTTGTTTATTTCTCCAGCATCCTACATATCACCATGTCCAGAGCTCACACCAGAATGTTTAACGAAGGAGGTGCAGAGAACACTGCCAGAATTCGTGAAAGGCATTCCTGAGCTGGGAATTGACTCCATGGACCCCTTGAAGCAAAAGCAAGTTCGTCTGGAACTACCAGGTGGATTGAAAATCGCTCTTAACAATGGATCCGTGACCGGTTTTAGAAAATGTAAAGTTGAATCTGCAAGATACTAGTAAGTTTCTTTAGGTTCTATAAAACTGAAAAAATGTGTAAGCTTTCTAAACTTTGTCTATAAGCATTGTTTAAAATTACTGAGACAACTGTATTTGCTTTTGTGAAAAATTAAGAAGACATTTTTTTATCAATTTATAAGCCGTCTCCCGAAAAACCGTGTCGGAACATGCATGCACCATTTTTTGTTTTAAAGACAACCTTACACGACCTTTCTCATGATAACGATTGCAAAGTTCCTTTTTGTATAAAACTATGACCATGACATCTTCTTTGCCCGTCTCTTTAAAGCAAGAGTAAATTTCACGATTTTTATAAACCGAATTATTTTTACTTTCAAGTCACTAATGTTATTCAAGGACAACTTCATTTCGGTTTTTTAATAATAAACTCGTTACTATTTAAAATCTTAGCTCTTTCTCACATGTGTACATCGAAATTATAAGCTGACCTTTACGTTGGTTAGTCAGAACATATTTTATGAGTTTTAATTTTTTTTCAGCCAAGAAAGTCATTCAGCAGATTTAAATTTATTGTGCAACTTAACCATTCGAGGACAGTATACAGCAAACGGAAGAATCCTTATAGTTACCATTAATGGAGATGGCGATGCTAAAATTAAAGCAAGTAAGTAATTTTCTGCAGACAGGTTTTTTTACGCTTTTAGGTGTACTTTTATGTGATTGTTGGATTGGGAACCGAAAAAAATTGTCTTTTCCACATTATAGGTGACATTGTTGAATTAATTAATTTCTATATGATAATGAAACCAATAAACTTATACTATAATACTTTGGCTTGTCATAAAAAACCTGCTCGGTCTCTAATTGCACAAGTAAATGCTTGCTCATTAGCTAAAAAAAGCAATGAGGCCTCTCGTTGATCTGACTTGAACTTTAGCCTCAACTGAGGTCAAAACTTAATTTTTTTTCACATGTTAAGGTTTTTAAATAATAAAATAAGATTTTTGATTTTGAGATTCTGTGTATAAGAAAAAAGCTTGTTAAAACCACGTAAAAGTGTTGATGGTTTTCAAATTAATTTATTTTTTGATAAATAAATCAATAATAAACGATCGTTCTGATGAGTTCTACGTGAAGAATGCTGTTTTTTATGTAAATAACCATACACGATGTTCTTAAAACAAACAATGTGAATTAAATATTTGACAACACGTTTTTGCTCGTTTTGGCGTTCTTAGTAAAATCTATTGTATTTCAATTTTAAAGATAAGTAATACGCTTCAAATACATGGAAACTTGATATCGGCTTGAATAGACAAAACATAAGAGGCAACTACCGGAAATAATTAAGTCGACCGCTGATATTATAATAAAGTCTTTTCGCAAATTTTATCATCACTTCCTTATAGTGTAGATGAACTCATATTTCGTAAACTTGTCACATTTCTTCTCTTGTGACCTTGGCAGAATCAAGGCTCATTCTTCTGAGATAATTTTGTATAAGCTCTCATATTTTCAAGTTAATATAGTCTAAATTTTTATTTTTAGTTTAAAATTTTTTAACGTTTTAAATTTTTTCGTGAACATTCATTTGCACAAGATTTTCGTCAATTTATCTCGATTATAACCGATCATACTTTTTGTATGCTGTAGTACAAATGAATTTTATTTTCATTTGCTGATGTGTCCACATAAAAAGCAAAAATCTAACAGGTTTCTATTTATTGTTCAAGGTGCTGTCAAGATACAAGCAAATATACAATTTGAGGACAAAGTGCGAGACGGTGTCACCTACTCTACAATTAAAGATTTCTCAGTAAAGCACCACTACGGGGATCGAGTTACCTTCCAATTGACTAACTTATTCAAAGGAAATCCAGAAATCAGTAAGTATTTAGTAGAAAAAGAATATGTTTCATGTAAGCTTACAAAAAAATTAAATATTCTTTTAAATGAGTACAAATATTTAGTACATAAATATTATTCATCTAAGCGTTAAAAATCTAAAATTTGCTCTGTAAACATTTTTTTGCAAGTAAACACGTGTGACTGATAGTGCAAATACAACAATTGGCTTTAGCTCGGAACATAGGTACTTCTGCACCAAATAACGCGTTAGTCAGATTCTCTTAAACTATTGACTTAATTTTTTTTAACCTCAAATTCTGTTGTTTAATGGGGCGTAGCTTTTAGTCAAGGTGAAATTTATTCTGATTGTATGCAATTTATTTTTAAATTTGAAATTACACAAATAACATACATATAGTAAGTACTTCATATTTAAAATTTATGTATTTAATTAAATAAAAATAAAAAATAAACAATACTTTAACCCAACAATATTTTAACAACAAAATAATGTATTGAATATTGGCTTTTCAATTGTCTTGTTTGTGTAAATTACCCGCAAAACAAAGCATTTAGCAATATTCCATTCTAAGTAAATTAGAAAACAAATTAAAATTTGTCAAAAGAATGCTAGATTCGGCCATGAAGTATATTAATTTGGGGTAATTATTTTATATACTCTTTACTTTACAGGTCAAGCAGTTTTAACTTTCTTAAACGAGAACTGGAAGCAATTAGCAGATGAATTTGGGGATCCTATTGTGAAGAAACTCATATTTCTGGTAGTTAACATCATAAAGAAATTCTTTGACGTAATCCCGAAGAATGAACTTTTCAAAGAATAGAATTTTTATATATTATTTAATTATTAACATTTGGGACTGAATTTATTTATATGTTTGCAAGATTATGTTTTAAATTTACTCATTATATACTTGTAAGATAATAATTTGTATTTTATTTTCTATAGTTTAAGGTATTCTTGCGATGATTATGATTTTAAAATTTTTAAAGGGAAATTAAAATCTTGGAGAATCATGTGAGTTTTTTTTTATTTATAGTGCATATAACCATGATAGTAGAAAGCAATGTATATTATAACTATAATAAATTCATTACATTAAATTCCAATATCGATTTTATCTACCTTTTTTCTTCTGTGAATTAATTAATTAATTTATGTAGCACCTTGAACTCTTATCTATTTCAAAAGGGCTCCAAAATTATATAATCACATTCTCCAAAATTTCACGTGATTTTTAGTTTTGTTTAAAAGTTTTTGGTGAAAATAAACATTGAATTCACCTTATTAAGAAGAATTTACAATCTTGTTATGACATTCAACTATTGTTGTTTATATAAGTGTTGCATTATTAAAATAGAATTTGTATCTTAACATATTATACCTAACGGCAGGAAATCTACTTGAATCAACGAGTATTAAGAAGAAAAAAGTTTATTTTTGTTATATGTATATTGTATTATTATGTTTATTACTTATTTAAAAAAAATATCACAATTTAAAGTCTCTTTTTTATCCGGAAAGTGAAATACTAAACTTGTTTGAAACTGTACCGGTATGAAACTTGATTTTCTCTTGACATTTCATTCAATGAAGACATTTTGCCTTGAAGATTTTTTTTACAAAGCTTACTCAAAGTGTAATCTTTAACAGTTTAAGGTAATTTTAGACCTCCAAATATTAATAACGCCTTGTTTCTCGCTATCGCTTCACCACAGCGAGTGACAGGGGAATGCAGGCATGATTCGGTGCGACATTGTCAGAAAAAAAAAACTTGAATTACCCTAGGAATCCAAACGCAACCAAAAGTTGCATCCCACCACGAACAGCAAACACGGTTTACCTAATACGAATATGAACGCCACACTATGCGACTACTGATTACTGTTCTAGGTTTTTTAGATAGAAATAAATTGAGACGAACAGTTTTATAATTTAATTACTTGTCTAATTAATTTTGTATTAAATGACATTTTCAATGGCTTATTGGTAAAGTTTAAGATTGCCTTTAAGTCAAATACCGCGTGTGACTCATGCGATTTGTATGAAGTGTTGATGTTTTTTCATTTTCGCTGCATGATATCTTTGGAAAAGTTGCTTTGAACTGCGGTCTGAACCCATGTGCAAAGGTAAACAAGTCACTTGGTATTATATTCTGAAAGTCAAATCAAGATTAAAAATGTACACGCTATTCAATATGCAAAAACACAATAAAAACCTTTTTAAATTGAAAATATTTCCATGTAGAAATTAAACCTGCAGTTTACGTCTGACTCTACGTCAATCCTTCAAGTCCTTATGTATGGTACGCATGCGAGTTATAATTTATTGTGGAAATTCAATTTTGAAAACTAAAAAATTTAAATTTCCCTCAATTTTTTTTACCAGCATTATGAAACTATTGTGTGTCAAAGAAAAATGGATCAAAACGAACATTTTCGACTTGCGACTTCTTCTTGTTGACGCTAGTGAAGAGTTCTCTAAAAAACATGTAAAATAAAAAAAATATAACCTATAAGAACATTTTTATTTATTTTCTAAGTACTTTCTGAGTGTCCCAGCATTACATAATAATGTGTGGTGAATAATAAAAACATAATTAATTAAAAACAAGTATCTTTTTTTGCTTAAGTGTGTACATGAATTGTTAAATAAATAAAATAAACAAATATTGCCCAAAAAGCTTTAAGAAAAAGGTCATATGGCTTTAAAGTTTTTCAAATTTAGGAAACTTCAGTTACTTTACTAAGATTGTGGCATTTAATGTGTCATAACATAGTTACTTTTTTACTAACTCAGAAAAGTATTACAAGCTTATATGAAGTCTCTGACCACTAAACTAAACAACGTTTGTATTTTATAAAATACATACATAAAAAAACTACTTACTTGCAAAAAGGAGTAAGGGAAAGTAAATTTCCCCCACACTATATCCTTGATCAGACCTTAGAAATACAATAACATTAATAAACTGAAATATTTCTTTCACTACCAGTAAAATGTACGAATATGAACTGACTCGCTTTAAATTCAGTTTTTAAAAACTTGAGTTAAGCAAGAATCTTACTCGAATCTTTATACTAGAAAATAAAACAAAGAAACTTAATATACGAGGTGTTACAGTTTATTCTTGTAAAAAAACAGATTTAACATATAAAGGAAATACAAATCTAAATAATTTTGATTCCTTAAATTGTCAAATGGACTCGTAGATAAAATAATAAAATGTTGTCAACACATAAGTCAGTTATAAATAATTAAATACAGGTAGTTAAATAAATATCGAACTAAATATTTCCCCAAAACATATCATTGTTTTCTATTCAGATAAAATAAAACTAATCAATTAATTCATAAACTTACCTACAGGGAAGTCGAAAGGATGAATGAAAGAGAAAAATTCCGACATAAAACCGAAAGGATAGAATCCTTCGTTTAATTTAAGAGATGGTATCAAGTAGTTTTCTGTCCGAGGGAGCCCAGTAAATCTGATTTTAGTCCTTTCCTTTCTTTCGGTCCAATCTTCTACAAAGTCTTTAATATCGTTTTTTGTAACAGGGTTTTTCGCGCCGTTATGATTTTTCGTTTCATCTTTGAAGACTTCTCTAGTGATTGGTATCACTTGTACCGTAGTCACAGGAGGGGTCGCAGTTGTTGTGGAAGTTTGAGTTACTTGTTTAATGAGGACAGGCTCAGTTTTCTGACGACGTTCTTCGCTTTTTACTTTTGAAAGGTTCTTGAACTTCTCCAACCAAGTCTCGAAGGTTATTGAGTTTTTTGTATCGATCGTATCTCGTTTGTTCCATAAACTTGAATTCTTATCCTGTAATCTCAATTCTTCAATTGTTCGCTCCATATCTAGTTGTTGTACTTGAGGTTTTTTCTGGATTTCCTTGTAAATTGTCTCCAAACAGTTTTCCAAAACGAGAGGCTGTGGATTGGTGATTTCTTTTGAAGTTTCCTCGAAGTTAAAAGGTGGAACTATATTTCCTTGTCGCTGAATTTTATTTTTTTTTTCATTGGAGAAAATTGACGCAGTGCCTAAGAAATCAGTTTCTAAATGGTTGTCGCCAATGACGTTAAGATTATTTCCGGAGAGTTGCTTGGCCGTTTCTTCCGTCGGCCGGATTTTGATTTGCAAGGTAAAATTGCTCGAAGAGTTTGCAAGAGCATTTCTTGGAAAGATTTCATTAAAACAGAATAAAGTTAGTATTAAGGTGTTCATTTTTGATTTATTTTTATGTTTTACGAGCACGAGAAGGGTAGCGGGAGTATTGTGAACGACTAAGCCAGTAGTGCGGTCGGCATTGGATTGGGGATTTAGCACTTATCGGTCTGCCCGACGTCGCACAATCGTATCACAGTGACCGGCTCCTTGGATGTACTTCTGCGGATTACGTAAACATAGAACGTGGACTAGTTGTGTTTATTGCTTCAATTAACGTGAGATTAGTGTTGTGTATAGTTACAAATCATGGTTCAACTTTTCAAGTTCGAAAGAGACCTAAGGAAAATATAATTAGAAATATTTTTGTAACTTTGCAAGCACATTGGAAAAGTAAAATTTTTATCTTTCAGTTTTTTTTGGATTTATGTCGCATTTTAAACAAAAATTGTTTAGAATTAGTTAAAATGATTGTTATAGTTATTTTGAGGCGGACTACAACATTTATTTAATACATTAATGAGCGTGATACGATCTGAAAATATTAGCTTAACACAAGTTTTCTGTGATATCTGTTATACCGTACACGTACCGTACAATCGTGCAACATAGATTTGTAATATTATTAGCCTAGAGCAGATGATTCACCCTGTTGTTTTACTTATATTCTTTCAACAACTAGATGGTATGTATATGTACAAAGTGGAGAGACGAGGACAAACTACGAGGCTTTTCGTTTTATCGATGACCCTTTGAAATAATTTACCATTTTTGCACATTTTTGTTCTAAATTCAGAAATACGGATACACAAACTTAGAACAACCTGTGCGAGGTATTACGATGACATTTGTCTGGAGGTAGTTGATGGTAAAAGTAACGATAGTGATCATACTTCAGAAAAGTTAAACACAATTCATGCATTTTTGAAATTTTCATATCATATCATAAATAAATAATTATGAGTTCATTTTATAGGGATGTACAGGGAAAGATTTATTAGTCATTTACCAAAAATAAAAATATTTGAACATCCCATCAGCAAGAAATTCAAAATGGTATTTGAATTGAATATAGAGCAGATTAAATAAAACGTAGAACTATCTATTCTTCGTCATTAAAAATATTTTCAAAAATGAAAAGGTGAACGGATGGAATAAATTTTTTTCAGTGAAGCGTCAAGCAAACACGTCATTAATTTTATAAAATGTAATCAAATTACTCCTGACCGCATAATTTTAATATAATTTTGGATAGTTTCCGGAATTTTGAGGAACATTTTACGGCAAAGGTAGAAAAAAAATAGAATATTTAAATTCCAGAATTCACAGGAGTATGTTGATTTTGGTGCATTTTGTACTTTTATTGTAATTTAGTTAAACGTAATTTAAAATGTAACGAAAAACATATTGATTATCTTAATTCCATAATCTATCGAGATGTTACTTTTCTATAACAAATTTTTTCAGCAAAGCTCGCAGAACGATAAGATTGAGCTTATTTTAGCTAAGATGCGCAAAATAATTTGGCTCGCCATCCACCTCTACGTGAAGTCATCCAGAAGAGCCGCGTAGAACCACCTTCTAACAAATTTTTGGTTAAACTGTAATATCAATGTTTGCATTATATGTCATCAAGAATCCAAAGAATAGTAAAGTTGTTCATTTCAGAAGTTATAATGAACTTTGTATTGCGATGTTAGAAATTGATTCAACATAAAATACTGCACAAAAGGCAGTGAGTATTAAATTTTTTTCTTAAATACGATACATCAAAATTACTTTACATGCTGAATTGGTTTCGATAAAATCACACAGAACAATATTCCCTTAAGTTTTTACGTTCATTACATTAAATTAAACACTTTTTAACCAGGATTTTATTTTCTTTAATTATATATTACATCTTAACTCGACGTACGCAACAAGTAACCAAACTAAAACATTTGCAATTTCTTGGACACGTTTTACACTAGCCGTCCTTGTGTTACATAAAATCCTAATATAAAAAGTGGCAATGGGTTTATTTGATTATTTTTTTGTTTGTTTGTTGATTCACACCTAAACTACTGAACCGATCATTATAAATTTTGTGTAATTTTTGTCAAGATTACAGAGAGAGATACAGGGTACTTATACTTAACAAATAGTTTTAGTGACTTATTAAATTTTGTCGAAGCAATAAAAATCTGGTAATTTAACATACTTAAATCAAATGAGAAATGCATTATAATTTTAGTCAATATCCTGTAAGTAAATATTTTAGCTTTCACTCGTAGCTTCTTATTCTTGGTTAGTCTTATCGTTTAGCTGGGAACAAAATTTCATGCATATCTACCGATTGCTGTCTCATAACTTAAATCCTATTTGAGTTAGTAAATTTGAGCCTACAAATCAGTTTGAAGAATGGCACCTATTTCAATAAATTGGGTAGATTTTTAA
The DNA here is from genome assembly GCA_923062675.1 of Marasmarcha lunaedactyla. NCBI lineage: Eukaryota > Metazoa > Arthropoda > Insecta > Lepidoptera > Pterophoridae > Marasmarcha > Marasmarcha lunaedactyla. Next base: position 10,404,056 of record OV281351.1, read on the forward strand.
AGGATTTGTTGAGAAAGGACTTGTCAGTTTAGCCAACATTTAAAAACAATCTAGAACCACTTTTCATTCCTAACACCTAACGCCACCCATCAGTGTCAACATAAAATATGTTAACACAAAGTGTTGCCAACAACAAATATCACAAATCATGACATTCGGCCACCCAACAACTTGCGGCTCCCGACGCACAAACCCAGTAAATTAAGAGAGCTTCTTTAAACCCTCACAGAACCAGATACTATCCGGAATCCTAAATAAACTGACAAAGATTTTATTTTGAACTAGATCAAAATAGAGATCACATATGAAATCTTTTTGTTTAGGATTTATTATTTATTGTTTGCCATAATACACTTAGAGACACATGGGTACAATGTTTAAAACAATAGGAATCTCTTATCGCATAGAAGCAATTTCTTCCAGAAAGTTTTTAAATTAATTTTATTAACATTGTTTTTATAACGTACTGTTACATATGCTCACACTATTATAATGTATATTAAACTGCTGAATTGCATTCCCACGATGAATCTCTTATAGTAAACAAAATTATCATATTTCATTTTTGTAGTTTTAGATTTAATTAATATATTTTTTAGTCTCGGTTCATATCTTAAAGTAACTACAAGGGGTGATATCTAAAGTCAATTTCTATATCTTTGCGATTTCTCACAATACCTTTTGTTGATTTCAATATCAAAAAAACATTTTTTAAACACTCATCCGACCCGCACCGTAACAGTACCAAACAAATTAATTAATATGGGCAGGAAATAACTACCTAAAATAAAAACATTTTATCCAATGTCTAATTGTTATTGTCACAGACAAATAATAACCCCGAAAGTTGAGTACATTAAAGGCGTGTACCGTAATATTTTATTATATGAAAGTAAAGGAGAATAGATAAGTGCTCGTTTAATTTATTATGTAACTTTATTTTTTACCTCTGTTCATTTTGTTATACTCTTGATATTATTGATAAACTCTTTTAAAATTCAGATTTTGTGTCCTTCAATAAAACATTTCTAAATAAAATATTATGTGTTTACGAAAAACCTAAAATGTACTAAACAATAAGAACACTTATGCATGAAGGTGTAATTTTTAACTTGTTCAACTACTTCAAATAAACAAATTATATCTATTTCTTTTATTACTAATATATACATCAATTAACGGCATCAAAACTAAGTTTTTACTGAAAAATAAGATCCAAATTTTTAAAACATTGCATATTATAATATACATTATTAACTTTATCACAGAAAGGGCAAATATAAGATCAGATATATGTACTACAAGTTACTATTAGCAGAAAACAAGTAAAAATTTGTGATCATTTGTTTTAAGTATTTTCAGAATAATTTTTCATTCATAATTATATTTACTCCCAAATTGACATTGACAAAAATAATCCAGTGCATCTAAGCAGCGGTAGTCGTTGTGGTATTTTGCAACAAACCTAGTCCATTCATCTTCAATGATATTGATTTAGGTCTTTAGATAAATACATTTACACTGACGTGTTTATGTTTTTGACGACCGAGTAGAGTAGTGGTTGGTAGCCCTTCCAGATACGCCGAAGGACCCAGGTTCGAATCCTGGCCATTCATTTGTGTGATGAACAAAAATGTTTGTTCTCGGGTCATGGTTGTTAATATTTATTTATGTATCTATGTTTATTCTGGATCCCCCCAGTTCGCTGTATGGTCATCCATAACACAAGCTCACCTTACTTTGGGGCTATACAGTTGGTGTATTTGTCTGGCTAGGGATTTCTTATTTTTTTTATTGTGAAATTACAAAAACATACATACTCAAGGGAAATGGAGTAGTTTAACTAATTGAAGTTGGATTAGACCAGTGAAAATTTAAAGAAATTTATTTTATATGGAGTGCCAGAGAGAGAATTCCCAAGACGGAATTGGTTCTAAATAATTTTTCCGCATATTTTGTATTCCTGCAGCTTTATTATTTGGTAAAGTTTGTAATTAAAGGGCATAATAACGTTCCAGGTTTTTTATTATGGCTTACATGAATAGGAAGTTTTAATGCAGCAAATTGTTCTGCTAAGTAGAGTGCTTTTGAATCATTCAGTTATTAGTTAGGCAAGGGATTGCTAAGCAGCCTTCATCGGAGCGACACCCCGGAGCGATTAGGAGATGGATTTAAATTTCACCCCAATGCGGGCGTGTGCGTGTATGTCAGAGACGAGATCTGTTGTCGGCGTCTCCGATACTTGGAAGTTCCGGATTTTTCTGTCTTATGGGTCTATGTAGATACTGGCCTGGACCGAATTGTATACGCCAGTATTTACCGATCACACACGGGAGCTCAGGAGACAACTCGACTCATTGAATATCTCAGTGATACTGCAGATAAGGTCCAACGACGCTATCCCTCTGCGCAGTTGGTGTTCCTTGGGGACTTTAATGCCCACCATAGAGAGTGGCTGTACCCGTTCAAGGACACCGACCACGCTGGCAGAGAAACCTATCGGTTCGCAGTAACTCATGGTCTCTCCCAGCTCATCCACGAACCTACGCGCATTCCTGACGTTGTTGACCATACTGCGTATTGCTTGGACCTTCTGCTGACAACCGATCCAGACAGATACTCGGTGTCCGTATCTCCACCATTAGGGACATCCGACCACTGTCTGGTGAAATCTGTGTCGCAATACTCGCCAACCGATACCAGCCCAAAAGGCAAAAGGCGAGTATGGCGGTACAAGTCAGCAGATTGGGATGAGATGCGTCACTTTTTCGCCTCTTATCCTTGGCGGCAAGCTTGCTTTACTTCTGATGATCCATCATGCTGTGCTGATGCTGTCTCCAGTGTGATATGTCAAGGTATGGAATACTTTATACCGTTCTCTGATGTATCCCTGGAGTCCAAAGCCCGCCCATGGTTTAATGCTGATTGCCTCCTAGCTGAAAAGCGAAAGCATGTAGCATACCAAGCCTGGGCTAGCGCTCGCAGAAGCAAAGCTATGGATCTCCCAGCTAAGAAGCAGGCGTACAATGCTGCTGCCAAGTCCTGCAAAAAGGTGATCAGAAGCGCTCGTTTCGACCACATTGGCCGTATTGGGGACAAGTTAGCATCCTATCCCACGGGGAGTAAAGCTTTCTGGTCCCTTGCCAAGTCGGTTGAGATGAACTTCTGTCGCCCATCACTGCCACCACTGCGAAGGCCTGACGGGTCTTTGGCCCACAGCGCAAAAGAGAAGGCAGACTTGTTCGCAAATCTCTTCGCGGAATGTTCACGTCTAGATTCCAAAGGTAAAAGCCCACCCACGTTACCTCCATTCGGCCCCAAGATGGAGGCCGTCCAAATTCACCAGAAACAGGTACTCAAATGCTTACAAAATCTAGACGTGAATAAGGCCAGTGGTCCGGATGGCATTCCCGCAGTGGTATTAAAGCACTGTGCCGCCGAGTTGTCTCCTGTTTTGACACGCCTATATCGACTCTCTCTAAGGACTGGAAAAGTTCCAAAATCATGGAAGTTTGCAAACGTACAGCCCGTACCAAAAAAGGGCAGTCGAGCCGACCCAGTCAACTATAGACCTATTGCAATCACTTCCATAATTTGCAAAATTATGGAACGTGTATTGAACCATCGTCTCCTGACGTACCTAGAGACCAATGAGCTCCTCAGTGACAACCAATATGGTTTCCGCGGAGGACGCTCAACAGGAGACCTTCTAGTGTACGTCACGCATCTATGGAGCATGGCCTTGGAAGGGCATGGAGAGGCAATAGCCGTATCCTTGGATATCTCCAAGGCCTTTGACCGGGTATGGCACGAAGCCCTTTTGAGCAAGCTTCCTGCGTATGGCATACCATCTGGACTCTGCGACTGGATGTCTGATTTCCTGAGGGAACGGTCAATTCGAGTTGTCGTCGATGGCTTCTCATCGGACCTAATGGCGATCAACGCCGGCGTACCTCAGGGATCTGTTCTCTCTGCAACATTATTCCTGCTGCACATTAATGACCTTCTTTTATCGGATGGCATTATTGGTTACGCCGATGACAGCACTGTTGTAGAGAGATATGTCTCCAATGCGCGAGCGAGTCCAAACCAGATCCAATTTCAGAGAGAGTCGATGATCGAACGGGTTGATTTGACACTTTGTAGGGTTTCCGATTGGGGTGAAGCCAATCTTGTCAAATTCAACCCTTCCAAAACCCAGGCGTGTCTCTTCTCCGCTAAAAAGAGCACATTCAACTTGACGCCCACTTTCCAAAGTGTATCTGTACCGATCACAAACCAACTAGGGCTTCTAGGCATGACCATCACGTCGAAACTTAATTTCGGTCAACAGATTGAAACCATGGCACAGTCAGCTTCCAAAAAATTGGGAGTCATCGCAAAGGTCCGGCGGTACTTCAACTCCGAACAGCTGCTCAACCTGTACACAGCCCAGGTTCGATCTTGTATGGAGTACTGCAGCCATCTTTGGCATGATTCCGCAAAATACCATCTTGAAGCGTTGGATTCTGTCGACCGAAGGGCCCGTAGACTCATAAGTGACGACAAACTTACTTCTTCGAGACTGCAAAGTCTCGAGCATCGTCGAAAAGTTGCTAGTCTATCGGTTTTTTACAGATTGCACTTTGGAGAGTGTGCGAATGCTCTTTTTCAGTTGATCGAACCTTCCCCCTTTCTCCACCGGTCAACCAGGCGCAGACAGAAGTTTCACCCGTTTGTGGTTAGCGTGCCGATGAGCCGAACTAAACGATTCGATAGCTCATTTTTGGTTCGTGTTGCCAAAGAGTGGAACGATTTGCCTGCGTCTGTTTTTCCAGACAAATATAACCCTGGAGCTTTCAAGTGTAGAGTGAATAGGTACCTCTTAGACAGGCGTGTACGATCCTCGTCTTCATCGTCACTTTCCATCGGGTGAGATGGAAGACAAACGCTTGCTAATTATTAATAAAAAAAAAAAAAAAAAAAAAAGATGGGGTGCGCGAGCCGCTTTGAGTTACTTGGCACTTATGGTGATAGCGTAGGATCAGAGGTTGGTTCGGACTGGGCAGCCACTGGCCGCAGCAGAAGTTAGTCCAGATTTGCCGAGAGCTGATTAAGGAGGGGGGGGGGGGTGGCGTGTCCGAGAGGGCATTTCTCGGTCTATAGAATTTGTACCTCAACGGCAGGAACGGAGCAGTATATGAGACTGTCTCGCGAATGAGAGGATGAAATTCAAATATTTGTTTCCCAACATTGACAATTACTTGTTCATATTGACGTGAAATAAAACATGACTCTACCACCAGTTTGGGAAACCTTCGTGAAGAAGAACTGGCAAGACACTTCTCGGGTATAAATTTTTTTCAAAATAAATTTACAGTCTCTTTATGTCCAAATGACGAACACCCTCAAACGGCACCCGTTCACAAGTTAACGCGGGATCCAGCCATCGTCCTCCTCAACCATATGAGAGGGAAGTGAGCGACCCGTCACCCGACGCTAACGGGACGGCTTGAGATGTTCTTCTGAGCGCTCGAAGAAAGCGCGCGGTGATGTTGTATTGTAGGTCGTAAGTCAAGATCTCTGTGCAGGTCTACGTAGTGCACGTACCAAGGCACGTCCGTGGCCTTGTAGCACAAAAGATTCTGGTCCACCTGCATGTACGTATCAGATGGTTTGGCATGGGCAAAGATTGGGGAGGCATACGTCATGGCCGGTCTAGCACAAACCTTAAAAACGTTCGCTTGTTCCTAAGAGATATTTTGCTGGGCCTGCCTAACAAAATGTTAAGGCGAGCGAGGTAGGCGAGGTAGAGGCGGGCGTATTTGGTCACTCCGTGGATGTGAGGTGAAAAGAAAACGTACGATCCAGCGTGACACCTAGGTACTTGGTGATAAGTGCCCACGGGCTAGGGGTACCTAGCGTTTGGATATGGGGTCATAGGGACGACGGCGTTTGTAATCTAAGCGCATCGCAGAGCTTTTCTTTGGATTCACATCGATACGCCATTTTTTGTATCAGGCTCCAAAGTTGTTGGCAGCTTTCTGGAGTATAATAATGAGAGCGATACCTAAATTCCCTTGATGTACAAGGCAGTATTGTTGGCAAAGAGGGAGAGTTTGGGACCTGGGGAACTCCAGCCCTGAGGAGTGGGGAGTGGAGAACGTACCTTCGTGTTTGAAACAAAAAGTGCGATCCTTGAGATAGGAGCCGACTAGTTTGACTAGTCGATCGGGTAAGCCTATGTTGTGGAGCTTATAAATAAGACCCTTGTGGCAGCTTTTATATAGAAAACCTTGGCCACATCAAAGAATATCGTGACTGTTTTAAGTCGCCTGAGGTAGTAGCCGTCGAGTATGTACTCGACGATACGGTGAACTTTCTGAGGGCAAGAGTGCTTTGCACGGAACCCGAATTGGAGGGAGTCACCGTCCTTAGGAAACAGGTGGTTCTTCATTTAGGGGAGTATGACTCTTTATGAGTAAGAAGTTTTTCCATTGCTTTGAGGAGGTTGTTGGGTCTGTGTTTAGCCGGAATGTTCAAGGATTTTCCTTGCTCGGTTGTTTCTTCTTTCCAAGCTTTTGTAAAATAGCTCGAAGCAGGCATTGACTATGATCGCTAGTAAACTGGCGGGGCAGTTGCTTAAGCATGCTTTTAAGTGCATGGTTGGAAATTTCATCTACACCCGGAGCCTTCTGTGGTTCTGCCTTCTGATGAGGAAAGAAATTTAATGATTAGACACTGTGACTGGTTTGGCTGTGACTGGAAGAGAGTCAAGAGGACTTCGTCTTCCACTCGGCCGTTAACATAACATATTTGCTTCAAATAGGTGACGGGTTTTTTGTTATATTATGTTAAGTTTTAATTTAATTCTAAAAAGATTATACTCGGATAAAGTTTTGAAATTCCCAGTTTAGTATTTTTTTTTTACCAACAGGGCGCGCTTTCACAAAATATTTATAACAAATGAAAGCATATTTATTAAAAAATAGCTCAAAACCACTGATACCTTCCACTCCACCTATCCACTCACCCTTGCTTTTTATAAAATATTACATCATTAACGGCGCACACTGTTAAGATTGGACTGAGTACTCACTATATTAAACAGATATTTATTACCACATTGTTTTAAACCTTCAGCAAAATTTTACAAAGAATTACAAAACCACGGGCTGGTATTACGTATTACGAGTTAATTAACGACACACTTTTTCACCAAAAATGTTATTCAAATCAGCTACGCGTAATTGTTCCACAAATATATTCTGTGAAACATCACGACTTCTGCCACGTGTTATTTCACAAAACTAAGATGTAAATCAACGCTATTGGAGAGTTGATACGACCAAGTGTTATTTATAAATTATTCCGTTTAGCAAATACCTGCAAGTTCGTCCTATAAAACATCACAACAAGAGAGTAGTTCATGCCTAGACCTATCCCACAAAACTTTAAATGCAAATGCAACAACAACCGGGGAGTGTACCGTACCGGACCAAGCGTAAATTAAAAAATTTAAAATATTTAATTATAAATAATGACGTGTTGACGTACAAACTAACCGCAAAATCTAGCCTAGATATTATCACCACTTTTAGGGAAAGATTGGTTTCGCGTCAGAACTCGTTGAAGAATAGAAATCGGGAAAAAATTTAAAATAAAAAATATATACAATACAAGATTTTAGATAAACATACTTATTTATCCCACTTCTGAATTAAAATGAATAAAAACTCGCAACTACAAATCTATTAGAAGAATAAGCCGAATTTTAATAAATCCACCTTTTTTAAAGGATCCGTCAATTCAGGTAACCTTGAGAAAATACTTGTCAGTTTAACCAACATTACTCTAATAATCTAGAATTGGAAGTCTACATACAAGTTATTCAAATAAACACAAACTAGGAAAAGGTAGTGCAATGACTTTTAAGTCCTAAGACTAGCGTCACCCATCAGTGACAACATAAAACATGTTGACTCACAGTGCTGCCAACAATAACTATCATAAACCATGACACTTCTAGAAATTATATTGTTTAGGATGTATGTAAGGTCAAATCTACAGTACATCTATTTATTTTTTAAGGTTAATTTTCACGTCAAAATGTCAATGCCAAATCATTTCTGTTTGCATTTTATAATTTATAGATACTCAGTGATTTGAATACTACGAATTCATGTCTTGAAAGCAATGTTTAAATTTTATTAATACTATTATTATACTAATACTTAAAATTGGCAGAAATAGTTATTGTGTAGAAACAACAGCTGATTGCCATAAAACACAAAATAATAATAATTTGTAATTTAAAAAAATTTCTCCCTTTGTTTAATAATTTACGATTTTTAATAAAATTAATACGCCATTTGATATTTGTGGCCGAGTACAATTTCACAGAACGCTTCTGAAACGTCCAAAGTTAATGATGAATGAAAAAATGTATGAAGTTTTTGAAAATAATTTTTGCCGTGCGTTGATATATGACAGACTTATAATTTTAGTTCAATTTGGTAAATTTCCGGTACGAATAACACGGAGTTAAATGCGGTTTTTATTCTCAAATATTTCTTTCAAATCATCATCGGCTGAGTGCTTTTTCTTTTTTTCAATCGGTGGAGCGTGATCAATTATATCATATATATATTTTATTGTGGGTATTTCGTAATTTTAATGTTTTAATTAGTAAAAACGATTTAAAACTAAGTACTTTAACCGTTATTACATACAACATATAGTTTTGACTTTATGTGAAAGTTATCTTTATAAAATACGTACGACAATCAAAAAAAAAGTGAAGATCAATATTGTGATTGAGTTGAGATCGCAAAGTGATACAGTTGGTGACTGAGATCAGGCTGTAAATTAGTGACAGAGAAACCTTTAAATAAAAAGATTTAATATTAAGTAAAGTGTTTATTGGAAATAAACAGTGATTTTGAAATTTGATCGATAATTCGAAGATATTTATCAAAAGCTGAACAACTCGCGCCATCTTTTGCCGAGTAGATAGAACTTTTTTACAACTAAGTGACTCCTCAATAGAATTCAAAAGTAAAGACATCTAGTGTCAAATAGCAGAACCTAAGTTATAAATTTTCATTGAAAATAGGTATTTAAAAGAAAAATCGCAATGGTTAACTGTGCTGCGTGCGGACAATTTATGTCTCTAAAAGAATGTGCTACGTGTTCCTGCAAAACAAAGTACCATAAGCAATGTGTGTGATTAAGTGCATCATCGGCAGTACCAAAAGGCTGGTTGTGCCCCACTTGCATGAACAATGTACCTCGGAGTGACAACACAAATACACCCGTTAAAGCGATAGATTTGCCTGCACTTATAACAGCACATCCAACCGAATACGAGTAAACCGAATGGACTATGGCTGATCTGGTAACGGAAATAAAAACAATGAGAGCAGAAATAAATAACCGGTTTGATGTTTTACAACGAGAAATAAATAATCTACACGATGAAGTTTCCTCGTGTAAAGGCTCAACAACCGAGGCATCTAAGCGCATAGACGAGCTAGAAAGTAGATTTACCGATATAGAAAAGAATAAAAGTACAACTATCGCTCTCGAAAATACTATCAACCAATTGAAAAGCCAAATTGATCAAAAGGAACAAGATTCGTTAATAAACGATATTGAGATTATCGGCATTCCAGAGGAAAATAATGAAAGTCTGATGCATGTAGTGAGCGTAATGGCCACAAAATTAGGCATGAACCTCGAAGAAACTGATGTGGTAGAGGTGTTCCGCGCCGGACCGCGCCGTGCCGTCGCCGTGTCGTCCTCCGGGCCCGCGCTGCGACCGCGACCGGTCGTGATGCGCGTTACTCGCCGAGCCGTAAAACAACGCCTACTAAAAGCCATTCGAGAACGAAGAACTATTTGTACATCGGATTTAGGTTTTTCAGGAAAGTCTAGCCCTGTGTATTTGAACGAGTGCCTTACATAAATTAACAGATCAATTCTTCAGAAAGTACGCACAGAAAAAAAAGCTCATGGCTGGAAATACGTATATGTTCGAAACGGAGCCGTACTAGCTCGCCGAGCAGATGGTAAAAACGAGCATCGATTTCGTACTGAAGACGAAATTCAACAGGTATTTGGTAAAATCAGACCAATCCTTTAAAAAGGTGATTATATTATTTTCAAATTTGACTTTTACTTATTATACTACAATTATCTACTTCGTAAGATTGAGTTATTTTAAAAATTGTAAGGCAAACAAATGGATTTATTTTAAACTATTCAATATTAAATTTCATGTTTGTTTAAACTGTGTAATGCGCATAATTTTTGCGGTCACGTCCTCGCGGCTTTGTTCTAGTTTTTTAATCTTTACCAATGATTAGAAATAAAAAAAGTTATTTAAGTTTGGGACTACTGAATGTAAGGTCACTTAATACAGGGCAGGAGGAACTACAAGCTACCTTACTGAACTTTTCTTCAGATGTTTTGGCAATAAATGAATCATTTCTTAGAGAAGGTGAAGGAAAATATGTGCTCACCCTACCCGGTTACAATTTCAGGCATATTCCAAGAAAATCTGCAAATAGAGGAGGTGGTGTCGCATTCTTTATTAAGCGAGGCCTGCGTGTGCGCACGCGGCCGCACCCCGCGTCCCGGCTCGAGCAGATGTGGCTAGAGCTGACTCTACCCGGCAAGGTACGCGTTGCTGTTGGTACCGCCTACCGGCCGGAGTCTGGCCTCACAGTCGCGGACGCAATAGACGCTTTAAGCGGTTCTGTTAGTGACTGCGGTGAGTGCTCACATATATTTATATTAACAGATTTCAACGTTGATCTCCTGAATACTAAGACTAGTACCGCTATACAGGTGACAAACTTTCTCAAGCAGCATAGTCTAAATCAATTAGTTAATGAACCAACTAGGATTCATAAGTATTCCGCTACACTTCTTGATTTAATAATAACAGACTCGCCAAACAGACTGTCAAAAATCACAGTAGAGCATAATTCTTCTTTGAGTGACCACGCGTTTGTTCTTGGAGAGTGCAAAATAGCCAAACCAAAAACTCAGCCTCGGTTCATTATCGGACGATCTTTGGAACAGATAGATATGAATACTTTTTTGAATGATTTAGGCTCCTTACCATGGGAAACTATTTACGACTGATCGTGCGTTAATGCTATGCTATCTGTTTTTAATAAATTCATTGTTACTTTGTTCGATGTACATGCCCCCTTTAAAACGCCACAGGGTAAAGGACAAGCTTAAGCCATGGCTAACGGATAATGTAAAGCTAATGATAAAAATCCGTAACGACGCGCAAGCTAGATACATAAACAACCCACCATCTTTAGAGTATGAAAAGCGAAAAGAATATTGTAAAAGCCTCAGAAATTTTACAAAACTAGCAATCAAAAATGAAAAGAAGGGCTTTTTATGATCATTTTGTAAACAGTAATGCTAGTAATCCTAAAAAAATGTGGTCGTATCTAAGACAATCTTCAGACTTGTGCCCAGCACTTGTGTGACCCAGACCAAATAAACGACTTCTTCTTGAACACCCCCGGACAGAACCTAGTGGATGATATCACGCTGGATTCCTTTCTAAATCGTAGGTACACAGATTCGTGTTTTTCCTTGCAAGAGATCACCGAGTCAGACGTCTTAAAATGTTTATCTAGCATTAAATCTAATGCTTGCGGTCACGATAACATCAGCATAAAAATGATTAAACTTACTTTGCAGGTGACTCTACCTATAATAACTTTTATTGTAAACCAATCGATTAGATCAAAAGTTTTCCCAAGTTGCTGGAAGATTGCAAGAATTAAGCCATTGCCTAAAGGCTCATCGCTAACAGATTTTAGGGACCTCAGAGGAATAAGCATTCTCCCAGCACTCTCAAAGGTAATTGAGAGAATAGTCTGCTCTATATTTACAAAATACCTGGAAACGGAGAATATTCTTCCTATTGTACAATCCGGTTTCCATGCTGGTCATGGCACCGATACGGCTCTCGCGCATATTACTGATGAGCTACTGAACGCTTCTGATTCCGGCCTTGGCAGCATATTCGTGCTGCTCGATTACTCCCGAGCTTTTGATTGCTTAAACGTAAAGCTACTGTTGGCAAAGCTTAAATTCTACGGGGTGGAAGACACGTCTGTAAAATGGTTTGAGTCATTTTTGGCGGACAGGAGGCAATTTGTGGAAATCGAGAACGAACGGAGCAAAATTATCTCGAGTATAACGAAAAATATACCACGTGGCTGCCCACAAGGATCTATCCTCTTTCCTATTTTATTTGTTATGTTTGTGCGAACCCTCCCACAAGCGGGACCCTGCGCAGTACATCTCTATGCAGATGATACCCAGTTGTACACCTCATTTAAGCCTAATAACACGGGAGAAGCCGTGAATATAATAAACAGCGACTCAAACACAAGTTCCGAATGGTCAAATAAAAATTGTTTGGTACTTAATCCGTCAAAGACGAAATATATGATACTAGGCACAAAGCATCAAATTAGATCAATTTCACTGCAAAAACCAGTGTTATATGTGAACAGTCAAAGTATTAAGCAAGTCAAAACAGTTAAAAATTTGGGTTTACAAATGGACGCAGAGCTTCGGTACGTAGAGCACGTGAACATGAAAATAAGAACAGCATTTTACAGACTGCGGGTTTTGTATGGATTCCGAGAACACCTGATGGAACAAGTTAGAATAAGGTTAACGGAAAGCTTGGTTGTTTCTTTATTCAACTACGCTGACACGGTGTATGGACCCAGGCTCTACGAAAAAACTGCAAGAGCCATCCAAAGGCTACAGAACGCTTGTGCTAGATATTGTTTTAGCATACCAAAACGGACATATATCACCCCGTACCTAAACAAAAAAAATATTTTAAGGATGGATAAAAGGCGTGAAATTCACCTTGCTTACATGGTGCAAAAAATACTCACAAAACGTGAACCGAAATACCTGTTCGATAAGTTTAAATGGAAGTCTACATGTAATGAGGATAAAACTCGTTCCTTTCATAAGAATAAACTTATTTTACCCTATAGTAAATATTCCAGAGAAAGTTTCAGAGGAAGCTTTCGACGCTGAGCAGTACAGATTTGGAGTGATCTTCCTCCTCCTTTGCGAAAAAGTATGTCCCAAACCAGTTTTAAAAATAAACTAAAAATAGTGTTCTTACAAATGCAATAAAAACACCAGTGATGCTTCAAAAAAGTTTTTCAAGTTAGCACAGTAACTGCCAATGGCTTTTAAATTTAAAAAAAATTTATACATGTTAATGTCTAACGATAATTTCATATTTTATATAGTTTTCCCCATGCATGTTTGCCACCTCTTTTCTTTTTGAGTAAAAATCTAAATTTGTGAACTCGAAATGTTGATGAATATTTTAATTTTATCATAACTATTTGTGAATTGTTAATATCTATTAATAACTGAATCTAATCCTAATGTAATCCTCTATCCCGGTCATAAATTGTGTTTCTTTTTTTTTGTACATAATTATTTCTTAGTTATTATATGTCTTATTTAATAAATATGTTATAATTCTTAACTGCTTTTAATGGCAAATTATTATATGTTGTATTTTTTTTTCTGAGTTATTATATAATTTCTTTGTTAACGAAATGAAGGTTTAACAATGTATAATTAAATTTATTGAAAGTTTACCCACTTTTTGTTCATCCGGCATTAAGTCAAGGGGTATTTTGAAAACCAGCGTTGCCTCTTTGTGCAACATTTTGCTGAAAATATCCTTTTGACACAAATATTTTGTTTTTGCGTCTATTTCATTGTTTTGTATTCTTGTGTGTCAAGAAATTGATTTATTATTATTATTATTATTATATTCCAAATTTATAGACAGTTAGATAAGTAGATATATTTTACATACATCACATTAAATACTTCAGTTTCATTAAAGGAATAATGTTATAGATGACATAAACGTATAAAATTAGGGTAAGGTTAGATTAAGCATATATAAATTATGTGTGACATCCTGTGACGTTGAAATTACATTTAAAAAAATTGTTTTCACTTGAATTTTTACTTGATGGTTACTTAACTATCAAAATAAAAAAATATAGGTCATTGCCAACAACGACTAATAGAATTACTGCCAATGAGGTATGTCATTATAAACTATCGGTATTAAGTGGTAATGGAATCCGCATCAGAATAGATTATACGGCTTCCGTTGGTGGAAGAAGGTTTTTCTAAGGAAGATTGTTTTCATGTCAGGGTTATGAAAGAGGTTATAATTAGATAAGAAAAACTCATTTAGTTTTTTTTTTATTCTCTAACTTGTCATGATTTGAATTTGTGACTGCGATGATCTGTATTTCTTCCCGATACAGTAAAGAACGATCCACGATTATGAAGTTTGGATCATGATGGCTTTGGCAGGTATTAGTTAACAAAGGCGTATAAAATTTCACTGAGATTCGTTAAAGAATAAAGCACAGTTTTTGCATATTTAATTTAGAATAACATTAGAAATTATGTCGTTCACTGTCAGACACCTAAGGATTTAGATTACAGACCCCTTGAAGTATAATAGTTATTATTCTTACGTCATAAAATAAAAGCTGAATTTTATATATGCTACTTGGAGGACTATGAAAAGATGTTTCCTTAGTTGTCACACCGTTCTGATAGTTCTAACATATTGTTCGACACATTGAAAGTCTGCCGTAAGTCCGAGCGTAAGGAATTTATTTAGTTTGATGCGAGTGAATTGCATCTTTCATTTGCTCATTTATGCGTGGAACTATGTTTTTTGGGACTTATCGGAAAATGTTATAATAAGGTGTGTAAAAAAAGCGCTGTTTAAACTTAACAACTTTTCTCAACAGAAACGAGTATATCCTGGTGTGCTGCAGGCGATAATGCACTGACTGACCGATATGATAAGTAGAAGCAATAACTCGCTCGCATAATGCGTTTTAGTCGTGATTATTTTGATTTGTTATACATTTTAGACGTTTTTTTCTTTAGGAAAGTATAAACAACTAGATCATGCTGAACACCACTCTTTTTGGACCCTGTATGAGCGGCGAGTAAATGCAACGTCCAATATATATAAATAATATAGTATAGTAAATATAGTATATATAGTATAATATAGTAAATAATATAGTAAATAATATATAGTAAATATAGTAAATAATATATAGTAAATATAGTAAATTGGAAAATATAATCGGTACAGTAATATTTTGTTCGTTGCCAATGAGTAAAAGAGACTTTTTAAAATGACATCAACAAGCAGTAATTTATGACCACTGTTACATGACCCGTGATTAATTAATTTTACCAGTATTTTGTTTCAAATTGATATATGTTTGAATTTTTTTATTAGTTTAGTATTAGTTTTTTCTTCATTCTTTACACTGCTCAATATATCAAAACCATTTTAAAGCCGTTGTTAGTTCTAGTTTTTTTTACTTGTACACTTTAAATGTATTACTATGTATAAGAGATGGCAAATGGGTGATACAAAGTAATTCGACTGATTTCTTATTTAATCTTATGGAAAAATCTCAAAAATACTTTATTGCCAAAATAAAATACAGACCTACCTTCAATGTTCGATTATCCATATTCTTTAAATAGTGGTTTTTTAAATATTCCTGGCCTACTGGAACCCTGCACTTTACAAGTAAAATATTATGAGGAGCATAAATATAGAATGTAGTTTTTTGTATAAAGCCTGTTACCGTAGATATGTTAAATAAAATTGTTAGCAGCTTAAAATCGAATGCTGAAGGGCATGATGCGATTGGCTTAGACATGTCAGTTTAAACATTACAATATACAATAGAATCCAAAAAGAAATAATTAATACGTTCATCGCTACTTTTTTTTTTTTTGTTCCCCTCCGCGGGAAGGGCAGGAGGATAAAAATGCTCTGACGCATACTCTGGCGCGATTCCAAAGTTATGTGGGACTCGTCCCGACGCCTACCAGAACCATACCCACTAAAAACCCCCTGTCGGCTCGTGTATTTTTGCCACTCAGCCTTCATCTGAGCGACGGCCAATTGGAGAAAGAGGCCGCGATAGCGGGGCCCTTAAGGGGTCACCCGCTGGGATTTACATAGCACTGAAGGTGCTCAAAAAAATGAAAAGTCAATAATAAAACATTAAAAATTGACAATTAAATTAAATTTGCATTAATTCGGATTTACGTTAGAATTAGAATTTACGTTAGAATTAGAATTTGCGGCCTGAAGGGCCTCGAGATCTAAAGATGATTGCGTACATTCGCTTGTGTGCGCGTTTCTCGGTCTAGCGACTTTGTATACCGAATCTAAGACAGGAGCAGTATATGAGACTGAATTTCGAACTAGTGGATTGGGATGGGATGCGGCGCGTTTGAAGAACGATTCTGAGAGTGTTTTTAGGTGCTGTTGAACTGTAGGTAGTTCAAGATCTCTGTGCAGGTCCGCGTTGCGCACGTACCAAGGTGCGTTTGTGGCCCTGCGGCAGAAGAGGTTTTGAACCACCTGCAGCTTGTGCAGGACGGAGGGTTTGGCGTGGGCAAAGACTGGCGAAGCATATGACATGACTGGTCTAACGCAGACCTTGTAAAGCGTACGTTTGTTTCTGAAGGACATTTTACTTTTTCTACCTAACATACTGTAAAGCCGGCCTAGGTAAAAACGTGCGAGTTTCGTTACTCTATCGACGTGAGGGTTGAAAGAAAGCGTCTGGTCTAAGATGACGCCTAAATATTTAGTACTGCGCTTCCAGGGGATGGGAGTGCCTTGCATTCTCACTTGGAGATTGTCAGCGATACGACTGCGTCTGTAGTCGAAGTAAACCGCAGAGCTCTTCTCTGGGTTCACATCGATACGCCATTTTTTAAACCAAGCACCGAGGGCGTTTACAGCCTTTTGGAGTCTGGTGACGAGACCCTGGGCTCTGCGGCCTTTGGTGTAAAGGGCAGTGTCGTCGGCAAAGAGAGCGAGTTCGACGACTTTCGGCGGAATGGGAATGTCGTTAGTGTACACGGTATACAAAAGAGGGGCGAGGACTGAGCCTTGAGGGACTCCAGCCTTTATGGGACGAGGCGTGGAGAGCGTGCCTTCATGTTTGAAACGAAACGTGCGGTCTTTGAGAAACGACGCGATAATCCTAACTAGGCGATCCGGTAAGCCTATTTTGTAAAGTTTATAAACGAGACCGCTGTGCCAGACTTTGTCGAAAGCCTTGGCTACGTCAAAGAAAACTGCGATCGTTTTCTTTCGTTTCGGGTAGAAGCCGTCGAGTATGTACTCGACGATTCGATGGACTTGCTGAGGGCAGGAATGCTTAGCGCGAAAGCCGAACTGGTGGGGAATTATGAGAGGATCGCCATCCGTTGGAAACAGATGGTTCCGCATTCGAGAGAGTATGACTCTCTCGAGAAGTTTAGACATTGCCTTGAGGAGGCTGATGGGTCTGTGATTAGCCGGGATATTAAGAGGTTTACCCGGCTTGGGTATGCCTATGACTGTCGCTTCTTTCCAAGCTTTTGGAAAGTAGCAAAGGTCGAAGCAGGCATTGAAAATGATAGCTAACAAGGTAAGCACCTGTTGAGGCAGGTGCTTAAGTGCGTGGTTGGAAATACCATCCGCACCCGGAGCCTTTCTGGACTTTTGACTTTTGATGAGAAGCGAGATTTCATCATTAGAGACTGTGACGGGGTCGGCGGTGATGGGGAGAGAGTCTCTACGGAGAACTTCGTCCTCCACCGCTTTGATGTGAGTGGGATTCGCGGGTTGCGTGCTGGGCGAGCATTGAGACGCAACGCTGTCAGCGAAGCATTCGGCTTTCTCTTCGTCTTCGAAGGCGATAGAGCCATCGGGACGAGTGAGAGGAGGGACGTGAGAGGCGGCGTCTACGCGTAAGGCTCGGGCCATACTATAATACGCTTGGTGGGACGGGGAGATATTCGCCATGAGATCGTTCATCTGGGCGTCTCGGAGTTCCGCGAGGCGAGATCTAACTTTGCGTTGTAGCTGATTCGCAGCTGTTCTATAGGCGGGCGTGGGATATTTCTTGGCTCTCCGGAGAGTCACGTTCTTAGCTTTAATAAGATTGCTAATGTCTAAGGGAAGCGTGGGTTTGCCTTTCTTAGCAACCTTTTCGTTTACACTGATGGCTGAGTTGATAGCATCAGTGAAAGAATTTACTAACGAATCTATTTTATCCGGGCTATCTAATTGATCGGGCGAGATCGCGAGTGGAGAGTTTGGGGCCTCTAAGGCAGAAACTATCGTATTTTTAAAACCTTTCCAGTCAGTTAAGGTCTTAGGAGAAGTGACGTTAACGTTAGGCGGTCCTAGCACGAGGGAGACGGGGCGGTGGTCAGAACCTAGGTCATCGAGCGGTTCGATAGACCTGAGGTCGAGGTTGATATGCTTGACGATTGCAAAGTCAAGGATGTCAGGAGAGTGGTTCGGGTTGTCGGGATAGTGAGTGGGAGTGATGGGGGAGACGACGTCTAAGTCGAGTAAGTTGGTGATGTCAAGGAGAGCGATACCGCTTTGGTTGGTTGATAGGCACGTCCAGTCAGTATGTTTGGAGTTAAAGTCTCCGAACATATTGACTGAACGTCCGAGGGCGAGAATGGTCTCAAAGTCGCTGCGGATAGGTTTGGTGCCACAGGGTATGTAGACTGAAGCTATGATGATGGTCGGATGACCAGTCATAGCCAATCTACATACAGTGGCTTCCATGTTGAGGAGAGGAGGGGTAGGGAGAGGACAGCAATGGAATCCTCTTTTGTAGTAGATAGCAGTGCCGCCGAAACCGTCGCAGTTAGGCCTATCGTTACGTGTAAACGCGTATTTAGGAATAGCGAATCCCCTGGAGCGATTAGGAGTGAGCCATGTCTCCTGGAGAAGTAAAAGGTCTGGGTCGTTGTTCTGAAGGAACAGTTTGAGCTCGGGAAGGTTGTTGCTTAGGCTACGAACGTTAAAAGATATTAGGGATAAGCCCTTGGGTTTGATACGACAGGACGCGGGATTCGCGGGTCTTGACATTATAATTTACTTATTTACGAATTTATACAAAAATAAAGAATTTACAACGAACTTAGGAGCGAGTGATGCTCGGCTAACACGAATAAACGCTCTTGAGGAGAGTGGGCGGCTCGCAGTTTGCGTGCGAGTATGGAAATTTCATTAATGTCTACGTTTTGGATGACGTCGAACACGGTCTTCATGTCCTCAGCCAACGATGACTGAGGTGCGGATGACGGAGCGGGACGCGGCCCTACGGAAGCTACGGGAGCTGGGATGGGTCGGGAAGGTGCAGGCGGGACGGCCGGACGCTGCCTACAATACAGAGCCGGAGTAGGCGTCGGCTGAACGGGCTTTGCTTCCGGGGGACCCCAGTTGCGCAGCGGCGGGAAGTTAGCAGGAGTGAGCGGCGGCGCCAGTTTAGGCGCGACCCTCTTGACGGTGGAGCGCGGAGCGCGCGGGCAACCCCTGTAGTTAGCTGTGTGGCCGGACTGGCCGCACAGCACACAGGCAGGGGGGGAAGTGGATTCGGGAGTGCGAGTGCACTCCTTAGTGATGTGAGGATCCAGGCACTTTACGCACCTCGGGGGAGCTGAACAGTTAGCCGCTGCGTGGCCATATAGCTGGCAGCGGTGGCACTGCCCAGGGTGACCGCGGGGGTCGGGACGCTCTACGGAGATGTTCGAGAGTCCGCAGATTGTGCGAGCCTCTCTGAAAATCTCCTTCGAGTTGGGAGTGTTGGTAAGGATAACTAGAGCTAAGGGAAAACGCCTACCGCGGTTGGAGTGCATCTTGTGCACTGCTGTGGCCGGGAAACCCTGAGACTTAAGGTCCTCGAGAATGTCTTCGTTACTGAGTTCGAACGGGACGCCCCGTGGTACTGCGCGGATCTTACGCTCCTCCGGGAGGGCGTAAGTGTGATACGCTATTTGATTGATCGACAGAAGCCTAGTGAAAGACCGGAAGTCGTCGACGGTCGCTACTTGAATTTTGATTGTATCGCCAGCGTTGGCGGCTTTTAAGTAATTAATTTTGTGCTCTTTGTACAAGTTTGAGACCGCGGTCCAGCGCGCTTTTTCACGGAGGAATACGGGCGGAGGGAGCTGAGGCTTCGGCGGGACGGGAGCGCAGCGCGTCGCTGGCTTCGATGGGACCGACGGAGACGCGGTTACTTCGAGTGATTTTAACGGCGCGGGGGCTGGTGTTGAAGACACCGGGGAGGGCTCGGGTATTGAAGATACCAAAGCTTTCTTCGAGCGCTTCTTGGAGCGCTTGGCGACAAGTTGAAACGCGGGCTCAGGAGAGCCGGTTAAGGTGACGGCATCTGACGACGTATCAGACTTACGGTTCGGAGTCGCTCCCGGGAGCGGTACGCTTACGACGCGACGCGTGAGAGGATGCGACCGATTCGCAGTCCATCTCGGACGAGGCGGGAGACGCGGGAGAGCTGTAGACCTGAGGGGTCTGGATGTCGGAGGCCTGAGGGGCCGGGGTTGAGGCCTGAGGGGCCGGGGACGCGATAGATGCCTGTAAGGCCTGCGTTAGTATGTCATCGGGTATGCTGTAGCCAGACGCAGCGAGCACCTGGGCGAACGACCTAAGAATGTTGACAAGGTCCATTGGAGGACTTGGTCCTACGATATGTAATATATAAATATATAAAAATGCCTAGGTTCCCTAGCAAAACCTAGCACCTAAACCTCCCTACCCGCGGTAGGGGGGCTGGGGACGACGCGAAGTGGTGCCCCTAATTCGGACAGCACTGTACCGTCACCCTGGGAAAGGCCCAAGTGCAATGGGATCGGGTCAGCCGGTTTCTCCTTGGCCTGAAGGGCCTTGGAAGCGCACCGGGGCAACGCTATCAGGCTTAGTTGTCACCGTTAAGTATCCACCTGATCAAACGCGAGTCTACTACGGAGTGTGTCGTCAATAAATTGACAACAAAAACCGGCCGTAGACCTGACGGAGTTGGGTTGCACTAAAAGTGCGGGATTGACTACGTTACGACCGGCCGGAACCGGCCGCAGAGCGAGTCTCTGACTACGTACAGGCGCCAAGCGTCAAGTACGCAGCCAGAAAGACAGCCCGAGTCTCGCGAACCACTATCGAATTTAATCGACCGCGGTAAGCTCAACCCTGTTGTTGCTGCACTCACCGAGGTGAGGTTTTTAATTCGAGGGGTGCACAGAGTGCGAGATTGACTACGTTACGACCGGCCGGGGCCGGCCGCAGAGCGAGTCTCTGACTGCGTAGCAGGCGCCAAGCGTCAAGTACGCAGCCAGAAAAACAGCCCGAGCCTCGCGAACCACTATCGAATTTAATCGACCGCGGTAAGCTCAGCTCTGTTGTTGCTGTGCAAGAGACCGACTTACTTGCAGCCGATCGAGACCGGCCGCAGCGTAAGCCCTAAAGAGGCTAACAGCGTATGAGTATTGCTACGAATTGACGTCGTGAGACGACAATCGTGACTCAACGGCTGGAGCGACCGCGAACGCGTCCGAGCGGGGCCGGACGCAGAACGGATTTGAGAGTGGCGTTTGAGTATTGATACGAGAGAAGTCGTGAGACAACAATCGTGACTTGGCAGCCGGGAACGACCTTCAACACGTCCGAACGGGTCCGGACGCAGATCGGGTCTCGCATCGCTACTTTTTTTTTTTTTTTTTTTTGTTCCCCTCCGCGGGAAGGGCAGGAGGATAAAAATGCTCTGACGCATACTCTGGCGCGATTCCAAAGTTATGTGGGACTCGTCCCGACGCCTACCAGAACCATACCCACTAAAAACCCCCTGTCGGCTCGTGCATTTTTGCCACTCAGCCTTCATCGGAGCGACGGCCAATTGGAGAAAGAGGCCGCGCTAGCGGGGCCCTTAAGGGGTCACCCGCTGGGATTTACATAGCACTGAAGGTGCTCAAAAATTAAAAGTAAAATAAAAACATTAAAAATGAAAAGTAAATAATGAAAACATTAAAAATTGAAAAATTAAATTTGCATTAATTAGAATTAGAATTTACGTTAGAATTAGAATTTGCGGCCTGAAGGGCCTCGAGATCTACGGTTATCTTCGAACGTTCGCTTGTGTGCACGTTTCTCGGTCTAGCGATTTTGTATGCCGAATCTAGGACAGGAGCAGTATATGAGACTGATTTTCGAACAAGAGGATTGGGATGGGATTCGGCGCGTTTGAAGAACGATTCTGAGAGTGTTTTTAGATACTGTTGAACTGTAGGCAGTTCAAGATCTCTGTGCAGGTCCGCGTTGCGCACGTACCAAGGTGCGTTTGTGGCCCTGCGGCAGAAGAGGTTTTGAACTACCTGCAGTTTGTGCAGGACGGAGGGTTTGGCGTGAGCAAAGACTGGCGAAGCATGTGACATGACTGGTCTAACGCAGACCTTATAAAGCGTTCGTTTATTTCTGAAGGACATTTTACTTTTTCTACCTAACATACTGTAAAGCCGGCCTAGGTAAAAACGTGCGAGTTTCGTTACTCTATCGACGTGAGGATTGAATGAAAGCGTCTGGTCTAATATGACGCCTAAATATTTGGTACTGCGCTTCCAGGGGATGGGAGTGCCTTGCATTCTCAATTGGAGATTGTCGGGGATACGACTGCGTCTGTAGTCAAAGTAAACCGCAGAGCTCTTCTCTGGGTTCACATCGATACGCCATTTTTTGAACCAAGCACCGAGGGTGTTAATAGCCTTTTGAAGTCTGGTGACGAGACCCGAGGCTCTGCGGCCTTTGGTGTAAAGGGCAGTGTCGTCGGCAAAGAGAGCGAGTTCGACGACTTTAGCTGGGATGGGAATGTCGTTAGTGTATACGGTATACAAAAGAGGGGCGAGGACTGAGCCTTGAGGGACTCCAGCCTTTATGGGACGAGGCGCGGAGAGCGTGCCTTCATGTTTGAAACGAAACGTGCGGTCTTTGAGAAACGACGCGATTATCCTAACTAGGCGAGCCGGTAAGCCTATTTTATAGAGTTTATAAACGAGACCGCTGTGCCAGACTTTGTCGAAAGCCTTGGCTACGTCAAAGAAAACTGCGATCGTTTTCTTTCGTTTCGGATAGAAGCCGTCGAGTATGTACTCGACGATTCGATGGACTTGCTGAGGGCAGGAGTGCTTAGCGCGAAAGCCGAACTGGTGGGGAATTATGAGAGGATCGCCGTCCGTTGGAAACAGATGGTTCCGCATTCGAGAGAGTATGACTCTCTCGAGAAGTTTAGACATTGCCTTGAGGAGGCTGATGGGTCTGTGATTAGCCGGGACATTAAGAGGTTTACCCGGCTTGGGTATGCCTATGACTGTCGCTTCTTTCCAAGCTTTTGGAAAGTAGCTAAGGTCGAAGCAGGCATTGAAAATGATAGCTAACAAGGTAAGCACCTGTTGAGGCAGGTGCTTAAGTGCGTGGTTGGAAATACCATCCGCACCCGGAGCCTTTCTGGACTTTTGACTTTTGATGTGAAGCGAGATTTCATCATTAGAGACTGTGACGGGGTCGTCGGTGATGGGGAGAGAGTTTCTACGGAGGACTTCGGCCTCCACCGCTTTGATGTGATTGGGATTCGCGGGTTGCGTGCTGGGCGAGCATTGAGACGCAACGCTGTCAGCGAAGCATTCGGCTTTCTCTTCGTCTTCGAAGGCGATAGAGCCATCGGGACGAGTGAGAGGAGGGACGTGAGAGGCGGCGTCTACGCGTAAGGCTCGGGCCATACTATAATACGCTTGGTGGGACGGGGAGATATTCGCCATGAGATCGTTCATCTGGGCGTCTCGGAGTTCCGCGAGGCGAGATCTAACTTTACGTTGCAGCTGATTCGCAGCTGTTCTATAGGCGGGCGTGGGATATTTCTTGGCTCTCCGGAGAGCCGCGTTCTTAGCTTTAATAAGATTGCTAATGGCTAAGGGAAGCGTGGGTTTGCCTTTCTTAGCAACCTTTTCGTTTACACTGATGGCT
The DNA here is from genome assembly GCA_923062675.1 of Marasmarcha lunaedactyla. Classification (NCBI taxonomy): domain Eukaryota; kingdom Metazoa; phylum Arthropoda; class Insecta; order Lepidoptera; family Pterophoridae; genus Marasmarcha; species Marasmarcha lunaedactyla. Next base: position 10,428,012 of record OV281351.1, read on the forward strand.
GAGTTGATAGCATCAGTGAGAGAATTTACTAACGAGTCTATTTTATCCGGGCTATCTAATTGATCGGGCGAGATCGCGAGCGGAGAGTTTGGGGCCTCTAAGGCAGAAACTATCGTGTTTTTAAAACCTTTCCAGTCGGTAAAGGTCTTAGGAGAAGTGACGTTAACGTTAGGCGGTCCTAGCACGAGGGAGACGGGGCGGTGGTCAGAACCTAGGTCATCGAGCGGTTCGATAGACCTGAGGTCGAGGTTGATATGCTTGACGATTGCAAAGTCGAGGATGTCCGGAGAGTGGTTCGGATTGTCGGGATAGTGAGTGGGAGTGATAGGGGAGACGACGTCTAAGTCGAGTAAGTTGGTGATGTCGAGGAGAGCTATACCGCTTTGGTTGGTTGATAGGCACGTCCAGTCAGTATGTTTGGAGTTAAAGTCTCCGAACATAATGACTGAACGGCCGAGGGCGAGAATGGTCTCAAAGTCGCTGCGGATAGGTTTGGTGCCACAAGGTATGTAGACTGAGGCTATGATGATGGTCGGATGACCAGTCATAGCCAATCTACACACGGTGGCTTCCATGTTAAGGAGAGGAGGGGTAGGGAGAGGACAGCAATGGAATCCTCTTTTGTAGTAGATAGCAGTGCCGCCGAAACCGTCGCAGTTAGGCCTATCGTTACGTGTAAACGCGTACTTGGGAATCGCGAATCCCCTGGAGCGATTAGGTGTGAGCCATGTCTCCTGGAGAAGAAAAAGATCTGGGTCGTTGTTCTGAAGGAACAGTTTAATCTCGGGAAGGTTAGAGCTAAGGCTACGAGCGTTAAAAGATACTAGGGATAAGCCCTTAGGTTTAATACGACTGGACGCGAGATTCGCGGGTCTAGACATTAAAATTTATTTATTTAAAATTTACAAAAAAAAAAAAAAAAAAATTTACAACCAACTTAGGAGTGAGTGATGCTCTGCTAACGCGAATAACCGCTCTTGAGGAGAGCGGGCGGCTCGCAGTTTGCGTGCGAGTACGGAGATTTCGTTAATGTCGACGTTTTGGATGACGTCGAACACGGTCTTCATGTCCTCAGCCAACGACGACTGAGGGGAAGATGACAACGCGGGACGCGGCCCTACGGGAGCTACGGGAGCTGGGATGGGTCGGGAAGGTGCAGGCGGGACGGCCGGACGCTGCCTCCAAGACAGAGCCGGAGTAGGCGTCGGCTGAACGGGCTTTGCTTCCGGGGGACCCCGGTTGCGCAGCGGCGGGAAGTTGGCAGGAGTGAGTGGCGGCGCCGGTTTAGGCGCGACCCTCTTGGTGGTGGAGCGCGGAGCGCGCGGGCAACCCCTGTAGTTAGCTGTGTGGCCAGACTGGCCGCACAGCACACAGGCAGGGGGGGAAGTGGATTCGGGAGTGCGAGTGCACTCCTTGGTGAAGTGATGATCCAGGCACTTTACGCACCTGGGGGGAGCTGAACAGTTAGCCGCTGCGTGGCCATATAGCTGGCAGCGGTGGCACTGCCCAGGGTGACCACGGGGGTTGGGACGCTCGACGGAGATGTTCGAGAGTCCGCAGATTGTGCGAGCCTCTTTGAAAATCTCCTTCGAGTCAGGGGTATTGGACAGGATTACTAGCGCTAACGGAAAACGCCTACCGCGGTTGGAGTGCATCTTGTGCACTGCTGTGACCGGAAAACCCTGAGACTTAAGGTCATCGAGAATGTCTTCGTTGCTGAGTTCGAACGGGACGCCCCGTAATACTGCGCGGATCTTACGCTCCTCCGGGAGGGCGTAGGTGTGATACGCGATTTGGTTTAATCCGAGTAACCTGGTAAACTCGCGGAAGTCGACGACGGTCGCTAATTGGATTTTGATTGTATCGCCAGCGTTGGCGGCTTTCAAGTAATTAATTTTGTGCACTTTGCACAAGTTGGAAACCGCGGTCCAGCGCGCTTTTTCACGCAGGAATACGGGCGGAGGGAGCTGAGGCTTCGGCGGGACGGGAGCGCAGCGCGTCGCTGGCTTCGATGTGACCGACGGAGACGCGGTTACTACGAGCGATTTTAACGGTGCGGGGGCTGGTGTTGAAGACACCGGGGAGGGCTCGGGTATTGAAGATACCGAAGCTTTCTTAGAGCGCTTCTTGGAGCGCTTGGCGACGAGTTGAAACGCGGGCTCAGGAGAGCCGGTTAGTGTGACGGCATCTGACGACGTATCAGACGCGGGTTCGGAGTCGCTCCCGGGAGCGGTACGCTTACGACGCGACGCGTGAGAGGATGCGACCGATTCGCAGTCCATCTCGGACGAGGCGGGAGACGCGGGAGAGCTTAAGAACTGAGGGGTCTCGACGTTGGAGGCCTGAGGGGCCGGGGTTGAGGCCTGAGGGGCCGGGGACGCGATAGTTGCCTGTAAGGCCTGCGTTAGAATGTCATCCGATATGCTGATGCCGGACGCAACGAGCGCCTGGGCGAACGACCTAGCAAAGTTTACCAAGCTTTGCTGGTCCATTGGGAGGGCTTGGTCCTACGATATATAAATATATAAGAATGCCTAGGTTCCCTAGCAAACCTAGCACCTAAACCTCCCTACCCGCGGTAGGGGGGCTGATGACGACGCGAAGTGGTGCCCCTAGCTCGGACAGCACTGTACCGTCACCCTGGGAAAGGCCCAAATGCAATGGGATCGGGTCTGCCGGTTTCTCCTTGGCCTGAAGGGCCTTGGAAGCGCACCGGGGCAACGCTATCAGGCTTAGTTGTCACCGTTAAGTATCCACCTGATCAAACGCGAGTCTACTACGGAGTGTGTCGTCAATAAATTGACAACAAAAACCGGCCGTAGACCTGACGGAGTTGGGTTGCACTAAAAGTGCGGGATTGACTACGTTACGACCGGCCGGAACCGGCCGCAGAGCGAGTCTCTGACTACGTACAGGCGCCAAGCGTCGAGTACGCAGCCAGAAAGACAGCCCGAGTCTTGCAAACCACTATCGAATTTAATCGACCGCGGTAAGCTCGACCCTGTTGTTGCTGCACTCACCGAAGTGAGGTTTTTGCTTCGAGGGGTGCACAGAGTGCGGGATTGACTACGTTACGACCGGCCTGGGGCCGGCCGCAGAGCGAGTCTCTGACTACGTAGCAAGCGCCAAGCGTCAGGTACGCAGCCAGAAAAACAGCCCGAGCTTCGCGAACCACTATCGAATTTAATCGACCGCGGTAAGCTCAGCTCTGTTGTTGCTGTGCAAGAGACCGACTTACTTGCAGCCGATCGAAACCGACCGCAGAGTAAGCCCTACAGAGGCTAACAGCGTATGAGTGTTGCTACGAGTTGACGTCGTGCGACGACAATCGTGACTCAACGGCTGGGCGACCGCGAACACGTCCGAGCGGGGCCGGACGCAGAACGGATCTGAGAGTGGCGTTTGAGTATTGCTACGAGAGAAGTCGTGAGACAACAATCGTGACTCGGCAGCCGGGAGCGACCGTCAAACACGTCCGAACGGGTCCGGACGCAGATGAGGTCGCATCGCTACTTGTACAATACCCCAATATATGGAAAACTTCTGTAGTGCTACCACTTCCGAAACATAAAAATCCTACAAATTTAAAAGATATTCGACCTATCAGCATCTTGCCATGTCTAGCAAAGGTTTAGAAAAAAGTGTTAGCATGCAGTTAACAGATTTTCTTGAAAAAAATAATATTCTACCAGAGATACAGTCTGGTTTTAGATAGGGACGGAGTACGGCTATTGCACTACTCGATGTAACGGACAATATACTCAATGCACAGGATAAGGGTATGTGCACAAATTAGTACTTTTAGACTATTCTAGGGCTTCCCAATCTGAATATTAATCTGCTTTTGTCCAAACTGCGATATTCCGGTTTCGAGGACAACGCACTGGAATGGTTCAGCAGTTACCTAAATAACCGATCCCAATATGTTGAGATTAACCGCAGTGATGGGACAACCATAGTTTCCGACAAGACATGTGTAAATACAGGAATTCCGCAGGGGTCAATTTTAGTGCCTATCCTTTTCATACTCTACACAGCAGATATTCTTCGTCATATAACGCATTCTAAGTATCATATCTACGCCGATTATACCCAATTATATATCGCGTATAAGCCATCAGAAATTGATTAAGCTATCGAAAAAGTCAATGAAGATCTAAATAATATAGCCACATGGTCACGTAAAAACTGCTTGCTGCAAAACCCTACGAAAACAAAGTACGTTATATTCGGTAGTAAACAACAGTTATCAAGTTTACGCCCATCTAAGTCGTCTAAACGTTAAGTTGTTGGACGAGCCAATTAAACGTGTGTATGAAGCGCGCAACCAAGGTTAATATATGGATTGCAATTTGCGATACGAAAAACACATTGCCGTGGCCGTGTAAAATAGCTTCTATAAGTATATTGTATATAAGTGTATTCTATAAGTTAGAGCTTTTTTAAACGAATCTCCACGCATGAAATTAATCGAGTCTTTAGTTTTATCAAAGCTGAATTATATGGATACTGTGACCGGTCCACGCCTGTTTGCAAGGACTCAGAAGCTTATCCAACGTGTCCAAAATGCGTGTGCTCGATTTTGTTTCGAAATCACACCCAGACACCACGTTACACCATACTTAAACAAGCACTGTCTGCTCAAATGAAACACCGCAGAAAACTACATCGGGCTTGTCTCCTATTCGGTGTCTTAAAAAATATAGCTCCAGATTATTTACACTGTAAGTTATCCAAAAACATTTAGTCAAAGCTCACGTAGCAGTGCGCGACGCAGCTCTCCACGTAACAACATAGAACTGCCGCTTATAGCGGCAGTCATCGGTATGCAGCAACCAAATGCTGGAATAACATCCCGCCCCGGCTGAGGAATGTTCAGAGTTTCATTGATTTTAAAACTAAAGTCAAACAAAAGTTATTTGAGCATCAATTTAGTCAGGGATCCCAAATGCATGACAAAGTGCTATTTAATCTTAATGAAAGTCACTTTTACTTCTGTATAGGTATTTTTATCTTATTTATTTTTTGGAAAAAACATGTTTACGTTTCTATTTTAAATCATATATGTATTTATGCCAAGATATAGGTGGCTCTATGTTGTTTTAGTAGGTATTTTTAATAGTTAGTTACTGTTAGTCCTTTTTTATATTTGTATTGTTATTCAGTAGGTAGTATAAAATGACACATAAATATGTAGGAGGTGTATTATTATTATTATTTGTTTTTTTTTGTTAATTTGTTATTTGCTGCCGTGATATCGCCACTCGGTTACAACGGATGACCAGCGCTAGTTCACTGACTAGCTCCTTGCTGAGTTGCGGCCTGTTTGTGAAATTTTTTGTTTATTTAATTGTTATATTTAACCTTGTTCACTCATATGTATTTAAATTTGTTTAGTGTGTTTTTGCTTTGTGTCACAAATAAACTTTTTTTCACTTTTTTTCATTTCATTATTTTACAGAACCTTAACTTGTGTTTATTAAAAATTCCATTTTCAATTTTTTTTAATGCAAGATGGTCTGAGGTAAATCGCACCGTGGGAAATGAATAGGGTTGTTATTGCTCAATTGGTTAATTCGACCGTGCGTATTTGTCCTGAGCTGATATACGGCTTCGTGGACACATTCTGGTGGGTGATCTCTAAAATATACGTATACTAATAGTTCAGTGCACCGAACGCACTTTTTCACTTGCAGCCGCTTGCATTGGCATTCCCTGCAACCGAACCTACGGCAGACCTTCAATGTGTCTGACATGTTGTAAGATTTATCAAAACGGTCTGACAACATAACTTTAATAACATCACGAAGGTCTTATTATATTAGGTTCTTGAGCTAAAAAGGATTAATAATAATTTTTGAATTTGAAATGTTTAATAAGAAACTTTTTAAAATATTTTGTGAAGAGCAGGTTGGCAGTGTGTGTAATATTTTGATATTGATTAAGATATATATATATATATATATATATATATATAAATATACACAATAAAAATGTATGATTTTTATTTTGTCACTGAGGTTTCTTTTACTATAATCGTAGCTTAAAACGAGCACGTAACTCACCTGATGATAAGTGGTAAATTTCAATACCTTTAAAAAAAGGTATTGAAATTTGATTTAAATACCTTTCAGTGGGGTAAGCTGTAACTTTCAAAGCTCCTATCGACCATCCTTTTCCTAGTGCATGTTTGAATAATTCATAGTACTTGCTTACGCAGATCTGGACCTAGTCGTACGTTTGTATGTGTTTAGACGAGTATTTCCTCCTACCAAAACCTTATATTTGCTTGGCAAATTGAAGCACACTTCGTCGTCTCTTTCCCTAGTTGAGTAAAAGTAGAGACAACATTAGTATTTGCGGAAGTCGATAGCATGAAACTAAATTGAGGTCTGCATAATGTAAGAAGTTGCATGTATTTGTCGCTTTGAAATCAGTTAAGCTGACTCTTGCCTTTGTGATGTTTTGCTGCACTGATATTTTAACTTGCATTGCGTGTATTTTCAAATAGGTTTGTTTGTGTATTCCTTCCCTTGTATTGATTAAATATTGTACTATAAATTGTGTTCAATTAAATTATTTGTTTAATTAATGGCGCGTATTAAGAAATTGTTCAGAGTAGCACGCACTTTCGAAGAGCAAACTTTATTTTGAACTTTTCCTTATTCTAAGTTTAAAGAATTTCGATGGTCGTCTAGAACTCATTTTTTTTAATTTAGGGGTGTATTTTATTTGCTAATTAATAGGAAAAGTGTACATATATGTTGGGTAACTTTGAATTGAGGTCTAACTTTGAATAAAGTTGTGAAAAAGAATTATAATGTTATTACATGGAAACGTTTTGATGTTTTACTGTAAACAGTAAGTTTACTTACTGTACAGTAACTGTAACTGTACAGGTATGTTTTTGTGTTTTTCAGTAAAATGTAGTTCATATATTGTCATTGTGAAATCGTTATCCGTTTTTGATGTTAAATATTGTGTGAAACTGATAAAGTTTTGAGTACGTACAAAATCGAAGTTATTTGGATAATATGGAATGGTTCAAAGTTACCTATATCCTAAAAATACTATGTTGCGTGACTTTAAATATGTGCGTAATGTTGCTCAGTTCTCATAACGATATTTTTTGCACTAAATTGGTCTACTTTGATTTATATGAGAAGACAAAGCGATCTATCACATTTATACATCAGTGTCGATGGAATTTTCATAGGTTAGGTTTTCCTTAAAAAATTACATCATTTAATTATACCCAAACCTTACAATATTCCCATATTAAAGGTTCTAAAAACATATTCAAAGTTACCAAAAACTCATGGTAACTTTGAATTTGACTTTCGGGGAAAATTGTGGGTAATTCTATTGTTTTTTCCGTAAATTCATCATGTTATAAAAATAAACCAATTCAAAAGGACATTGTTCATTCAATAAAATAAAGGTGTAATAAATATAAATCAGATGTAATATCTCAAATAATGTAAAAAATGTACAAAGTTACCCAAATTTACTGTAGTAATAATAATAATATAATAACAATAATAAAATAATACGATTGACAGTTCAATTATGACTTAATCGATTTCTTATATTGAATCGAGCTGTTTATAAAACGTTATTTTTACTTTTAAATTAGTAATACATTTATTAAAGCCCAGATCAAATAAATCTTTTTCCAAATATAGTTCAAAGAGTTATACAAAGCAAAATATAACAAAGTCACCATAAAAAAGGGTAACCGAACCTTACGTTAGTTCACATTTCATAAATCTTTCATTGGGTACATGAATAAAATATCTAGTAATATAGCCACAATAGGTGCCTATACAACCGTGTCTGCAGCATGTCACAGCAATTTGAATACCGTAAACACAGCGCTTTAAGTCTGTACATACCAAAAAAAACTTGAGAAAACGTACATAAGTTACAAAAGTTTTAAGAAAGAAATATGTGCCTTAAAAGCAAAGATATCAAAAGGTTTAGAGTTGTTTTTGGTTTGCAGAAGTAAGGAGGGCGCGCGGTCAGAGGGTATGTGTGTTATGTCAACAGACTGGTTTTCTTTTGGTTGGAACTACTCGCAGAGATTTTTAAGGGTAAATTGACTAGTAGCAGGTGGCGGGAAACGGGTCAGCGGGTCTCGGTGGCGTGTCATGTTCATGTGTCAACGGGCCCGGACTTGGGGCATAGTAATAAAAGGAAAGAAAACCAAATATGATACTCGTAAATACATTTTTGGCATAAGACTGTTATTTTATGGGTGTTTTATACCTTAGAATAGACTTAGTTACTTTGGTTTTTATAGAAGTCTGATTAGATAACCTGTGACTTCTCTTTTGTGCAGAAGGGTTAAAAGAGATTGAGATAATAAAATTCAAAATGTTTTCAAGTCCCAAGTATTTTCTATGGGTGTATTTTTCTTTTTTGTGTATTAACTACCTTACTAAATTATTTTTTTAAGTTATTCGTATTTATAATAAATGTCTTATGAATCTGACACAACATTATAATTTTACGTAATTAAGAAAAGTACAAAACATATCGTCAGAGCCCAGCCCCTGCTAAGCTTCCTCCTAAAAATTAGAACGTCACGAACCAACCTATCTCGGAAAATTTCCACTTAGAAAATGTGTCTTCCAATTTAATTTAAACTTATATTAAGCTTTTTGATTGGATAAATACGTAGCCTTAACTTTAAGAGGTATATATAGGTATACAGGTAAACTATTCACACTTTTGAACTTTAGAGATTTCTTTTTTGTATATTTTGCAAATTATAGTTTCATTAAAGCTCATATCCAAGTAGAAAATTATGATTCCATGTGGTAAAAGAGTTATTAGTTAAAAATTTAACGTTATCAGTTTAAAAAGAGTTGATGATCAACCAGTCCAAAATCTAAACCGATGAAATTTTTACCTATTAGTTCCATTAAAATATCATGTGAGTTGATGGCTTATGAAATATCTGTACCATATTATTAAGGGGAAGGCCATGGGCAATATTTAATTGTTTATTTTATCAACAAACACTAAAACGATTCGACAGATTTAAAACATTTTTCTACGTTACATTTATATTTTACGCCAGACAGCGAGAATCCTGTAGCTATTAAAAATTTGTTTGTACATATCTAATCTTCTGCTAGCTTAAAATTTAGCAGCTTAAAAGTTGAAAAGAAAACCTTGCAAACGTATTCGAGCCTAAAGAGAGAAAAACAGTTAGGATATTTCGTGGCGAGTATCTAATGCTTTAAGCACATATAGCACAACTCAGTTAGTTACAATTTACTACTATATCGCAGTATTAATGGTAGTATCGATTACTACTGAATTGGAATGTACAATAAATAAACTTAGAATAACATTATATAATTAAGCAAAAGTATAGCTATGACCTTTAGATTTGTAAGGATGTTACCACACAAATCGATCAATGTAAATTGGTCTGGTGAAACTGTCGATCGACGTCGACTATTCCGTTCTACAATTGATCGACGGCGTCGATCGAAGATCTAACTACATATTTTGCAGTGATTTGTAGTCATTTAGGGGTTTCGAAATACGCATCCTAAATTTTGGATTGGTAAGGGTTGATTTTTATAAGGGATGGTCCTCCCTTTCAAATGCCACCTCTCCCCACCTGAGGAGATGTGTAGTTTTTTTAAATACGTGTTTAAAGTTTCGTATAACGGAACGACATTTTACGGACGAATTAACCACATAATTTGATGATGTAACGGAACGTACTTTCTGCCATTTCTTTTATGTCAAACCTGTCAAAATGACATGACGTGAGTGACGCATCCCCCCTCCTCCCCCATCGCTTAATTCGGGATGCGTATTTCAAATGCAACCCCTGGCAGTCAATTATTGTAAGATTATAGAGCTCACTTGTGTTCGCCGAATTAAACGTAGGTGTATACCCAATACAATAAAATCTATTTTTTGCAACATTTTAACCGAACGATATTCTTAGGTTTTTGAATAATGTTAAAATATTTCTACATGGTTTATTATGTTCAAAAACAATTAATTTCCGATGAATTAAAATTTATTTGTTATAAAATATTTTCCGACAGGGATGCTGGATTTTTTTAGTAGTTTTAGTTTAGAGTTTGTGAATGACTATTTACTAGCGTAATTCAATGTAAGAAGATGACATTATGCAATCACCTAGACTTGTTAAACAATTGATGGTATTAATTATAATAAATATATACATTAACTACTAACCTTATTAAAATTCAATAGAAAATCAGTTTACCTCCTGGAATATTATTTTTCAAAAAATTCCCTCTATGTAGCTGACGAGTTTTTTTCTGGAACGACAACATGGCCGCCCAATATGTGATCTAAGTAACATGAGGCAAAGGGTCAGGATCTTAGCGCCACGATAAAAAATGTAACTTAGTTTTTATAAATAGAATAATTGTTATATTTAAATCAGCTTAGGTAAGCAGTAAAATAAATGAAATTAAATAATTAAAAATAAAATAATTTGTTTGTATATTAAATAAAATGAAAAATATAGCATTCCATAAACTTAGATGGTACATACTTAAAAATCACATTAATTGAATTCGTTTCTGAATATATAAAGATAAATAAAACTGCAATTTAAAACGGAAGAAATAAAATGTAATTTGTTACTACTGAATGATTAAGATATTTCGTACCTTACTAGTATAAATGCGTAAAATATTTACGTAAAATATAATTTTGAGACTACTGATTAAAAACATTCAAAAATCTTGGTTACTTAAGTTTTGATAGTCATCTCTTAAAGTCAACCTCACACTATAGTATATTATATAGGCCGTATAGTAGATGCATTCAGTTTTGATGATAGGTTAAATAAGTGAGTGGTCTGATGATATCATGATGAAAGACCCCTCTCTTCCTGTTGCGCAACTCATCAGCTATCGGCAAAATTTGTGTAAATGAAAGTTCCACGCTTACTTAGATCTAATAAATTAATTTACACTCTCGAGTTTTGTCCGTTTTTTATGTTAGTCCTGACAAAATGGTCCTGTTGGTTTGAAATTGGCTCGGTAAAAAAAAATGGTTCTTCTGTACTAAAAAATATCCTTTATAATGTGAACTAATGTTTTATCCGAAATAATATACCTTATAAACCTACTTTTTAAGCGTCTACACATTATCTGCGAATCTACACTAAAAAAGTACAGTACATACGTAGTGTGGTAACAATAAACCAACATTCGGTCAGTTGGAGACAACTTGAGACTAACTTAACAGTTGTGGCGTTCACTTCAGACTAGTTCCGTTCCCAAGTCCGTGAGCTTCAGAGCGTGTTCACATTAGAGTAGTAAAATATTCTTAATATTTCTTTTCGCTGCACTTATGTAAGAGAATAATCATATAATATAGTGAGTTACATCCACGACCACACCCTACTTCGTTCTAGATATATACATCGTAGTGTGCGACTATAGACAGACCCGATCTGTGTCCAGACCTGTTCGGACGTGTTGACGATCGCTCCCGGCAAACGCCACTCTCAGATCCGTTCAGCGTCCGGCCCCGCTCGGACGTGTTCGCGGTCGGCCATTGACTCACGATTGTCGTCTCACGACAACAACTTTTAGCAATACTCATACGCTGAGATTCGCACAATATCTGGCTTCGTCCTCGACGACTTGAGATTTTTGGGCGCTTTTTAGTTAGAGATTCGCTCTGCGGCCGGCTTCGGGCCCAAGGGCTTATCCCTAGTGTCATGCAACGCTCGTAGCCTTAGTACTTATCTCCCTGAGCACAAACTGTTCCTTCAGAACAACTAGCCAGACTTATTGCTTCTTCAAGAGACGTGGCTAACTCCAAACCACTCCAGGGGATTCGCTATTCCCAAGTACGCGTTTATTCGTAACGACAGGCCCAACTCCGACGGTTTTGGCGGCACTGCTATTTATTACAAAAGAGGACTCCATTGCTTTCCTCTCCCTACCCCTCCTCTCCTCAACATGGAAGCCACTGTGTGTAGATTGGCTATGACTGGTCATCCGACCATCATCATAGCTTCAATCTACATACCTAACGGCACCAGACCAATCCGCAGCGACTTTGAGGCCATTCTCGCCTTTGGCCATTCAGTCATTATGTTCAGAGACTTTAACTCCAAACATACTGACTGGACGTGCCTATCGACCAACACCAGCTGTATTACTCTCCTTAATATCCCTGACTCACTCGACTTAGACGTCATCTCTCCCATCACTCCCACACACTATCCCGACAACTTGAACCACTCTCCTGACATCCTCGATTTTGCAATTGTCAAGCGAATCAACCTCGATCACAGGTCTATCGAACCGATACCTCGATGACCTAGGCTCTGACCATCGCCCCGTCTCCCTCGTGCTAGGACCGCCTAACGATAACGTCACCTCTCCGAAGACCTATACCAACTGGAAAGGCTTTAAAAATACGTTAGTTTCAGCCTTAGAGGCCCCGAACTCTCCGCTCGCGATCTCGCCCGATCAATTAGATAACCCGGATAAAAAAGATTCATTAGTCAATTCTCTCACTGATGCTATCAAGTCAGCCATCAGTGACAACGAACAGGTTGCTAAGCAAGGCAAACCCACGCTTCCCTTAGCCGTTAGCAATCTTATTAAACCTAAGAACGTGGCTCTCTGGAGAGCCAAGCTCTATCCCACGCCCACCTATAGAACAGCCTCAGTGTCCCGCATCTCACCACCAGACTCCAAAAGGCTGTAAATGCCCTCGGTGCATGGTTTCAAAGATGGCGTGTCAATGTGAACCCAGAAAAGAGCTCTGCGGTTTACTTCGACTGCAAACGCCGTCGTATCGCCGACAATCTCCACGTTGGAATGCTAGGCATTCCCATCCCCTGGAAGCGCACTACCAAATATTTAGGCGTCACCTTTGGCCAGACGCTTTCTTTCAAAACTCACGTCGATAGAGTAACGAAACTCGCACGTTTTAACTTAGGCTGCCTACATAGTATGTTAGGTAGAAAAAGTAAAATGTCTTTCAGAAATAAACGTACGCTTTATAAGACCTGCGTTAGACCCGTCATGACATATGCCTCGCCAATCTTATACAAACCTTCCGTCCAGCACAAACTGCAGGTAGTTCAAAATCTCTTCTGCCGCAGGGCCACAAACGAACCTTGGTACGTGCGCAACGCGGACCTGCACAGAGATCTTGAACTACCTACAGTGCAACAGCACTTCAAAACACTCTCAGAATCGTTCTTCAAACGCTCAGAAACCCATCCCAATCCTCTAGTTCGAGATTCAGTCTCAGATACTTCTCCTGTCTTAGATTCGAAGTTCGGAGTCGCTAGATCGAGAAACGCGCACACTGCCGAACCCACGCAACTAACACTAAATCTCGAAGCCCTTCAGGCCGCAACTTCTAATCGTAATGTAAATTCGAATTAATTCAATTTTTATCTTAATTTTGAACACCTTCAGTGCTATTTATTCACCTTCGTTGCTTTGAGCACCTTCAGTGCTATGTAATCCCAGTGGGTGACCACTTCTGCCCCGCTAGCATGACCTCTTTCTCCAATTGGTCGTCGCTCAGATGAAGGCTGTGTGGCAAAAAAAAATTGGACGAGTCGTTCAGGGGGTTTTTTAGTGGGTAGGGTTCTGGTAGGCTCGGAGCGAGTCCCACATAACTCCGGTCGCTTGCGTGGAGTATGCGTCTGAGCATTTTTTATCCTCACCCTCTCCGTGGATGGGAACAAAAAAAAGTGACTATAGACCAAAAATAAGTGGGGCGCGGCATCGTGAGTGGCACTCCCTATACTTTTAAAACTTTTTCTTTCGGCACTCATCGTTTCTTAAAAAAAACAATTGATTTTAAAACGTGGCAACAAAAACAAAAAAAAAATCAAATAGGCCACGTGAACTCTACAGAGGTCTGATCTCCGGTACATTGTTTGAAAATAGAATCAACTTTACTTGGTTATCGTCATAGGGTTAGTGGAACATTTAATTAAAAGCTTTGTTGTTTTGCTTGTTAAAAAGATAAATGTTGCCTTAAGGTTGGCAGCGTGCAGGTTTTCTTGTTACATTTAAGTTTATATCTTAAGATTAGGAGTTCTACTGGGGAAAAAATATTAATTTTTACGTAGGTACAGTGATGTTCCTGCAGTAGTTGGGATCATTAAGGCTGCCATGGAATAAAATAGAAAAAAGCATTATCTTTTATCTTTATTGTGCAGATATCTAATGCTTACAGTTTCACACGTTCCCATACTGAGTACATTATGAGACATGTTGACATGACTGTTTATAAACATGTCCTAAAAATTCTCATCTCAGCTAAATAATAGAAAGAAGCAATTAAACAACGTTTAAATTACTTTGTCTACACGGCAAACTAGCCAAAACGCTGGTAGATAGATAGCGTTGGATCAGTAAAAATTACATTTTTATACTTGTTTTCTTATAAAAGACGTGAACATGAATGTTAAGCAATACTTAAAGCTATTTATAATCGATACGGTACCTCTTAATGGAGGCATCTTGCTTGATATCTAATGCAGGACCAAATCATGTTTGTATAGCAAATTTAATTACTGTTGTATTTGCTCAGGTATTTATGTAGGTAAACGCAACTTATAGTGAGGCATACGATTACTTTTAGTACGATTTTTTATGTAACATAATTACTCACAACCTCACTTCTATTATTAGAAAAAATTGTTGCTCTAATGTTGCATCTTTGCTAAAGAACAACTCTGATTACTATGCTGCGCATCTTATGAATGTAGAAAATGTAAAAGCAATGTAAGTACCTCGTAGGACTTATTTATAAAGATACCTTTAGGTGTCATCGTCATTTAATTTTGTAAAATCTTATTTTAGCTTGTGTTGATAATCAGATAGAAATTTCATGTTAATTCTTTCTGACATGGTACGCATGACCTTTGATTTTTGTGGAGTATCTATAGATGTATTTGTACACTGCGGCACTATACTCCATTTTATCCACTAAATTTGAAGAAAAATTAGGAAGTTTACTTTAGCTTTACTGTTGTTTATTATAACTAAATAAAATAAAAGATTTTTATGTGAATCTAGACAACTAACTAATATCATAACTACGAGCGATCAATAAGAATATGTTCTAATTTTGAAATCACATACTTGAAATTTTTTTTGAAACAGAACTAGGCTGCACTGCTCTGTTCTTTGCCTTAATAAATCTATAATAAATGATAAATAAAATTGGCACAATTTGATTACATTCGAATCGCTATTATCACCAGACATTTTGTTGTTGTTGTTTTTAGTAGTGAATTCGGAAAGAATATCTCAAAATTGTGTTAATTTTAATTGTTGATAATACCAATCTACCTGAAAACTCAAATGTATTGTACTCAAAAACCTATGCTGTAATGCAATTATCACAATAGGCTGATTGATCTTAATACTTTATTAATAAAATATGGGAGGCCTGTAAAACAACCATAAAAAAACTCAATACATAAACGAAAGAAAAGTAACCAAATATTGGAAATATAAATAGTAACTTATATAATTTAAACTCACCCTCGGACGGCTTCAAGATAAATACAACATAGCTAAAGATTTCACGATGATTTGGAAATATCGTTCGTCCAAAATCCAAATTCTATCGAACAAATGTATAAAATTGGTATCCAATAAAACAATCCGAATAAATTTATAAATACATCAAAGCTCAACTCTGAGAATGTTATTAAATTAAAAATACAGCTGACCAAGGCGGAAACAAAGTGTTGTTCCAAACTTCCTAATATAAGTAAACCGCCTATAAAACGTTTTTTACCAAAAAATTTTAAGTTGCAAGTTGCAATCATGCAATTGGTGCGAAAACCCTTTTCAAGACAATATCTTTTATTTAAATCCATTACACTAATCGCTTTTATCTTTCAGTTCTTTTTTTTTTAAGTTAATTATCTTTATATTGAAAAATTCAAAATTTAACTTAAATTAACAATTACAAAACAAAATAACATTATGCTACAAATAAAAAGCTAAATCTAAACTAGAATCCATTAAAGGCAACGTAGCCAAAAGGCTGGCCGAATTACCACGCTGGATTGCAATAGAAATTCGTTGTGCGAGGTAGGTGCCAGCCTTAGGGTCACGAGTTTCATTCACCAATCGCCTCGCTAGCCCCTGGTCCCCAGGACCCCATGGTTTCAACGCCAAAAGCCTCAAAAATATACCCACTACCCAAATTCAGATATTTTCTACGTTTGAGGCTTTCAGCGTTATTAGCAGCAGAACCAAATTGTGCACTAGTTGTAGGAAGATGGGAAGCCGCGAGAGTGTCTACGCAGGTTGCATCCCACACCAGCGGCCTACCCATCCTCCACGGGACCAGAGTCATACCATCAGGCCGCTGGCCATCGTCACGCAACAGTCCTGACGGTTCAAGAAACGAGGGAATAAAAAATAAAATAATAAAACTCCAGTAATGATACATTCATATTGTCCTGGTACCGAGCCCAACCCAAGTACTAGATAATTCTAATAGTTACGCGCACAGAAACCAACGGTTTTTTTTTTCAGCAACCCAACTTATTTCTTGTCTTTTCAGCAATATATAATTATAATTAGTTCTGACTGACTGGTGGCGAGACTTTATACGACCCGCAACTAGGACCGGGTCTTGTTGCGATGAGAAAGCTTAAGTTATAACTTACAGGCTGTTCTATACTTCAAATGAACTAACTACTCCTATTTCGTTTTAAACCACATAAACCCAGGTCGTTGAATAAGACGCAAAAAACACAATGAGCACTTAAAAAAGCATTAACGACTAATTCGGAACTGAAAAAGGCGGTCAAAGTGTGTCTGTCAACTGTCAATGCAATATCGTTTAGAAATGTTTCAAAAGCAAGTCATAAGCTACACAGCCATTGACAGAAACCCGAATCTTCAACAATATCCAGATTATAGGGTAATCATCAATTTACATCAATCGTTTTCGGAAGGTCGTTTACCAAGCGCCCCGAGAAATGCAGAAAGACCTATGACAGAAAACGAAGAAGATACAGACTATGCCATACAGACTACTACGAGAGTCCCAAAAAGTGCCGCACATCGTATTTTAAAACGTCACTGATTTCATCCGTACCACGTAAGACGTGTGCAGACTTTATTGCCTCGTGACTACCCTGCGCGAGTACAATTTTGCCATACAATGCTCAGGAAACATGCTGCGGATCCACAATTCTTAGATAGAGTTTTATGGTTCGACGAAACCACATGTAAAAAAGATGGGTTTTTAAACCTTCATAATCTGCATGGTTGGAGTACCGAGAATAATGAGAGAGGCCTTTTTGTTTTGCCTTTGGCCTTTGAGTTGCCGGGAAATTTGACTGGCGAAATGTATTAAAATTTTCTGCAACATAATTTGCAAGATCTCTTAGAAGATGTGCCTTTAAATATTTTACGGGATATGTGGTATCAAAATAATGGATGTCCTGCTCATTATGCCCGTCCAGTGCGGATCTATTTAGACCAAGAGTATGCGGGACGGTGGATTGGCCGTCTTGGCCCAATTTTATGGCCGCCCCGCTCTCCTGATTTAAATCCGTTGGATTTTTTTTTACTGGGGATGCCTAAGAGAAAAGGTTTATGCTAAACCAATAGCAACAATAGGGGAGCTCCGACAAAGAATCATGGAGGCTGCAGAAAACATAACTACACGAGGATATGCACGTCTGATTAAAAGATCATTTTTAAGGCGTTGTCGCGCATGTATTAATACTTGTGGTAAACAATTTGAACATTTGATTTAATTAATACAAAAAAAATTTTGATATCAATTTTATTTAAACAACTACATATTCCACTGTTGCAAACTAATGGCGTAATAACATTAATACAGTTTTCAAGGATTAATTACTAAATATTTCTGTTTGGTCCTTGTTCACAAAAAATAGGCATAATTTTTGTTTATGCTCAATGTGATTAAAGTATTTTACCATTTTAGAATCTTGATTAGTTGCGCCAACTTTTAAAAGAACTCACCAATGTAGTGGTGATACATTTTTTTTATTCCATGCCATATCAAAGTTGGTTAAAAGTTAAAATTTTCTAAAGTTGACAGAAATAAATGAAATTAATTTTATTTTTGTATTAAAACTACAAAAATTTTTGCTTAATTTGGCATTGTGATTAACAGCTATGCTATTCAGGTCCCTAATACAAAAGAAATAACAGTATTATTGTTGGAAGTTTAGTCATAGTACCTAAACATAGTGTACAGGGTATCGAAATTAAAGTTTTTTAAAGAGTTATTATAACTTTAAAATGGAAGAGACCGATTTTTTTTCTTATATTTCCCTGGGTGGTCGTCGCCGTATGCACTACCACCTACCGGCTTATCGTTGAATTTTGGGACACCTTGTATACGAGTAGTAAACAAAAATCCAGCCTAGTCTCTATGCAATTATGAAATCTTTTTTATTAGACATTTATTTATTAAGAACATCATTAGCGCCTTCCAATTTAGAAACAACGTTATACAGAAAAGGTTATATATATTTTTTTATAAGTTTATATGTCAATTAAATAGCTTTAGAAACTAAAAGACAAGTAGATAAGCTGTTAAAAAAGGACGAAAAGGGCTGGCGCAGGAGTTTGCTCGGCCTCGCGTCATAAGGCTGCTTTTTTCCTAAATATGGGTCTGTGATTAGGAGGAATTGCCATAAAAGTAAAGCATTGACCTTTATTACATATTGCTTTACGAACTGCTCAGAAATATTACTAAGGGTCATTACTTTTTTCTATATCATGCTTCTAGATTCAATCCCACAATATAAAGTAAAAATGTGAATGTAAAAAAAACAGATAATGCTTTAGCAACGAACTCCTGAAGTAATGTAAAACGCCTCAGTTTCTCTTCTTCCACAGTTTCATGGTTTTCATAAAATTACTTATCACACGGTTGGTATATACCTACCTACTTGATCTAGTTAGGTACATTCAAAATTATAGGTTGTACACCGAACAACGTTTTATCCAAATTAAAGTATGTATCAATTTACATACATAACCACCGCAGGAAAAATTTTGTACTAACTTTGACTAACACATATTAGCAAAGATACCCTCTTGAAATAAGAAAAATGTAAAACCTAACTCCATCGATATACATACACATCTCGTATGTTTAAGATCGTTCGATTTGATTTGCGAGATAATGATGTGTCTTCGGTGCCATAGCGCATTAAAATGGTTTCAGTTAGAAAACTCTCCTAATTTGGTTATATAAAAATAAATCTCTGAAATTGTTCAAATTCATTTGCTATAAAAAATTTTAATCTATAAAAATTAGGAAACTTATGAATTTTTAGAAAAAAAACCACTTTATTTACGTACGATTTAAAACGTTAAAGTACTACGATAATTAGAAAATGTATGTATTTTTTTAGTGTATGGCTTAAAAGGCTAAAGCAGAAAATACCCATAAATGTGAGTTCACGTAGGTATTAAAATTGTATCAAAATACTTCAACGAGGAAAACGTTATACTACAATGCCTGATACAGTAGTTTTATTTAAAATGTTAAATTTCAACGAAGCGACTTAAGTCTGATTTAACCAGTGAGCCTAAACGAGTGTCATTCGACGGTGGAATAGAAAAGTGAATAGAATGCGAAATGTATGAAGTTGACATAAGCGTACGAAACCATCAATCGAAGGCATATGTAGCCACTTTGTCTAGGCGGGCAAGTAAGGCTGAAATCTATAGAGCGTGTTAATACTTATCTTAGCCTTATTTGATGAAAATCAGTATAAAATAATGGGAACCATTTTAACAAGGCTGGAGTCGCATTTTCAGAATTTGAATACTGAGTAGTATAGAAAAAAGTCGCTCTTCAGCCCGAGTCTTTGTGCTCTTCAAATTTTCGTGCATATTTTGGTGCGTTTATCTGCCTTACAGATATAAAAAAAACAGCAAATCTGACTATACATTTTTTGAGTATATTTTTAAGGCAATACGATTAATGCAAAAGTAAATTAATTTTATTGTTTTGCTGCCCCTTATCCGATCAGTCAGGGATACAAGAAAGGTCATAAGATTACACAACCGAAGTTCCAAGAAATATCTTATAAATAACAATTTGTAGAGTGGCTGCAGAGAAAATATGCTTATATCCTTCTACTCGGATAATGTCCTTAGAAAGTTAGTTCATAAAAATAAATTGTAATCTCTCAAATTTCACTTGTCACAATCACAACTATTGTTCACTGACATACCAAGTATCTACCCAAAGACAATATTTTAACCTCAACCTGATATCTAAATAATCAGCGAATATTAATAACACGCAATTATTGGTTTAAACTTAGCATGACTCAATATTTAAACATACGTGTCGGTATCTCAAATTATGTAATTGTTTGTGTAAGGTTACTCGTTTCCTTCTTTTGTAGTCAATGGGTGGGAAATTTTAATGGGTTTTGTTTGGGTTTTATTTTTTTCCGTATAAGGCACTCATTTTACTTCAAAAAAAATGTGTAATACATTTTACCAAGAATAAAGTACAGTCTTTGGAGCGGAACTGAATTATATTAAGGTATAACTTTTTTGAGCGCAATTTCTCATTTTTATTTAATTTTATATCGATTTTGCACGATTAATTCTTAGCTCCAGATTTAACTCTAATGGGTAAAAATGATTTAGATGGGCTCTTTCTTATTATCAGCGATAGAATATTATACAAAAACAAACAAACTACAATATCTTTTGTTGATACTAAGAAGTATTCTTATTTTTGTTGATAATAATAATGATTCAGAGGACCGGTTCGGATGCGACAAACAAACCAATCCGGTTAACCTAGACATTTAAATTGAAAAAATATGCATGGAGCTGAAGATGATACTGACCCCTAAGATATGATTACAAATAAAAGTGCCCATTGCTCTCACACGTTCTAAATAAGTCATTAAATATCAAAAGTCAATAAGTATATTAGTTTTTTCAATGCTCCTAATCTGCAGGTTGTATCTTAAAAATAGTACTCTATTTTCTTCACCAGGCCGAGGACATTTTATTGAAAAAATAAGATATTTGCTAAGTAATAAATATAATATAAATACATATTATAAAACAATCATTTTTCTAGGAGCATACTGCTATTTTTGCATTGCAAAAATCATAATATAGTAACAAAATGTCATATCTGCACGTAAAAATCAATGAACTTTAGCGAACGTTACCGAAAATTACCGAACGCCACTATCGCCATGTTGACACATCTCTACGGGTTAAAATTCATAAAATAAACATCGAATTTCGCGTGTTGCACTTATAAAACGGTGATCTTACTGGTGAATAGCCACTTCTTGACTTTTGATTTTACTTCCAGAAGTATTAAAACAGTACCTAGGTACACATGAAGGCATATTTATCAAGAACATTAATTGAAGTCTTGTTGCTGCCAGCGTGTGGCACAGACTAATTAATCAAGAGGCAATTACTTCTATCTGGTGCAAAATCTTCATGTCCTTTCCATACGTAGTAATAATAATGTAAATTGCATTGGAAACATCAGTCAGCAGACTGCCGTACAGTATTCTGTGGCGCTGTTTAACGCGACAGAGAGTATGCATTTTAGGTCAGAGTGTAGTATGTATTGCGAGTGTTTTTCACAAAGATGGTATGTTATTGAGTTTTCATTTTCAACGCTAAAGATTCACTTGCTCGAAGATTTTAAAACATGTTATTTTTTATTATTTTGGTGTCGTGCTTTTGGTATTGTATATGAACTGTAGTGTATCATTCCAGTTGATTAACACAATAGGGATAAAATAATAATTTAGATATTTTTCATGAAGATATTATTAGAGTGTGGCATTTGTGATATGTTCCCAGACATATTTTGTTTTATGTGTGCATTCTTAATTATTATATTTATTAATTATTTATAATTATAATTAAAATAATTATAATTATTTATTTCTGGGATACCAGTTAAGTCAGTGTGGATATGCATAATTTTAAGCACAATTTTTTGTATCACGAACCCAAACATATTTCAAATAACAAAAAAGTGCATAACTCATTGTAAAATTTTGTCAATATAAAAAATAAAATGGCGCCTCAACATTTCGGCCGATAAAATAATACCTAAACTTGAAGCATTACTTTGGTCTAGTAAACTACAAGTTGCTAAGTGCTTACACTTCAAAGGTTATTTTACAATGATGATAGTCTTTGAAAGAAATTTAACGTTTATTAATAGCTATCGGGCGAGAGGACCATCTATCTTTGTTACATCAAGGACGAACTCCGCCCTTCTCGCGTCTTGTCATTTTGATGTAACTAAGAACTTATACAGTGTATATCTCGTAAGCTTACATCAGAGCATTCTGTCAAAGATTTTGGTAAGTAGCAGTTTTAGATACCATTCTGTGTTAATGAACATAACTTCATGTGCTCTTCGTTGCTATAACTTTCCTTAAATCGTACAATGATATCTTCGTTGCACATAATGAATTCATTTGATAAAAAACATATTTTTGGTTAGTCTTGTCTTTGTTTTCACTTCAGTTTTTGAAAGTTTTTTTAGGTGGACTATCGCATCAATGCGTTATTATTGTACCAAACAATAATTATAGCAAACGTACACTCACCTATACCCTCGAATCAGTATTTTGCCTAATTTTTTATTAACAATTTGTCTGACTTTAATCTCACCTGATGGAAAGTAAGAGAGAAACCTATGCACTCTTCAATTGAATGTCCCGGGATTGTATTTATCTCGGAGACCAGACGCAGGCAGATCATTGCATACTCTAAGCAAGCAGCCGATCTGAGTTGGAGTACCGCCTGCCCTTCGAGATGATCCCCAAAGTTTTCGATCCAGTTTGTGCCATGGACTCGATCTTTTTGCTGAAGTTGAGTTGGGACCAGATGGTCATCGCCCCATTCGAATACCTAATGCTTAGTCAAATTAACCCGTTCTTTGACTCTCCCTGACCCTGGATATGGTACGGACACGTTCGTGCATTTGATGTATAACTCTCCACTACAGTTCTGTCATCAGCGTAGCCAAACAATGCCCGCCAAAATAAAATTAAGCATCTTATTAGATAATAAATATAGAATAGTTTGTTGTTAAAATTATTAACGATAACTTTGTTCCAAAAAGTTAAAATTTGAAATGTATTTTTTTTATGAATTTTAAAGTTATTTTTAAATGCGAAAATCCCAAAACTGCGCTATGCCAATTTTCTTAAATGAGACCGGGAAGAAAATAAAACAAAATAATTAATTATAAGGTATTTACAAGCTTGTTGTTTTGCACATTCTTGAGTACTTTATACTAATTTATTACTTTACGTACATAAAGATTTTGATAATTTGCTTGACGGTATGTGTAATCCAGGTTCATGAACAAAATTGATTCGTCTTTAAATTATTACTAATCCTTACAAGTTCTGTTAATGAAGTTTCTTATGAGCAACCGTTATTATGGTACTAAAAAAGGAAAAATAGACAATCTAGAACCAAGCTAAATTATGTTGTTGATCTCGATTACACTTTAAAACTTGATTGCAAACTTGTAAAATCATACAAAATAATTATTGTAATAATTCACAAGGCAGCGTAATAATAGCCGTTGCTATGTGTATTTATCCTCAAATTAATATTACTATCTTGTATGGTTAACGGTTTCTATCCGGAATCAAGAAATGCTGGCATTATGCAAAGGCGATGAAATATGTACGATTACAATTAATTGTTTTGCTTGTTTTGTATGTAAGTTTGTCATTAAGATCTGACCTTTTGCTTTTGAACAGTTCTATAGTTTTCACTACTGGTAAACGAGAACGGGATCCACCTGATGGAAAGAGGCATTGCTTGGAATCATTATTCGAAGACGTTTTATTTATGAACAGAAATTCTGATTATTATATCGACTAATGATGTGTTGCCGGCGGTAGGCTTTAGTTTAAATTTTGATCCCTTTATTCGGAATACAACCACGTAAACGTAATTATTATGGCGGTCCAAGAACCCTTCATCTATAATGGCTTTATGACTGCGTATTCACCAGAGATGTGCTAAAATGCCGTGTTGTGCGCAGCTAAGCTTAGTGATACCATGTGACTATTTCCACCAGAGATGAGCTAAGCGAGGCTCAGAAAATATTTCGTGTTTCTGATTTTTTTCTCCATATAAATTTTACTTGAATTCAACGAATATTACATTTTTGTGCGATTCTAAACGTACTTGGAAATTCATACATATAAATTTCTTACTTTTAATTTAATTAACATATTTAAAATCGCAATGCAATATAATATATAGATAATCGCAAAAACTAATTTTCAAATAATTTTATAATGAAATTATGTACTGCTTATTAATATACTCAGATAAAAAAAATACGGTGGCGCCATTTGCTCTCGGTAACTTGACGATTTACGAGATTTTGACATTCCAAACTTTATGTTTGAATTGATGTGAACTATCTAATTTTGTAGGTTTCGTACGTGGTCGCCATTTAAAAATTAACCAAAGTTTGGTTTTTTGGTTGGTGATTTATTCCCGGTTCTGGGGATATAGGGCAATATAATTATCGATATTGAAAGCTATATTTTGATCATTACACTTGTTAATACAGAACTGAAAACAAAGTTTTAAAATGATGAGTCACCTAAACAAACAAATAAAAATTAAATCAATTATTAAAACTAGCATTGTAAAACGTACTGACTATTGACACTTACAACAACTAATAAAAGGTGATCTTATTACTTTTGAAAAGTTTAAACTTATCAAAATAATATGATCACAATTGTGTATATATTTTATTTTATGTTTATATTTTATGAATCGTATAATTGTAAATTGATGTCGTTTTAAAATTATGTAACCGGTTTATTAGGAGATGCACTAGTTGACCACAACCTAGATACCCTATTAAATCATTTGACTTGCTAATTAAATAATACGTTGTTACTGCAATGTTCCAAATTGTCTACATTACTGTAAGTAAATATTATAATGTTATGTGACAAAATGTACTATGCTCCTGAGATTGAATTCTTCGTTCTCAATTTATGATTCTAGGTTTATGCTCCTGGGAGCTATGCAAGTTCATGAAAAGTTTCACCCCGTTTACGTTATGTACTCGTAGATATTGCCAAAAGTCAACCCAAATGTTTAAAAACCACTTTTTTTCTCGTGGCTAATGGATGGATTCTTGCTTCAAACCGGATACTTCAAACGAACACACTTTACAACCAACCATTTTTCTCGAACATATTTTTCAGAATAAGCTGAAATTGTTTGTGAAGTAGTTTTTATAGACTGAATTTATATTTTCTGGACACTTTTCTGAGACCGATTGTTAATCATTAACTTGACAACGGGAGCAATAATAGAACAGATTTACAAACACAAAAATATCTATTTACACTGAAATCTTTAAAAATACTACTATTTAAAACTTAGGGATAGGAATATTTACTAATTCTTCATAAGGTACAGCTGAAAAGAATTTCTCTATGGTTTTGATAGCCAAGTCTACTGCGTAGTCTACTATTGGTTTTCCAAATTCTTCTGCTACTGTTCTCCAATTTTCATTGAGGAATACTAATACTGTGTCACCTGGAATAAAAAAAAAATAAAAAATAGAATTCACTCTTTATGAATGACCCTAAATATAAAAAAAAATGAACAAATATACTGAACTTTAAAATACCCCTATTGTTTGGCCTTTAAGTAATCAGAAGTATTGTTTGAATGACTTTTCAATATCCAAAATAATCATACTCATTTGTATCAACCACAAAATCTCACAGCTTTTTAACAAACAACCCAGCATTATTTAAATATCTATCTCTAATAGGACTCTAACCTGGCTTATTTTTCGTGACGTGTAAATAAAAACTGCAAACGTACTTCCAAAGCTACTAGCTTTAAATGCATGAAAGCTTGACTTGATTTCTTAACAAATATGTGTATTATTATGGTTTTCATATATTGGATTTTAGAATTTAATAAACTACAATGTTAAAAATATCTAACGATATGTTTAAATTATTAAACGGCTAAGTTCAACCACTAACAATTACACAAATGTTTTACACAAATATTTGTTTTGTATCTCTTTTATAAGGTAATTTTTTTTACTTTTCATAAGATTTTTGTGTAAAATTTTTTGTAAAATTGAAAAGGATAGAAAGTTTCAGCCTGAAATTAAATTTTGACATTTATTTATTTCCAAATGGTTGAACTCATGACAATAAATTAGCCACATACTTGTCGTAAATACTGTAAGGTGCCCAATAAAATATTTTCAATGAGATAAAGCTGATATTTTAAAAATAATTGCAATTTTAGTATCGGCGCCTCGTTAAAGAAAATTCAAAATAAAACATGGCTGCTGTAAGGAAGGATTTGGTTTTGACCCCACATATCATATACATATTTTTGATGATGATGTACTAAGGTATGTACAGTCACCACTCAAACAAATTGTCTGTCTTTCCCAAGACAAAAACTGTGGTCTAACTTCAAATATAAATATATTGTACGTACTCAGTTCTTTGCTCTCTTTGAACAAGTTCTTTAAATCAAATGTAACTTTGTCACCGTAATCGAAGGCGTATTTGTAATTTCTTAAAGCGAAATGGTTGACGCCTTCGTTGTCTTTGACGTATTTGGTATTTATGTCCACACGCATCCTAAGGTTGGCTGTAAAAATAAACAAAATATTCAGTTAATAAAACAATGAACTAAAAAAATGAACCATGATAAATTAAAATAGTTTAGCATGACAGAAATATAACAAAAAAGTATATTTATTGGAATAAAATCATACTTAATAAAGTGGTTTGCAATTTTATTAGTAATTTGCGATTTAATCTGAAGTCGAGGCTTATTTAGATACTGTAAGAAACATTTTAGTAGCATAGGGTTAATTTGTTTGCAATTTATTATCCAAAATTTAAAGATAGTCACAATTTTATTTTAATATTATTGAGAACTCCTAATAAACTTCATAATTAATATACATTTTATTCAAATTCAATAACCATGGTTTATGAATAGTCCTTTTATTAAAATTGCAAACATAGATCTCTTCATATGTTCAATGCCGCGAGCATGCACTCTAGTCATAATAGGGTCTTTTGCTTATAATAGTTATCGAAAAAATATAAAGATATTTTATTATCAAAATCTACGCCTCAAGTGCTCAATACATTGCCTAATATTTTACTCGCAAACCTATGAAATTGCTGGCACTCTCAGGGAATTCTTGCAATGTAGCTAGGTACTTTAATACCTAAATAAACAATTTTTTTTTTGGGTTAAGCAAAAGTACTTACTAAGCTTGACTTTGGCATCCCCTTCCCCATTAATAGGAAACAATAAAATTCTTCCAACTGCGTCATATTGTCCTTTAATTGTAAGATTGCAGTGAAATTCTAAAACAAAGTGCCTTTTTTCTAATTCTGACCTGAAAAATTTAACAAAAAGTTGTTAAAGCCTTTCTGCCATTCTTGGCCGTCAAAAGACTTTTTCGAACAGAGATTCAGGAAAGAGCCGTTAGTGTTATAATTTTATCTAAAATTTATTATATATTTTAGCTATGATTGCATTGTATAATACAAACTGTAAAAAATAAAAGTACTGTAATGACATTATTATGAAAAAGCATATGATTGCGCCATTTTGTTTTGTTTCAAAATATAAAAAGGGTGTAGGGTTGCCAATACAATATTCGCCCTAAAAAAGGATTCAAGTTTTATGACTACCACTATTTACTTGCATTATTCGAATAATCCGAATTCGTCAAATATTAAAAAAAACATTATCAATACAATATGTCACATTTTATTCTTCAGGCAAAAACCATCTGTTAATTGAAAAATCAGCCATAATTATTCATTGGACAAATGTCAAATCTAGCAATTATAAAAGCAAAAACAAAAAATAAATAAATTAAATGTTGGTATTTCATTTCCTTAGTTGCAAATTGAAAATGTTTAAAAAACATGCATGCACATATTCATAGACTGCTAGAATAATAAAATTCCAATAACAAACAAGAAGAATAATTAACTATGATACCTTAGCAGAAATATGGTCTGCGGTAAACTGTACGGTACTTTTCTTAGTTGGATTATTTCGAAATGTAATATTAAATCACATCAAGAGTTGTCAAAATGTTTAGTGACGACGGATTTAGGGTGCAAACTTGAGGTAAATTGAAATTAAGTCCTGGCAACACTGAAAGATCATTCGCTCCTGCTTTTTGCGTTTTGAATATCTACTTGCGATTTGTTTTCATTTTCACGACTAGTTTTCGAAATGGACTCTACGATCTCTGCTTCACATGATGACCCTGGCCTTAGTACGGATTCCGAACCATCCATAAACGACCACTTTCGCATGAACTTGGACCCGATTTCTCAGCCCACGACTACCTGCGCATGAACATGGATAATTCGCAGCCACATTTACGCTGTGTGAACTGTAGTCGAGACGTTTCACAACGTAGACGTCACTCGCTTATTTAAATCTTGATTGTGTATGATGCTGAATTTATTGTAATTAATTATTCTTTTTTTTCCCACGCTGGATTCCATTAAAAATATATATATATATATATATATATATATAGTCATTTAAATTTACACTTAATGATTAACACTATGTATTTTGGAATAGGTTTCCTAAAACAAATAAGTCATTTCTGAATTAAAAATTAAATGTCCACCTCATAGCCAACAGATGTATGAGAAACGGCAGGAAGCCTTTTGTTTCCAAATATTTTATGATAAAAATGAAGAAAATGATGAAGATTTGAACTGCCATGCCAGTAGGTATTGTGGTTTTCATAATTGAGACATTCGAATCTTTACAGTCAAAGTAAAAAAAATCAAGAAAGTAAAGTGGCATCACTTCTTGGATAAATTTTGTTTAACTGAAACTTTTAAACTTTGTAGATTTGAAAAATATGAAAATAAAGTAGAAAAATATATTTAAAGAATGTGCGTGGTAAGAATAGTTTCAATTTAAGTTGCTTAGATCTTTTTGGGACGACTTAACGCTAGACGATCTCGTGGATAGAGGTGTAACACCTGCGTCTTCATCGTCACTTTCCATCAGGTGAGATAGAAGACAAACGTCTTATCCTTTTTCGATAAAAAAAAACTTTACACCCACTTAGTAAAACCGCTTAAACTTGGTTTTAAATATTCTCAATTCAAAAACTGAAGAAGCTTATCTAACCTATTCATAACTTTTCTATTCGATCTCTAGAAAATTCTTTCTGAGGATCAGATTTATTAACTGTGTAATAAACAATTAAAGGCAGTGATAATTACATAAAGAAACCTATAACGTTTTTTTTACATCAATCCTAGCTAGGAAATACCTCTATAATGTTCACATAATTATTTTTTCTTTTTATTTACGAAGAATGGATCAGTGACGTCATTTAACATTGAGAAAATGTCTGAATCTAATCGTTTTCATGAGTTTTGTTTGTCATTGCATAACATGTGCTACGGTTAAAGGAACTGACCCTTTCGAACCAGTGGTAGTTTCAATATACGACGTCCTAAGCCGAGGTCTGTGCCCTCTCAGGTGCCCTTAAGCGTAACGTATGTAGGAGTAGTTTAAGTTCCGGCTAAGCGCCCTTAGCGCTAGGCCACAAAGTTCGGAGATTTATAGGCCAATACGGCCATAAATAAACAGCCCATTTCGAGCAAATAAAGGCTTTTTTAATTATAGGAATAATTCAAAGTCAAGTTTAAAATGAAAACTTAAATCTTCAACGAATCATTAATCAATTATGCGCATCATTAATTCCAATATTACACTGACATTATAGAATTTCATTAAAATTTAAATATAAACTTTACTATTAATCATCGTAGGTGCTACACGGTGGATTGTCCCGTCAGATAGATCGCATGCTCGTTTGTCGGCAGCAGTAAAAATACCTGCTCGATAAAAACCAAAATGTCTGTCCGTCCGAATTTGAACCCGATCCGATCTGATCTGACAAAATAATTGTTAAGAAACTAAGTAATAAAATAAACTACCACTTTGATCTTGTTTCTGAAATTAATAATGCTTCATTTAAAATATCAATTGAGAAAGTTCTCTACCCTTCAACAATATTTTTGTCTTGAACTTATCAATCAATAACAGAAAAATTTCTTGTTCCACGAAACAATCACAGCAATTATAAAGTTTTAAATACAATACTGAAAAATAAATTATAATGAATCGCAAATAGGTACTAGAAACCTGCGTTAACTTAAGCATCCTTGACCCTGAAAATGCAGTTTTACAAGGTTCTTATCGGTATTATGTCCTGTCGTATTATGCAAATTTCTTCACAGAAGACAATACTACCAACTAAAGAGATTCAAACAGAGGCAAATCGCAAGCAAACAATTTTATAAGGAATAAATGCATATTCCTCAAATAGCTAGACTTTCAATTAACGTTTCTTCATAACTGTTAGCCGTTTTAGTTACCAATTAGGGAAGTTATTCGATACATCTACCTGTGGAGTAAAAGTAGGCACTAGCTTTGATTCGTCTGCGGTACAGATAGTAGACGAATATATAAAGTTATATTATATGTTCGTATATAAAATAACTTTGATTCGAAATTATAAATCGAATAATTGTCAAGAATATCAACTCATGTTATTTGCTACACACACGCTATCTTTTTCGACCCTCATTGTAATAATTTTATTTCGAACACTAATTTTATTTATTAACCCTGGTTAGAACGTGGCTTATGTAGATACCTGTTAGAAAATAATCGGGGTTACAACTTTTATGTATACAGATAGTAATGTGGAATCTGTTTCCAAGGGTAGTACTACTTATAGTTTGCAGTACCTACAATTAGTTAATACACAGTTAGGTTGTATAGAAACAAAACCTATCAGTTAGCTTTTCCTATTGGTCAAGGCCAGCATTATGGCTGTCTAATTACATAATTTGAGTAATTATGTGTTAATCAGTTAACTAACGAGGGTCAATTGTCTTCACGATGCCAATTTTGTTCAATATCATACATCAGGTAGGTGTCCCTATTTGGCGTTTAAAGAAATGAAGTTTGAATTCTCGAAACGAGGCAAAAGCGTTCTCGTATAACAATCTTATACAAACTTCTAAGATGCAACATAAGAAGTACAACAAACCTACTGCAAATACACGTTGGAGGATTGCTTTTGTCCGTTCATTTCAAAACACGCAAAACGCGCAAATGCTGGCAGGTATCCAAATATTTTCAACTTTTCATTTAATAAATCATCTGTTAATACAAATGAAACCCCAATGCTAACACTTTAAAAAGTATCGATTAATACAAAACCACTGTAGTTCTATGTGTTGGAACTGATAGAAACATCAGATATATTAACTTACAATGGTATGAATAAGCTACAGGACCAACTAAGGGGTATCTATTATATTTTCTTGTAATAGGTGTGGAACCCTTTTAATCAAAGGGTTGGAGATAATTATATTATATTTATCCAAACAGATTTTTCGAGCAATTTTTCTATTTAAATGAAGCTGCGGGACTTGCAAAAAATACTAGGTTAGTTCAGCAATAATATACATAAAGTCAATAACGTAATATTATGAAAACTAGAAGTTCTGTGAGTAAGAATAAAACATTATCTCACTAGCTAACTAACAATGCTCCAGTCCAACAACTGTCCGGTCAGTTAGCTAGTAAGTCTGTGAACATAGGCATTGTATTTGCATCCAGATGAATAGAAACTAAGTTGGTGTTCCGGATCACTTTGTATGAAAGTTTCGATCTTCTGTTTAGCACTAGACAGCTTCCCATTGAGCTGCTATGAACATACTAGCCGACAAAAGAGAAAAAATACAAATCTGATTTTTACGGTATGCGGTGGACTTTAAATGTTTGCAAGGGAAGCAAAAAAACTAAATAAATTCTTCATTTATAAAATATTTTATATGGACTCTTGTTCTGGATGACAGAAATGTTCATCGGACTTTTTACAGTTTTGTAATAAACGATGCAACCTTCACTTTAGGACTGTACTTAACGTATAATCTTAACTTTATTTTCAATTTGAGCACATGCCTTCAAGTCAACTGTGTTAAAATGAGTATTTATGTTAGTTTGTTATGTGTATGATATTTTCTAGTTTTTTACTACTGTTTCTAATCGCCTCACAAAACGCACGTAGGGGTCTATGTCATTGCATATGTAGGATGAATAAAAAACAAGTTTTGCTCAACATATTGTTGCCATGCTTGCATTACGTAATGACGTCAACCTTCACCGTGACAGTCTCGCAGTAGCGCGCTACTTGATTACTTACGATACTCGTATAACAGTACATTTAACCTTTTTCTTCGTTGATATTCTGGTTTTGGATTAAGTATATTTAAATTCAATGGTAAACTCGTTAGCAATTACCAATTTTAAAATAATATTGATGATTTTAAGAAAAAAACATTAAAATTACTGGTTTGACCAGCCTTATTATGTTTCATAGTTTTTTTTTTCACCTTTCTTAAATACACAACGTCTTATAGTTAAAAGCAATTTCTAAAAACGATAAGGGCCTGCTTGATTTGATATACATTTGCAATTGTATCTCTTAAATAGAAATATATAAAAGTTTTATACATAATAATTTAAACAAAATTTTATAAAATTATTAAATATTATTTATCTATTTCTAAGAAAATAATATCAAAAGTGCAAAATACAAGCCTACTTACACAACATTATCGACGATACATTTTCTAAATCCGGACACTTTTCCTTGGTAGAAGGTGATTTTGAGCCCGTTCAATGGGATTGACAACTTTTCTATTACGAATGGGTCCAAAGGCAGGACTCCTAGATGTGGTATCCCTTTCACGAATTCTGGGATAGCTTCTTGTGTGGCGGCCACGAGGCATTCTCGAGTAGTGGCGTTGCACGGATGAATGTAGTCCGCTGCAAATGAAAAATAATATATTTTAAAATATGTTGCTGGCTAGCTCGATTTGGCATGTGTTTTACTGTACATTCGACCTTATGCAAGGTGATGTTGTTTTTATGAAAAATAGAATACGGATAAGCAACAAGTTGTTTAAAAATAAGCTTAAAGCAAGCAAAAAGGTTTTATTAGCAAGTCATTACCTTAAAGAACATGTCAATTTTGGGTGATTCGATTGTGTTTTAATTTCAATAATATTTTTGTATGCATTAAAGAATGTAATAAATGAAACACAATATTTTATAAAATTAACTTTATAAACAGTGTAGAGTAAAATTTTATTCGAAGTAACAAAGTTAAGTATAACCGAATGAATAGTAATTAATTACCTTAAACTAAGGTTAAAACAATGTAAATTGATTATGATATGGTACCAATCTTTTGGAAGTATAAAACTTATAGAATAACCAAAATCATCGAGAAGCTGAAAATGCTTGAATTTTCAGACCTGCATGAAGATTAAAATTATATGGGTTGTACCACTCAATTGTATATAGTTCACTCAAAATTTACTTCCTCAGTACATGCGTGTATCGGAATGAAAACAGTAAATATTCATTAAGTACAATGGATTCAACACTATTGCAAAAGAAATTGTTAGTTACATAACCTACTATCTGAACTTGTCAGCTATTATTTACATAGGCTCAATAACAGTAATTGTACTATTACTACTATACCAGATCCAACGCTCAGGATGTAATATTAGGTCTTTACCTATGAAATTGCCGTTTTTCACGAAATAAATGAAGCGTAATTTTTTTATATATTTTTTATTTCTATTAATCACAATAATCACCCATGCAATCAATGCATCTTTGCCAACGCATTGGTAGCTTATTGATGCCTTTGTTGAAGAAATCAGCTGGACGGGAGGCAACAAATTCTTCAAAGGCATTTTGTACTGCCTCTCGGGTATTGAATTTTTTTCCCGCCAAGAAGTTATCCAAATTCTGGAAAAAGTAGAAGTCTGTAGGCGCAAGGTCTGGTGAGTACGGCGGATGACGGAGAACTTCCAACCCCAACTTTTGTAGCTTGGAGACCGTCTGCTGTGCAGTATGAGGTCGCGCGTTGTCGTGCAGGAGCAGTGGAGCCGAACGATTGATCAAAGCTGGTTGGAGACGTGCGAGCTTCTCCATCATTGTGTTCAGTTCTTCACAGTACACATCTGCACTAATGCTTGTCCCGTTTGGCAAGAAGCTGTGATGAATTACACCCGCGTTAGACCACCAAACAGTGACCATCACGTTTCTAGGGGTAAGTTTTCGTTTAGGGCATTGTTTGGGTGCTGAACCAGGGTCCAACCAACTTGCTGAGCGCTTACGATTGTCAAACAGGATCCATTTCTCGTCACAAGTAACAATGCGGTTCAGAATTCCTTCATTTGTATGCCTGCTGAGCAGTGCAAGGCACGTCTCCACGCGTACTTCGCGCTGGCGGTCATTGAGTTCGTGGGGTACCCATTTGTCAAGCTTTTTTACCTTGCCATCAACTTCCACAATTGCCTTTAATTCGTCATTGTCGACCAAAGTTTTCGGACGACCATGGGGTTCATTTTTCAGGTCAAAATTTTCAGAACGGAAGCGGGTAAACCAATAACGGGTGGTGCGTTCGTTTTTAGTGTTCGCTTCGTAAACGTCGTTGATGTTGCGTGCCACTTGTGCCGCTTTGCTGCCACGACGGTACTCATACTCCATAATTACTCGAATTTTTAACTTATCCATGATGACGAAAAATGTTCGAATGCGTTGAAAACAAAACACTAACTATTAAACAAATGACGATTTTAGAAAAAGAATTCCATGTTTGTCAAATAAAATTAATTTGAAATTAGAATTATCAGTCAAAAAAAAAAATTATTTTCATTTGAAATGGCCAGTACGGCAAAACGGCAGTTTCATAGGTAAAGACCTATTATAAGAACGTCACCTATGTTGCGCGTTTCTTTATTTAGATTCAAATAAATTATTTATGTATTATTCATTTGATTATGTTCAGGAATTAGATGTAGTTTCTTTGTTTTTATACGTATATACAATCACCACGTATAAGCTAATATCCATTTTAAAGATAAACATGCATTTCAACCCATAAACAAATCTAATCATATAAAGAAATACTCATTGCGTTTGTTACTTCCCAGACAGGCGAATCTGGTAGTAGGAAATAAAAAGAACGAGCATACATTCCACAATACACACAAACACAAACGAGATTAATTAACTATGTGACCTTTATTCGAATCGAATGGCCCTGATGATGAGCTGCATTCAGGCTTGAAACTATCCGTAAAGATTTGACCGTTTAAAATGAGAAAATATATTATTTGAATTTTTCTTCAACATTCGTTATTGTACCTAATGTACCTAATTTGAAATATACAAAAACTTTGTGGTAAAAAAACGTCAGTTCATTCGTTCAACAATAAGAAACTAAATAAATGAAACCCTTAAAATACACACAAGTATGAATCGAGGTTGGCAAAGTTTTATTTGAATGACTACAAGTTCTATTGGATCCCACCAAGGTTTGTCCCTTACAGAATTCAAACTCCAAATGTCTCATTTCAATATGCCTTCACTTACCGAGACCTAATATTTTAACTACGATCCAAATTAAAGCAGACAAACGGTTTGCAATTTGATGTGCGTAGTTTTAGGTTCCGAAAAGTAATTGAAAATTTAAAAAAAAACTGCAACCGGGTCGTTAGAACTGCATAAACAACCAATTTATTGAATTTAAATTATTAATTCTATCTGATATCGCCGACAGATAAATATCTACTTATAATATAAAATTAATTGATTTAACAGTATTTCTTTAAAAGTATTCTATCGTTGAACCGATTTCTCAAAATTAGTTTTTAATTATCATCCAATTCAAACGAATATCTTTAACTATAGTTTTTAATTCCTACACAGTTATATACATATATACAGGATGTTATAATAGCGTATGTAATTATTTAATGAAATTTCACAAGATCTACACGTCATTGTACGACCTTGATCCACATGCGTAATATTATCTAAAGCGTTGATTCTGATCATAGTATTAAGAACTATCTATTAGATTTTGGTGGGGATAGCTTTTCCACGTGGCTTCATTTCGAAAAATCTGCTGTTTTATTTCTGGTTGAAAGGTAGTCTTTTCCTAAACCCATGAATAGTGAAAATTTATTAAGAAACCAAGGCGTGAAAGCATTTATAACATTAAATAATAATAAATAAATAAATCACCAGCTATATGGCCCCAAAGTAAGCAGGGCTTGTGTCATGGATGAACAAACAGCGAACTGGGGGGAAGCCAGAATAAACATACATATATAATTATAAATAACCATGATCCGTGAAAAAACCTCTGAGTTCATCATACAAATGAATACCCCGGACAGGACTCGAGCCCAGGACCTCTGGCGTATGAGGCAGGGCTGCTAACCACTAAGCCACTCAGCCGTCCAATACTATCATTATCTTCCACACCTGAACATGTCAAGTATCTTCTCTTTACACTTTACTTCATTTATTTCTATTTCCAATATGATGCTATCAAAATACTAATGTACCCTGGTATCCATTCAAACTATCATTAACTGGATAATCCAAAATAAGAAAATTATCTATTAATATAAAAATCAAATTCACACGGTACGCCCGTTAATGATGAAAACATACAATGGTATATACATCGAAATGCGATCCCTAAGTGTAATGGGGTATTTCGAAGGGGCACGGAATTTAATCAAGTGAAATCGAGACCAAAAGCTGGTTATAAATAATTTAGTTTATATTTTGGCACCTGGTGGCGTAAGTGAAAATAAATATCCTAACGTAAATTCCCGCATTTCTGATATATTAGCACATTTCTGATACTTTTGATTGTCGGTATCATATTTCTTTCGTTTACCGTACGAAGACCGTGATATATACTTTTAATTACCATGAGCCAAATAAAAAAAATTTAGGATTTAGCAATTTTGTGTCTTCGGAGTACTTTTACAATTCTATAAAGTAATGGTCTTTTATTCTACACATAATGAATTCCATTTCACATATTAATAGGACACCAGATATAAATATAACCATCATATACCACATTAAGAATATTAAACAATTTACAATTTGTTTGGTTTTTTTTTCTGGCCTCGGTAATGATCTTAGTATACTTATTTTTTGTTGTCTTGGGTCTTTTCAACTTATTGTCCTACGGAGCCTTAAAGTTTGGCATGATTGTTGACATCGTTTCATTGAAAAAAACTGACCAATATTGACAATTGCCTCATAACTGGCTTGTTGCACTATATGCAATTA
Organism: Marasmarcha lunaedactyla; assembly: GCA_923062675.1. NCBI lineage: Eukaryota > Metazoa > Arthropoda > Insecta > Lepidoptera > Pterophoridae > Marasmarcha > Marasmarcha lunaedactyla. Next base: position 10,465,346 of record OV281351.1, read on the forward strand.
AGTTAAACACGATAAACCGACCTTTTCAAATTTTACTGATAAGTACAGCTCCGTCAACCTTGAGTTAAACTGAAGACAAGATTATGATTCTATGTCAACTGGGTTAAACGTTTCCCGCCAAATACATTTTTATTAAAACAGGTAACTACTAATTTGTTTTATCTGCTCCTAATATAGGAACATATATTTGATTTTATTTAATACTGTGTGTATCTAATAACGTTTCCGATCATTACAGATGTAAGTATTTATCTAATTATGTATTGAACATTTACCATGGTAAATAGTTATAAAAAAATTTAATACTTATATCCTTTATTATGATATCTTTACATTTTGGATTAATAAGACCGCAATTTAAATTTTATGTTTATTATGTCTCCCATGATAATTATTTGATAAGTGTTAACCTAAAAAAATTACAAACTTTTAGTTACATTTGTAAGATTGTTATCGTATTCAAACAAATCAATAAGAGATATAAATATTTTCCGTCATAAAAATAAAAATACCATTTTAGATTTTTTTATTAGATTACAAAAAATTATAAACTTACGTGCTAACTTGCCATGTCCAATGTTACAAAATAACAATACACAACACAGAGAAACACAAGCGGAGAATATTAAATTGTACTTCATTTTTGTGTACTTTTGCGTTTTTTTCTTGATTAATGCTTTGCAATTAAAGGTGCCTCCGCCACTGCCTGGCAAGGCCTGCGTTACTGCTTTATAATATGAAAGGAACTGATTGTTAAGGCGAAGCTTTAGCTATTAATAATTAATTATTATTGTGTAGCCATAAATAGTGGTTTCTTACCGGATTTTGTCGTCATGCACGGCTAGTAGACCCTATGTTGTTCAATAGCACCCTACAAATATAATGAATGAAAAACTATGTGTGATTGTCACTCACTCAAGATGAAGAACAAAAGTGGCTTTATGCTGTAAACAAAAATAAAAATAGAATATAATTTTATAATAAACTTTGAATCGACTTTGATCCGGTCAATTTCTATTCGAGTAAAAATGGTGGCACACTTGATAGTACTTTGTGGATTTTTACATCATACTCTGTGTTTAAAACAAATTCGTTAAGCTATTCGAGTATGATTGTGAAACAAATATCTAAAGATCCAAGCACACAAACTTTCACACTTATATTGCTAGTAGGAAGTTGATAACGAATAAAATTAAGTATTTTTTTAAATAAAATTATTTTTCTACATTTATATTTAAATGCCTGTTTATAAATTGGAATTGTAAAAATATAAAAAATAATACGACAAAATTCACTACAATTTTGAATAAAATCGAATTTTAATGTAATCACCTTACAGTGTTATTTTAGTGCGGGTTTCGGACACTGTGGAATTTTAGGAATTATGTATATGTCACAATAGTACTTTTTGTTTGGATGTCCCACTATGTCCCACTTTGGAGATATAATAAAGTGTATGCAAATGTTCATAATTGACAAGTTGAGTGGAGCAGGTAGGTATGCATAACTTATTAACAATAAAGTACCTAAACTCACTGCATTTATAATATAACTTAGGATGAGTTATATGTGATAGTAGATAATGATAGTCGGACGCTGCAGGTCCACAAGACGTGAGTATTCGCCTTAAGCAATCAAACACTTTTAACAACATTGAAGCTCTGTTTCACACATTCACGTGCTTGACGCGTTTTAAACTAAGACGAAATTATTTAAGTAATAACAGTTTTAATCATCTTTTTGATTTGACTTGAAACGTTATGTCTGCGGTATCTAAAAGTAATCTATATTTTTCACTTATAACTCATCAATGTAATAAACGATTACTTTGTCGTAAGTACTTTGTACTTTTTATTTATAAGCTTTTAAACGATGTTATTAAAACACCCAGTTTGTTAGAAAATATGTATTGTTTTCAACATACGTCGCGTCCTGCCTCTTTCATATTAATTGTTTATACCAGCTTTTATCGTACTCTTTACAGTAAACAATAATTTTTTAGATGTACTTTAAATTCTCGCAGTAACCAAATAAGTGACATTGACATTTCGTTTTAATCCCTGAACTCTTTCAAAAAACTTTTGAAGAATAAATTATACTTTTTTTTAAGCTATTTCTAGATCTTACATCATACAGATAATTTGTATAACTAATTAGGCTAGGGTTATTTGAATATGTTTGTATACAAGTTATGTATTAAAATTGTAGTATAATTGTTAATGTCTGTTTGCATCCTAAATAAAGAGAAAAATATATATGTCGAAAATCGAAGTAATTATGTTTATCAACTATTACTGACACCTACATATGTATAGAGATTTTTATAACGAGGCTTAAGTTTTGCTTGAAAACGTTGGCTTCACTAACAAAGTGACGGGACTATGAAGGATCAACTAAAGAATGACCAAGTAAAATAAATTTAATTATGAAAAAATTTGTACCAAGTAGTCCTTTTTTCAACCCACCAAGGAGACATCCCTACAATGAAAAAAAATACAAATCATAAAATTCAAAACAATCCTAAGATTTTGTTCATCGTCAATTACCACTAATTAATAAATGCTAAGTTGAATAGCTCATGGTTATGAGCTACTCGAATTTATTTCGAATAGCTTTGGGTAAATAAACATTAATTTGAATTTAAGATTATAATTAAGAAAAGATTAAGCTTCTTACAAAAATACTATTTGCTGCTGTGTGTTAGTATTCTAATTTTAAAAACGTTTTTGTTATTTGTAATTTAGTATTAAAATTATATAATATTATTGATAATGATCTAATTTTTCAGCAGGTTTGATTAGACGGCACATCTAATATTGTGAGAACAATGCGAGAGCCAGCAATCGCCCTTTACGTGATGTAAATACTGGTTTCCAGATTGACCCTCCCAAATAAAATGTATTTAAGAATTTTTCAACTTACCTGTATACATTAACACATAGGTCTATTTATTTCTTTGACAGGTCTAACGGTAAAGGAAAACATAGAGATAAAATCTACATACCAAAGAAGTTATTCTGAAGGTAAGCGTGTAGTATGTGAAGATACAGTTTTCTAACGTTGAACCTATGCATTTTCTGAATTATAGGTACTCGATTGCTTGCTATTTCCCTGCAGTGAGATTATTCATTGAGAATGTTGTATGAACGTATGTTAAAAGTTATGTTGATGTAATCATCAATAATCTTGACATATTACGAGTATGTTAATTATTCATAGATCTTGCTATTGAAGGTTTAACTAAGGTTAGTTTTATTACCTTGTTGTGTACTGCTGGTTCAAAGATGATTTATTTATTTAGTTGCAATGGATTAAAACTAAATAATAAACTTTCACAATAGGTATAATGATCATTTATCTATAAGTCGTGAAGCTGCGAGATACTACTCGTACTAATAACCTATGATTACTATTATTTAAATGACTGTTGTACGTTCCAAAGCATTGCAACAGCACTGTGATCCAGTAGCTTTCAACGACGATTGAAATTCATATTACTGACCTTCCAAAAAGGTCAAACTCCCAGACCATTTTTGATTTTAAAAATATCATAAAATAATTTTGATAAAATTGAAAAATACGTTTCTGATGAGGTAATATATAACGTAGATTTTCTACAAACAGACCAAATCTATAGCCAATATAAGCTGTGTATGTTATGGATGATACAGCGAATCGGGGAATTTCGGAATAAAAATACCTAAATATAGGTAGACAAATACTCTGCAGCTTTCCAATTGCCGATCATATCGCTCACAGCGCTCATATACCCGTTCCAAATGCCTGTGACCGCACTCACACCAATATCGATTCGTCATCAATGATGTCATAAACTCCGCCATCTTCCCGCTCACAGTGCCAAAGCAACGGAGCATGGTGGCTCTGAACGGCCTGTCAAAACTGACAGATGACGTTTGTTTGTTGGTCGTGTTTTATTAGTAAATGTAAAAAAAATTTTAAAATTTTGCTTATTAAGTTTCTTTTGTAATAATGTTAGAAAATGGCCCCTCTTTCAGTGTCATTCAGTGTCAAAGATCGGAAGGAAATTATAACTTTGATTTTAGCGTCGAGCAATCAGTTATTTTATTTTTTGCCACCGAAGCAACAACAACAAGGATCCAGGGTGGAGATTCGGGCGTGAAGCGGGTCGAAGTCTCCAGTTCTCTGGAGCAGGCTTAGGCTGCGTAGGCTTTGCAGCTGCAGAAACCCGGCTACGCAGCGGCGGAAAATTAGCCTGAGTAAGGGGTGGGGCCTGTTTGGGTGCCACCCTCCTAGAGCTTGATCGGATATATCGGTGCACGAGGGCAGCCCCTGTAATTTGCGGTGTGGCTGGACTGGCCACAATGCACGCATTAAGTGGGGAGGGCCCCATCACTTCGGCTTTCGCGCTAAGCACTCCTGCCCTCAGCAAGTCCATCAAATCGTCGAATACATTCTCGACGGATTCTACCCGTGGCGTTTTAAAACGATCGCAGTTTTCTTTGACGTAGCCAAGGCTTTCGATAAAGTCTGGCACAGCGGCCTCGTTTATAAACTCTACAAAATAGGTTTACCGGGTCGACTAGTTAGAATAATCGCGTCGTTTCTTAAAGACCGTACGTTTCGATTTAAACACGAAGGCGCTCATAAAGGCTGGAGTCCCTCAAGGCTCAGTCCTCGCCCTTCTATTGTACACCGTGTACACTAGCGATATCCCCGTCCCGTCAAAAGGCGTCGTAATCGCCCTCTTTGCCGATGACACTGCCCTTTACACCAAAGGGCCGCAGAGTCCCGGGTCTCAACACCAGACTTCAAAAGGCTGTAAATGCCCTCGGTGCATGGCTTCAAAAATGGCGTATCGATGTGAACCCAGAGAAGAGCTCTGCGGTTTACTTCGACTACAAACGCAGTCGTATCGCTGACAATCTCCACGTTAGAATGCAAGGCACTCCCATCCTCTGGAAGCGCACTACAAAATATTTAGGCGTCACCTTAGACCAGACGCTTTCTTTCAACCCTCACGTCGATACAGTAACGAAACTCGCACGTTTTTACCTAGGCCGGCTTTACAGTATGTTAGGTAGAAAAAGTAAAATGTCCTTCAGAAACAAACGTACGCTTTATAAGGTCTGCGTTAGACCAGTCATGACATATGCCTCGCCAGTCTTTGCCCACGCCAAACCCTCCGTCCTGCACAAACTGCAGGTAGTTCAAAACTTCTTCTGCCGCAGGGCCACAAACGCACCTTGGTACGTGCGCAACGCGGACCTGCACAGAGATCTTGAACTACTTACAGTGCAACAGCACCTAAAAACAATCTCAGAATCGTTTTTCAAACGCGCCGAATCCCATCCTAATCTTTTAATTCGAGATTCAGTCTCATATACTGCTCCTGTCTTAGATTCGAAATTCAAAGTCGCTAGACCGAGAAACGCGCAAAAAAAAAGAGGGGAGGGAGTTTCAGGAGTGCGATTGCACTCCTTGTAAAGAGGAGCAATCAGAATGTTAGCGCGATAATTACCGTTCTTTTTTGTTTATTTTTTTGTTCCCCTCCACGGGAAGGGCAGGAGGATATAAAAAATGCTCTGACGCATACTCCGCGCGCGCGATCGGAGTTATGTGAGACTCGTCCCGACGCCTACCAGAACCATACCCACTAAAAAACCCCCTGTTGGCTCGTGCATTTTTGCCACTCAGCCTTCATCTGAGCGACGGCCAATTGGAGAAAGAGGCCGCGCTAGCGGGGCCCATAAGGGGTCACCCGCTGGGATTTACATAACGCTGAAGGTGCTCAAAATGAAAAGTAAATAATTATAAACATTAAAATTGAAAAATAAAATTGCATTAATGCGGATTTACGTTAGAATTAGAATTTACGTTATAATTAGAATTTGCGGCCTGAAGGGCCTGGAGATCTTAAGTTAATTGCGTGGGTTCGACAGTGTGCACGTTTATTGGTCTAGCGACTTTGAATTTCGATTCTAACACAGGAGCAGTATATGAGACTGAATCTCGAACAAGATGATTGGGATGGGATTCGGCCCGTTTGAAGAACGATTCTGAGAGTGTTTTGAGGTGCTGTTGCACTGTAGGTAGTTCAAGATCTCTGTGCAGGTCCGCGTTACGCACGTACCAAGGTGCGTTTGTGGCCCTGCGGCAAAAGAGATTTTGAACTACCTGCAGTTTATACAGGATGGAGGGTTTGGCGTGGGCAAAGACTGGCGAAGCATATGACATGACGGGTCTAATGCAGACCTTATAAAGCGTACGTTTATTTCTAAAAGACATTTTACTTTTTATTCCTATCATACTATATAGGCGGCTTAAGTAAAAACGCGCAAGTTTCGTTACTCTATCGACGTGTGGCTTGAAAGAAAGCGTCTGATCTAAGGTGACGCCTAAGTATTTAATACTGAGCTTCCAGGGGATGGGAATACCTAACATTCGAATGTGGGGATCGTTGTAGTGATTACGGAGTTTGTGGTCGAATTGAATAGCAGAACTCTTTTCTGGGTTGACATCGATACGCCATTTTTAAAACCAAACACTGAGGGCGTTATCGGCCTTTTGGAGTCTGGTGATGTTATACGGGATCGCTTGACCTTTAGTGTAAAGGGGGGTATCGTCTGCAAAGAGGGCGATTCCGACGCCTTTCGGCGGGATGATGATGTCGTTAGTGTACACAGTGTACAGCAGAGGGACGAGGACTCAGCCTTGCGGGACTCCAGCCTTTATGGGACGAGGCGCGGAGAGCGTGCCTTCATGTTTGAATCGAAACGTACGGTCTTTAAGAAACGACGCGATTAATCTGACAAGGCGAACCGGTAAGCCTATTTTTTAGAGTTTAAAAACGAGACCGCTGTGCCAGACTTTGTCGAAAGCCTTGGCTACGTCAAAGAGAACCGCGACTGTTTTTTTACGACGCGGATAGAATCCTTCGAGTATGTACTCGACGATTCGATGGACTTGCTGATGGCAGGAGTGCTTAGCGCGAAAGCCGAACCAGTGGGGAATAATGAGAGCGTCGCCATCCGTTGGAAACAGATGGTTTTTTTTTTAGAAGTTTAGACATTGCCTTGAGGAGGCTGATGGGTCTGTGATTAGCCAGGACATTCAGAGGTTTACCCGGCTTGGGAATGTCTTCTGTCGCTTCTTTCTAGGCTTTTGGAAAGCTATGTTCGAAGCAGGCATTGAAGATAATAGCTAACAAGGTAAGCACCTGCTGGGGCAGGTGCTTAAGTGCGTGGTTGGAAATTCCATCCGCACCCGGAGCCTTTTTGGGCTTTTGACTTCCAATGAGAAGCAAGATTTCATCATTAGAGACTGTGACGGGGTCGTCGGTGATGGGGAGAGATTCTCTGCGGAGAACTTCGTCCTCCACCGCCTGGATGTGGGAGGGATCCAAGGGTTGCGTGCTGGGCAAACATTGTGCCGCTATGCTGTCGGCGAAGCAATAGTGCCGTCGGGACGAGTGAGAGGAGGAACGTGAGAGGCGGTGTCTACGCGTAAGGCTCGGGCCATTCGATAATACGTTTGGTGGGACGGGGAGATATTCTCCATGAGATCGTTAAACTGAGCGTCTCGGAGTTCCGCGAAGCAAGACCTAACTTTACGTTGAAGCTGATTCGCAGCTGTTCTGTATGCTGGCGTGGGATATTTCTTGGCTCTCCGGAGAGCCGCGTTCTTGGCTTTAATGAGATTGCTAACGGCTAGGGGAAGCGCGGGTTTGCCTTGCTTAGCAACCTTTTCGTTGTCACTGATAGCTGAGTTAATAGCATCAGTTAGAGTGTTGACTAATGAATCTATTTTATCCGGGCTATCTAATTGGTCGGGCGAAATCGCGAGCGGAGAGTTCGGGGCCTCTAAGGCTGAAACTAACGTATTTTTAAAGCCTTTCTACTGGAAACAGTTGGTTAAGGTCTTAGGTGATGTGACGTTATCGTTAGGCGTACCTAGCAACCAGGGAGACGGGACGATGGTCGGAGCCTAGGTCATCGAGCGGTTCGATAGACGATTGATTCGCTTGATAATTGTAAAGTCGAGGATGTCAGGAGAGTAGGTCGGGTTGTTGGGATAGTGAGTGGGAGTGATGTCGGATATGACGTCTAAGTCAAGTGAGTTTGTGATGTCGAGGAGAGCGATACCGCTGGTGTTGGTCGATAGGCACGTCCAGTCAGTATGTTTGGAGTTAAAGTCTCCGAACATAATGACTGAATGGCCGAGGGCGAGAATGGCCTCAAAGTCGCTGCGGGTTGGTCTGGAGCCACATGGTATGTAGACTGAGGCTATGATGATGGTCGGATGATCAGTCATAGCCAATCTACACACAGTGGCTTCCATGTTGAGGAGAGGAGGGGTAGGGAGAGGACAGCATTGGAAGCCTCTTTTGTAATATATAGCGGTGCTGCCGAAACCGTCGGAGTTTGGCCTATCGTTGCGAGTAAACGCGTACTTAGGAAAAGCGTATCCCCTGGAGCGGTTTGGTGTAAGCCATGTCTCCTGGAGAAGCAATAAGTCAGGTTCTTTGTTCTGAAAGAACAGTTTGAGCTCAGGAAGGTTGGAGCTAAGGCTACTAGCGTTAAAAGCTACTAGGGATAAGCCCTTGGGTTTAATACGACCGGACGCGGGATTTGCGGGTCTAGACATTATAATTTACTTATTTACGAATTTATACAAAAAGAAAATTTATAACGAACTTAGAAGCGAGTGATGCTCGGCTAACGCAAATAAACGCTCTTGAGGAGAGCGGGCGGCTCGCAGTTTGTGTGCGAGTACGGAAATTTCGTTAATATCGACGTTTTGAATGACGTTGAACACGGTCTTCATGTCCTCAGCCAACGACGACTGAGGTGAAGATGACGGAGCAGAACGCGGCCCTACGGAAGCTACGGGAGCTGGAATAGGTCGGGAAGGTGCAGGAGGAACGGCCGGACGCTGCCTCCAAGACAGAGCCGGAGTAGGCGTCGGCTGAACGGGCTTTGCTTTCGGGGGACCCCGGTTGCGCAGTGGCGGGAAGTTAGCGGGAGTGAGCAGCGGCGCCGATTTAGGCGCGGCCCTCTTAGCGATGGAGCGCGGAGCGCGCGGGCAACCCCTGTAGTTCACTGTGTGGACTGTGTCGGACTGGCCGCACAGCACACAGGCAGGGGGGACGTGGATTCGGGAGTGCGAATGCACTCCTTCGTTATGTGGGGATCCAGGCACTTAACGCACCTGGGGGGAGCTGAGCAGTTAGCCGCTGCGGGGCCATAGAGCTGGCAGCGGTGGCACTGCCCAGGGTGACCGCGGGGATTGGGACGCTCGACGGAGATATTTGAAAGTCCGAAAATTGTGCGAGCTTCTCTGAAGATCTCCTTCGAGTTGTGAGTATTGGACAGGATAACTAGAGTTAAAGGAAAACGCCTACCGCGGTTGGAGTGCATCTTGTGCACTGCTTCGGCCGGGAAACCCTGGGACTTAAGGTCCTCGAGGATTTCTTCGTTCGCGTTCGCTCAAACGGGACGCCCCGTAGTACTGCGCGGATCTTACGCTCCTCCGGGAGGGCGTAGGTGTGATAAGCGATTTGTTTTAATGAAACTTTTTGGTGAACGCGCGAAAGTCGTCGATGGTCGCGACCTGGATTTTAATTGAATCGCCTGCGTTGGTTGCTTTGAGATAGTTGATTTTTTGCTCTTTGCAAAGATTAGATACTACGGTCCATCGCGCTTTTTCGCGGAGAAAGACGGGCGGAGGGAGCTGAGGCTTCGGCGGGACGGGAGCGCAGCGCGTCGCTGGCTTCGATGGGTCCAACGGAGACGCGGTTACTGCGAGCGATTTTAATGGCGCGGGGGCTGGTGTTGAAGACACCGGGTAGGGCTCGGGTATTGAGGATACCGAGGCTTTCTTCGAGCGCTTCTTGGAGCGCTTGGCGACTAGTTGAAACGTGGGCGAGCCAGGAGAGCCGGTTAAGGTGACGGCATCTGACGACGTATCAGACGCGGGGTCGGAATCGCTCCCGGGAGCGGTACGCTTGCGACGCGACGCGTGAGATGATGCGACCGTTTCGCAGTCCATCTCGGATGAGACGGGAGACGCGGGAGAGCTGTAGACCTGAGGAGTCTGGACGTTTGAGGCCTGAGGGGCCAGGGTTGAGGCCTGAGGGGCCGGAGACGCGACTTAAGCCTGTAAGGCCTGCGTTAATAAGTCATCGGGAATGGTGACGCCGGACGCAACGAGCGCCTGGGTGAACGACCTAGCAAAGTTTACCAAGCTTTGCTGGTCCATTGGAGGGCTTGGTACTACAATATATGATGTATAAATATATAATAATGCCTAGGTTCCCTAGCAAACCTAGCACCTAAACCTCCCTACCCGCGGTAGGGGGGCTGGGGACGACGCGAAGTGGTGCCCCTAATTCGGACAGCACTGAACCGTCACCCTGGGAAAGGCCCAAGTGCAATGGGATTGGGTCAGCCGGTTCCTCCTTGGCCTGAAGGGCCTTGGAAGCGCACCGGGGCAACGCTATCAAGCTTAGTTGTCACCGTTAAGTATCCACCTGATCAAACGCGTCTACTACGGAGTGTGTTGCCAATAAATTGACAAGAAAAACCGGCCGTAGACCTGACGAGGTTGGGTTGCACAGAAGTGCAGGATTGACTACGTTACGACCGGCCGGAGCCGGCCGCAGAGCGAATCTCTGACAACGTAACAGGCGCCAAGCGTCAAGTACGCAGCCAGAAGAACAGCCCGAGCCTTGCGAACCACTATCGAATTTAATCGACCGTAGTAAGCTCAACTCTGTTGTTGCTGCACTCACCGAGGTGAGACTTTACTTCGAGGCGTGCACAGAGTGCGGGATTGACTACGTTACGACCGGCCGGGGCCGGCCGCAGAGCGCGTCTCTGACTGCGTAACAGGCGCCAAGTTTCAAGTACGCAGCCAGAAAAACAGCCCGAGCCTCGCGAACCACTATCGAATTTAATCGACCGTAGTAAGCTCAGCTCTGTTGTTGCTGCGAGACCGACTTAGTTGCAGCCGATCGAAACCGGCCGCAGCGTCAGCCCTACAGAGGCTTTCTCAATTCGTCGAGGACGAAGCGAGATTTGTGCGAATCACAGCGTATGAGTATTGCTACGAGTTGTCGTCGTGAGACGACAATCGTGACTCAACAGCTGGAGCGACCGCGAACGCGTCCGAGCGGGGTCGGACGCAGAACGGATCTGAGAGTGGCGTTTGAGTATTGCTACGAGAGAAGTCGTGAGACAACAATCGTGACTCGGCAGCCGGGAGCGACCTTCAACACGTCCGAACGGGTCCGGACGCAGATCGGGTCTGATTTACCGTTCCGATTGCAATAGCACAAATATCACTTTTAGCGCGCTCAAACGATTGGGAACGGTTATGAGCAGTTTTAGCGTTGATAGCACTATGAGCGGCAATCGGAACGCAGCATTAGTTTCTAACTACTACAATTTTCGTATAAGGCGCGCTACCCACATGTTGGCTTCATCCATTCGGGTCGGGGCTAGACCAAAAGAATAAGGTAAGACACTTTTTTCACGCGGCATTTTTCCCGACCGTTCATATTCGACTAATGCTGGCCCGAATATGTGTGTAGCGTCTAAAAGTCTTCTAAAAGTTTGGAGGTTATAAATTATTTCAATTTATTAACCATCGTTTTTAGGTTGACCACAAAAAAATCTTACTATAAGGTTTGTATTACGATGGCAAAAATTTCATAAAATAAAAAACCGCTTTTTATTACAGGGGGTTATGCTAAAAGGTTAAATCACTTTTTCCATAAATTTTTTGCAGAGTTGAAAAGCGGAATTTTGAAAATTTTTTTTTTGTTTTATTCGTTTTTTTTTTGGCAATAAACAGTCGTGTATTTACATAAAAAAAACTAACCTACTTAATTTTACATTAGGTACACTTTGGTCTTTGCATGGACACATAATTAATGTCACTCAGAAAGTTTGAAAAATAAAAATGTTCTATATGTTTTATTTTTTTGATTACCTCTTTTCAAACTCTCCATCAGCGTTCACGCGTCTAGACAATTTTCAAAGTACCTTTTCTACTCTGCAACAGGTACACAAAGGCCTTCTCGAACGAAGTGAGCGCATCTTCTGGCGATGAAATGTATTCCCTTGAGCTGGTTTTTTTTATTTTAGGGAACAAGAAGAAGTCATACCGGGCCAAATCAGGGCTATAAGGCGGGTGAACCCTGATTAGCGATAATGCATCCGAAAACACCGCTGCTGCCGCCCTAAGTGTCAGTAATCATAAGACTCCCAAATAACATTCTCATCGTTTTAACATTACATAAGCATAATGAGCGTGAACGAGGCGAACTTATAACAATGATTTATGTCCAAAGCACTACCATTTGCTCGTGAATCTAGAAAAACTTATCGTGATTTCACGCAAAGGGCTCACTAATTTAAAACGGAGCAAGTTTGCAGTACTCGTATACTCTCTATGCTCTACAGAACACACCCAATACTCACCATTCCTACTTTACTATTTTCTATTACCAAAGTTTTTGGATTGCTGTAGTTCTAAGTGTTTTTGAAAAATCCGTAGGTATAGTAAGCTTTTTTGCTCGCTTTTTCAGTAGGATACCCAAACATAAACTTAAAAAATGAATAATGAATAAAATAAAGGTTTTTTTACAGGAATCAGGAAAAAAATATATACTTAGAACTTAAACATATTCTCACTTGTATTTATTATGTAGGTCGTTACATACGAAATTAGCATTTTGTAGTACTAGCCACTTTGATCTGTATGATCTCTTTTTTGGTTAAGAAGTCCAATTTAAAATTTATACAGCTACTAGCTGACCCGACACAAGTTGCCGTGTCTTAATTATGAATAGTGAAAAATTGTGAATGAATAGTGTACTTCCATTTCAAAATTGTGGCTTCCATGACGTTGTTCATTAATTTCTTCACCGCAAGTTGGGTGCCATTACAAAAATGTGGCTGATTTATATTCCGCAACATAATGATTACCGATCTGATTTTAATTTCAGATTATGAGGTGGTAATCAGGCAATTCCAGCGAATTTAAAAACTCCGTTGGATAGTTGACAACATCATCTTGGTTAGTAACGGAATCAATCGATTTGTATGTCATTAATTCGCCAGGTATCTTATTTTGAATCTGAAAATTCATTTCGTTGACATAAATTTTTATTGCAGCCAATATAACTCTTTCGCTCAACAATACACGATCTTTGTAATTTTGAGCAATATTTGGGAAAACCTTCTTGATGAGTTCGATATTAGTTTCAGTAAAGTGACAAAAATTGGAAGAAAATATGATGTATCCAGGTGATGAGTCAACAGGTATTTTGCCATTACCAAAATCGAGCAATTGTTTGAAAAAAAACTTCTCCAGATTGGCCGTTCTGCAATTCGACTCGCATGTTCATTTTTAATTTGAACGTTTTAACGTATTTCCATAAAATGGATCAATGGCGTTGATCGTGGTATTACTGGAAGTGTTTGGTAAAGATCACCTGCCAATAAAATCATTGCTTTACCAAATCGGTTTTGGTTTTGTCGTAAATCTTGCTATGTGCAATATAATGCTTCCAAAGATTTTTTATGTGCCATCGTGCACTCCTCCCAAACTATTGATTTGCTCTGCTGCAACACTTTGGCCATCGCAGAATTTCTCTGTATGTACCGCACCATCTACAGTTCGCATGTTGGAATGATGTTGGACCGCGAACATTGACTAAATAAAAACACTCATCTTGGCTGGGATGGACTGTGTAAAGACGTTCTAGTGCATCGAAGGAAAATAATTGAGGGTAACTTAGAACTGGCTGTCCTTGTTTCCGTCGTAGAAATTTCTTTAACGATTGATTCCAGGTATAATATCGTAGCATTTAGGAATAAAGCAGTGTTCTAGCAAAGTCATTATTCTGGCATATTTCAAAGAAGCTGGTCAACGTCGTGGATGGCGGCCTCTCAACTCGCTGTAACACGTTTTCCGTTGTAAAGAACACCTTTTGACCATTTTCCAGATGTACGGCCAAGTGAACTACAGTGGGGTGTCTTCCACGTATTGGAAACAAAAATACGCCACATCACTTCGTTACTACTGAAAAAGCGTCCCCTTTAAAAACGAATGATCTCATTGTTTGAATTTTCAGCAGCAACTCCGAACACAGCCATGTCATTACCTTTGTTCACGTACTTGCAGATATATTTTATCGATTTTCTAGAAAGGCAATATTCATCATTTATGTGTGCTTTAAATGTTTTGGAGAGTAACGGAGAAAATGGAATAACCCACGATTATCAACTTAAATTTCCAGCTGATTCACTTTGACTATTATTGACCTTCCGTTGCTATCAGTGGATCGCCGGCTATAAAGTGGATAACCATCATTTCCAGTAAAAGTTCCTACTACAAATTATGTTGGAAAGGTTTTGAACATTTTTCATCAACTATACACGGAGAATTTGGATTTAATATTACACAGGGACCATGAATTATATCTTCTGTAAAAATTTCATGTAACAGTGGATCTTCATCATTATCGGGAATTTCCGCAGATATCACATCGTCGATTTCATTCGGTCTTATCCTCTCTACTAACCAAATGAGAATGTGTGCATGTGGCAATCCGCGTTTTTGCCACTCGACTGAATACAATACGCGATGCCTAACAATGGTCCATGAGTGATTTTAACTTTCTTTGGAACGCCCTTGCGGTAATGTCAGGGTGATCAATGGGTGACTGGCCAAGAAATAATTCTTGTCGAATTTCTGTACACTGTGGATTATAGTGTGGTAAACGTTATAAACAAATCTGGTGTGCCGTAATGACGTACATAAGATATAGCTTACTGAGCGCATTTATGCAAATGTCGCGGACTTCCGACGTATGTTGCGAGAAGAATAGTTGTTCTACCTATATTTTGTGCATTCCATCAGCACTGATGGCACCCCATAGATGAATGTATTCTTCAGAAAGCAATTTTGCCTGGTTCAACCTGATAAATGTCAATCGCTCAGTATCAACTTTCACGTACATATCCACAGCATGTTGGTGGAAGAAACGCCGATATTTTAAGATATAATTGTCCTCATTTTCGAGAACCATCAGTCTGTATGAATACTAACTTTTTTGTTAGTTTCAGAACCTGTAACTGGATTTAGCATCTTAACTGAAAAGTTTTATCCATCTTCCACCTTGCCAAAATAAGGTAGGTTATTGTAACGCCTTGTTAAACGCAATATTTTTATGTTTTTGATTTCGATTCTATCGATTCCATTCAACTTCATTCCGCGCTTCGCGTTGCTCGTCAGTTTGATTATATTTTTGACTCGCAGCATTGCGAGTTCTGCGACTTAATTTTAGACTTAACATTTTCTAAAATGAAAAATTCATTTAAAGAAAACTATTGTATTCTCCTTTATAACAAAGTAAATCACTTGTTATGTTAGTAATGTGTATGATGGTCTATCCAAACTTACCAAAACTCCATATGAAATCGACCTTTTAATATTAGGAATTATATAATATTATTACCTATGAAATTGCCGTTTTTCACGAAATAAATGAAGCGTAGTTTTTTTATATATTTTTTATTTCTATTAATCAAAATAATTACCCATGCAATCAATGCATCTTTGCCAACGCATTGGTAGCTTATTGATGCCTTTCTTGAAGAAATCAGCTGGACGGGAGGCAACAAATTCTTCAAAGGCATTTTGTACTGCCTCTCGGGTATTGAATTTTTTTCCCGCCAAGAAGTTATCCAAATTCTGGAAAAAGTAGAAGTCTGTAGGCGCAAGGTCTGGTGAGTACGGCGGATGACGGAGAACTTCCAACCCCAACTCTTGTAGCTTGGAGACCATCTGCTGTGCAGTATGAGGTCGCGCGTTGTCGTGCAGGAGCAGTGGAGCCGAACGATTGACCAAAGCTGGTTGGAGACGTGCGAGCTTCTCCATCATTGTGTTCAGTTCTTCACAGTACACATCTGCAGTAATGCTTGTCCCGTTTGGCAAGAAGCTGTGATGAATTACACCCGCGTTAGACCACCAAACAGTGACCATCACTTTTCTAGGGGTAAGTTTTCGTTTAGGGCATTGTTTTGGTGCTGAACCAGGGTCCAACCAACTTGCTGAGCGCTTACGATTGTCAAACAGGATCCATTTCTCGTCACAAGTAATAATAATAATAATAATAATATAAGCTTTATTATCACCACATCAGGTACAAAATAAAAAATGGACAGGGAGAACAAGTAAAGGTAATTCATTTCACCTCTAAAAAATAACTATAGAACTTGAAACAACCTAAGTACTTAAATATAATGAAAAGTAATTAGTACTGTGGCAATAAATGGCTGACAAACTCAGCACTGCATTATTATGCTGTACATAATATACTGATTTTCAGTTGCCGCCGGGTACAACATAACGCAGGAACACACCGGTAGTGACCATTCATTCCATATGTATGTTTTAATATGAAGTATATGTGACCAATTAATATATAAAAAAATAAATAATAAAAATAATTAAATAATTAAAGTAGCATCAAGACCAGAATATAATATTATATTATTATGTAACTATAAATTAATAATTTTGATGGCTAAGAACGAATATCAGGCTACAAAGAAAGTTGTCTCTCTAGCAGAAATCCCTTAAATTTCTTCCTGAAAGTAGTTTTTATTAGGGGAAGTTTTAAAGGTGGTGGGATATTGTTCCAACATTTTGTAGCCTGATACCGAAAACTGCCTCGAAAGGCACAACTCTTAAATTTAGCCGTCACCAAAAGATGCGCAAAAGCTCTTGTTCTGTAAGAATTCCCTTGAGAGGACCAGCGGAGCTTGTCGTATAAGTATTTTGGGAATTTGTCAATCACAACCGAATGTACCTGACAAGCCAGGTGGAGCTCTCTACGGGACGTCATATTAAGGATCCGTTTTTCATTAAGGAAGGGGGTTATATGACATCGAGAAGGAATTTTGAAGCAAAAACGGTGGCAGGCATTTTGAATTCGTTGGAGACGTCTTTTGGTGCGGTGAGTAAGGAGAGAACGTGAGTAAGTGACTCACATAGAAGTGATCGAACACTTTCCTGTAGTAATTCCCTCGCTCCGTACAGAATTTTTAATCGGTAAATACAAGATCTTACTAGCTCCAACACATGAGATTCAAACCTAAGACTGCCGTCCAAAATAAAACCAAGACTTCGAGCTTCGCTTACCTGCTCTATGGTTTGACCACCAACAGTTACCACAGGAGACTTGTTTTTTATAAGCTGCATTTGCTTTTTTGATCCAAGGACAAGTAATTTGGATTTGCTGGGGTTTAATATAAGCGCATTACGCTCGGACCACTTTGCTATCCTGTCGAGATCAGAATTCATTTCCATCACTGCAACATCAATATCACAAGGCGGAAAGGAACGATATAGTTAAGTGTCATCAGCATAAAGATGGTACTGATACTGTTTTATCTGTGAGACAATATCGGATGCATACACCACGAATAGTAAAGGTCCCAAAATGGAACCCTGGGGCACGCCGCTCTTAATTGGAAGCGCCTGTGATGTTACCGAGAGCACATTCCGACCACGAATTCTAACGCACTGCTTCCTGCCAGCTAGGTAGCTATCGAACCACTTTATTGCAGATTTGCTTAAACCGTAATATTTAAGCTTTGATTGTAACAAGGGTATGTCTATTGATTCGAAGGCCCTAGAAAAATCGAGCAGAGTAACAATGCGGTTCAGAATTCCTTCATTAGTATGCCTGCTGAGCAGTGCAAGGCACGTCTCCACGCGTACTTCGCGCTGGCGGTCATTGAGTTCGTGGGGTACCCATTTGTCAAGCTTTTTTACCTTGCCAATTTGACGCAAATGGACCAATATTGTTTTGATGCTAACGTCGAAAGCTGCTGCTAATTCAGCCGTGGATTGAGTTTCATCAGCTTCCACAATTGCCTTTAATTCGTCATTGTCGACCAAAGTTTTCGGACGACCACGGGGTTCATTTTTCAGGTCAAAATTTCCAGAACGGAAGCGGGTAAACCAATAACGGGTGGTGCGTTCGTTTGTAGTGTTCGCTCCGTAAACGTCGTTGATGTTGCGTGCCGCTTGTGCCGCTTTGCTGCCACGACGGTACTCATACTCCATAATTACTCGAATTTTTAACTTATCCATGATGACGAAAAATGTTCGAAAGCGTTGAAAACAAAACACTACTATTAAACAAATGACGATTTTAGAAAAAGAATTCCATGTTTGTCAAATAAAATTATTTTGAAATTAGAATTATCAGTCAAAAAAAAAAATATTTTTATTTGAAATGGCCAGTACGGCAAAACGGCAGTTTCATAGGTAAAGACCTATTATTAGGTGATGGCTCTGAACTAACCGTAATGGGCTCTAAGAAATTCAGTTTTCTCACATCCTTTTCGTAAGAAATTATAAACATACATAAAATAAATAAAAATTAAAATATTCGGTTTTTTGATATCCGTTTTGACAATATTTGCAGCACGCATTCTGTCAATTCTATGTCAAACGTCATAAGGTTACATTAAAAATGTTTATATTGTCCAAATAATTTTATATGGCGGTTAAGTATTCTTGAATTTTAAAATTTTCCGCGCGATTGTCTTAATGTTTTCTTACATAAGAACCTTTTCCTGACAATGACAAACATAACAAAAAAAGAAATAGCGAAATCGATCCAGCCGTTCACGCGTGATGGCGTGACCAAGGGAAATAGGGATTAGATTTACTCACGCATTTGTGTTTCGAAAACCGTAATTCCTTTCGGTTTTTTCTTTGCGTCACTTAGTTAACAAAATGGAAAACTTGAAATATTGCGTTATTTACGAGTTCGAGTTCCACCGTGGCACCAGTGCTGCAGAAACGGCTCGAAGTATTAATGCTGTGTATGGCGGCGGTGTCGCAAAAGAAAACGCAGTGCGTTTTTGGTTCCGACGTGTTTGTTCTGGAAATTTTGACCTGCAGAACAAGCCCCGTGGACGGCCGGAGATCAAAGTTGATAATGAAGAATTTAAAGCTATTGTGGAAGCGGATCATCGCAAACCACGTCTGAGTTAGCTGTAGGCTGCGGTGTAAGTGACAAATGTTTTAATATACTTGAAGCAAATTAGGAGGGTGAAATAGCTTAAGAGGTGGGAGACGAACCTCATGAATTGAGTGCAGCAAACCGACAAACGCACATCGACTGCTACGTCACATTACTAAACCGGCACAATAGTGAAAGTATTTTAAATCGAATCATTCATTACCTGTGATGAAAATTGGATCCTGTACGACAGTCGAAAATGCTCATCGCAATGGTTGAACCCTGGCGAACCAGCCAAATCAACAAGCGAAAATTGACTCAAAAAAAGTAACTTGAAAGCGTTTGGTGGACTAGTGCCGGTGTCGTTCACTACAGCTTTCTTAAATCTGGCCAGACGATTACGGCAGATGTCTATTGTCAGCAACTGCAAGCCATGATTGAAAAGCAAGCTGCTAAACAACCGCGGCTGGTCAATTGCTCTTGGCCACTGCTGCTTTAGGACAACGCTAGACCACACACTGCACAACATCCATCATGCTCCCCGGACCTTGCTTGCCGGAACAGATTACCATTTTTTCGAAATTTGGATAACTCAATTCAACTTTGATGGGGCAGTGCAAAACGCCTTCATTTTATTGATTCCCGTCCGAATGTTTTTTTAGTAAAGGAATCAATGAACTACCTATGAGATGGAAAAAGTGCAAAGATAGCAATGGTATATACTTTTTATTAATTAAATATATGTAGTAACGGAACGCAAAGTGAATGAAGTGAATGTGTACAAGGATTGATGAATGAGTGAGCGAGCAAGGAACGTGTGGAAGGGATTATGAGTTTGGAAGGCGGAAGTAAAGATGTAAGATGGCTACGGTGCTTATTTTAATTAAAGTTGAGTGTTAAAAAATAATAAACTAATAAGAAGAAAAGTTGTTTGCTTTGATCTCGATCTTCAAATCCCCACAATTTTGGAGGCTCGTCCGGGATCTGAAAAATCGAGATCATTAAAAGAAGATTAAGAAAAGTGACGGTGGCGTGACGAGACACGTGGCTTCGTTTTCGTAACCAGTACAAGAAAACGACGTTTGTATTGGCTTTTATTGCTATAAAGAAAGATGACTTCAGGAGGATCAAGCAGTGTTCAGTTGGAGAAACAAGGCGGTTTTTCTAAGGACATGGCGTTGTTCGATGGCGGCATTGGCGGTGGCGTGGCCAAATTTAATGGCGAGGATAAGACCTATTCATCAACTAAATGGGCAAGCGATATTGAAGATAACGCTGAAATATTTGGATGGAATGCTCAGCAGAAACTCATCATAGCGAGGCGATCACTATCCGGCACGGCGGAGCTGTGGCTCAAATCGGAGAAAATTTTTAAGACGTTTGAAGAACTTAAAACGGCACTTCAGAAAGAGTTTCCTGAAACCCTTAATTCCAAGGAGATGCACGAACTGATGGCGGGACGTAAGAAACAAAAAGATGAATCGTTTTACCAGTATATGCTTGTCATGAAGGAACTCGGTAAAAGGGCTAGATTCCCGGATTACGTGGCGATACAGTATATAGTGGATGGAATTCGCGACCTTGAGATCAACAAGGCAATCCTATATGGTGTTACGTCATATAGCGTGTTAAAGGAGGTGGTGAAAAAGCAAATCAAGGAATGGTTGGAGCATAAAGTTACACGACCAAGTTATTCTGAATATGCCAGTCCCTTGGTTCTTGTCAAGAAAAAGGATGGAACTACCAGAGTTTGCGTGGATTACCGTAAGATTAACCAGAAGATGATTAAAGATGAGTTCCCCTTGCCAGTTATCGATGATCACATAGACAAGTTGAGTAAATGTAAAGTATTTAGTACGATTGATTTGAAAAATGGATTTTTCCATCTGCCAATTGAAGAGGACTCAATAAAATACACAGCGTTCGTAACTAGCAGTCCAGAAGGACAGTATGAGTTCCTGAGGGCTCCTTTTGATCTGGCTATCTGCCCGAAGTACTTCAGTCGATATATTTCAATCATTTTTCATAATTTGATTGCGGACGGAACTGTTTTGGTATTTATCGATGACATAATAGTATTAGCCCGAAATAAAGAAGAGGGAGTGGATAATTTAAAGAAAGTATTAAAAGTTGCTTCGGAGTATGGTTTGGAACCAAACTGGAAGAAATGCCAATTGCTGGAAAGAAAAGTGGAGTATTTAGGACATATAATTGAAAATGGTACTGTAAGACCTTCACCAGATAAAACAGCAGCAGTGCGTAACTTTCCAGAACCAAAGACACAAAAGCAAGTTCACAGTTTTGTTGGACTTACATCATACTTCCGGAAATATGTTGAAAATTATGCTGTAATAGCTAAGCCTCTTACAGATCTCTTAAAGAAAAACAAGGATTTTTATTTTGGTGAAGAAGAAAGAAAAGCTTTTGAAATATTGAAAACTAAATTGTGCAATGACCCAGTACTTAAAATATTTCAGCAAGGTTTGTACACTGAATTGCACACAGATGCCTCGAAGTATGGATATGCTGCGATACTACTACAAAAAGATGCAAAGGATGGTATGATGCATCCAGTATATTATATGAGCAAAAAGACTACGGAGACAGAGCAGAGAAACTACACTAGCTATGAGTTGGAAGCCCTAGCTGTAGTAGAAGGTGTAAGAAAATTTAGAAAATATTTGTTTGGTATAACATTCAAAATAATAACTGATTGTTCTTCATTTCAGAAAACTTTACATAAAAAGGAGGTGTCTGCGAAGGTGGCACGTTGGATTCTGTTTTTGCAAGACTTTGATTATACAATAGAACACAGAGCGGGAAGCAGGATGTTACACACAGATAGTTTGAGCAGAAATCCACAGGTTTTCATTTTACATTCTGAACTACATGCTAGAATATGTAAAGCACAAAAGCAGGATGAAGAGCTGAACTTAATAAGAACAATCCCGAAAGAAAAGCAGTACTTCGACTTTTACATAGAAAATGATTTATTATACAAAGGAGTAGATAGGAAGTTGGTGATACCGGAACTTATGACCACTGAAATCATACGAAGAGCTCATGAAGCGGGTCACTTTGGCAAAAAGAAGACAATGGATTTAATTGATAAAGATTACTTTATTAAGGATATGGAAAAGAAAGTGGAAAATTTTATTTTGGGTTGCATGTCATGTATTCTAGGCAGCAAAAAGGAAGGTAAACAAGAAGGATTACTCAATTCGATCCCTAAAGGAGAGTCACCACTAGAGACTTTACACTGTGACTATTTAGGACCATTAGAGTTAGTAACAACTAAGAAGATGTACAATCATATTTTGATTGTGATTGATGCATACACCAAATTTGTTTGGATTTACCCTACTAAAACATTAACTGCTAAAGAAACAGTTGAGAAATTGAAATGGCACCAAAAATACTTCGGAAACCCATCAAGAATTATAAGTGACAGAGGTACAGCATTCACTGGAAAGGAATTTCATGACGATTGTGAGGAAGAAGGTATTAAGCATCACACTGTTACAACAGGAATGCCTCGAGGTAATGGACAAGTAGAGCGAATACACAGGATCATCATTTCAGTGTTGACTAAAATGTGTATACAGGAACCTACTCACTGGTACAGGCATGTGAGTAATGTGCAGAGAGCTATCAACAGTACTTACCAGAGAACCATAGACACATCACCATTTAGATTGTTAACTGGGGTAAATATGAAGCAGAAACAAGACTTGAAATTAATTGAATTACTAGAAGAAGAGCAGAGACAAAATTTCATAAACAATAGAGATAACTTAAGGCAGGAAGCTAAAGCTCAAATTTTGAAAGTGCAAGATGAAAATAGAAAATACTATAAGTAACAAAAATAGGAAGCCTGGAGAAAGGTATAACATAGGAGATGTTGTTGCAATCAAGAGAACTCAATTTGGTAGTGCAATAAAACTCAAACCTAAGTTTTTAGGTCCATACAAGGTTGTGAAGATGGCTGGAAAGGATAGGTATCATGTAGAAAAGTTGAATTCTAATGCGGAAGGACCTATAAAACAAGCACAGGTATTGATTTTATGAAAAGGTGGGCATGAGTTTGATTTCACTGCTATGTACTTAATTGTTGTCAATTTAAAAATGAGTAAAATGTATAAAGGTTCACATTTAAATAAAAGTTATCTGATTGTCACATTTTATAGTGTAACTTTAAGAGTGTACTTACTAACTACTGTAATTAGTGTTTTATATTTCTATTAAAATCCTAAGAAACCTTCATTTAAAAGAAAACAAAAGTTTCGTTACTGCACTTATAAGTTTGTTACATGTGTACAATGCAGCATTGTTGATTTAGTATTGTAGTAGACTGTAAGTTAAAGATTGTAACTTTGCTAAGTTTTGTATCTAAGTAAGAAATGTAAAATTAAATTATTTAAAGTCAAATGTTAACATAGTCTGAGGCCAGACTACTGCAGGATGGCCGAGTTGTAGTAACGGAACGCAAAGTGAATGAAGTGAATGTGTACAAGGATTGATGAATGAGTGAGCGAGCAAGGAACGTGTGGAAGGGATTATGAGTTTGGAAGGCGGAAGTAAAGATGTAAGATGGCTACGGTGCTTATTTTAATTAAAGTTGAGTGTTTAAAAATAATAAACTAATAAGAAGAAAAGGTGTTTGCTTTGATCTCGATCTTCAAATCCCCACATATATTATATTTTTTTTTAAATTCACTTTATGCTCCTCCTTTACATAACGCCAATTTTATATGAAATAACCTAATATTTTATAACTTAAGCTTATTAACTAAAGCTAAAATAAGCTATACCTTATAACTGGTATACCTTACGTAGATATCTTAAAATAAACTTTGTTTTGAAACTCACAATGAGAAATGTAGGCCATTAATTTATGTAGAATATTTCTACACCTCAATTTTATTAGAATTTTGATCACGGAATATGAATTAAAGAAAATATGACGACATTTAAGGATTTGACACCAAAATCTAGTGTGTTTTGTGGGGTATCCTAGGTATGATTTTTCATAGAAACCGAAAAAAAAAATGATTTGGTACAGAAAACATATATATAAAATGTGTATTTGTCTGGGGATTTATTATTATTATTATAACACACATCATGGTTGTTTATATTATATTGCATTCTGGGTTTCCTCGAGTTCACTATACGGTCATGCATACCACAAAGTTCTGCTTACTTTGGGGCCATAGAGTTGGTGTGTTCGTCTTCTGATTTTATTTATTATCATAATAATTCTTAAGAGTGATCAAAATGTATTAAAAACAAATTTAAAATGTTTTGCAAATGTGCAAGATTTTGTACGTTTTCCTATTTTTTATTTTTGTTGGCTTGAGAAACATTGCATGCAAAACCTTCCTTGTATCACATCCCGCTACATATACATTTATTTGCCTACTGTAACTTTTAAGGATAAAATTAATACTTACTTACTCTGGATTTCCAAAAAACTATTTAATCATTTCTGAAGTAAGAAATTAACTAAAATAAAATAACTGCTCAACGGCAGCGCTTACATCGGCACCAAAGTTAAGTTATACAAAAACTTGTAGTTCACTGCTAATATAATTAAATTAAAAATCATATTAGGCAGAAAATAAAAACAACATTTAACCAATTTATTTATTTATATTTTTAAAAATCATTGATACACTTAAACTAAGTTGTACCGTTGGTAACTAAAGTATACAATAAGATGGTTCACAGTTCACAGCAAAGTTGCAGATTTGCAGATTTGCGCCATCAACAAAAATAATAACGCCTTTCTTAACTTCGTCATAGCTGGAGAAACTGATGTCTTATAACACTTATATATTTATTTATTTGGGCAAGTGTCACAAAATAATAGAAACAGTGAATAGAAAAAAGGTAAATTGTCGTGTCATATCTATAAAAAAAAACATTAAGCTAAAAAAATCTATTCGAAATCAAAGTTTAAAGCGAATAATTTTCATAAGAAAAAGTATTATGAAGCCAATGGAGAAAAATACATTATTCTTTAAGTATCACTAAACATAATAAACAATGTTAGTAACGTTGTATTACAGACACGTATTTTAGAACTTATTTCAACTGAGATCTGTTACAGAATTCTCAAAAAAGTATTATTAAAAATTTATTTCAATCAATATAGCTCTACAGTAGCATAAATGGTTCAAGTCTAAAGTTTGTATGTATACAGCAACTGTGTGAGCGTGACAAAAACTACTGTCAAAAACGGCTTGACAAAATGATGATTGTAACACTAAATTAAGTAGCATGTTAATAAGCACACGTGCTCAAAAAGCGGCAACGAATGAGTTGAACCATCTATACAGTAGTACGAAAATGAAAAATTTCGTTCTTAATGCATTTTGTGAGTAGAGCAACGTGAAATAAACTAATTATGACGTTTTGGGTAGTTTAGTCGGGCCAACTTGTTTATTAAGTGGTGTAGTTTATGTACAAATCGTGATCACTTAGTTACAAATTTAATTAAATGTATATAAAAATTCTTACATTAAAATAAAAAATAAGAATGGATGGTAACATGCATAGTAAATTTTTGGTTATTATTTTAAAGTTAGTGTATGAAAATCAAATATGCAGAGGTGCAATTCTAATCTCATAACTATTTAACCTTAACTTGTAAATAAAACGGTCACGAAATGTATACATCGAATAATATTTTACCATCATTTAAAACATTTCATTGTTAATTTTTGTGTAGTATTGATTTATTAATTAAGTTCAATTATCCGTATAAAAAATTAGGTATATTATTATAAATACATTATTAACATTATTGTTTTAGGTAAGACCTAAGCTAGACCTAATGAGAGCGAACACTAACGAACATCGTTTTCATAACTGCATAGACTTTTAAAAATATTTTTCTGGTGGATATCTACATATCTCAATATGCACACAAAAAGTGTTAGTTGCGAATAGTAATATTTTATTTAGTTATCAAATAACTTTTAACTTACCCAAACACTTGAAGGAGAAAGATACAAATTTTATGTAAAAAATAAACCCTTTTCCTAAATTCTACGTTTTTCGGCAAGGTAATGATGATGAAAGATTGCGTAGATATAATTATATCCATGCATTTAAATTTAAAAAATATATAAGCCGAAATCATTAGACTACTTACAGCATACTAAACTAGGTAAGAAACTATTAAATTCTAAATATACAAGCCGTAAAATTACGTCCAACGTTAAAAAAAATAATAAGTATAAAATAATAACTTGAGGTACTCTCCGTCATCTTAAAACTATATTCTGTCAGTACTTTGGTATGGGTACGTAAAGGAGCTCGTCGTAGGGGACTGCGTCGAAGAATTTCTTAGCCGTATTCACCGTGACGTTGATGGCGTAATCCACCACCGGCTGTCCGAACTCTTCGGTGACCGTCCTCCAATTTTCATTTAAGAATTGTAGTACCGTGTTACCTGGAAAACAAAAAAAATTTTTTTATCGTTTTTGTAGCAAGCAAGTTAGCATGAGATCTGCCTGGTGGTGAATGGCACCCGCGCTCATGGACATCATACATTGTAAATGTTATTACAGTACTCTCAAAAAAATTCTCAGCTTAATAAAATTATAAATATTTCTAGTAAAAAATTAAGACGATTAGTGAATGAAACTCGTGACAAAGCTTACTTTGTACTGATATTTAAAATACCCAATATTAAAATGCATGATCATAAAATGTATCTTAATTTATTTGTGAATAAACTGATTATTCTAAAAGGAAATAATGGATACTTATTCGATAATAAAACTATTTTAACCCAAAAAAATTTGTATTTTAAATAAAGTCAAAGTGAGAAAACGACTTTGGTTGAAAAGGCTATTCATTAACTCAATCAATAGCTCGTATTAGCTCGTAATAAGCATATTATTTAGTAGAGACACTTAAAAAGTTACTAGGAAAGGATTGGGCTTCTCAGGAGGGTGAATAAGAGGAATGGGAGTAAACGTGTGGTGATGCCGAGTGCTTAGTACCTTAATCATACCCATAGTCCCCATTAGTAAAGCTATGTCTAAGCGATGGTGATAATGTGATCTGTTCAGAGCAGATATTAGTTAAACATCAATGGATATTTTTCCTATGATAAATGGATTGTTGACAGCCAAAATATGTTTTGGATTGGTTCTTAAAGAATCAAAGCTTAAGAAATAATCAAAACCTCTTGGGCCAACTTTAGAAAGCAGATTTGTCATTCACATATGCAAATGGTAAACTGAAATTAACCGTGAACAAACATGCGTGATCATCACACAAATTGTATATCTGTACCTCCTAGGGATTCCTGGTACCAAGTACAAGACAAGTAGAAGAAATTTCCTACCGTCCGCATTTAGAGATGACAAATGGCTACTCAAGGCGCCCCTAAGTACAGATTTTGCTTTGAGAATGTACACTCAATATACCCTTGACGTACACACTATGACGACCGAGTGGCGTAGTGGTTAGTAGCCTTGCCTCATACGCCGAAGGTCTCAGGTTCGAGTCCTGGCCGGGGCATTCCTTTGTGTGATGAAAATAAATGTTTGTTCTTGGGTCATGGTTGTTGATATTTATATAATGTATGCTTATTCCGGGTCCCTCCCCAGTTCGCTGTATGGTCATCCATAACACACGCTCTGCTTACTTTGGGACCATATAGTGTGTGTGATTGTCTGGGGATTTATTTATTATTTATTTACTGCATCTAAGTTTAGCAAAGCAAATCTATAATTAAGAGTCCCTTATGTAACCGTTGAACGTCTCTGAGTGCTGCATCTGTCCGATACTTACTCAGTTCAGGATTTCCTTTGAAAAGATTCGTGATTGTGTAATGTATTCTTTCTCCGTAATCGAAAGAGTATCTGTAGTTCTTGATGCCGAAGTGGTCGCGCCCGTTTGAGTCTTTGAAGTATTTCGTTTTGATGTTTAATTTGATTATGGAGTTCACTGAAATAAAAATAAAACTTTGCTCAGATTTTGTCATAACAATAGTTTAACCGAAATACTGGATTACTGAGTTTCTAAAACGTAAATATGATAAAAAGTTCCACAAATGTTTCTTATTTTATTTTATTGTGTAGCTTCTTAGGCTCTTTTCCCGAAACTTTTCGGTAAAATGTTTGACATTTACCTAATGCCTACTTCTTTTTGTGTTTGTGGGACCTATAAATGCTTAGATCACCAGATAATTTAAACGGCAGCCATTTTGGAAATGATTGAAGACAAATAACGTGAGATTTGTCGATAAAATTGATTGATTTATAACTCCTTAAAGGCTCCGATATCGTTGACGAAACATACGGCGGATTTAAATAATTTAAGTTTATTATTAAATATAATTCATGAATTATTTTCTTTTAAAAGAGGATGTTAATATTTTAGTAGAGAATATTAACATGGAATTTGCACCATGCTACATCGGACTCACTCTTCGCCCTAGGTCCACCTAGGTTATGCAGTACCTGGTACTTGTATCAAGTGCAGATTACTACCACTGAACATACTTTGTTTTCACTATAAGATACATTTAGGTAAATATTTAAGATGTATAGTGGCAACTGAAAACTTATATAATTAAATATACGTTAAAATCATCATAATCATTCATTTTTTTAAATATATAAATGACCTTAATAAAATAAAAAAATAAAAATTAAATTGGAATTTTTTTTTATTAAGTGATTTAGGCAAAGACATTCAGTTTAAAAAATATGCTACATACATATGCATGTAAGGGGAGTGCTCATCATTCTTTTATTTCTACCGTGAAAAATTCTTACCTATTTTGATTTTGGAATCTCCCTCGCCATTGATGGGGAATAACAGCAGTCGTCCCACAGCAGTATATTTTCCTTTAATGGTCAAGTTACAACGAACTTCCAGGACAAATATGTTTTTCTCCAAGTAGGCTCTGAAAGTAAAAGTAGGAAAAGCATGAGTTTTCAATATTGCAGTCAAGTATTTGTTAACAAACATTTATCAAATCTATGGTAGCTAGTTTCATGGGAGCAAATATTAGAGAAAATTAAACGTTTAAGTTCTTAGTTTCCTTTAGAATTAGTATTGATTAAGGACGTATAAGGCCATGCAAAAGTTTTCAGAAATCAAAGTAAACAGTCACCATGTTTACATGATGGCCAACAACTATGCATGTTGCGTGTGCTTGTGTTAAACCGTGTACAAACAAAATTCAACACCCCTAAGGATTGACTTAACGTAAAATTTTCAAAAAATAGGAAAAGGACAAGATATGAAGCCTGTTTTTTCCCAGTTTTTTTTATCTAATTATCTCAAAAACTGTATTACTTATGACGTTTGTCAATTAATGATTTGTTTTTTTTCTAATAACATTTTCTTCGATTGATGTAATACATCTATGTTTTTAATTATGTAAACATACTATGTTTTATAGATGAACGCAAAAACGTGACATTTTGAGAAACTCGCAAGTTTAGGTATGCAAAAGAGATTCAAAGCCCTTTTATCTAAATTCAATCAGTAATTTTTGCAAGAATTAGCAGCAAAAATCTAATCATTCAGACGCACGTTCACTAAATGTATTATTATTAGATAATAGTTTAGTAGGATTTTTGCAAAATGAACGAATTTTTTCACAAGATCTTACATGCTCTTCTTTACAAAGAGATCGCTCGAACTGGTGGAAGACTGGTACGTTTTTAGTATATTAAAATACCAAATTTTTTGACTAAACTTACACATATCTTACGTGAAGCCTAGACAACATTTATAAAAAATCTTGTACTTATTTTTCAGGGACATGTTTATTTGAACAGTTTAAAGTACTTTAGCAAGTTGCATAAGGTAAGTTAGTTCTCTAGGAAATTACAATAATTACTACTTATATCTTACAAAACTCCGAAAAAGATTACAGTTTTGACCTCCCATCACAAAGAATCAAAAGCAACGATTGCCAAAACAAGGTAAGGTTAATGCCATTATATCTAATAGGTTTTAAGGTCTGTTTAAAATTAATAATTATTATCTATTTTTTCATGAATACATCATTAAAATGTAACAACAAATAAAGTTTATGTAAATAAATATTACTTTTAAATAAACAACAGTACGGCAATATTACGCAAGAGTTTTTTTCGAAGAGGACTGTTACATTTGGCCCTATTAGCCTTTTTAAATTTCACCGGGCTTTTGACCGGACTGAGAGAGCTTAAACCGGAACTTCGATTAGAGTAAGTCTGTTTATATGTTTGATTTTATCCGTATTTCATATATTCATACAAGATGCAACTTTACAAGGAAAGGCGCAGAAAAGAACAGAGGGTAGATATAGACAAATTTCTTCACCCAGCAATATGTACTGTTCCCGCAGGATACGTGAACAAAAATAGTTTGCGAAACTGAAAGAAAAAGCTAGTTTTATGTATTAAGTAAATATGGTGAACTGAGTAAACAATGAGTGTCAGGATTTAAAGAGGATTCATCCCAACGTACTTTAATATTGCAAAAGTTTTGATTACCAACTTGGCAATGGTAAGTTATTCCAGCAATTGTAACGAAAATGGCTGACATTGCTCTAGTTGTGTAAGTTGGCTTTACTCCCATTGTCCTAGTTATGTAAATTTCATGTGGAAAAATATTTCCAATCCCGTGACTATAAAAACTGACCAAAGTAATGGGTTTGGCTCACAACGCAGAATGCCCTATAACATTATCTCGACTGAATAAATGCACGTCGCGATTTTGTCGTTAAACTTTATTTGTTGATTGTACCAACGAAACGTTTTATTTTAACAAATACAAGCACAAAGGCAAGCACTACCTCCCTGTCTAAAAATACAATTGAAACTGTAAGCTTGCTTGCCTAAGACTTAAGTTGCAATAGATTATTTTCTTTGTAAAGACAATTGCTTATAGATTGTTAGGTTTCATACGTATACGCGAAAAAGACACATTTTAAGGTACTTGCAAGTTTAGATAGCTATGCGAAACAGGTTGGAAGCCATTTTATCTTAATCCGTTTAACTACTAGATTGTAAGCGTTATATCAGTATTTTTCGTGAATATTAGCAGTTTTGTAAAGTTCAACCCCATATTTTTTCATACAAAACAAAACCTTTGTTGTGTCGTGATCATATAGCTGTATTATGGCGATAGAAATATTCAAATCGGAAAAATACTTTCAGAGTTTATCAATTAATACTAAATAAAGAATCAAATATAAAATATTCTTTATAACATTCCTACGAACGTACCAGTAAAAATATTCACTTACTCTACATTCAAAACTTGACATTTTCTTAGTCCTGTAACTTTGCCATCCAAGAAAGTGACTTTGACACCAGGGAGCTGGATGGGGAGTTCGTCAATGATGAAGGGGTCTAATGATGGGACACCCAGATGTAGTAGACCTCTGGTGAACTCCGGGATGGCATCTTGAGTGGCTTGGATCAGACAGGCTGGCAGTGTATTGTTACAGGGATGGATGAAATCAGCTGTAAATAAAGAAAACTATTAATTAGATATAAATATATATAAATAAAGAGAACTAACTGTTTTGTTACTCTTTTGTACTATAGCTACTATTTTCATGGTGGCCCACCTGATGGTAATTGGCATATTAAGTAGTAATATATAAATATTATATATAAAAAATAAGTAAAGTTAATATGTGATTATGAATATTTTGACGGCCTGTTTGGTGTGGAGGTAAGTATACTTGCCTTCCATGCCAGAGGTCCCGGGCTCGAATCCTGGTAGAGGCAGATATTTTAATATATTTGCTTTCAAGTCATGGTTGTGTATGTAGGTTTATTTAAGTTTATTTCTAATATTTATAAATTAAAAAAATATCTATGTGTGTTTAAGCATATATTTCTTAAGTTTATTTATCCGTTATCTAGTATCCATAACACAAGTTCTTAATGATACTTAATTTGGGCTAGATAATATGGTGTGATTGTTAGAAGTATTTATTTATTTAATTAATATATAAATGATAAAATGTTATGTTGGATTAATATTAGATAGATAGTACTTTTTTAAATTAAACTTAAAAAAGAATGCATAAACGACATATTTAGTCATAGGTGCTTTTTTTTTAGTATTGAATGTGATGGTTATATCAACTAGTGATGCTTTACCGATCGCACGCTTCAGTTAGAATTGCCTATGTTCCAATAATTGCACTGGCTGATCGATCCCGTCAAACGGAACACAAGCACGTAAATGTGAAGGACTGTAGCACCACCGCAGCCGAGATCTTAACATATGAAACTGTACTACCAATATATGTATCTAGTGACTTAATTGTTCGAAGGGATAAATGAACTGACAGTTCGATGGGAGAAATGAACTGACAGTTCGATGGGAGAAATGAACTGACAGTTCGATGGGAGAAATTTAGAGTAGTTAACTATTTATATCATATTGTGTCTGTTTAGTAGCTGTCAGTAAGTGTACATCGGAACGAAATGTTAAATGAGAAGGTTAGATTCTAAGAATCAGCAACACAACGTTTTATTATTAGATTGCTGTTATAAACAATAATCATTTAACATACAGAATCCTTTTACAAGTAGATCAAACAAATAATTACCAAATATAATGTTAATTCTTCTTGGTTTTTAGGTAAAGACAAATTTAACCCTGTAACTTTACTCTGCAAACAACATTAAATACAACTATCACGCCATCTTCTGGAATCCTTCCACTTCACTTTACACTTTCTAAACTAAATTAATTAATGTACAATCTAAATAAACACAGTTACAAACCACAAATTCGAATTTCTCATTATTTGCTGACTCACAGAGTGAAACCCTCTTTACCAAGATTATTTCAATATTAAACTAAACTAAATCGATCAAATAGTTCTTATGTTGCAAAACCAGTCGACGTGGCTACATTCAACCCTTGTGCAATTAAAATTTTATTGCACGTCATGCGCGGATTTATCTTATGACCATAAAATGAACATATCATAGACACATGAAATGAAATGAAATGAAATATTTATTTCTCAACATTGAAAATTACTTGTTCTTATTGATGTTAAATAAAATATTACTCTACCACCAGTTCGAAAAAACCTTCGTGAAAAAGAACTGGCAAAAAACTTCACGGGTATATTTTTTCCAAAATAAATTTACAGAGTCTCTTTATGTCTATACAAAGTTATTCTTATCTGCATCCGTTAGCTCGGCAAGTCTCCCTCCCCCCAAGTATCCAAGCGACGGACACCCTCAAACGGCATACGTTCACGAGTCCAGCCATCGCCCTCCTCAACCATATTAGAGGGAAGTGAGCGACCCGTCACCCGACGCTACCATAAGAAGGCATACTTTAGTGACAATGACGCTTTAGATATTTATCGGGACGAAGAACTCAACGAGCAAGAATACAACATCCTCTGATTACGACTTGGAGATTAGTCTAATCCAAACCATCATTGATTATGCAGACGTCTGCTACTTAGATGGCTCTGAGGAGCTTCTAAATAAACTGGAACGTTTACAGAATCTCTCCATACGTTTCATATTCGGACTTTAAAAGCATGATCATGTATCAGAGTTCCGTAACCAACTTTTATGGCTTCCTATCCGACTTCGTAGAAACATGCGAATCTTCTGCCTCCTTTTTAATGTTCTCTATAATCCTAGCACCCCGCAATATCTTCGCGAACGATTTTCTTTTACCCATTCGGAACAGGCGCCATGCAGAGCACATAAGCGTACTCTCCTTCACATACCTCTACATAAAACAGACTTTTTCTCCTATTCATTTACCGTTCATGCAGTCAGATTGTGGAATTCACTCTCTTATAACACTACTTAACTTTAAAAATGAGTTAAAGACCACTACTTTTCCCTTATTAAGTTAGTTTTTTATTGTTTTGGCATTTATAAGTTTTCCTTTTAAACAACTTTAGATTGTATATATTTTATTGTATTTTATTTTATTGTATTTTAGGTTATTTACGGTATTCAGTATATAATTTGTGTTTGTTTAAAGTAGGTACACACTACTTTGTTATAAACTAATCTCTCCTCTCACAGGTCGGCTGGAAGAGATTTCTTTTAGAAATAAGCCGTACCTTTGTACATATTTAGTCTTTAAGGTATTTTATATTGTTTTCATATGTGTGTACAAAAACTGTTAAATAAATAAATAAATAATTAGGTACACTTTACGCAATTTGGTGTATATTACAAGCTGTGGATATAAACTATCTCTGATTGTCCTGCCGAAACAGAATTTTCGGAATAAAAGATAACGTATCTCTATTTTCAATTTCAAAAAACCATTCTGACAGAGTAGCCGTCAAACACCTAACAAACTACATATAATTTAAACATATTCCCACATAACAGGTTTTACTGAAAGAAAATGGTTACTGCCTGGTTGAATAGTCTTAACTATGAAGACACTTAAAAACTACCCTTGCCCTATTTAACAGTATTATGAACTCGGCTTACTAGAATTAGAATTTTAAGGTATAATTTACAAAAATTAAACAAACAAAAATAACTAACTTACATGATAAACTTAGCCTTAGTACCGAATTTTTGGCGGCATTTAGACAAGCAAGTTGTGCTCTTCATTGATTTTCTTTTTTTGTGTACGTATGTTAGTATTTAGTGTATAATGGTGATAATGCATTGTCCTGAATATTTAATACAAATGCATTAAATAGAAAACTCAATGAGGAGTGTAAACAGTGTTTTTTGTTTTGCTCCAAGAAGTCCGCGCGTTGATCGTAAAGCCACGCTACCACCTTGCTATTAACTTTCACCTTCATCGTCATCATTATCGTACACAATATAATCATCATTAAAATGAAAGAAGAAAAAAAGAAATGATGTTTACCACGGATCAGGTAGTATGGCGTAGTGCCTTTGCCTATTTTGAAAGTAATCAAAAATAAGTCTATTCCTAAAACTCAAAAGTTCATGAGCCAACATAAATATTGAAATAAACACGCACACACACTAAATACATACACACACCACACCGACACACCCTTATCTACTATAACAAAAGTAGTTCTGTTAATGAGAATTTATGTAGAGATGAGAGGCTGATCTCACATTGTCTAGCAAACTTTTAACTTGTAATAATATTAAATCTTTGTAAGCTATGCATATAATAGGTCTTTACCTATGAAACTGTCGTTTTGCCGTACTGGCCATTTCAAATGAAAATATTTTTTTTTTGACTGATAATTCTAATTTCAAATTAATTTTATTTGACAAACATGGAATTCTTTTTCTAAAATCGTCATTTGTTTAATAGTTAGTGTTTTGTTTTCAACGCATTCGAACATTTTTCGTCATCATGGATAAGCTAAAAATTCGAGTAATTATGGAGTATGAGTACCGTCGTGGCAGCAAAGCGGCACAAGCGGCACGCAACATCAACGACGTTTACGGAGCGAACACTACAAACGAACGCACCACCCGTTATTGGTTTACCCGCTTCCGTTCTGGAAATTTTGACCTGAAAAATGAACCCCGTGGTCGTCCGAAAACTTTGGTCGACAATGACGAATTAAAGGCAATTGTGGAAGATGATGAAACTCAATCCACGGCTGAATTAGCAGCAGCTTTCGACGTTAGCATCAAAACAATATTAGTCCATTTGCGTCAAATTGGCAAGGTAAAAAAGCTTGACAAATGGGTACCCCACGAACTCAATGACCGCCAGCGCGAAGAACGCGTGGAGACGTGCCTTGCACTGCTCAGCAGGCATACAAATGAAGGAATTCTGAACCGCATTGTTACTTGTGACGAGAAATGGATCCTGTTTGAAAATCGTACGCGCTCAGCAAGTTGGTTGGACCCTGGTTCAGCACCCAAACAATGCCCTAAACGAAAACTTACCCCTAGAAAAGTGATGGTCACTGTTTGGTGGTCTAACGCGGGTGTAATTCATCACAGCTTCTTGCCAAACAGGACAAGCATTACTGCAGATGTGTACTGTGAAGAACTGAACACAATGATGGAGAAGCTCGCACGTTTCCAACCAGCTTTGGTCAATCGTTCGGCTCCACTGCTCCTGCACGACAACGCGCGACCTCATACTGCACAGCAGACGGTCTCCAAGCTACAAGAGTTGGGGTTGGAAGTTCTCCGTCATCCGCCGTACTCACCAGACCTTGCGCCTACAGACTTTACTTTTTCCAGAATTTAGATAACTTCTTAGCGGGAAAAAAATTCAATACCCGAGAGGCAGTACAAAATGCCTTTGAAAAATTTGTTGCCTCCCGTCCAGCTGATTTCTTCAAGAAAGGCATCAATAAGCTACCAATGCGTTGGCAAAGATGCATTGATTGCATGGGTGATTATTTTGATTAATAGAAATAAAAAATATATAAAAAAATTACGCTTCATTTATTTCGTGAAAAACGGCAATTTCATAGGTAAAGACCTAATATCACTATGATGCTTAATGTTATCTGAGATTTTCTATCTACTCTTTGTAAAAATAAATCCTTTCTTTCTTCGAATAAAATATAAAGTATAAAAAATAAATATTATAAACGGAGTAGTTTAAATTCATACTAAGAGTAATCCTGCTAAGACGAGCTTTTTGTAATTCGCATATAAATCAGAACTTACACTTCTCATTGACCTGGATTCGTAAAATTTGGCAACGGAGGCAACCTCAAAATACTTTTTATGGAGAAATACGAACACTGTACATTTACAACTTATATTTTTGGACGGGGATTGACCTTTAAGATTTGTTTTAATGTATTAAACAATTTTAATAAATCTCATAATATCTTTATCTGTAAAATAAAATATCTTTAAATCAAAATAAAACATCCAAAATAAACAGAAATAATCACGAGTCTTACAAAATCGTAAAACTAAGTACTATGAATTTTACGTCAACGGTAGCGCACTCGCAACTTAGCCAGCACTTAAATTTTACAGTTTCACTTAAATTAAAAAGATTATAAGGAGCAATTATAATTATCTTGAAAAAATTAAGTTTAAACAAAGATTTATTCAATTAATTAACCCTAATAAAATATCGCCTACGTTAGTTTCAAACTAAACCTTGCCTGAAGCAAATAAATTGCGGACCCATATTGGAGTTCAATCATACGGTTACAGTTAAAGATTAACCATAAAAATACTTGGACTTATTTGCACTGTTTAATAGGGTAACAAACTAGTAATAGCTTCGCGAAGACAGGTTTACCGATATTACTGACTGCACAGGAGACGCTTTTAATAAAATTATTGGAAAATAATTTATCGTTGAAGTTGGGGTAGTACGCAAAGTTGTGTAATAGTGCAATGATTGTGGTGCAATCAAAGAAATTTCAGCATTAATCACAATTGCGTTATTTTATTTATCATAGATTTGGAAAATTCAGGGAAGCAGTTAAAATTTTGGACTAATTTTGTTTACATTTTGTAAATATTTTTATGGTTATGAATAAATAAATCAGTTTAAATATTAAAAAATACAATTAACTCTTCATGTGCTTATGCCTTTTTATTTTTTTTTTATGACACAAACATAAAGTATACCGATAAACCAGTTATTTTAGCATAATATTTTCTACACTATCATTTATCTAACGCAAAAGAGTTAAACTTTGATCAAGGCCTTAAAAAAAACTGAAAACCTGCTTACTCGTGTATTAGATAAAATATTTAGAAACCGATATTTTAGATAAATTATAAATTTAGTAACCTAAAGTTGTGAAACTACGCGGAGCTCGGTTGCACGATGATGCGCACGCGATTGTTAAGGTGCAGCTTACACTTTAACGATACCAATATTTTTCCTACATGTTGTTTACAATCGTAATAGCACTATACGTGTATTAAGCATTAAAAAAATTATTGTTTATTTTAATACATTTTTTACGTACCATTTTTCTAAGCAGAAATTTATATTAAATTGATTATAAGTAAACAAAGAAACGGTATAGAGTAAACAAAATTCACCCAAACAGTACAACTTTTGAATTTTCTTGTAAATTAAATACGAAATTGAACTTAAAATAAATTAAGGAAAATGTAACGATTATGCGTGACTGACTGAAACGACAATGACTCTAAAGCAGTCAAATATGACGGACCTACCGATGGTTAACTGTAATGAATATAGAATAATATAAACAACAATAATTTAATTATATACAGTTAATGCTTATGCCCTCAATAGAACGTGTCTTGATATCATCAATATCCATAACACATTAAAAACCCAAAATATCATTTATAAAATTATTACTATTACTTCCAACTATCGAATCGGCCTCATTAGTCTCGAACTCGTACAAATCTCTTCTTTAAAGAGTAGGGCATTAATCGTTTTATATTTTAAACATGATCCACAAACGAGTTTTATTGTAATGTAATTACAATGATATGGCCCTTAGCAATAGAATATTAATTCGAAATAGATAATAAGGCTGAAATCGAAAGTGAACTTAAGTAATTTATCTTAGATCAAATAAAAAGCGACTTTGTTTTACACTAAATTACAAAGGTATTATAAAATATGTGACATCCATCTTATTACAATGGGAGCCATTTTTTGTACTGAGATTTGTATCTATAAATCTGAGTACGCTTCATGAACAAGAATGGCAGAACTCGATGTATTTTCAGAACCAACTAAATACTAGGTGTTCCATAAAGTAAATACTAAGATTTTTATCCTCTAATAAAGTATAATAGAGGTAAGGAAAGTATTAAAAACCTAACCTAAAAATTGGCCGTAATGCGTGACACCTAAGGTAAAATACAGACGGATAGAATACTGAGCTCAAAAAAAAAATTCAAACAACGCAATGTCATGCATTTCGTTTCTTTAACGTAAACTAGAATGTTATCGTTTGATTTGAGTAAAAGATAAATAAATGAATTGCTGTCATTTAAATTATTCCCATCTGCTATAAGAACTTATTAAACACGGAATATTATAAAACTATCGTGAGCTTTAAATTAATTCACATTAGTAACTAATCAATTTATCTTTATATAATAAGATCACTATGCGTTTACGTTATTAAAATCAAAGTATCCTTAACAACTTAACCTTGAATATAAATCAAATATTGTGAAAGCGGCACCTTAACTATTTACCGCTCAAGTCGCAGCAGTACGATTTTGTTTAAACTGCGGAAAGTCCGTAAATAGGTTAAAATTGCATATGATAGGATCATTTGTTGTGTTTTATATCATTTTCAAGTTATTTCGCGTGATGATATTACATTACGCAGAAAAAATCATGACAGATAAGAGTTTTCAATGTCAGCGGAAAATAAATAAAGAGTTAAGGTACATGTCTACTTCTAAAATGAATATGTTTTTCATGAAAATGTTGCTATCAGAATTTGAAATTCTTAAGTGACGAATAATGTTATATACGGAAAAAGTCAGTTGACGAAAAGATTTGTTTGATTTTATTATTTTCACAGATTTAAAAATAAGTCTGTATTTAGATTTTTATCTCTCATTTTGATATGTTAGGTACTAGAAAAAAAATAGACATTTTTTTATTTTCCTAAAGTCTGATTTTTGAAGTCTGAATTTGAATTCAGGGGGAAACGACGTTCTAGAGTTTTTAATTAAGAGGCTAATTATTTTAATAATACTATATAGTCGAGTACTAAAACTCGTTTTTGCAAGATGATTGTTAAGATAGTATCTAAGAAGATTCAAAGCGTTATTTAAGTAATTAACACGATGCTTCTTCTGTTTTAAGTATATGGTTTACTTAAACATGTCTTGATGTCGATTGTAAATTGCGTCTTGAACTCTCGAGTGGTTACCTTTACTTGATAATCTTTTAAAGAAATAAATATCAAAACTTAAAGTTGCTAAATATTATTTATTTATTTTTGAAAAAGTAAATTTAACGCGCGAGCCAGTTATCGCCCCTCTCCTTCATATTTTTGGGGAAAAAGTTGCATCAACTACAGAAATTTTAATTATTATCCAACTTAAAAAAATGTTTTTCTTTGCTTAAATAGGTTACGGAGAATTACTAATAAATCGTATAAAACCAAATAGAGAGAGAGAGAGAGAAAAATAATTGATTTATTCCTTGATATAATAATGATAAAAATATTGATTGAAGATTGAGATGAATAATTTTACTTTAAATAGTATTATTGCTTTTATTATGGGCACTTACCGACCGGTGGATCGCGTGCTTGTTTGCCGGGTATGACAAAGTAATATATATATATGTGCATATAATAAGGTATATAAATCCTTCAAACTAAGGTAGCTATGAAGTCACTAATTTTATCAGCTGATCGTTACTAAAATTATTTAAATTTATTGATTCTACGGGAATGTATTTTTATATGGAAATTCAGTTTATACACTACAGTTTTCTAACCACAAGCTGGGCCTGACTTAACACACCGACGTTAACTAAGGTCGATATTGACTTTGTTTTTACGTAATAAACTGAACAAGTGTGGTGAGAGTTCAGGTTGGCAGTTTGGACACTTAATTTTTGATTTCTTCTTTTTTGCCTTTTTACTTTTTGTGAAAAGCGGCCCCCCTAGATAACTGGCATTCCTCATAGAAAAGCGAATACTATGCTTAATGTATGAAATTGACATAAGTGAATGAAACGTTACATCAGAGGAGAATGTCAATTACATTTCAATACACATTTAGCACCCTATCCGCTTTTCTCTTCCATCGTCGGATGCCACTTGTTTAGATGGGCATTTTTTATTTGTAATTATATTGACGTGACGATGTCAGCCTTAATATTCTCGAAAACTAATATTAGGTCTTTACCTATGAAATTGCCGTTTTTCACGAAATAAATGAAGCGTAATTTTTTTAAATATTTTTTATTTCTATTAATCAAAATAATCACCCATGCAATCAATGCATCTTTGCCAACGCGTTGGTAGCTTATTGATGCCTTTCTTGAAGAAATCACCTGGACGGGAGGCAACAAATTCTTCAAAGGCATTTTGTACTGCCTCTCGGGTATTGAATTTTTTTCCCGCCAAGAAGTTATCCAAATTCTGGAAAAAGTAGAAGTCTGTAGGCGCAAGGTCTGGTGAGTACGGCGGATGACGGAGAACTTCCAACCCCAACTCTTGTAGCTTGGAGATCGTCTGCTGTGCAGTATGAGGTCGCGCGTTGTCGTGCAGGAGCAGTGGAGCCGAACGATTGACCAAAGCTGGTTGGAGACGTGCGAGCTTCTCCATCATTGTGTTCAGTTCTTCACAGTACACATCTGCAGTAATGTATGTCCCGTTTGGCAAGAAGCTGTGATGAATTACACCCGCGTTAGACCACCAAACAGTGACCATCACTTTTCTAGGGGTAAGTTTTCGTTTAGGGCATTGTTTGGGTGCTGAACCAGGGTCCAACCAACTTGCTGAGCGCTTACGATTGTCAAACAGGATCCATTTCTCGTTACAAGTAACAATGCGGTTCAGAATTCCTTCATTTGTATCCCTGCTGAGCAGTGCAAGGCACGTCTCCACGCGTACTTCGCGCTGGCGGTCATTGAGTTCGTGGGGTACCCATTTGTCAAGCTTTTTTACCTTGCCAATTTGACGCAAATGGACCAATATTGTTTTGATGCTAACGTCGAAAGCTGCTGCTAATTCAGCCGTGGATTGAGTTTCATCAGCATCCACAATTGCCTTTAATTCGTCATTGTTGACCAAAGTTTTCGGACGACCACGGGGTTCATTTTTCAGGTCAAAATTTCCAGAACGGAAGCGGGTAAACCAATAACGGGTGGTGCGTTCGTTTGTAGTGTTCGCTCCGTAAACGTCGTTGATGTTGCGTGCCGCTTGTGCCGCTTTGCTGCCACGACGGTACTCATACTCCATAATTACTCGAATTTTTAACTTATCCATGTTGACGAAAAATGTTCGAATGCGTTGAAAACAAAACACTAACTATTAAACAAATGACGATTTTAGAAAAAGAATTCCATGTTTGTCAAATAAAATTAATTTGAAATTAGAATTATCAGTCAAAAAAAAATATTTTCATTTGAAATGGCCAGTACGGCAAAACGGCAGTTTCATAGGTAAAGACCTATTATACACACTCCAACTTTTATCTCATAGTAATAACTACTTGCAAACTCATAGTTTATAATAATTTGGTATATCTAAATCTCTAAGAAAATAATGCTGATGTTAATCATGCGTTTTGCACATGTTTTGGAGTTTCAATAAAACTTGATTTTTTGAATTTTTAACTCTTTGGTATTGTTTGGAATTATTTACAAAAATATTATGTTGGTATCGTTGTTGTTT
The DNA here is from genome assembly GCA_923062675.1 of Marasmarcha lunaedactyla. Classification (NCBI taxonomy): domain Eukaryota; kingdom Metazoa; phylum Arthropoda; class Insecta; order Lepidoptera; family Pterophoridae; genus Marasmarcha; species Marasmarcha lunaedactyla. The sequence continues at coordinate 10,507,660 of OV281351.1, forward strand.
GTGACAAATAAAATAAACCTGTTTCTAAGATTGATTGAGCTTTTGGCTTTATCTATTACGGATTTTTCCTAATGGACCAGCTAAACAACTACTACGAGAGGATTAACTGATTTGGTATTCAAATACTTTATTTGTGTAAAATTCAATTTACACGCTTTTTAATCTTTCAAACTCGTCTAATATTTTCATACGCCCATTATAGGGCTAATTAACGTTAAATTAATTAGTGATTGCAACATAACAACATTGCGTTACTTTCCCTTGTTCGTACTTCAGGTAAATTTGCAGTTAAGCTAAGGTTAATGGAGTTTTAGTCTAGTAAATTAAGTAATATCACATTTAAAAATCCTTTTTATTGCTCAATACATCCATTATACACAATAAAACTGTTTATGAGAAATGTATCTGAGGACAAATAGCTCAATAGTGATTGACCCCATAATTAGATATTTGCTTTTGGATAAAAATAGGATTAATTTTACCTGTCTGAAGTACCAATTTTCGAAAGGTTCTGATAAAATCTTGTAAGGACTTAAAACGACGTATGTAACGTCTAAAGATTTACTGTTGGAAAATCTATTTATTATCTCTTTTACATACAAACATAAGAAAGGGTTTTTTTGTTGGGATGATTATTTACATGATTGTTAAAATTAAGAATTCAGTTTAAAATCATTTTTCACATAAACAAAGATTGCGTAAGTATAATTTTTAAAAGATTGAAAAAAGAGCCGGAAAGAAATTTCATGAAGGTCAGTCTCTTTAACATCCGCAGTAGGTTATTTTTTATTAAGTTTACTAATTGTTAGTTTAGCCTCTTGGATTTTACAAACAATAAAAAATGTAAGATGTGTGATGAAATATAACATTGTTTTTGTTTAGCAGCGAGCAAATTGTAGGCCCTTTGGTTAACAAAACGAAATGTATGTTAAAAATTGGTTATGTTTTTCTTTATTTATATAAAAAAGCTACAAAAATACTAAATCTGTACAGCAAGAAACAGTGAAAGCAAGGTTTTTGCATTATAATTATTTAATTAATGTTATATTGGTAAAATATTATAAATATTGGAAAAAAAATTCTTATACTGTTTTTGATAATTTTACACACGAGAAAACAATACATTTTAGCTAATTTAGAAAAAACATATTATAATGTTGCGGTTTATTTGATTTCATTTCGGTATCTCAGCTGTATGATAAGTTCTGATACACAATGACATAAATAAAATAACCCAAACAAACATATACTGGTACATGTTTTTTTTCTACTTTTCCTTATACATGGGTTGGCAAGCAAGCTCTTACCATCCGATGGTAAGCGGTATTACCAAATTTATATTGGCTTAAGTTGGTACAACCTTGAGTTTCCGATGTTTGTAGTTGTTTCAGTCCACATTTTCATAACTCTTCTTTCAGTTTGATAATTTCTCTCTGTAGACAAAATTTCAACTTGTTAACTTTCCAAAAACCTAGGCCCGGACATATATGACGTAGTTTCTTTTTCCTTTATCTGATAACATGTCCAATATTTATCGTAAAGGTATAAAAATGGTCTCATTTAATATGTAATACGCTGCATTGTAAATGTTCTGTACGTTCATCAAATTGCGAGTAACTAGTTTTGTTGCTTCGTCGTCACTAACCATTAATCATTTAGGATTGAATTTAAATTCTAAGAACTAATAAAGTGTGTAAGTCAGTTGCCAATCTAATTGATGAAAACTCAAAAGAGATTTCCCATTTTTAAGAGTTTAGCAGAAAAACTATGTGACTATGACGCAACTGTGTTAACTGCGCATACATTAATTAGTACATTTTACCAACTATTTGTTTGGTATAATGGAAATATGTGTAGATATAAGTCAACACATTTGATGAATTACTATTCATGGTTATATAATATTATGTAAAGGTAAAATTCAAAAAAAAAGAAAGATAAAACATGGTTCAGAAGTATGATCAAACCATGTTCAAACCGTCCTCATTGATATCCAAGATATAAAATATATACGTGAATGGACTCAATATTCGTTTTCCACTGGGCCAACTACGTTGTTATCGCCAGGTAAACTTGTGTTGCAAAATAATAAGGATTCTTCATCTTATTTTCTTTCTCTAGTTTTAATTACACAGTTTAAAGAGTTGTGGCATGAAAAGTGAATTAACTTTTTAACTCATTCAAAAATCAAAATGAATGAATTGTATATTTATTTTTAATTGATGTTTAAATCAACCTTTAAATGATTTGAACGTAACAATTTCAACATAAATCTGTATTTATTATTGTTCTTTTTCCCTGACGTTGATCTAGCAGACCTTTTTAATTGTAGTATGTATTGTTAAATGAACTATGAGGTTGATCATTATGTATTATTTATTATCCAGAGCATAGAGTAAAGGTAGGGTTTAAATGTTTTGTTCCTTGACTCCAGTGACTAATTGCATTCACAATGTTTTAGTGAAATTCCACAACTGAATGTAAAAATTGTATTATTCAATATTTCAGTAATTTATATTGTTCAAATGTATGATTTAAATATCATTATGAAAATGAATTTACAATTTTGGTTTACTTTTAAACTGCCAGATAAAATATTTTTAAGCAATACGGTAAATTAACATACTCCAAACACACATTCATCGATTCGCATCGGACGCACCAGTGACCATGACAAAACAAAAATGAGCTCCATAGTCACAATAACAACCTTAAACAACTACTTCCATTCAAAGAAATCACACCGAAGGTCCTTTAAAATGCTATGTTTTAGTAGGTCACAAGCCCTTCCACAGATCTAAGGCACCGAAGTCAAGGGCGGAGATTAACTTGAATGACAGTGTGTGCATTGTGCTCTGACACAATCATGTTACAATGTATGGTTTGTTTCAATTTTATGTGTTCCTCTTTTGTTTTTTCTTGACGTTTTCGAGGTCGATCGGTTTTAAAAAGAAGAGCTTATTTGTTTGCTCTTTTGTTACTTTTTCACGCCGTAACTTCTCAACCGATCGAGTTTTGTGAACACTTTATCGAAGGCACAGAAAATGTCATATAGGAATAGTACAGGACATCCAGGAAAAAAATACTGTTCTTTAGTGGTAATTTTTTTTTCAGCCTTCTGACGGATAATAGGTAGTTATCTTATGTTTTAGAGCACGTTTTACCAATAGGCACTTAGTTAGTTAGTTAATTTAAAAATGGCAATCAGCCGCGATTGGTGTGGCGGGCTATTTGTGCCAGTGTCGCTTATTATTGGAACACGGTACAAAAAATCAAATAAAAAGTTGCCAAAAAATAAATTCCGCTAGGCGTTGAGATATATTATAGGCTAAAATAAAATATAACACACTAAGAATAATTTAAACTAATGATTAATTATAAATGATATATGACATGCTCTAACTAAACTTACCAAAAAGAAAAAAAATTATAAATTTAATACTTAACTCAAAATACTTGCTAACAATGTATAGGCTAATATTAAATTGATGAATGAATTTACACAATATTCTTAAAATCTTCGGGCTGTAAGTAAAGAAGAGAAACTTAAAATTAGTCGGGCGTTGTATCTCAGGAGGAAGGAAATCAAACAGTGATAACGGAACCAGCGGGCAATTAAAAAATATATGATCTACTGTTCCTAAATCCTGACCACAGTCGCAGAACGGGGAAGAGCGAACTCCAATCATGTTGTGGAAAATTTGGGAACAGCAATGACCTAAGCGAACTCTTTCTAAATTAAAAAAAACCAAGTCTATCGAGAATGGAAGGCTGGATGTAGCAGGCACTTGAAAATGTTATCTAGATTCAGAGTCACAATTATCAAAGACAATTGTTTTTTTTTCTGAATACTATAAAATAGCAATCAAACATAGAACAATAAGGTCTTCTTAATGGTAAATAGTGAGCTCATGGATGTAGTTAATCGAATGTCCTAGTGATTTATGATGCTTGACCAAGGCTAGGCTTCAGTTGTAATTAACTCACTTATCATTTATGTAGTAAGTATAGATGATTCACGTCATATGTGCGCGCGGTCCTTGTGTCGAATATTTTATTTCATTTTTGCCTATTTATTTATCTGAGAAAGTTGCTTGAGAAATTAGGCACATGGCTTCTAACTTGTGGTTTGAGACCATGTGCCTATTTTACGATTGGTAAATCAAACACCCTGTGTATAAAAGTTAAACTTAAAAACGCTTAGCTTAGATTCGAAATAAGTCATTGTCAACTCCATGACATCCCTTTTTATTACATTGTGGGTCAATTACTATCCTGTCCGAGAAAAGTACAATGATATGTCATGTTACACAAATATTATAATATGCTATCTTTATTCTTGAAAGAATAAAATTTAAATCTTTTGCAGCCAGCCTTTGAGTAGATTTTCATCTCATAAAGTTACATAGAATATTTCTTCTTCCGTGTATGAGAAGACATTTTAGAATAATGCCCGCTTAGATATAAATTAATTCCGTTTTACAATTTATTCACTTTTATGATGAAAATTTACATTTAGTGCTACCACAGTGATTTGTACAATTATACCGTTTAGAGTTAAAGCAGTTGAGGTTGTCTGTTGTGTAACCGGCCTGGTGACAATGATCTTGACACATTTTTTACCAAACAAAGCGAGAAATCGTTGAGTTTACCAAATTTTAGTCATTAACATGCAGAATTAATTATGTTTAAGAAATAAGTTTCTTTTATTAGTAGAAATACAGCAAGACATCTGAAAATACACGAGGTAGAAGAATATTCTAAAACGACAGAACTTAGCATAATCAATCAGTATACGGCGAGTAGATCAATCCAAATATTTCATTCGACTCATAAATATTTCAAAGCCAGATTGACAGTTAACTAATACCTACACATAATATACTTAAACAACTCTACATGAAATTAAATTGTTATTATCTTAAGGTTCATTTTAAGATTTTTAATATTCATGTTAACATTGTCTAAAGAACCAATAAACCTACGGCTGGCAGCTGATTTTGTGTGGTTTACACTAGTGCTGATCAACAGTTGATTGAGTCGACAGACATCAACCAGCTATTGACTAACACCGCCTCGTTGCAACATCGACCATGCACAAACGGATTAGGCCCCTACCACACGCCTTTGATTATTACACGATTAATTTCTTACGCAAAAATCTTTGCGCATGTATATACTTTATCGGTTCCAACATATTTTTCTTTTAATTGATTGCCTCGAAGCATTGAAAATATGCTTTTATATGGCATGGAAAGTATAACTGGAAGACCGAATAAGTACTTTATTTAATTATTCAAGGATTAAATTAAAATTCTGTTTTACATAACTTAATTTGTAAACAAATAAATATGTTAGATAATTACCGATAACTAATGAAACATTTCAACTATTTTGCACAATTTTTTCAAGCCAATAAAAGCCCGGCCGGTAGGTAGCAAAGAGCTAATTTTAATCTCATTACATCTATTTTAATACCAAATAAATAGTAACTTAACACTCTAATAAACAACTCGTCTCCTCCATTATATACCTATGAGTCTCAATCATTATTAGGATCAATATTCAATCATTCCTAACAAAAGGTATACTCACGCGCAATTTTCGCTTCACTACATACGAAGGACGCAGCAACTAACACAAAAATGAAAACTAAATGTCTTTTACACATCATGACTATACACTCCGAACCTTTGATAAAAAAAACCAAGAAACTTTAGACTAGTGTATCTACGAACGTGACCCTCCAGCACTGCGAACTTCTTATGTAAAACTAACTCTAACTAAACGAGTTATTTCTTATTTTCGGTTGCATAAATTGGGCAGTGTATTTGCCAATGTGAAGTCCGTTTTTCACGCAACGCTGGTTCACTTCGGCGTCGCGCGCGCAGTGGTTCGATCTTGTGTAGGACTAGCGTTTGTATGTTGGAACCTTTCGACTGACGTATTCTGGATAAGGACTTAGAGCGAGAGGTTTAATTTGGTTGTCTGTCGCGAGAATCTTTTAACTTATAGTTGGCAAGATAAGAAAATTTAATGGTTCGTTTTATTTTAATGAATTTAATGATTTCTTAGAGTTAGAAACGAATTAATGAAACGAATAGAGTTAAATACTTAATCATAAATATTACCCTTTAAAACATTTTGAGGATTCTCGTAAAGATTATTAAAGTATATAAATAAATCTCACAATTTCATAACGATTTTGAAATTTTCATTTCAAATTATATTGAAATCAAATTTAATAAAATTTCTCACTTGAATCAATCTATTTTACTTCAAAGTATCAAGAATACGTACGCCAACATTTGCCAGGAAGGCGCGTGCCTACCTTTCAAGGCGAGTTGGGAATTCACGAACTAACACACTGACCCAATACCTGACTTAGTATTTAGTAATAGCGTGTTTTCTAGAGGAAATATCTACGTATCGAGCAGTTCGGTCTTGAATAATTTTTGTATCAATTTTTAATCGAATAATATGAAATTGTCACATTACGTAATGCAATATTATTTGATTTTTCAATTTTCTGGTGTTTATCAGTTATATGATTCAGACTTATTGTTTCTCACGTTTTCACCTGCTATTTGTACGCTAAAAACACTTTGAAAGTAAAGATGGCAATTTCATTTTCACCGCTAGTTACTTCGGTAAAGTATTAAAATATTTAATTTGGCCAGCCTTTTGGCTCCGTTGCCTTCAATAGATTCTAGTTTAGATGTAGATTTTATTTGTAGCGTATTATTATCTTAAACTTATTAATTTTATTCGATTATTTTTACAATCTTTTATTCTATACTTTTCTTACATTCTAGAATTCTAAATATTTTTAGTAGTTTGTAAATAAATAAGAATAAAACCTTATATATATTTTATACTTTTTTATCAAAGGGATCATGGATCTAAGTGTGAATACGGGAGTTTGATGTTCACAAAAAAATTTCTGCCGAGCCGGCTAGAAAGCTTGCATTATTAACAAATAAATATACTTTTTAGCCCTTACAGTTTAAACTGTGACAGATATATTTAAAATATTAATAAATGAAAATGAAAAATAAAAAAGAAATATATGAACCGACCTCAATCATAAAGTTACAAAATAGAGAAAATAACCCTTCTTACGAATGGGTTTCTATCTAACTGGGTATATAGGTCAAATATTAATTTTTTCATATTACTAGTAATTGTAATATGAATATAAAATTAATATAATAACGTTTGAAGTTGAAATTCAACAGTAAAAAGAAATATAAAACAACTAAGTCTTCTTGACCGTTTTTAAAAAACTATGCCTTAACTAATTACTTAAATATTATTTGTATGTTTTGCTCAGCCTCAATTGACCAACTTAACAACTTTCGTATAATTCATTAACTCAGGTTATTTTATTGTAGTTCTATCAACAACGTCAAACAAATAATTACATATTTTTGACCAAGTGCATCGACTTTGTAATTTTCATCTTAATAATAAAAAAATATACGAAACTGGATCATCCAGTTAATGGCTCACATATCATGGGCATTCCAACTATAAACCTGCGGTTCTTTCTTAATGTCAGCGACATCCTTTGCAGGAGTGATCTCGGTCTCAAATCCAAAATGATTTAAAAACAAATTAAATGTTAAGCAAAACGTTACCAAAGTGAAGTTTTACTTATAATATTTCGTTCCATCCTACGAGTGATTATCCTATTGCAAAGTGGTGAAAAAAGATTTTTTTGTATCCCGTTTGAGTACTAGTATTTTTATTGCAAACAGATATTAGTATAAGTACAGTCACTTATGACAAGATCTCGTTTAAGGGAACTACTGCGTGATTGTGTTCCGGATAAAAAAAAGACACAGCCAGTTCACGTTGAAACAAACGACTAACAAATAACAACAAAATATCTGAAATAAAAGATAAAGTTTGTCTAAAGTTTGCAATAAAGGAATTTGGAATAGGGACAAAAAGTCGTAAGAGCAAAACAATATGTAACTACATATAGAATTATGAAAGATTATATTGTAAAATCATCAAACAAAATAATTACGACAGCTTTCCTTTCTTTTACGTCCTCAAGAACCAAAAAGGCGTTTATAAAGTCACAAAAATGGATTCTGTTTTTTTAATTATTTTGGTTTTCCATCATTTGTTTTTTTAAATATTGACTGACTGTCAAAAGTGTTTGTTTTCCTCGTTGGATTTGAAATATAGCATTAGAACTGTTTATTTATGGTAGAGGAATGTTTTTATTAAATAAATGAACATGATGGAAGCATGTAATAAAATTTCAATCAAACAATTAAAATAATAAGCCACCTCGAACCTTGTTCGAAGGATCAGAGATTTCGTTGTTTGATATGGGGATAACAAATAAGCACGTGTGTTATCAAAAACTGTCAATAAAATTTATTCTAACAACTTTATTAAAAAAAGAATTTAATCCAAATGAAAAATTGACTATTTACGTCGATGTAATTTTTTACTAACGATAAAGTATGTGAGGCGCAAATTCGTTACGACACGTGATCGTTCGAGGCATAGCGCCTCCCCTTTTTCTTAGGCATTTACTATGAAACTGAAGAAGAACAAAACCACCATCAACGTCTATAGGTTACCACTTACACGCGGGTACTAAGGGTAATTTTTCCACTATACACCATTCTAATACACCGATTATTACTAAGTGTCATGTTAGCAGTAAAAAAAAAATATTTTTTGACTTTGTGTAATTTAATAAGGGAATTTAAGTTTATTTCGAAAGACATAATTTGGTACCTCGTAAAAATCTCGTACCATTCCTCTTAAGTTAGCTTACCATATTGACGCGTATGTTCTCTAGCGCCAATTACTAAGGATTGAATTCAATACGAAAATGGCAAATTACATTGCCGCACATCATATTTAGTCAGTCCTTTTATTAATGAGCTTATTTATTCCTTACGCAAAAACCGGTTATTATTTCTATAAAATACTTTGAAGCTATTTTCTTATTCTATACGTTAATATCCAAGGTGTACTGGTATGAAGTGGACCGGAAAGTGATGCCAACTTTTACTGAGCCGGTTTTACTTCTATCTAAATGTTATATTATTATATTTCAACATCTTATAGTTAAAAATACATTTGAATAAATTCAAGGTTATTGTTTCTAAAGATAAAAATATAGTTTCGATCAAGTTAAATGTGAAGTTTTGGATGATATTGCGTAAAAACAAGATTTTAATCATATTATTATTTTGTATCTAACTTAAAATGAGATTATAATTACAAATTTAATGGTGCTATCTAACAAATAGGTATTCTTTATTAAAGGATATTGAAATTAAAATTCCCAAAATTAAAAATAAATACAAAATATTGGATTTCATCATTATTTCAAATCGTTTATACTTAATGAAAACCTTATTTTACGTCATCGCCGGCGGGCTGATTGCTTTATTACGTTTTTCCACTTCACCCTGGGTTTTTCATCAAGTAACTTCTGTCTGTAGAATAACGTTGACAATTAACAACACTTTCAAAATAAATTGTCTTAAATTGTTTAGATTAATATAACCTGACCATTGAGAATGTTTGTTTGAATAACACTTTAAAAGGTTTCGGCGGGAAGAATAAGAATATTTTACAAATGCGGTCAGACCATTCCTTATATTCGCATTTTCAACGATGATAAAAATTTTGCAAGAGTTAAAAAATTATGTATTAAATTCCAAAATTATATTTAAAATAGATACCAGCCCGTTAAGGAAACCTTAGAAACATTTATTTGGATGAAGAATTTTTAAAACTAGTTTGGTAATATATTATTACTCAAATTCAAAATTCAAAATTCAAATTCAAATGTGTTCACATGGTTCAATGGTTTAAAATGTGTTCTTATTACTACGCCAAGACTAACCAGATATAGTCCATGGTTTAAATGTTTTTACAGATAATAAATAAATTCTTTAATGCTTGATTCATTCAACAGAACGTTCTGTTTCTTCAAATGTTGATATTAACTTCATCCTTTAAATGCATTAATAATTATTATAAATAATATACTGAATTTCATAATGGACATTTCTTTCAGTCTAGTCCATCGAGCAAAAACAAATGACCCATTACAGGGTTTTTTTAAGTTGCGCTATTTGTTTATTTATCGACTACCTACATGAAACGGAACGAACTTGTGTGTGCGGCGCGAAATTTGATATTTTTTCATATGCTTGTATGAAACAGTGAAAACTTTTGTGAGATAAATTGAATACCTAAAAAATAAAATAAAATTGAACAACATAAGAAGTTAAGCGGAGAAAATTGGAGTTCGGAAGAGAAAGTTTGTGAAATAATGCAATCATGTTATTATTTTTATTTTCATTATCTTGACTGTTCTTACTTTTGTAGGAAATATTACGTCAACTTATTGCTGAACCAGCACGTATCAAAGAAGACAAATCAACAAAAACACCTGTACCAATATTAGGAAAGCAGAAGAGTGGAAGATTATATCAAACAAGTAATTACTTATTGCTTTTACTTACTTATATAATAACTGTATCACCTAAGAGGCAGTACAAATAAATATACTTTTTTGTAGATTTAATGAATTAATAAGAAAAGAGAGACTTAACTAAAATTAGCTTGGAAGAGGATGAAGATGTCTGTCAAAGCTAACTTATCAGAGCTTATGAGAGAGCAAATTAATACTGGGGTAGGTGAAAAACCACCATCATAGTCTACAGAGGACCAAAAAGTCATGGGCATTACCTACTCCTCATGACTTTGCTTTCGAACTAAACAATTATGACAGTGATGATTTTATAAATAAAATTTCTTGTATTTGCTTCTCATATATTTTATTTTAACATCTGATTACATAAATATAATTTTAAATAAACAGTATTTTTTGGACCATATAATTTAAAATTTTTTCTTGGGTATATATATTAAAAGACCACTAAGAAATAATTTGCATAGAAATTGATAGTGTGTAAGTGAATTTATTAATTACATTTAAAGTTCCAGTAACAGTCATGGCTATGACTACGGCACAGGATCCTACACCTGGGTCAAGTTTTGAAAATATTGAGGCAAAAACTATGGTACAGATGCAGTGATACAAGGTAAATAACATTAAACATGAAGCTCAGGGCTGAACGGGCATCCTTGAGGGTCACGAGCCAAGTCATCACGTTCAAGATTAAATTTTTTTTGACCGAAACGTTTTGTGAACTTGTACTTGAAATCGTCGTCGCTCAGTCTCTCGTCTCTCATACTTAAACTAGGTCTATCGCGGGTTTATCTTTGGCACCCTACTTAGCAGAGGCTTAGAGATACACTTCATTTTATATTAAGGTTTTATTTAGTCCATAGTTTAAACCAGGATTAATCCTAGTCCAATATTTAGTCCGCGTTTTGGAATAAGGCAGCTAATGTTTGACGTAAAGTAATAAGTTCTATGAAACCTTAATTCTTGGTAATTTAAAAAAAACAAACTCATAAATATTGCAAACCAGATTTTATGAGAAATTCAGGTGACGTGGAAGACAAAAGCCTGTTAAATAACTATAAAAATATATAAAGAATCCATACTATATGTATGATGAATAGAAAACTTCTACGGATTGTGAACAAACATCGTACTCTTCACGCATACGTGTCCTTCACAGAATTAGAAACCAGGATCTCTCAATTCTAGAGCAACTTCTTCCTACATTACGATTCTATGAAAAAACATGTACTAAGAAAATAGCATACTATAATAAGAATTTTTATTAAATATTTCTCGTCATAGTCATACTGCAAAGTCTCGAGCATCGTCGAAAAGTTGCTAGTCTATCGGTTTTTTACAGATTGCACTTTGGAGAGTGTGCGAATGCTCTTTTTCAGTTGATCGAACCTTCCCCCTTTCTCCACCGGTCAACCAGGCGCAGACAGAAGTTTCACCCGTTTGTGGTTAGCGTGCCGATGAGCCGAACTAAACGGTTCGATAGCTCATTTTTGGTTCGTGTTGCCAAAGAGTGGAACGATTTGCCTGCGTCTGTTTTTCCAGACAAATATAACCCTGGAGCTTTCAAGTGTAGAGTGAATAGGTACCTCTTGGACAGGCGTGTATGATCCTCGTCTTCATCGTCACTTTCCATCAGGTGAGATGGAAGACAAACGCCTGCTAATTATTAATAAAAAAAAAAAAAAAAAAAAATAGGCCGTATATTTCATTAATAAGGATCAATAATTAAACTAAAGTTATTGATTTTTAAATTTAATTAGCACGCAATGCAAATATATACCTACTTTTAAATTTAAATTTTAACTGGAATGATATTTCGGTTTCTTAATGCTTATGAAGGTACTCAGAAATTTTAAACAATAAAAATAAATTAATAATGGTCGAATGCCTAGCAAAGTACACTTTTATAAACATTGCTATATTTTATTTGTAGGGACATAAGTAAAGTAACTAAACCAAATAAGTACATAAGATTTATTTATTTGAGTGGTTCTTAAAACAAAAAGTAACTTAAATAGATATTGTTTAGTGCGAATTTAATTTAATTAATTACTCAACAGATTAAAATAAGTTTTTGGTATTCTTTAAATTGCAGAATACATTAGATAATTAATTTGATAAAACTATTTCTGTGCCTCGAAAAGGTAGTAAGAATGTTGTGAAGCGTGAAGGTAGAATTAGCTTTAATAACGCTGAGAAAGTTCAAATTATAATTATATACCTCATTATAATATGTTTTCGAAAGAAAATCATTTTCATAAAATATTACTTAAATACACATTTAAAAAAAAGTTGCGTCCTTGTAATATCACGCGTCAGAAATCAAATAATTGTATTGAAAATTTTCAGTCCATGGTTGACTTATTTTCCATAGGCCGAAAGGTAAAACGAAAAGCAGTAACCGTAAACCTAACGTGCTCTGAAAATAGTCCAAACTTATTTTCATAAGTACTCAAAAATTTATATCATTTATTTATTGAAATAGGTATTTTAATAAAAAACAAAGAACCGGGAACGATCGATTAGTTTCTCTAAAATACAGATAAAGTACTGTAAGCTGCGAGTAAGTATGTACCTAATCATCTTTTTCAAATTTTGAGAATATAATTTTCAGGCGTCGATGCTTTGGTATTAAATGAAGGTTAAACATAGGTATAAATACGTAAAAGTACATTTTTATTGCAGTTTTTTGTAAAAATGCTATCACAGTTTTTTTAGAATACTACAAAAGTTATATAATGTAACAAACGTGTTATTGGTCGTCAACATTGGAATATCAATACCTAACTAACCTTTTCAATAGGAAAGAATCGTGTCTTGTAGACTCGATGGTAGCACCTGTGTCCAAAGAATTTGTTTCCGTTCAAATAATTTGTACAGGTTATATTATATTTAACGGCGACATTTCATTTTAAAAATTATGTTCATACCTATGAACAAAATTTATTAAAATATATAATTTAACAAAAATTATGAACATATGCATTATGTTCTACTTTGAAACAAGAAACAAAACATCATGTGGCCACACTGAGGTGTTTCCGTATTCCACCATTTTGAACCAAAATATGAAATAGTATGCTTGTACCAATGAGTCTGTGGCAACTTGTTATCTGCCTTGTCTGTGGTTAGTTCAGGTCCGTTTGTCGAACTAGAGCAGAGTGTATGTTTTTAATAATCGATTTGCACTACGAGTTACAATATACTAAATTTACCGTAACCATTTACAAAAACTTCAGAGGTGTCAAATGATCAACAAAGATAATTGTCGTTAAGGCAACCTGAAATTATCAAAATATTATTTTACGCATTATAAATTATTCGATTATAAATGAAGATTTTTGCAGTTGTTATATTAATGTTATATAATTGAATCAAACGAAAAACTCCATAGGAGCTCGTAAAAAGGAAAAATAAAAGTTACAGCACAATTAACCTCAAAACTTGAAATATAAACAAAACATCAACATGACAGATATGCATGTTTTCAATATGTAGTGTAGCTGTTTTATCTTGAAAATGTTTTCCTAAGGCGAAACAAAACGAAATTATGAAATATAGGCATTCAATACTCGTTGTATTTATTTTATAAAATCATGGAAACAACCGTACAAAAGCTAGCCGAGCGCCTCTTAAGTATTGAAACGTCTCCCTTATCACATTTTCAGCACCTATATAACTATCTTTGTAGTTTTTATGAATCCGACTGTGAATCGGTCACATCCTCTCGTGCGTTGCGTCGCAAGCGTACCGCTCCCGGGAGCGACTCCGAACCCACGTCTGATACGTCATCAGATGCCGTCACCTAAACCGGCTCTCCTGAGCCCGCGTTTCAACTAGTCGCCAAATGCTCCAAGAAGCGCTCGAAGAAAGCCTCGGTATCCTCACTACCCGAGCCCTCCCCGGTGTCTTCAACACCCGCCCCCGCGCCATTAACGTCGCTCGAAGTAACCGCGTCTCCGTATGTCCCATCGAAGCCAGCGACGCACTGCGCTTCCGTCCCACCGAAGCCTCAGCTCCCTCCGCCCGTCTTCCTCCGCGAAAAAGCGCGCTGGACCGCTGTTTCTAACTTGTGCAAAGAGCACAAAATTAATAACTTAAAAGCCGCTACCGCTGGCAAATCAATTAAAATTCAGATTGCGACCATCGACGACTTCCGGTCTCATCACAAATTTACTCGACTTAGATGTCATCTCTCCCATCACTCCCACTCACCATCCCGACAACCCAAACCACTCTCTTGACATCCTCAATTTTGCAATTGTTAAGCGAATCAATCTCGATCTCAGGTCTATCGAACCGCTCGATGACCTAGGTTCTGACCACCGCTCCGTCTCCCTCGTGCTAGGTCCGCATAACGATAACGTCACCTCTCCTAAGACCTTTACCAACTGGAAAGGCTTTAAAAATACGTAAGTTTCAGCCTTAGAGGCCTCAAACTCTCCGCTCGCGATCTCGCTCGATCAATTAGATAGCCCGGATAAAAAAGATTAATAAGTCAACTCTCTCCCTGATGCTTTCAACTCAGCCATCAGCGATAACGAAAAGGTTGCTAAGCAAGGCAAACCCACGCTCCCTAGCCGTTAGCAATCTTATTGAAGCTAAGAACGCGGCTCTCCGGAGAGCCAAGAAATATCACACACTCGCCTATAGAACAGGTGCGAATCAGCTTCAACGTAAAGTTAGGTCTTGCCTCGCGGAACTCCGAGACGCTCAGATGAACGATCTCATGGTGAATATCTCCCCGTCCCACCAAGCGTATTATAGTATGGCCCGAGCCTTACGCGTAGACACCGCCTCTCACGTTCCTCCTCTCACTCGTCCCGATGGCACTACTGCCTTCGAAGTCTAAGAGAAAGCCGAATGTTTCGCTGACAGCGTTGCTTCACAATGCTCGCCCAGCACGCAACCCGCGTATCCCTCTCACATCAAAGCGGTGGAGGACAAAGGTCTCCGCAGAGACTCTCTCTCCATCACCGCTGACCCCGTTAAAGTCTCTAACGATTAAATCTTGCTTCTCAATAGAAATCAAAAATCCAAAAAGGCTCCAAGTGCGGATGGAATTTCACGCACTTAAGCACCTGCCTCGGCAAGTGCTTACCTTGTTAACTATCATCTTCAACGCCTGCTTTTACCATAGCTACTTTCCAAAAGCTTCGAAAGAAGCGATTGTCATAGGTATTCCCAAGCCGGGTAAACCTCTGAATATCCCGGCTAATCACAGACCCATCAGCCTCCTCAGGGCCATGTCAAAACTTCTTGAAAGAGTCATACTCTCTCGAATGCGGAACCATCTGTTTCCAACGGATGGAGATCCTCTCATTATTCCCCACCAATTCGGCTTTCGCGCTAAGCACTCCTGCCCTCTGCAAGTCCATCGAATCGTCGAGTACATACTCGAAGGATTCTATCCGCGTCTTAATAAAACAGTTGCGGTTTTCTTTGACGTAGCCAATTCTTTATAAACTCAATTATAAGCCAATTCTTTAAAATCTCGTTTATAAACTCTACAAAATAGGCTTACCGGATCGCCTAGTCAGATTAATCGCGTCGTTTCTCAAAGACCGTACGTTTCAATTTAAACATGAAGGCACGCTCTCCGCGCCTCGTCTCATAAAGGCCGGAGTCCCTCAAGGCTCAATCCTCGCCCCTCTGCTGTACACCGTGTACACTAACGACATCCCCATCCCGCCGAAAGGCGTCGAACTCGCTCTCTTTGCAAACGACACCGCCCTTTACACTAAAGGTCACGCGGTCCCGTATAACATCACCAGACTCCAAAAGGCCGTAAACGCCCTCGGTGTTTGGTTTCAAAAATGGCGTATCGATGTCAACCCAGAAAAGAGTTCTGCTATTCAATTCGACCACAAACTCCGTAATCGCTACAACGATCCCCACATAGGAAGAAAAAGTAAAATGTCTTTCAGAAATAAACGTACGCTTTATAAGGTCTGCGTTAGACCCGTCATGTCATATGCCTCGCCAGTATTTGCCCACGCCCAACCCTCCGTCCTGTATAAATTGCAGGTAGTTCAAAATCTCTTCTGCCGCAGGGCCACAAACGCACCTTGGTACGTGCGTAACGCGGACCTGCACAGATATCCTGAACTACCTACAGTGCAACAGCACCTCAAAACACTCTCAGAATCGTTCTTCAAACGCGCCGAAACCCATCCCAATCATCTTGTTCGAGATTCAATGTCTAATATTGCTCCTGTCTTAGATTCGAAATTCAAAGTCGCTAGACCGAGAAACGCGCACACTGGCGAACCCACGCAATCAACTTTAGATCTCGAAGCCCTTCAGGCCGCAAATTCTAATTCTAACGTAAATTCTAATTTTAACGTAAATCCGAATTAATGAAATTTTATTTTTCAATTTTAATGTTTTTAATTAGTTACTTTTCATTTTGAGCTCCTTCAGTGCTATGTATTCACCTTCAGTGCTTTGAACACCTTCAGTGCTATGTAAATCCCAGCGGGTGACCCCTTCTGGGCCCCGCTAGCGCGGCCTCTTTCTCCAATTGGCCGTCACTCAGATGAAGGCTGAGTGCCAAAAATGCACGAGCCGACAGGGGGTTTTTTAGTGGGTAGAGGTTCTGGTAGGCATCGGGACGAGTCCCACATAACTAAAGCGTCAGAGCATTTTTTATCCTCCTGCCCTTCCCGTGTAGTGGAACAAAAAAAAAATTTTAAGAATCCAATTTACAAGTATCTCATTTGAGACAAAACATAATGGGGTTTCTTTAGGGTGTATTTTAGAACAGATATCTACCTCTTGTTTCTGTAATTGTAACCTGTGTTTTAAGAACTCAAATAGGACCGGGTCAATCTCGGAAAAGATTTCATGTTTGATCTATGGCTGTATCGATATCCCTATCAAACAAATATTATAGCTTTGAGTTTATTCATAAGCACATTCCATTTTGACTAGTAGCGCGTTAAAATTTTTTTTTACTTACAAAATATCAATGTAGGAACATCGTTACGCTAAAATATTATTATTATAGAATATTACCATATTCACATAATAAAATATTCTCGGATAAAATGAAAACAGAAACTGTTATATTAATTTGGTTTGTAAATACAGAATGTATGGAATAAACGCAAGCAAAACTGTTTTCTTAAAATAATTGAGTTTTCTTTTTTAATAATTATTTGCCGATATTGATTTTCGTTTCCAATAAACAGTGAATGTTCAAAACTTTTTATATAAAAAAAAATGGTTTTTTAAAAGTAATTTTAATGTAACTGTATCAAGTATATACTGAATTAGTTGCATCATCCTCCGAGCAATGAGTTTTTGCATCAGAGTTACCGAGCAGTGGCAGCGTCGCATGAAAGTGGCATTTTACCAAAAAAGTGGTGGCTCTTAATGGGACTCCCCACATATTTGGGTCGGAATTCATTGTCACTGCCGGGCGGCATCATTGCATACATTTATATAAACGTTCGAGAAAAATGTCCGTTAAAATATTTGGGCTTTGGCGAGACGAACTAAATGCGCCGATTTAAATATAGCCCGAGTGGACTGCCCGATCGGCACGAGCCGAATCTGCGGTAAATAGCTTCGGGCCGGCCTTGTCGCTTAATTACTTCCAAATCATATGTGCCGGATCGAATATGTAAGAAGCGCCCTTTAAGCCTTTAGGTATAGTTTTATATCTTTTTTCTTTGCTCGTCAGATTGCTCAAATGCAAGAAATTATTTGATATTAAGCTGTCGACATTAATTTATCTTTTATGTTAATCGCTACAAACAACTCTATCTATAATCGCAAAAATCTGAGACCCCATACGAGTAAAGTAAACATACAAGTTATTGAACTAAAGAAGAAACAATTTCTTAAGACACTTGCTATCACTAGCTTTTTTATGCACATTAAATTGAAATAATTGATTGTATAAGTCTATATTTAGTTAGTAATACTAGGACATACTCGTACTTATTTTATGGAAAACCGCCTTAAATTTACTACCATTATAATATTTATAAATAAATAAGAAATTGCTTATTCACTCTGTCTTTATATTTTATGAAAGCCTGTTTTACATGACCTATTTTATTGGCCTATTTCACATGGCCATTCCCGTAGCTATTTAGCTCAGTACACCTGTATGGCCTGCTGCATTACAGTGGACCGTGGTGTGATTTTAATCCTTTTTTGCAGTTTGTTAGTTCCGCCACATTTTAAGAACAAACCCTTCAAGAACAGTAAAATATATCCAAATATGTCCAAATACCTGAAATAATTTCCGTATTTTTTGTATTTGAAATATGAATTATTATTATGCGTGATAAACCAGAAAACCAGCGCTGGTTGAGTAAGTGTGACTACATACTTACACCTGCAACACGCTGAGTCTGTTCCTATTCCCTATTGTACCTTTAGTAAGAGTAATTGTTATTTGTCTTTTGCTTTTTCAGTGTACCTAGCTCTTATTTTATTATCCTAAGATGTGAATTTTTGTGTTGTGTCTTTGTGGGAATAACTGTTTCTTTATCTATTTTCTTTATTTTATGGTTTTTGAATTCTGTAAGTAATAAGTGGGACCTTTGCGACAATAACACGTGAGTAAAAGCTGTTGTTTTAAAATATATCTAAACGACTCACTCAACATTTTTAAAATTAAGTAATGTGTTAACTTTGTCTCATTGTTTTGTGTTCACAGATTTGACGGCCTTCTGATTGAGTTGCTAGTGACCTTACCTTCGATACAGTTCGTACAATCACGAGGAGTCGGACCCGAATGGTCAATCTGTTAAAGTTAAGAGTTACAAGTGTGGTGACCCTCTAATTGGCTCTTCGATCTTCCCATCGTTTGGTTACATTCCTACTTTTTTTTAGTAGTTGGTGTACTTGGGAATCTGATATCATAATATTCCCGGCAACCAAAAGAGATTGATTTGATTGAGACCAAATATGGATTTTTATTGCCAATCTAACCTTTATTTGGATATAATAGAATTTTATAAATCCTTATACAAGACTCAGCGTGATTAATTATTATTTTGTGAGAGGTTTAAAAAGTAGAAACTACACTGCAGCTGTTGAGAGCTCAATAATTTTTTTCTAATATCCAGCAATCGCCCATTGCCTTCATAGACCATAGGTGTCTTTATAGACTTATTGATTAATAGCGCGATCAATACCGACCGTAGAAACTTAAAATTGCCTTAGCGTCTGTATTCCTTTGACAGAAAATTATGGCAGTTAAGTAGTTTGGAATATAGTACCGCTCAAGGAGAGAGCTCTGAACAAATGAGAATCTACTACTTAGAAAAAAGTGACTACGTTAAAACAAAGTTACGTATAAAACTCTACCATTGAACAATTTCTTGAGAAATGATATATTAGTAATTAAGACCCATGCATCACAATCCGGTCATTTCTTACGTACATCGAACGTAATGTCATGATAATACTTCATTTGCTCAGTGTAAAAATAAAATTGACGCACAATGGTTCATCATTAATATAAAACTAGACTGTAACTCAAACATATAGAGCACATAATTCTGTGACAACACTACACAGTGCTAAAGTACTCGGTTTCAAGATTCACATAAAGATTAACATTCTGGCCGGAAAAAGAGCCATACATTACTCGTTTATCACGATTCGTGCAAAAACGTTTTAAAAGAACATCAGAAATGCAATACAAACACACAAAAAGACACAGTTCGATATAACTTTTTATGTAATTTTCCGAGTGCAGCCTTAAACATCACGTGTTAGTAAATACGGGGCGGGATTATTTGTCCACCCTAATGAATGACTTAGTAACTAACAATTTTACTTGTATGTTTATAAAAGACTGCAGTCGTAGTAAACTTGTACCGTGTTATCTCAAGTGTCATCTAGTTAGGTTTGAAAGTAAAAACCATGTGGTTTTATTCATTTTTGTTTGTAATCTCGTTGAGTTTCTCTCGGTGCATGGAACTGCGTAAGTTTTAATTAGTTGCTGAGTGTAAGAGTGCTCGTAGACTTGCAATGCTTGGAGTAGTTTGTACAGCGTGTTTTTATTATCTTGAAGTCACAGTATTTTGTAATTTGAGTAAGAATTAGATTTTTAGCTCCTGTGGTCAAACAATATTCATATTTTTATTTTTCGTTTTATGAGCTCGGATAAATCAGCAACCAAATTCTCGTGCTGCAAAAACACACTGCACGCTGATTACATTATCAAAACATCACATCTCGTACCGTAAAGATCTGTTCAATTTGATAAACGTAATTTTGAACAATTTTTTATAGATGTTTAGTAAAAGTACTTATTTATTTCCACAATATATGTCATACAATTCTAAAGTGCTTTTGTAACATGACTCTCTTCCGTATAAATTGGAATTAAAGATGAATTTACTGCAGTGTATATTCTATTTTTTATTTTATTTAATTTGATACACGGGATCAAAATCATAATTTAGTATTTTAATAAAACAATATTCAACGGTTTTTCGGCAATAGCTTAGACCAAAAAAAACAACACCGATCAGGTTCGTAATTATAGGAAAATGTTTAAGATTCTTTGTTTTGGCTCATAGTTTTACAATACATGACTAAAAGCACAGTTCATTTTAAATTAACAATGTCTTTTCATTACAGCTACTTTCATAAGTGCATGTTCCCGAAATGACCCGAACTTGAACGATTGTGCAACGAAATCGGCGCGAGAGTCACTCCGACAGTTTGCCATGGGTGACCCAAGCAGACAGTTAGAGCCTTTAGACCCGCTGTATGTGGCAGATATGACCATATTTGTGCCTAACGAAAACGGGTTAAAAGTGAGATTTATAGACAACTATTTCAAAGGATTTTCGGACTTACATCTGGAGACTTTGAAGTAAGTAGCTTTTAATGATTGTTCTTAGTAATTGCTTTTTATAACCTTATAAGCAAATATTGTTTAGTAATATGTGTAATTTAAATATACATCAAAAAAGTAATTCATTCATGTTATACCATAGTTCAAACTGATGATAGATGGGGGGTTTACTCAACCTGCGATGTTTTTATTGCAGATCTTATTGTTAAATTCGCAGAATAAATAAACAGTTTTACACCTTCAATTCTTCAACTTCTGATTCGACTGGTATTAAACATTTTATCATTCAATCTGATTTTTATAATCAAATTGCTACTTTGTACAACATAATAATATTCTATTTGTCAAAAAAACTCGAACTTAGCTTCCACAAACCTTTTCCCACACATTATCGTCATATTTTATTCAAAATCCTAACCTAACCACTTCAATTTCGTATTTAATTTTACATTCGATGTCACATGTACAAGAAAATTCGTTTTCGTGTATTGAATTGTGGCTTATCATCAAAGCCTTTTGGCTGTTTTCAAAAGCTTGTTCAGTCACTTACGTCTTTTGATCTAAAGTGGATTCTTTTAACAAGGTCCTATCTTCAATAGATTTAGACCTCACTTACGCTCCTTAATCTCAAACGATCGTTATACCGCAGCGTGCAGACGCTTCTCATAATTGTCAGGAAAAATTACTGTTAATTAGTAATCAGATTTTGAATATTTAAAAGAATTCGCTTTTGTTTTTGTAATTAAGTAAATAAAAATAATATGAAGGTTATTTGATAGAACTGTCTTGCTCTCCTTCGTTTAATTATAATTTCTACTGAAAAAGACTGAGATGAACGAAGTTAAATATAGTGGAGCGCTTTGAAAAAGTTACAAAAGATCGAAAACACAAAATTATATAATTTGTAGAAGTTTTAATGGAAATATTGAACGTCAAAAAAAGTTATGTTATTATTATTTTTGGAGGCCGACGAGCGGCGGTGGATCGGTTTTGGGCCTAAAGCGAAAATTCATATTTTTACTTTACTATTTATAATATTTTCCTTTACATTTCTTATACACGTGTTTATATGTAGTATCTAGGGATAGTTCACATCTTTATATAAATAATAATGAAAAGCGAACTTTGTTTTCCGTCCATCAAATTCCCAAAAAATTGTTTGCTAAGATATAAATTTTATGAAAGCTTGTGTTAAAGCAATAGTCTCAGCGCAGGAGAACCAAACTTTTGTCAATGTGGTTCTAAGATTTCTGTTACATTATTTAGTATGTTATAAAGTGGGCTCATCTCAAATGTCGTTTGTCGCCTTGTATTCATGACGGTGTTCCCCGTTGCAGTAGAAAACGAACATATAAGATAGGTTACAATACAAGAAACAATAAAAGGTTTAAAAACGAGTAAACGCAATATAGTTTAATGTAAAATTTAATTTTACGTGATCATTTTTATATCGCAGAATAGTATGCAGAACCCAAAACCATTCAACCAAACTAGAAAGGCAAATTTCGTTCGCGAACTCTATTCCATAATGAAGTATGCGACTAACGACAACTCGACTTACGGACAATTAGGTTCGGGACCTTTTAATTACGAATAATAATATTATGATGAACGGAGCTTCAAAAGCCAGTAGTGTAATTAGGCAAAGCGATGACTCACTGAACCTAAAAAGGAGTAATGGACTGAAAAACTTTCTAAGAAATTTTGGGCGATTCCCTGACACAAATTCGGATTTAAATTTTCTTTCATAGTCAATTGTTTTATTGTTTCTTTGTTGTTTATGATGCTGCAAAATTTGCAATTTTTAATATATAATAAGAATATTGGATCACGCACTATGTAAGTGTATTGTAACTCATAAGGATGGAAACACAGGTACTCCAGCCTTACCTAAGACCTTCTGAACTAAAGCCATTTTTAAATACTGTAACATTTATTACTGTGTATACAAAGTGATGCATTTAATGGATACATTTCAATCTTAATATAAGGCGTTTAAGTGAGTAGTATACCTGACTGATTAATGATATCATGCACAGATCCGCGTTAAAAGGACGTAAAAATTTAAAGTAAGCGTTATTATGACAAATATTTGCCTGAAAGTTTCTATATTATTGTGATTTAAACGTATCTAAATGTCATTTAATATTTCTTTTTATTTTCAGATTTGATTTAGACAAGAAATTTATAATGGCGGACGCACTAGTAAATCTAGACGTTGCAAACACCTACGATCTTAGTGGAAAGATTCTTATGATGCCTGTGAAATCTGCTGGGGATTCTTCAATTAAACTTAGTAAGTAAATGTAGAAAGTAATTTCTAGATATATAGCATGCTATTAAAATTGGATACGACTTGAACTAGGTAGGCTGTCACACGCTTGATTGAGCTGTTGTGTGTACGCGCTGTGAAGTTTTGTAACAAATTGCGTTCGATACCGAGTTTAAACTGTGATGGCAAATAACTGTCAAACAGTGAACAAAGCCTCATAATTAGAAGCTAAACAAACACGAGCTAATGTTAAAACCCTGGTCTGGTCAAAAATGTTACGTAATCATTCGATTGAAAGTACAATTGTATCGTTTCATAGAATTCTTATATATTAAATCAAATATTTGATTAAAGTAGGTTCATAATAAACACTAAAATATTAATTAAATATTGTAAATAGTGTTTACAAAGTACTTACAACAGAATTACTGTTGTAAGGACTTCGTTGATTTAAAATTAGAAACTGTTACTTAATTTGACAACAAATCCTTATCAGCTCTAATATATTTTTTAAAGATAAGTATCATAAAGGATATATACTTTTTGAATATATCCAATAACTCAATGTGACGTATCCTTGTTATTTCTCTAAAACAAATTTTTTTTAAAGTTCAAGAACACCTTAAAAAATTAAGCATATCATGTACATGTATTCTTGTTTGTTTTCTTTTTCTTATATTTTCTTTTTCATGTTATGTTTACAGAAAACACAATGTTGCACATTAAAATCTGGTACGAGCATATACAGGGTGACGACGGGATGGTTCACTGGAAGATCACTAAACATACCATCAAATACGAAGTAGAAAAAGCCTTCTTCAAACTGGATAATTTACTCAACGATAAAAACATTTGTAAGTATTTGTGAAGAACTTTAAACCATTGACCATACCTTTTAGGTGCACTTAAAGATTCACTTCATTTATTTTATTTTATTTATTAAAAGATATAAAGCCTTTTCAGTTTGACCGGGTTCTGTGTGTAGTAGTACATACAATCAGGAACGGTCACCGTTGGCAGTGGGTTCCATTCCAATCTAGGCGGCATTAATATCTAAGACTTCCTTCCAGTTATATCACATTTTTTCAAGATCTTACTTTACCTTGGTTACAAAGTAATATTAAGTAGATAAAATAAGCTTAATATGTGGTAAATCGATTTCAAAATAATAATTTAACAAATAAATAATCAGATTTTCAAATAATTCAAAATCATTTTGTTTTCGTAAATAAAAAAAGACAAGATTTGAAATAAAACAAAATACATAAAAAATTATCAAAATATAACTCTCAATCCAAAAATGACTGAATAAAATGTACTTGCAACGTTTACCACACAATATCATCAACAGAATAAACAGAACATTGAAACTCTCCATGTAAAGCTGCAATTACTGATGAAAAATGGCAGCAAACTATCACCTTTTAAAATGAAACGGTGTAAACAAGCCCATTCGTCCAGCGTTAGTTGAATGGAAGTATTTGCAATAAAATTTTATGTTTTATTTTCTCGTTGTTTCGTGAACTATCTCAATAAAACCCCGCGACTTATGACGAGAAAATAGTTTTCGAGAAAATCGAATAACATACATATTAGGAGGCTTTTCGAAGTTTACGTCGCTTTTCGTACTTTACGTCGAGTTTATTTTTAGTTTAGGGTGATTTTTAGGGTTTCGAAAGGGTGTTTCGTTTATTACTTATTACGTTTGAACCTTATTAATATTTGAGACCAGAAGAGGTGGCAGTTTTAATTTTTATTTAGACGATTATAAACGTTGCTGGTATTATTTCTGTGAACTTCTCGTAATATTTTACGAAGTGTTTTTTTTATTACAGCCGATCAAATCAATAAACTTCTAAACGATTTATGGAAAGACATTGTAGACGAAGTTGGGCCTTCCATTTGTCAATCCTTAGGCGACGCTGTCATCAAGAATCTGGGAGTTCTGCTGGCACAAGTGCCTTATGACCTACTAATGCCTGCGTGATTTATTTAAGATGTAGCAATAAATTTATAAATTGGTTGTATTGTTTCTATTATTCCATAATTTACTACAAAAATTAGTTATTAGTAGTAATAGTAGTAGTTAATTTAGAAGTAACAAAAAAGTTACGATCCAAAGACGAATCTCATCATAAAAAGCCATCATCCATTGTAATCAATGAACAGAGACAAAATAATAACATTACAGAACTCGTTTTTCGAAGGAATGTTTTGCACTTAACTTTAAAAGGGTTTCTGACCTCTAAACCCTTTCAAAGGGAAAGGTGAAATATCCCCTTTTATCGAATTTAAGCATAACTTCATTTGTTCATGGAAACCCATATTGTCTCTGATGGAGTTTAAAATTTCCGGCCTTTTCATTATTTTAAAAACAGATCTTAGTTAAGTTTTTTAATACACATACGCGTAATATAACATGATATATAGCTCGTATTATTGGATAATTGATTTTATTTTGTTAAGATCTCACCTGGAGGTGTAGGTACCTACTACAATCTTTCGAATTTTTTAAATATCAGATTGATCAAGCCTTTCAACATTTTAAAAATTGTTTGAGATTTTTTGTTTATCTAATATTTTTAGTGTCCATGCTCTAAGGAGTAACATTTTTAGAATAAATTAAATTTTCTGCTTCAAGAGATAATAGTAATAATAAATATTTCTAACAATCACACCACATTATCTAGCCCAAATTAAGTATCATTAAGAACTTGTGTTATGGTATAGATAACGGATAAATAAACTTAAGAAATATTTAAACACACATAGATATTTCTTTTTCATCTATAAATATTATAAATAAACTTAAATAAACATACATACACACCCATGACTAGACAGCAAATATGATTAAATATCTGCTACTACCAGGATTCGAACCTCTGGCACGGAAAGCAAGGGTACTTACCTCCACACCAAACAGGCCGTCATCTCTCCATGAATTATATTAGAATGGTAAGTAAATGGTAAATTGGTAAGTCTAATGCGCAGTGAAGCTAATGGCGCAAAGTTAAAATTCAATTGCCAAAATTATATAATGAGAAAGTGAACAATAAAAATCTTTTATTCGAAATTGTTTAAAAAAGATATAAAATTGTAAAAGATCAATCTGGGCCGTGTTTAAACTATCTTCTAGAATAGTTCTATATAATTAGAGTGTATATAGAAAACATAATACTATTTATATATATATATATATATATATATATATATATATTTTTTTTTATTTTTTTTTATTTTTTTTTTTGAATTACGTGCGCGTAGAAGCTTGAAATTTTTAAATTTGTTCATTAATATATCATCAAATTTATTTCAAATTTAAAAACGTAAAAAATTAAAAGGAGATAGACTTAAATTCAACTATGTGTAGGTTCTTGAGGTACGTTTTTACATTACGTACTTAAGTAATGGATCTGGTACTCACATAAACTCAAATATTATTTTTTTTTTCCCAACATTGACAATTACTTGTTTATATTGACGTTTGTTTGGATCAGTTTGGAAAAACCTGCAAGAACTGGCAAGAAACTTACAGAATTTACAGAGTCTCCTTATGTCTATACAAAGTTATTCTTATCTGCATCCGTTAGCTCGGCAAGTCTCCCTCCCCCCAAGTATCCAAACGACGAACACCCTCAAACGGCACGCGTTCACGAGTTAACGCGGGATCCAGCCATTGCCCTCGTCAACCATTTTAGAGGGAAGTGAGCGACCCGTCACCCGACGCTACCATAAGAAGGCGTACTTTAGTGACAATGAAGCTTTAGATATTGATTGGGACGAAGAACTAAACGAACAAACAGACACATTACACATGTTTTGTTACAAATACTAGTAAAATCTTAGTAAAAGTTTTTATCATCCACATAATCGGATAGTTTATTTATTTTATTTATTTAGTAAAGGAAGACTAAAAGCCAACATCACAATACTACAAATCTATGATAGCAATACTGGGCCAATTATAAGTCCTCACTAATATAAAATAGTACAAATTTACCACACAATTATGTTCTTTAAATCACACTTATATCTACTCCTTAAAAACTATTTACAATTACTACGATAACCTAACATTTCCTTCACTATATAAACCTATTTATTATTAGAAAAACAAAACATTCCTCCACAAACGTGCAGATTATTTTTTTCAAAATTTTCTAAAATATATTGTGAATGGAAAGGAATATTTATTTCTTTAAATTTACTTCTAAGTGACACCCTTGGACCGAGCTGATAGATTGCGCGAACAGCCGTTTTATTTATTTATTTATTAGATCACCAACAAGTTTATAACACATTTGGACAACAGTTTTAACAAAGTATTGCAAGTCGTAGACTCAATTATAGGTGACAACAGAATGCACTGTTATGACAACAATCAAAATATTTAGATATCTTAAGAAGAAATAGTTTTTTTTAACATTACGTTAAATAATAAATGTGTGAGACTTTTACTTATTACCAATTCTCATACCTACTTATACAATTCGTAGATAAACCGTACAAATATACAGAGTCACTCATGTTTTTGAGCAAGGACTAAGGACTTAAACTGATTCACTGAGTTATAGACAATACCAAT
Source organism: Marasmarcha lunaedactyla (assembly GCA_923062675.1). Classification (NCBI taxonomy): domain Eukaryota; kingdom Metazoa; phylum Arthropoda; class Insecta; order Lepidoptera; family Pterophoridae; genus Marasmarcha; species Marasmarcha lunaedactyla. The sequence continues at coordinate 10,535,831 of OV281351.1, forward strand.
ATCAATATGATCAGATTTAAGCACTGAATTATAATAAGAAGCCATTTAGTTTAGGGGAGAAAATGAGCCTAAGTTTGTTTTGGAACTCTAAGGTGTTTTTAAATTGTAACGAGAAATTCGAGGAAATTTAAAAGGAACGTTAATGTTTATCCGTGATAGTAAGTGTGGTCAATGAAGCCATAAAAAAGTTTGTAGAGAAATACCGAGTCTAGCATGTTACGTCGACTTTTTAGGGAGTTCATTTTAAAATAACTCAATCTGTCATTGTAACGAGGTAGCTTTTTTGCTAAATTGTGGTTATACGTTAAGTGCCACAGAAATCTTTTTTGAACACGCTCAAGCTTTTTAATATAAACGTCATAGTGTGGATTCCATACCACGCTACAGTATTCCAATCCACTCCGCACGAAGGCGTTATATAATGTTATTTTTGTTTAACGGTTTTTAAATTCTTTACAGTTTCTTAAGACGAATCCGAGAGTTTTAAAACCTTTCGTGACTATGTTATCTATATGTGTATTAACACGTAATTAAGTATCTAATATAACTCCTAGATCGCGAATATAATTTTTTTTTTTTTTTTTTTTATTAATAATTAGCAGGCGTTTGTCTTCCATCTCACCTGATGGAAAGTGACGAATAATAATTAATAATAATAATAATAATATAATTTAAATTTGTAAGTTTTTCATGCGCAATGGTGTATTCCCTACGAAAGGTTGTCCTGCTGCGAGAAAGGTTTATAACAAAACATTTATTTGTATTTAGAGACATACCATTCTCTTCACACCATTTAGCTTAGTTATCCAAATTACTTTGTAGGAGTAGATTATCGTCTGGCAAGTCAATTTGTTTAAGGATTTTGAGATTCCCAGCAAATTAATAAAATTTAAAATAATCGAAGCATTGGTAAAGGTCATTGATGAAAATGTTTAAGAAGATTTCTTCGAAATTTGAACCCTGAAGAATTCCAGAAAAAGTATGAATAGGGTCCGATTTGTATCCATTCACCACTACCATAGATTTACAATCGTTCAAATAGGATTCACACCGTTTCAGTTTCCGTTTCACTGTAAGTTTCCAGTTATACCGATGGAAGACAATTTCTTGATCAATAGTTTGTGGTTGATTTTATCAAACGCTTTGCTGAAATCGGTGTCAATAAAGTCAACAACTTTTCTTAGGTCTACTGCTCTTGAAAGATCCTCCGTTAGAGAAACTAGGTTTGTGGAAGTTGATCTTGCTTTTACAAAGTCATGCTGATGTGGTGACACCATTTGCCGAAAACGCCAAGTAATTAGAGGCCGTAACAACGCGTCAAGAACCTTAGCAACTTAGAACTTTTCTGCAGAATAAATATAGTATCTATGTCGTCAGCACTCCCCCACAACAGAAACCATATGTCATGAGGTTGTGGAAGTAACCGAAATAGACTAATCGAGCAGTTGTTTCATTTGAAATTTGTCTCATTTTTTTAACAGCATATGCGATTTGTTTGAATTTCAATCAAAAAAATATATACAGTCACCTATTTCATTTAATAACTCTCCGTTGTATTAATAAACCAGCGGTTTCGCGCGGTTTCAAGTGCACAGGTCCTGATCCCGTAGGAATTTCTCAATAAAATATAGCCTATGTTACTCAGGGATAACTTAGCATTGTAATGGTGAAAGAAATTTTGAAATCGATGTAGTATTTTTTGAGTTTATTTGTTACATGCATACAAAAATTAAAAAAATAAACAAATCTTTTCTCTTTATAATATTAGTGTAGATATAGTGTTTTACCAATTATTGTTTCTGCTTGTTTTAGTTTGCATTGGTTTCCGATCAAATACCGGGTTACAAAAAATAAACGTAAACCATCCCAAACCATAATTAATAAGTGCTTTCATGATTGGATTACTTTTTTTAAAAAGGTCACTTCTGCAATAGAACAGCTTGCGATTTGTAACAAAAAGTCACTTTAGGTAGCCTTCCCGCAGTTTGTGGCTTGTTTCTCAGAAACCCCTTCTCGTATTTTTTTAAATATTCATAATTGTCCTTGAAAAAACTATCGAGTTAAGAATGTAAGAATTGCCTTAATACTCTAAAACAGTACAAAGTTACTAAAAAATACGTAAAAAAAAAAAAATTTAATGCTCTTCCTGTAAAGTTGGAAAACCAGCAGAAATTACCCTTTGTTCCAAAAGGTGCGATATGTTGCAGAGACAAGCCTTTTCCCTAAACCATCAACATGTGCACTGGAGTTTGGCCTCTAAGGTTATGACCAGAAATACAGTTGAGTTTACAGGAGTCAGTTCCTGGCCCTTAACTACAATGTTTGTGTTTACCTGTTTGACGTTTGGCAATGTAAACTTAACACTTATTGACTAACTGAAAAAGATACAGAAAGATGCACGAACAAGATGAATGTCGTGCCGAGTTGCCTCAGTTCTGTTCGCATAGTGACAGTCAGATTACGACACAAGCAAGTTTGATTAAATTTATGAGGTTCATGCTGGAGGAACTTGTCACCTTTCAAACTCTAATTTTCTTTAATGAAAGTAACCTCATAATTATGGTTACGTAAAAGAAAAATTTTGAAATTATTTAGATTCAGTAAGTTAACTTGAGATACACGAAAACGTATTCATATAATTATTATAATGTAAAGATAATGGAATAGAAACAGAAATATAACCCTCAAAGTTTGGGCGTTAGCCTGTATCTTAATTACTAAAGTGGTGTAAGTCAAATATTAAAACCATCAAGAAACTACGAAATTTTAGGTAAAGTTCTGCGGTTCGGTTCTCTTTGCATTTTAATTAAAGTTCAAGGAACCAGCTATGAGAAAACCACTAAGCTTTTACAGCGAGTTATTAATATTATTCAAATTAATTAAATTATGAAACACTTTGTTATCTTCTCTATATATAAACCAGCACCATGACAATCTGACAAAAAACGCACAACCTAAACCGTTAGAAATCTGAAATCTGGAGAAAATATTCTTTAAGTACCTGGTAGTAGTATTCTTTAAGAGTAGAACTATAATGAATGGACATTTTACTTTGAAATTTTGCATAAGTGTTTAAAAAAAACAAATGCAATATCAACTGTGGTGTACGGTCGGCAACGCATCATTAGTCAAGATAATGATCATAATAACTAGTAATAAATAAAACACCCACCACGAATGATGTCCGTGGCTGCGGATGCTACTTACTATCAGATGAGTCGCGTGCGCGATTACCGGCAATTAAAATAGTAATAAAAAAAACAGAGTTTATAAAACATAAAAACCCTATTAACAAAATTTACGTGACACACAAGATATTTTCCACATTGAAGCCTTAATTTTTGAGAATATATCAGGTTAAAAATGATGCAATTGATAATTTATGTAAGACCATCTATCACTGTCTAAATATCGTCAATTAATCTCAATCTGAATCGCATATTTATTATATATAATTTTGCATAAGTGTTTAAAAAAAACAAATGCAATATCAACTGTGGTGTACGGTCGGCAACGCATCATTAGTCAAGATAATGATCATAATAACTAGTAATAAATAAAACACCCACCACGAATGATGTCCGTGGCTGCGGATGCTACTTACTATCAGATGAGTCGCGTGCGCGATTACCGGCAATTAAAATAGTAATAAAAAAAACAGAGTTTATAAAACATAAAAACCCTATTAACAAAATTTACGTGACACACAAGATATTTTCCACATTGAAGCCTTAATTTTTGAGAATATATCAGGTTAAAAATGATGCAATTGATAATTTATGTAAGACCATCTATCACTGTCTAAATATCGTCAATTAATCTCAATCTGAATCGCTTTTTCGGTGACAGATAATTTCTGTTTTGTCAAAAGAACGTCCTCTTGAGCTATTTTCGTTTAACTCATTATTCCCTGAGGCTAAAATGTCAAGTTAAATGATGACTCGGTCAATTGCAGCAGTAAAAAATGACTGGAGAATCATACTATAAAATTAGATAGCGGTAGCAAAGCGTTAACAAAAATTTTGCGCGATTGCTGTCAATAGCTAATTGTCAAAAAACCGTATGACCTACCAGCGATAGCAATACGATCATAGCTGATCGCTTTTCCTACGTAATACCGCAGCGGGTTCTGTGGATTAGAGCGTTATATCAATAAAGTATTTAACTTATATACAATTATTATTATAAAGATAAAATATATATTTGTTTGTTTATATATTATCGATAAACTCTAAAACTAAGGAACGACTTTTTAAAATTTATTCTTTATTATAAAGGTACATTATCTAACCTATCAAAAAACAAATGGACGGTGGTCCTAATAGAAAATTGACGTGAAGAGAGTCACGAGGCAACCCAAAATTTACAAAATGATCAATAAACTATATCACTACACATGTTCGTCGTGTATCGTTGCATTACATCCGATTATTGCTTGCTATGATTTTTCACCTAATATAGCTGCACTAGGAAGTTGACAACAAAACACCTAATGGATCGTCGACTACTAGCGGCGTTCAAATTTCGACAGTTTTCACTAAGCAATATGTCATTTTGGACGCGTTGCGGCCGTTCAAGTCAAGACTGGTATGATATTCACGCCATTTCTTTATTATTTATTTATTTATTTTCATTCCATTTTTGGCCGGACGCTTTTAAACGCAGACCCGAAGTCCATTTGTTTGTATACGTAAGTCGATGATTTTATCGCTTTGTCCCTAGATTCTTAGGGAGTTCGGAGTTACGTGCGGATGAAATCGCACACGTTATCTAGTGGAATTTTAACACTCAAAATAAAACAGGGTATTGATCCCACAAATGTGTCACGCAGTTATAAGTATAAGTTACAAGTAATGTGTTTGAGTTAACATCGAATAAATCGTTTTTGTTTATTAATTATTGTGTAAATTTATTTGAACACAGATACTTCAAAAATGTATGTAACATCTTAAAATTTTTAGAAAAACGACAAAAAAATAGATACACAGAAATAAACAACATAAATCTTAAAACGTTTTAACAAAGAAGTAAGTATAACGAAACAATTACGTAAGTATCACAGACAGTAAAGCTGTTCATAAAAGCGGAACACCGGATGCCAGCCACAATATTCAAAAATAGAAAACTTTGCAAGATCCTTTTTCAGTAAACAAAATTATGGGTGCCTCCGTCGGTAATCGCCTTGGTAAGGCCGTCCGCGCGCGGTGCGGAGCGGCCAGGCCAAACATTATGTAATGCTGCCAATTAAGCTTCGTGATGTTTTTAACCAATACATGTGTGTAGATTTTGAGGAGATTGTTTTTTTGAAATGTAATTATTTGATGAAAATCGATTCAGCAGTTCAAAAGTTACTATATTTTATTTGTATACCTATTTTTTATATATAATAAACCAGTACACCGTATACTTTCTACACACCAAGCTTGATGTACTCCAAGCAAGATGTTTCAGCTGTGTTTGTAAATATGCAAATTAATATTGTGTGGCAGCCGTCGCCTCACTTTGGTGTGCGTGTATTTTTGTCAGTCACACAGTTGCCGCACGCGCACTTAAATTGCGCATACAATTATTTAACAGTCTATATAGTACTACAAATGCCATTATGTTTTCTAGCTGATTTTACTGCAGTTTGGATATTATACATACTACAACATTTAATAAATATCGATTTATTTGTATAAAACTTATTATTGTCAAAAAAGTACGCATCTAGACATTCGTAAAGGAGAACTCAGACATCAACTTAGTAGGCCTAACCTAGTAGGCATGTCACTCCATTTCGCTATTTTGATTACCAGTTAAAAAGTAAACTATGTGTGGTATACTTACTTTAAGGATAACGCCTATGTATTCCCTTATAAAAATAAAGATTTCAATTTACAAATCACAACATTTGCCATTCAAATTGTCACTTTACACTTCCATTAGTCGACACACTCTTCCGTCCCGCTTTGTTTGCGTGTAACCGCACCCTAAAAGGGGACCAGAGCAGCTCCATTCTGTCTCAGGTAAAATTACATTTCATTCCCATTATTCCTCTGTTCTCTGGTATAAAGTCGTAATAATTCCGAATTTAGGACATATTCTCTGAATCTACATAAAAGTGCGGATGTTTTGATCATTGATTTTTCATTCTTGTTTTGACATTTATTGTGAATTTTTGTATAGGTATATGGTTCTAGGGAAAATTTAGCTCGTCGTTTTTTGATTTCTCATGTGTGGATGTAATTTCTAATTTTCGTGAAGTATCGTTTAACTCAAAGGTATAATTTCTCATAATAAAAGTAATTAGATCCGAAGTTTTAAACAGTATTGTAATTTTTTTATTAAAAATACGTATTGAATTTAGTTCAGTCAATTTAAAAAACCACAACTAAACGTTTATGTTATTGTATCTTATTATCTACATTATCGTAAACTTTTTAGATATTGCCATCATAAAAACATAGTGCACTGTAACAAAAAATCCACTCCGCCATTGAATTACTCAACTACCACTCAAAACCCTCAAATCCTTAATAAACCAAGCATACGTTATTTAATTTCAAAACAAATGCAGTATGAAATCCCAGCCACAACACGGCACAAGCGTGTAGCATGCAACAATACAGTTTCACTTCCCACAGCTTAAAAGCCTCCAGTTTCTTAAGATTGTTAAAAGCTAGTAAACCCGCATTCAATTTTCCCTTCACAACACACAATGGACTGAAAAGCAAGCATTAACACCAGATTTTAGTAGGAAATGACTCAAGATACAATAATGTAGGCGTCTCGCCCAATTTTATACAGTAATCTACGTAATAATGACGTAAAATTTGGCTACAATTTAATGTTTTTTGATGCTTCAGTCTGAATTATAAAGATGGAACTCTTGGGAGAGATATAATGACTGTTTTTTAAGATTCTGATGGCTTACTGAATGAATGAATAAATTATGTATCTTGACGACATTAAAATGAAATTACCTTGTTTAATAACTAAGAAAAGAATGCACAGGAAGATTTAAGTTGTTTTGATATTATATGTATAAAGTTTATGTATAATTTGTTCTTCTGGCGTTTCATTAAAATTAACCAAGAAATGAAAAGCAGTTTCGAATAAAATTCCAGTAACAAGTATGCTTGCAGCATTTCATAAGAGAATATACATATATAAAGCACCTGCGTTAGACATGTGGAAAGCAAAATATCTTCTTTGTTCTATGAACAAAGCATTGTCTGCAACTTATCCCTGAGCAACTTATCTGTATAAATTCAGGCCCACACAACATTTAATAACATTTATGTAATTATTATAAAGAGAGACATCCTTGAATGTTCAATGTCAAATTTCTATTAAAAATCACAACGGAAAAAATACTCGCGCACCTGTCGCTAATTGACGAATTCTTTTCAGAAAGTTTGTACTCTCCGGATTTTTGAGGATCAACCAAAACGTACGGTGACCTCTAATGAAAATTCGCCCGCTCGTCAATTATAAATGTCAACATTGTTGCTGTCTATATTGTGTAATAGCTACAAATTTATCTTCAGTTAAATTTGCGCGCTGAGCTAAAAGCTTTGAGAATTCAATGAGATTCTTTCTTCTTGCTAAAATCTGTATAATAGCAGGCGCTAAGAAAAAAAGATGAACTTGGGTTTAGATACAGTAAAATGTAAACGATTTTTGTAAAATCGCTTTTTTAGATACAAAACTTTGTTTAAATAATAGTATAATAGAAAATATGATTCACTAGAAGAGTATTAAACGAGTATGTTAACAGTATTAAAAAAGTACTTGCGTAAAAAATCATAAAATAAATCCACAAAAATATAATACGCTATACGGTCCTGCGCGATTTTACTCGCGTGACTGAAGTTTCAGATTTTATAAATTACGTACAAATTAAACACACAAATTATCTAGCTGTACAGTACTCGCATATGTGATATACAACTTTCCTGCACATAGAAGTAGGATAGCTTAAGCAACGCTGGCAGGACTTATTTTTTCGCGAACCCTTTACAAGTCAGAGCAAATGGCCCAGAGGCACAAAACCAATCTTCCTTGCTTAGAAGTCGGTCGTTAAAGACTTGTAAGTACCTACCTACCTATGCTCGGTACACAAGCTATTTCCATGACAAAGTACCACCTTGGGCACAGAAGATTCCTGATTCATTGAAAGCAGTGACGCTTTTAAAGAATGCTTTGGTGCTTTTCTTTCGTTGATAAAGTTTAATTTGAAAAAAAGGTTTGTCGAATTGATATTAAACTTTCTTACAAGAAATGTTTTAATTACTTTCGGCAATTTTGGTTTAAAAGAAATTGAAAACTTTTCGGAATATAGGGTGCATACAATTAGCGAGGTTATCTAGTACGTATTTTGGTTCGAAGTAAGTGATATTTCATCAAGTGTTCTATTTTATTTCGAAGTAATCTAACTTAGTTTTTTTTTATTATTGAAGAAGGATGGAAGAAGGAAGGAAGGAGACGTTTGTCTTCTATCTCACCTGATGGAAAATGACGATGAAGACGAAGGTGTTACACGTCTATCCACAAGATACCTATTCACTCGACGCTTGAAAGAACTAGGACTATAGTTTTCTGGAAAAACAGACGCAGGCAGTTCATTCCACACCTTGGCGACCCGCACCAAAAAGGAACTATCGAAGCGTTTGTTTCGACTTCTTGGGATACCATGAAGGGATGGAAGGTCTGTCTGCGTCTAGTAGTCCGATGCAAGAAGGGTGTGGGTTCAACCTGATCAAAAAGAGCATTCGCGCACTCTCCAAAACGTAATCTGTAGAAGACTGCTAAACTGGCAACTTTCCGACGATGGTCGAGGCTTTGCAGTTTTTTGGTGGTGGGGTCATAGTTGTTAATGATTTTTCGGGCTCTTCGGTCAACTGCGTCCATCGCTTCTAGTTGGTACTTTGCAGAACCATACCAAAGGTGGCTACAGTACTCCATACAAGATCGAACTTGAGCTGTATACAAACTAAGTAGCTGTTCAGGGCTGAAGTACCGTCGGACCTTCGTGATGATTCCCAACTTCTTTGAAGCTGTTTGAGCCATGGACACAATTTTGTTGCCCGAAGTTTACTTGGGACGATATAGTTACGCCCAGAAGCCCTAGGTGGTCGGTTAAGGGTACAGAAACATTTTGGAAAGTGGCCGTTAGGTCGAAATTGCTCTTTTTCGCGGAGAAAAAGATAATTTAAAGATAATAAAGATATTTTTATTTAATTTAATTTAAGATAAGTTAATATATATTTATCGATATAATTTAACTGGATTTAACATTCGAAATATAGATAATATTTTACCTTTACCTGTTGATAATAATTTAGATGTTATTAACAAATGTTTATTTTTACATATTAATCTGCTTTCTAAAGGTTGGCTCGCTGAGCTGTGAATGCCTTATGGCATTAAGTTCTCCTGTATATAGAGTACGTGCAAAGTATAAATAAATAAATTAAATACTATTGAAATTATTTTACTCTTATCGTAATAAAATTAACCCTTGATGTTAAAAATGTTAGTTCATTTTAATTTTAATAGATAGCGCCACCCACCATCATAAGGGGTTCGCATTTATAGTAAAGATTAAAATTTTAATTTTTTAAAGTTTAAAGTTTAAAAGTGTAGTCCAGTATGATGTTATATATAATACCATAAAATAATGTCCCTTAGTTTATAATAACATCCAGATCCCCCTTCCCTAATCGGGTAACGCTTCGATGAAGGCTGCATAGCATTCCCGTGCCACAGCCTTAAAGGCGGATTTTAGACTTTTTAGTGGGTAGGTGCCACTTTGGTGATCCCACATCACCCCGCAGACGGCTGCGAAGGTATGCATGACGCATCTTCCACCTCCCTCCCACGGAGGGCTCCGCTTAGGCGGCCAAAAAAAAACACCCTCATGTGATTAAAAGTGGTACTTCTTAAATTTTGAACAATAATTAGTGAGTACATTAACACTTGATATGAAACACAGTCCGACAATTGGATGACGGCTTTACTCATGTTCAACATTTTGTATGAAATTTTTTTTACATCATATACTATTTTGTTTCGTAATTTTCATTTAGCAGTTAAATCTTTTAATCCCAAAAATACATTCCAATGCACATTTATTATTTTGCAGCAAACCAGTTTGAACATAATGTGAAAACATGCAAAATATTATTTTTTCAATATTTTTATACATTCAACTCAAATCGAAGTGAATTTCGTGCGATGTTTGGATTAAAATCTCCGGGATTTCGACACCAATAGCTTCGGCAGCCGAATTAAAACGCCAGGTGTGATAAAATACGATTAGTAAGCACGGTTTGTGAAATATTTTGCGAGTATTCCTCATTCCGAACTCGTTTTTAGAGTTAAATTGGCGTGATATTTCGTATTTCACTGCGTCATATGTCAGTTTAGTTCGTATTCTGATAAGGACATACCTACATTTGTGTGATAATTATGGATAACTATTTTCGATTCATGGATGTCATGTATGACTTTAATGATAAATTCAAATTCAAAAATTCAAAATTTAAATTTTAGTATTTATTTCTCAACATTGACAATCACTTATTCTTATTGACGTCAAATAAAACATGATTCTACCACAGTTCGAAAAAACCTTCGTGAAGAAGAACTGACCAGAAATTTTACGGGTATATATTTTTTTAAATGAAATGAAAAATGAAATGAAATATTTATTTTTCTCAACATTGACAATTACTTGTTCTTAGTGACGTCAAATAAAACATGATGCTACCACCAGTTCGGAAAAACCTTCGTGAAGAAGAACTGACCAGAAATTTTACGGGTATAATTATATTTTTTTTAATGAAATGAAAAATGAAACAAATATTTATTTTTCTCAACATTGACAATTACTTGTTCTTATTGACGTCAAATATAACATGATTCTACCACCAGTTCGAAAAAACCTTCGTGAACAAGAACTGGCAAGAAACTTCACGGGTATATTTTTTTCAAAATAAATTTACAGAGTCTCTTTATGTCTATACAAAATTATTCTTTTCTGCATCTGTTAGCTCGGCAAGTCTACCTCCCCCCAAGTATCCAAACGACGAACACTCTCAAACGGCACCCGTTCACGAGTTAACGCGGGATCCAGCCATCGCCTTCCTCAACCATATTAGAGATTTTATTATTAGAGTATGAATTAGTATGATCTTTTCAGATTGAAATGAAAAATTACTTAAGCATACCAAGATCCTATAATTTATTACTTTATTAAACTGTTTACAAGTAATTAACAAATATTCCTCCTAGAACTTGATGCAAACGAGCCACCGACCACAGCCACTAGCGAGCTTGCCGGTATGACCGATGTCCGCAACTTCCTACTCAAGCCTCGTATTCAGCAAGTCTACGTTATGCATGAAAAACAATATGAGCTATTGTGATATAGTGGCCAATACCGAAAAGTACTGCAGCCACGAACCCATCCCAGTGCTGAAAAAGAAGCGCTGGCATGCGGTGACCACCAATGGCTGGCCGGTTACTCATGAATCTAATTTAACACAAATAACGAAACTATTGTTATTATTGTAATAATTGTGTTGTGTAATTTATAATTTTATTTGGCACTATATATAAAAGTGTTCTAAATTGGATTGTAAGATATAGTACTTACAGGTTTTTTGTATTTCTTAAAAACACCGTGATTTAATAATTTTCTTATTTCCAATCTGGTACATCCAATATCTATGCTGCCGACATCATTAAAAGCAAAGTATTAAAGTTCTCGATAAAATAATAACAAAGGTTTTTCAACAGCTGATTATGAAGATATTGAGAGCACTATCTATAAGTAGTATTATTATAAAGAGGAAAGATTTGTTTGACTGTATATGTGATCAATAAACTCAGAAACTGCGGTACTGATTTTTAAAATTCTTTGACCTACATACATTATCCGGGAGTATATAATTTATTGTAATAATTATAAGTTCAAATAAAATACAAAATGATATACCTTCTTACATAATTTTTTGGTTCGCATCGCCATAATGTGGACTGAGCTGCCTGCGTCTCTTAAAACGTATTGTCCTAGAACCTTCAAAAGTGTTTAGGCACCCTTTGAATGGGCAAGACCGTCACCTTCATCATCGTTTTTCATCAGGTGAGATGGAAGAAAAATGAAAAATGGAAATCCAACTAACAAAGACATACTTTTTACTGCAGTCTTCTGACTGTATGATGTATTATAGTATTTTAGGAATCTAAAATACTCCTTATAATGTATGGATGTTGGTGAATTTTTAAAGCGATTTCTCGAACAATCATGATCGGTCGGCCAACTAGCGTCGCTACATAAGAAACCTAAACTTTTCAGTATCTTAATAAATCTGGTCTCTCAATTTCGCAAAATATCAAGAACGCTTCATCGGCCATGCTTTTACCGTTGAAATCTCAATTTAAAATTGACTTGAGACGGTCCCAATAATATTTAATCAAAAGCACCGCGACTAAATAGGAGCACTTAACAAGAGTATTGGCAATTAACATGGAGTCTTACTTAATGAAGATCGAACAGTACAGAGCGTCCTTGCTCTAATAAATATCAACTATTAATACTGTATGCTGAGAAGGGCTATATGGTGGCAGGAACTAAATCTGTATACTCCAGAAGCTTCAATTGATTTATGTGGTTAGGTGTTGTGTCTACCTGAGGTCTAATTATCGTGTAACAAAATAAAGGCAAGAATATCGAATCAGTTGTGTATGTTATTTATTTATTTACAATATTTAAGTATTAAGGTTATGAAAATGTCAATTAAATTGTCAAGATTGTATAGTAATTAACATTAAATAGGGGATTTCCAAAATCAAATAGGTTATTACATGTTAGTACTGTTTTATTGTGTATTAGTATTGTCATTTTTAATGGACGAGTGGCGTAAAGGGTTGTTGCTCTGCCGTATACGCCGGAGATCATAGATTCGAGTCCTGGTTGGGCAATTAATTTGTGTGACAAATACAGATGTTTGTTCTCGGATCATGGTTAATAATATTTATTTATCTATATTTAATCAGGGGTCTGGGAACTGGGGAAGTTCGCTGTACGGTCATCTATGACACAAGCTCTGGGAGCCATAGTTGCTGTGTTTGTTTGGCGATTTATTTATTTTATTCATTTATTTCTCTCACACGAGTAACTTCTCCTACCACGGGTAGGTTATCCAACCCCCTGGCGCAATGACAGCTGGTCTAGAGCGTTGCGCTATGGAGATCGCATCATTTAAAATTTTATTTATTTAATACACGTAGAATAAATAATATAAAACGGGTTCAAATATTTAGTATTTTCATAAGCAAATGTCCATAACCCTAACCTTGAAATTTATATAAAACTAATTAGTTAAGTATATTGATGCTCTTTTGCCTCACCTGTAAAAAATCTGACTCTAAAATATCCTTCGAATCCAAAATATCCCAGTCTACGTTTTTTACTCAACCACTTTTTAAACAGGAGCGAATAGACGCACTTGCAAAGCACAACCCTAAAAACCCCGTAAACTATCTCCGTAACAAAATATCAAACAGTTCTCTACATTTATTCTCAAAAGCACCCTGCAATAGTGTGGAAATTACTATTATCTAATAAATCTACTAATTTACTAGATCCCTATCTTAGCAGAATCCGTAAAACGAAAGAAGCGCACTCCGAGGCAGCTAAAGAATTATACCAAGCCTCCTTAAGGCGGAGTCTCGTTAATTAAGAGACAGCTGTTCGGAAAGAAACTCGCAATTAGAGAGTTTGAATGTCGCCGTCTATTAGTCAGAAGATGGTCAGGAGCCTATAGTTTTGTCACGGTAATAGTATTGTTTTGTCTTTTAGCTTTGTTTTTATATTTCTATTTACGTTAAAAAGGAAAGATGTTATCCATCTTATCTTTTTTACGCTCTTCGCCTCATTATTTCGACTGCCATTGACGCAATTATTATATTCAGGATTAATTAAAAAAAAGTATCTTTGTGGAATAAATCATTTTTTTACCAATAACATTGAATATTTTCGGTTACGTGTTAGCAAATTATTTCAATTAAACCTCGAACTAGCAAATGCACTCTGAATAAGGCTGTTATAGGTTAAATTGGAATAAGATGTACACAAAAGCTAATTTTCCTTTTAGAATTGATACAGCTTGATACAGAATTTAATTAAAATAATACCTTCCACTGACGAAATGAATCAAAAGATATGTCAAACTTGCCTATTTTATTCAAGTCCCATTATATAAATGCACTTACTGGCATTTCAGGGAACATATTCTTTAACTGAGATATTCATTTAGTAGAAGAGCACTTTCCATGTTCTAAATGATATATAAATCTTATACGGGCAGCGAAGCAGAACTTTAAATGAAGGTAGCGAGTTGAAGTAGCATTTTTATAATTGTTTAATAATTTTGTTTCTGTAATGTAATTTAGCACTGGTAGTATTATTTTTTATTTTATTTATTAATTTAATATATCCATAAAAGCTAAAATAAAAAGTTAAATCTACAGTGTAAAATAAACCATAACAGAAATAGATTTTTCCTTAGGTTGCCATTCGCTTCGCTCGCATACGTCTAATTCCAATTAGCAACTAACAATAATAAAAAAAATCTATGCATACACACCTAGAACTAATAGGATGATACCAAATAAATCAAGTTTCTTATGTGAAGATCTCGTCTGGAGCGGTACCACAGTTCTTTGAAATGAACCTATTAGAATTGGAGCGCATACAACGGGGTGCACGAGGGCAGCCCCTGTAATTTTCGGTGTGGCCGGACTGGCCACAAAGCACGCAATCGAGAGGAGAGGGAGTTTCGGGAGTGCGATTGCACTCCTTAGTGAAGTGAGGGACCAGGCACTTGACGCACCTGGGTGGTGCGCGGCAGTTGGCCGCCGCGTGCCCGTACAACTGGCACTGATGGCACTGGCCGGGGTGACCGCGGTGATGAGGCATCTCGATTGAGATGCCAGAGAGGCCGCATATGGTGCTGATCTCTTTGAAGATCGTCCTGGACTTGGGAACATTGGCGAGAACCACCAAAGCGAGAGGGTGACGCCTTCCGTACTTGCTGTGCATTTTGTGCACCGCGAGTGCCGGGAAGCCTTGAGACTGCAGATCCTCAAGGAAAGCCTCGTTCGATAATTCAAACGGGACTCCCCTGAGTACCGCTCTGATCTTACGCTCTTCTGACAGAGCATACGTATGATAAGCATATTGCTTATCGGTGAGGAGCTTTGTTAAAGCACGAAAGTCGTCTATCGACGAGACTAAGATTTAAATAGATTCACCCGAGTTGGCTGCTCGGATGTAATGGATTTTGTGCTCATTGCACAATGTCGAAACCTCAGTCCATTTACTCTTTTCCCGAAGGAAAACGGGTGGTGGGACCTTGGCCTTGACAGAAGTTGGGGCCGGAGCGGGTGTTGAAGACACCGGGGCAGCTGACGTTGAAGACGCCGCAGCTGCCCCGGTGTGAGGGTGTGTAGGGACCGGTGTGTAGGGACGGGCGCCAAGGGCGCTGGGTCTTGTTTCGAGCGCTTCTTAGAGCGCTTCTTAATAAGGGTGAAAGAGGGAGGCTCATCAGGGCCAGTTGGGGTGGCATCCGAGGATGACTCGTTCGCGGGTGCGCGCTTGCGGCGTGGAGGGGCGTCTACTTCGCACTCCATGTCACTGGAGGAAGGGGACGCGGGAGGGCCTAAGACCTGAGGGGTCTGGGGGACTGGGGTGGCCTGAGGGGCCGTTGAGGGAATTAACGCCATGATATGCGGGATGAGAGAGTCCAAGAAACGATACTTATCAGCATTTATAGACATGCCTTCAGCACCGGTACTATCAAGTAACTTCCTCATAAACTCATCAGAGCTTAGAGAAGCCATTGCGGAGGGGTTGGGGAGGGACAATATATGAACCTAACAACGATGACTAACTTCCTAAAACCACCCTACACGCAGTAGGGCGGTTGAGAACGACGCGGATAACTTACTCGAACACGGAACTTGAAGTCCTGGAACGACGAAACCCCGTCGACGAAGCTCACGTTCCACGATGTACGGTTAAAACCCACTTTCCGCCGTGAAAACGGCGTTAGAAACTTATTAGAAGTACGGTTAACGAGCCACTGTCCACCGTGAAAACGGCGTTAGAAACTTAATACGGTATACAACTATGAAATTATATATTACGACAACAACCAGTGAAATTTGGAAAAAAAAATACCGAATTATTTTGCTCCCCGACTTGCAAGCAGGACAAAATATTTTATTTCCGTATAATTTCGTTTTTTCTTATGTCGGGTCGTATATTGTCGGTTCGGCTTGTGTAGTTTTTCTCAAGCAAAATCAGGCAACTGGGAACAAGATTTTTGAGGGTCAAGGAGCTTGTCATCTATCATCAGCTATTTTACTTTAATCAACATAATCTCAGAGCCGTGCTCGTTTTATGTCTTCTGAGTGTTAAGAGTATAAAAAAATGCAATTGAAAAACTTAAACACTATCTATATTCTACTATTATTTTACTATAATCATACTATACTAGCATTTTTTTACATGAGAACGCGATTCTAATCATTAATTTAAGAAAACTCTATATATAAAAAATTTACAAAAATCTGTGCAACTGAACTTGTATAAAAAAAAGCCTATTAATTAGCCTTAATTCCCGGGGCATCAATAAAAATTTATCTTATTTTGAGTTTAATATTGAAATACAATACAAAAGGAGAAAGAGAAAAAGCATGTTTTAATATGAAGTGTACCTACCATTTTGCTTAGAATAATCTTTTTATATATTATTGAAGCTTATTATGGTATTTGAACCTTTTGAAAAAAAACGGCCTCTGCAAACAAAGGTTATAAGTTGTTGAAGAATGTGTCAGTGTTAAAAATTTTACCAACGGGTTCTTTGTTTATCTAAAAATGACTGTCATTTTTAAACATATTAAAGTTTTGTTTTTCTAGGAACATAATATATTAATTTTATAGCAAGTAACTTATGCTGGTACGATTCAGATAAATAGAACAACGTGAGCAAAAACCTGGGTGAAAAATATTACGATGTAACCAAGGTTTGAAATTACAAACAAATGCAAGCGAAACAGAAATACTCGTATATCATAAACAAAATCATGATATCTACTTTTCAAATAACATCATAATATTTCGTCTCACTTTATTAACGACGACGCTGTTCTCCAAGTCACTGGGTATAAATCCCCACGGCACAATAACTTTGCTATGTTGTTTAATGATGTATTGAAGTGTGGAGAAGTTTATTCTGTTTTAATAATGATAGACCAAATGATTTTCTTATTTCAATTTACAGTTACCGGTGTCGAGACTTTTAGATTTTGTATCCTAGTACCTAGTATTTTATAATCTTTCCAATTGGACCCTATAAACCCTATAATCTAATATTTTTCCGTAACATGACCTACTTAATGATAACTTTTGTGGAGTTTGAAATGTAAAAGACCCATAAAAATACTTACCTACTCGCGTCTAAATAGATGTAGAATAATGGGAAATCCCTTTTCAGTGAAGGAAAAAAGTATCATATTTTTTTAATAAGAGAAAACGAGTAAGTTCTGTATAAAAAATCTACTTTACTAAGCGTCACATTCATGTGACAGTTTAATTGCATACCTGCTAAGTGATGTATACAGATTTGAGATCTTTTTTCCCATTCTTTCTCTTGGTCTACCTAGAATACTCAGTAACCGTAGTTAAAATATGTACGTTTTCAAACCCAGATTCTCATAGTTACTGCTGTATTTAGGATTTTACCAATAATAAAGTAAAATGCATTATTTCTGCGTGTCTATTGTGAGTGAGTAATAGAAAACGTGTCTTTTTGGCTTTAGCTGTAACTTCAACACTGATTTGTCGTAGTTATGAGCAGAGTTGTGTGTGTTGTGTTCTGTGGTAGTGACAATACCCAAAACATTTATTACGTCGCATTTTAAGATAACGTTGAATATGTAAGACAGAGTTACTACCATTTACTTGGCTTTAATTGCTTATTAAACTTGTGTAAAAATTTAAATATAAAAATATGTTTTGTAACTTCAGTATATTCTTGTGAGCCCAGCTCTGATAGATACGTCGCAAACAAATGGGAGAAACAATAAATTGAAACTCTATTAGAGTACAAATCAAGTTCGCGAGTGATTCAACGGTAACAAGTTGAAAAGTATAGCGATTTTTTGTATTCTGGGCGAGTTTCAGGTTGAAGATTATTACGACCAGTTGTTACATGTTGAGTGACAATTTATTTGTTGAAATAATGAGCTTATATACTACATATAAACATGTGAAATACAATAATATTTAATCATCTCATGATCTTACTTTTATCACGTATGTTCCTAAATGGATAAACTGATTCTCGGTAAATCACGTCTGGGGACGCCACAGATACTCCCCCGTTAAAAAAATAATGTCAACACAAAAATGACAATTCAACATTCTTACTCTAAAATTAAATACTAAATAACAATTAAGGCTATATTATGCTGGCGCAAACAAATCTGACTGGTTATTTACGTAGACTACGTGATCGTGATAAGTCATATTTTCTCTCGCTGCATGCTTTAAAATTATTTGAGCTATCGTCAGTATCTGCAAAAAATGCTGGTTTAGCACGGGCAATAAAAATAAACGATTGCTTTCTCTTCAGTTGGAGAGATTCCTTGGTTCGTTATATGATAACCTAAGAAATCGAGTCCAGTCTTGAGAAATTCGCATTTTTCTAAGTTAGCTGTCATTCCATGCTCATGCAGGCGTTTTAAAATTATTTCCAGGTGTTGTATATGTTCTTCTTTTGCGCTCTTATATTTTTCTGGCGGTAACGGCCTCGCGCACGCTGATACGGGCGCTCCTATTGATGTTGCACTTGACACTTGAAGTTGAGTATATTGGTAGCTGGCTTAGTTATATCTTTGTATTTTTCCAGTTATATTGTTATGCTAATTTCTTGTAAAATAGTTTCAACGCTAGGTTGACTTGCTCTGATAATTGTTGCAGGCGTTGTCAGCTCAGTAGCTTTCTTAGTAAGCTTTCTTGTGAAATAGTTTCAACGCTAGGTTGATTTGCTCTGATAATTGTTGCAGGCGTTGTCGGCTCAGTAACTTTCTCAGTAAGCTTTCTGCCGTCTAAATCGACGAGTAATTTGTGGTATTGTAAAAATTAGCACCAAGTGTGGACGTGTTGACGTCATAATAACAAAATTCCATCTAAATTGGCGACTTAGTCCTATATTAAGGTTTTCGGTATTTCGCCGTATGTTCTAATTAGGCTACCATTCGCGGCGTGTACTCTGTGTCTTGTAACATGCTTGTGTTTGAATGAGTTTCTTCTCATTAATATATTTGCCCCGGTGTCGACTAAAAACCTATTGCCACTTTGTCGGTCGGCTAAGATAAGGCGGTCGTAGAGGTGAATAGCACAAAGTTCCGCCCTGGTTCGTGCTAATTTGTAGTTTCCCTGATACTTCCGTTGCTTGATCTGGTTTTCCCAGGCACATGGTGGTTGCCATTTATATGCATTTCTTTGAATCGCCTATGACACTGACATAGATCTAAATTACGATACCTTGATGCACTTCTTGACCTTGATCTTGAAACGGAATTTACTGCGTCGATACTTTTCGTTTTCGTCGCGTAGTGCAGCGATTTCAATTTTCATCTGTGTCAGCTGGTTTGTAAGGCTAGTGTCCTCGTTAACTTAATTACTTGCAGAATTCGCCTTTGAGTTGTTCTCTTCTGGAGGAGTAACATAGACGTCACTGACTTCGCGTATTACATCCTTCGAAAAATTTGCGATTGTAGTCATCTCCTTGTTTCTGGGCGGCGACTATAGCTTCAAACTGGGTAAACCATAATTTTGGTTGGTCTTGCCAGAAGCGTCGTATATGTTCTGAATGCTTATAGCGGCAACTTCAGGTTCCGATGTAACAGCTTTGACTGGAGCACGTAGAGCCATTTTCCTGTATTTCAGACGGGTCCTCAACTTCTTGTGACGGATGCGTGCCTAGTGTCAGGGTGCGTGACTAGCGTCGGGTTCACCAGTTATTACGACCAGGAAAAGGCTTGTTAATTAAGACACGGTTACATGTTGAGTGACAATTTATTTGTTGAAATAATGAGCTTATATACTAGATATAAACATGTGAAATATTTAATCATCTCATGATCTTACTTTTATCACGTATGTTCCTAAATGGAAAAACTGATTTTCTGTAAGTCACGTCTGGGGACGCCACAAAGATTAAATTAAAATTGCCAGTTCTTCTTCGCGAAGGTTTTTTCGAATTGGTGGTAGAATCATGTTTTGTTTGACGTCAATAAGAACAGGTAATTGTCAATGTTGAGAAATAAATATTTCATTTCATTTAATTTCATTTCATTTGATTCCAAAATATAAGCGCTTATGAGTGTTATCTAGAAAAAATGTCTCGTAAAATATGTATTTAAATTATGTAAAGCATTCTTAGTTTGAATGACTTTTGTAGTGAAATGATAGTTGAATTCTTTAAAAAATATATTATTTTAATTCTATCGGGTTACGAGTTGGTAAACTTTCCATGTCATTTTAAAGTATTAAAATGTAGGTTAAAACCGCATACTTTATCAATATAAAGCATTTTGAGTGCCTGTGGCAGACATATTTATTTTCGTTCCTCCTTTACATTCAATTACAAAAGAAGACCGTACTGGACCGTCAAGTGGTGTTATTTATATGTAAAATTATAATATTCGTAAAATATTTAATCATAATTTAAATTTTCAGGAAGCCCGGCGTGCATGAAAGCCTTTCTAAACTGAAAGTATCGAAGCAATGAAGCAAGTATCTAAGTTATGAAGCAAAAGTACAGAAAAAAAAACATTAATACATGCGTTAAACTTTGGCCTGCATGAGCATATAGAAGACACGTATTAAAATTAAAATTTAAAAAATCCACTACACAGTCCATCATTGTTACGAAATCGTATACCAAAAGGTATACGATCCACAAGGTATCATTTAGTAACGAATTTTTTAAATTGGAAGTGTTAATGACAATTTTTTATCATTCATTATTCCCTACTAAGGCGAGGAGTTCACTATTTTCTGTTATCCAAGTGAAACTATAAATTTTAATTTTTAAGTAATAAGGCAACTCTAAAAGCTTTGTCTGACCAATCAAATTGTATGATCTGCCAAAACGTACTACAAGTAAAACTCTCGATTCAATAAAACTGGCGAATCACATATGAGGAGATTCAGCACAATTTGCAGATTGGATCGAGAAGTGTTTATGATATTCTACACAACCAACCATCTTTGCGAAAGCAGGATTTTTTCGCGCTAGGTACGCCACAACCTCACCGTAGCTCAGAAACAGACGCGGTGGAATAGTGCCATGATATGATTGATACATTCAAAGAAGGTTCTTTCCACTATGTTTACGATATCATAACAGATGATGAATCATCGATTTATCAACTTATTATGGCTGTTTAAAAACAAACCAACGCCTACAAAGAAACGACCGAGAAGCGCCAGTAAAATTTTGATCGCCTGCTTTTTCTTCTTAATGGGGTACTTAAGTAGTAACAATACCCTTAAGAAACCAAAGTAGCATCAATACAGAATGGTACAACAATACCAAATGCTTGCTAGAAGTTTTTGCTGCTGCGAGCAACAAGCAACGGAACACGAGAATCCGAGGCCTTTTGCTCCACCAGGACAACGCGCTCGCGCACTCGCAATCAAGACAAGGGACTTTCAAAACACCACACCTGTAAAAGGATAGTGTTAAGGAACCACCTTACAGTCCTGATTTGGCTCCGTGCGACTTCTTTTTGTTACCTAAAATTAAAAACCAGCTTAAGGTTATACAGTTTTCATCGCCAGAAGATGCGCTCACTGCGTTCGCAAAGGCCGTTGAGAAAGTACCTGTTGCAGACTGGAAAATGTGCTTCGAAAATTTTTTCACTAACATGAAGGTATTTATAGACGCTGGTGGAGAGTTTTTTGAAAAGATGTTATAAAAAAAATTTAACCTATGGATAGCACATTTTTTTCTCAAAAGTTTTTTTGTGTGTCCCACGTTATCACATTCTAAATAAAGTAAAAATAGGTAAAAACTAAAAGAGCGTTGATTATAGAAAATTTTGCTACAGTTGGTTTGTGTAGACAAATCTCGAAAATAAGACAATATTTTAATATAAAATGAATAACGTAACAGTACATTTTCATAGAAATATATTCATACTTTATTCCAATGTTTTCCCATTGAGAATACCCAAAGATAGGGATAAAATAGGCAGTTTCTGTTTGTAAAGACACTTAAAAAGGTCACATATATATAATTGCTGCTATTCCACGATGTCTTCAAACACACGGTTTCGTATTTAAATAAATTTATGGTAATAGTCCTTCTAGAAAAGTCCTCATCTCTAATAATATTTTATTGAAACCACAGTGGTGTTACTTTATTGCCATAAACAAAGTTGTTTATAAAATACCAAAACAAAATACGAGTATATCGTTCTACACTAAAGAGACAAACAATGAAACTTTATAAGAACAATAGCAAGCAAAACCTCTTGTGCTATGATGAATACAAAACAAATACAAAAATACAGCAACTGTCGACTCTATTGCAAAGGTCGCAATGTGCAAAATAAAAAACACACCAAAAGCAAGCGACATTTCGGAATGTGTGTTTTTGTCATGATGCTTTTGACTGGGATTCGAGGAGATATTTTAAAATTCAATATTGACTTTCGAAATCCTTTTAGGTCTGAGTTTAATAAAAAAAGTAATAAATACTAAAGAAGTTTCACATTTCGTATCAGACTTTATAGTCAAAAGATTTAAATAATATTTCTTAGATACACGTAGCTTTTTGAAATGTTTGCCATATTTGTTTTTGTATTATTGTTTTTACTTAGACTGTCGTAAACAAAATATAGCTTGAATAAAGCTTTTGGGATTTGGGATTGTAATACCTCATTCAAAAGCTAGTACAACGCAAATGTTTTTAAAATGATCGAAACGAAACTTTTATAGGTGAATTTTTGTTATAAAATCACTCTTTTGTGATTAGATTAGATTACTGAGAAGAAATCGTGAATTTTTAAATATTTTCGAGCACAGCGCCTAAGTTTATGTTAATTACGTCCATCTAATTATATAATGTATTTATGGGAATGTTTTTATTGCAAAACCAATAAAAATTATTTCAAAAAGATTATATTTATATTTATATTTCAATAATTTTTGTTAAATGACTCTTATATTATGAGATTTGAAATATCTTGGAAACGGTTAACTTTTGGATAATACATTAAGTAGTAAAATCAACTAGACTTTACCTTTTCTATATCCCCCTGTAATATCCGCCAAAAATAACAAGTCACCCTGTATAAAACAAATGTACTTGATGCTCGAATTTGTTTGCTGTATACATGTGCACGTATACTGGTGAAAGATTGGAATATGCACGTTGGACTGACATAGTTTTCAGTCTGAAACAAACCTAAATAAGAGAAGAGAATTGTGCTTTGAGATAGATAAAATTAAGTAACTTAGACTTAAATTCGAAACAATATAGGCACTTCAAGAATAAAAAATATTTACTAAAGTATATTCGAAAACATTAATTATTGTGGTTATTCGTTTGATTTCACTCACAACTCATCATGGTGATTTGAATTTATAGGTAAGCTTTACAATTGAGTATTTTAATGCTGGTTAAGCATAGTTTTTAGCTTTATATAAAATCAATCCCAAGAAAATGAATGATTATGAGCATCCTTTGATATTTATTCACACTCAAAACTCCAATTACTTGTGAGTCGTCCGCATCAGGCCACTTTTATAAAATCCACTAAATACTGTGTCGTTCGTATTTTTTTTGTATTGTATTGGCTCCTTAGCCCAGAATAGGCTCGTAAATCTTGTAAGCTCAATTGAAACGTTGCCAACGTGGATGTCAAGTGTTATTCGTATAGGTTTCTGCTAGATTCCTTGGGGCCTGAGTTGTCCGTGGCATATTATATAGTCATTGGGAATGTTGCGCAAAGTTTAAATTGACATATTTCACCCAACCGTAGTATATTCGAAGTATATTTCCAAAGCCATTATAATATTAAATTCTGTGTCCGAATGTTGTAGATTAGAAAATGAATGTTTTTGTAAGTACCAGCTAAACGAAACAACAAAAAGGGAAAATGAATTAATTTAAGGAGGAGGCGAATCGAAGGAGTTTATGACGAAGATCATTAATCACCTATCGTTGTGCTTGTGCCTCACTTGGGGATAATTTTTGATATGTGTGTTTAAATTTTAAAACTAAGGACACTATGAAGAAAATATAAATCTTTTTAAATTCATACATGGTTAACAACAGATATAATTTGTTAATAAAGCACTCAATCCCAAGTTTAATTAAAAGGTTTTATGGATTATTGCGGTGGTTGCTTTCAAAATATATAATTATTTGAAACCATTTCAAAGTAGTGTGTATTTCAATTAGATCTTTTCAAAGCTCATACAACCTTATATCACAATGGTCAAAAACTTGTTAATCCTAAGACACTATTTAAATGTACAACCTAAACTAAAATATCAGTCCCTTGTATCTATTCAAACTGTTCAAGTCTGCGTCTCAACTTATTTTCAAGCACATTTTCCAGTCTGCAGCAGGTACATCCTCAACGGCCTTCTCGAACGCAATGAGCGCATCTTCTGGCGATGAAAACTACCCTGAAAAAGCACAGCGTGAAAAAATCCTCCTTACGCAGAAGGTTGTGTAGAATATCATAAACACTTCCCGATCCAATCGGCAGATCTTACTGATACTCCTCGTATGTGATGCGCCGGTTTTGTTGAATGTAATTTTTCACTTCTAGTACGTTTTCTTCCATAACAGCTTAACTTCCATTCCAAAGGACGATCACTTAATTCATAATCTTTAAATTTAAGCAACCCACTTAAACTCGTTATACCAGCGGTATTCAGTTGCTTTGGAAGGCCTTGGTCATAAAAGCTAATAGAAGTCGATTAAATGATTCATCAGGTTTCACGTTAGACTTGAAGACGAAAAAATCATTGCACGAAAATGTACCCGATGTAGATCTATTTTTCTATAACACACAATAGTTTCATAATGCTGATCAAAACATTAAGAGAGAAATTTAAATTTGGATACTATATTTTTGCTTTTAAATAATCGAAATTTCAAAATGATAACTCGCAAACGTTCCCTACATACTCGTACAAATGTTTTTTTTTTTTTCCTGAGGGTTGTTATTAATCCAAAGTCTTAAAATAAACGAGTGTTTACAAAGCTTTTTTGTAGTAAGAACGATAAAGCTTTGACGGTATTACGTTGGATTCGCACGCAACTGTATTATACCTTTCACCAAAACCCAAAAAGGCACGAGCCAACAAAGACATGCAATATTCCTAACTTCAACAATAATACAAACGAATATCATCAAAATTAGTTAACATAACAGAATATCAGAAAGAAGTCGGAGTTTTCTACAGGCACCATTACTCTTCGGAACAAATGACTTGCGACCACGCTCGCTAATGGCGCTGAGAGGCGACTGCAAATACTCTGTGACAATTATTGTGATATAAATATGTTTTAAAGGGAGATCGTAGAGTACTCAGTATCAGTTATGGTGTCTAGTTCGTATGGTTGACAAATGAACACTCATTTTCATATTAGAGAGTTGCAAGCACGAAGTGCTATGAAAGGATAGAGTGTAAAAAGAGATGTTCGTTAACTTTTACTTAGATAAAAATGATTAATAGATATTATGAATGCTTTTCAGTTTGTTTTGGTTTTTTTTTTTTTTTTTGTTCCCCTCCGCGGGAAGGGCAGGAGGATAAAAATGCCCTGACGCATACTCTGGCGCGATTCCAAAGTTATGTGGGACTCGTCCCGACGCCTACCAGGACCATACCCACTAAAAACCCCCTGTCGGCTCGTGCATTTTTGCCACTCAGCCTTCATCTGAGCGACGGCCAATTGGAGAAAGAGGCCGCGCTAGCGGGGCCCAGAAGGGGTCACCCGCTGGGATTACATAGCACTGAAGGTGCTCAAAGCACTGAAGGTGAATACATAGCACTTAAGGTGCTCAAAATGAAAATCAATAATTAAAACAAAAATTAAAAAATTGCAAAATAAAATTGAGTTAATTCGCATTTACGTTAGAATTAGGATTTACGTTAGAATTAGAATTTACGTTAGAATTAGAATTTGCGGCCAGAAGGGCCTCGAGATCGCGTGACAGTCTGGTGGATGAGTACGCTTGCGCATTTCTAGGCCTAGCGACTTTGAACTTCGAGTCTAACACAGGAGTAGTATATGAGACTGAATCACGAACTAGAGGATTGGGGTGGGTTTCGGAGCGTTTGAAAAACGCTTCAGAGAGTGTTTTGAGATGTTGTTGTACTGTAGGCAGTTCAAGATCTCTATGCAAGTCCGCGTTACGCACGTACCACGGTGCGTTTGTGGCCCGGCGGCAAAAGAGGTTTTGAACTACCTGCAGTTTGTGCAGGAGGGAGGGTTTGGCGTGGGCAAAGATTGGCGAGGCATACGTCATGACGGGTCTAACGCAGACCTTGTAAAGTGTACGTTTGTTTCTGAAGGACATTTTACTTTTTCTACCTAACATGCTATTTAGGCGGACTAAATAGTGACGAGCGAGTTTCGAAACTCTTTCGACGTGTGGCTTGAAAGAAAGCGTCGGATCTAATGTGACGCCTAAGTATTTAGTACTGCGCTTCCAGGGGATGGGAATGCCTAACATTCGAACGTGGGGATCGCCATCGGGGCTTAGTCGCAAAGAAAAATCGCACTTCGAAAGCACTCAGACGGAGTAGAAAAACCTTGAAAACCGTAGCACGGAACCAACACGCTAGACTGTGACGTCAGTAGACTGAGCGCCACGGAATGGCGGGAAGGGACCGATCAACGGAGAACTGGGTCTTGCACGTCCGCACCGCGTGGCGATCGGAGCGAGAATGTTTGTTTTGGAACTAAAATGTTATTTATATACCTTCTTCTCCCTTAATAGAAACAATGTTGAATATTATTAAGGCAACATCAGTGTTCTAAGGATATATCTCGTTCTTTGACGTGTAAAATAACTAGTTTATTAGAGAAAAATTTTACTTGAACTTAGTTGAACTATCTGCACTGTAATACAATTTTGACCAAATCCTTATATATGTAGGTATATTCAGAAAGTTGCAAAACTTTTTATTACTTTATCGTTTTAACAGCATAAAACCAACTGTTCTTAATTAATTTTAGGACAGAAATAATCAAAATAGTTTAAAATTGACTATGGTTTAGTTTTTGGCTTTTTCAATAAACTTATTCGATGAGACAAGATGGATGTATTTAAAAATGTGTTTTGTGTTATGAGGTTAGACTGCAATAATTTAAAAAGCTTCTCATTTATTACCTGCCTTTTAAAAAATTCTACAAATGATTTTTTGAACTTCATTATTATGGTAAATAATAAATGGTGTGAAATGTTATGCGTGGATTTGTGGACTCCGTCATTGTTTGGCGTCATCTTCTGCTAATTAAGGATGTGCGCCGAGAAAATATAAATATAATAAAAATAGCCTTTTTACTAAGGATTAAAATTTGGTACAAGAATGGCTGAACTTCATCAGTTTGACCATAACAGAAACAGAAACAGCAAACATAACAGAAAATACGATTGTTCATCATTATAATATAATTCCCTCTCAGTATCAAAACTGGATTATATAATTCAGAATTATTACCACAAACGAGATGACGATACGAGAACCTGATTTTATCTAGTTCCTCAAATAAGACCATTGTCATGCCATTTTGGATATTATGAACATTCTAAACTTATCAACCATCAACGATCAAACAAAACACCGTCATAACCTAAAATTAAATATGTTACCTGAATTATATCTCGCTTCTCTTCTTTTTGAAGTCATAAAAATGCAGCAGCCTACCTACCTTTCCCAAAAACCTAACTAGTGTTCTGAGCAGTGACTAAATAAATAAATAAATATTTCTAACAACCACACCTCATTATCTAGCCCAAATTAAGAGTCATTAAAAATATTTATCATTAGCGGATATTTTTTTTCATATATAAATATTACGAATATACTTAAATAAATGTACATACACATCCATGACTAGAAAGTAAATATAATAAAATATCTGCCCCCACCATGACTAAGAACGTTTTTTTTTTGTTCCCCTACACGGTAAGGGCAGGAGGATAAAAAATGCTTTGACGCATACACTGGCGCGCGCGACCCAGGTTATGTGGGACTCGTTCCGACGCCTACCAGAACCACTACCCACTAAAAAACCCACGTGCAATTTTTTTGCCACTCAGCCTTCATCTGAGCGACGGCCAATTGGAGAAAGAGGCCGCGCTAGCGGGGCCCATAAGGGGTCATCCGCTGGGATTTACATAGCACTGAAGGTGAATACATAGCACTGAAGGTGCTCAAAATGAAAAGTAAATAATTGAAAACATAAATAATTTAAAAATAAAATTGCATTAATTCGGATTTACGTTAGAATTAGAGTTAACGTTAGAATTAGAATTTGCGGCCTGAAGGGCTTCGAGATCTAAAGTTAATTGCGTGGCTTCGCCAGTGTGCGCGTTTCTCGGTCTAGTGACTTTGAATTTCGAATGTAAGACAGGAGCAGTATATGAGACTGAATCTCGAACAAGATGATTGGGATGGGTTTCGGCGCGTTTGAAGAACGATTCTGAGAGTGTTTTGAGGTGCTGTTGCACTGTAGGTAGTTCAAGATCTCTGTGCAGGTCCGCGTTACGCACGTACCAAGGTGCGTTTGTGGCCCTGCGGCAGAAAAGATTTTGAACCACCTGCAGCTTATACAGGACGGAGGGTTTGGCGTGGGCAAAGACTGGCGAAGTATATGACATGACGGGTCTAACGCAGACCTTATAAAGCGTACGTTTATTTCTGAAAGATATTTTACTTTTTCTTCCTATCATACTATATAGGCGGCTTAAGTAAAAACGCGCGAGTTTCGTAATTCTATCGATGTGTGGCTTGAAAGAAAGCGTCTGATCTAAGGTGACGCCTAAGTATTTAATACTGCGCTTCAAGGGGATGGGAATACCTAACATTTGAATGTGGGGATCGTTTTAGCGATTACGGAGTTTGTGGTCGAATTGAATAGCAGAACTCTTTTCTGGGTTGACATCGATACGCCATTTTTGAAACCAAACACCGAGGGCGTTTACGGCCTTTTGGAGTCTGGTGATGTTATACGGGACCGAGTGACCTTTAGTGTAAAGTGCGGTGTCGTCTGCAAAGAGGGCGAGTTCGACGCCTTTCGGCGGGATGGGGATGTCGTTAGTTTACACAGTGTACAGCAGAGGGGCGAGGACTGAGCCTTGCGGGACTCCAGCGAGGACGAGGGGCGGAGAGCGTGCCTTCATGTTTGAATCGAAACGTACGGTCTTTGAAAATCGACGCTATTAACTTGACTAGGCGATCCGGTAAGCCTATTTTGTAGAGTTTAAAAACGAGACCGCTGTGCCAGACTTTGTCGAAAGCCTTGGCTACGTCAAAGAGAACTGCGACTGTTTTATTACGACGCGGATAGAATCCTTCGAGTATGTACTCGACGATTCGAAGGACTTGCTGAGGGCAGGAGTGCTTAGCGCGAAAGCCAAACTGGTGGGGAATAATGAGAGGATCGCCATCCGTTGGAAACAGATGGTTCCGCATTCGAGAGAGTATGACTCTTTCAAGAAGTTTAGACATTGCCTTAAGGAGGCTGATGGGTCTGTGATTAGCCGGGACATTTAGAGGTTTACCCGGCTTGGGAATGCCTATGACTGTCGCTTCTTTCCAGGCTTTTGGAAAGTAGCTATGGTCGAAGCAGGCATTGAAGATGATAGCTAACAAGGTAAGCACCTGCTGGGGCAGGTGCTTAAGTGCGTGATTGGAAATTCCATCCGCACCCGGAGCCTTTTTGGAATTTTGACTTCTAATGAGAAACAAGATTTCATCATTAGAGACTGTGACGGGGTCGTCGGTGATGGGGAGAGATTCTATCCGGAGACTTCGTCTTCCACCGCCTGAATGTGGGAGGGATCCGCGGGTTGCGTGCTGGGCGAACATTGTGCCGCTATGCTGTCGGCGAAGCATTCTGCTTGCTCTTTGGCTTCAAAGGCAATAGTGCCGTCGGGACGAGTGAGAGGAGGAACGTGAGAGGCAGTGTTTACGCGTAAGGCTCGGGCCATTCGATAATACGCTTGGTGGGACGGGGAGATATTTTCCATGCGATCGTTAAACTGAGCGTCTCGGAGTTCCGCGAGGCACGACCTTACTTTACGTTGAAGCTGATTCGCAGCTGTTCTGTATGCCGGCGTGGGATATTTCTTGGCTCTCCGGAGAGCCGCGTTCTTGGCTTTAATGAGATTGCTAACGGCTAGGGGAAGCGTGTGTTTGCCTTGCTTAGCAACCTTTTCGTTATAGCTGATGGCTGAGTTAATAGCATCAGTGAGAGTGTTGACTAATAAATCTTTTTTATCCAGACTATCTAATTGGTCGGGCAAAATCGCGAGCGGAGAGTTCGGGGCCTCTAAGGCAGAAACTAACGTATTTTTAAAACCTTTCCAGTTGGTAAAGGTCTTAGGAGATGTGACGTTATCGTTAGGCGCACCTAGCACGAGGGAGACGGGGCGGTGATAAGAGCCTAGGTCATCGAGCGATTCGATAGACCTGAGATCGAGATTGATTCGCTTGATAATTGCAAAGTCGATGATGTCAGGAGAGTAGTTCGGATTGTTGGGATAGTGAGTGGGAGTTATAGGAGATATGACGTCTAAGTCAAGTGAGTTAGTGATGTCGAGGAGAGCGATACCGCTGGTGTTGGTCGATAGGCACGTCCAGTCAGTATGTTTGGAGTTAAAGTCTCCGAACATAATGACTGAATGGCCGAGGGCGAGAAGGGCCTCAAAGTCGCTGCGGGTTGGTCTGGAGCCACATGGTATGTAGACTGTAGCTATGATGATGGTCGGATGACCAGTCTTAGCCAATCTACACACAGTGGCTTCTATGTTGAGGAGAGGAGGGGTAGGGAGAGGACAGCAATGGAAGCCTCTTTTGTAATATATAGCGGTGCCGCCGAAACCGTCGCAGTTGGGCCTATCGTTGCGAGTAAACGCGTACTTAGGAATAGCGTATCCCCTGGAGCGGTTTGGAGTAAGCCATGTCTCCTGGAGAAGCAATAAGTCAGGTTCTTTGTTCTAAAGGAACAGTTTGAGCTCAGGAAGGTTGGTGCTAAGGCTACGAGCGTTAAAAGATGCTAGGGATAAGCCCTTGGGTTTAATTTGACCGGACGCGGGATTTGCGGGTCTAGACATTATAATTTACTTATTTACGAATTTATACAAAAATAAAATTTATAACGAACTTAGAAGCGAGTGATGCTCGGCTAACGTAAATAAACGCTCTTGAGGAGAGCGGGCGGCTTGCAGTTTGCGTGCGAGTACGGAAATTTCGTTAATATCGACGTTTTGAATGACGTCGAACACGCTCTTCATGTCCTCAGCCAACGATGACTGAGGTGAAGATGACGGAGCAGGACGCGGCCCTACGGAAGCTACGGGAGCTGGGATAGGACGGGAAGGTGCAGGCGGAACGGCCGGACGCTGCCTCTAAGACAGAGCCGGAGTAGGCGTCGGCTGAACGGGCTTTGCTTCCGGGGGACCCCGGTTGCGCAGCGGCGGGAAGTTAGCGGGAGTGAGTGGCGGCACCGGCTAAGGCGCGACCCTCTTGGCGGTGGAGCGTTGAGCGCGCGAGCTACACCTGTAGTTAACTGTGTGGCCGGACTGGCCGCAGAGCACACAGGCAGGGGGGGAAGTGGATTCGGGAGTGCGAGTGTACTCCTTCGTTATATGTGGATCCAGGCGCTTAACGCACCTGGGGGGAGCTGAGCAGTTAGCCGCTGCGTGGCCGTAGAGCTGGCAGCGGTGGCACTGCCCAGGGTGACCGCGGGGGTTGGGACGCTCGACGGAGATATTCGAGAGTCCGCAAATTGTGCGCGCCTCTCTGAAGATCTCCTTCGAGTTGGGAGTATTGGACAGGATAACAAGAGCTAAAGGAAAACGGCTACCGTGGTTGGAGTGCATCTTGTGCACTGCTTCGGCCGGGAAACCCTGGGACTAAAGGTCCTCGAGGATTTCATCGTTCGCGAGCTCGAACGGGACGCCCCGTAGTTTTGCGCGGATCTTACGCTCCTCCGGGAGGGCGTTGGTGTGATATGCGATTTGTTTTAGTGAAAGTAACCTAGTAAACGCGCGAAAGT
The DNA here is from genome assembly GCA_923062675.1 of Marasmarcha lunaedactyla. NCBI lineage: Eukaryota > Metazoa > Arthropoda > Insecta > Lepidoptera > Pterophoridae > Marasmarcha > Marasmarcha lunaedactyla. Next base: position 10,568,215 of record OV281351.1, read on the forward strand.
CGTCGATCGTCGCGACCTGGATTTTCATTGAATCGCCTGCGTTGGTTGCTTTAAGATAGTTTATTTTTTGCTCTTTTCAAAGATTAGATACTATCGCTCTTTTTCGCGGAGAAAGACGGGCGGAGGGAGCTGAGGCTTCGGTGGGACGGAAGCGCAGCGCGTCGCTGGCTTCGATGGGACCAACGGAGACGCGGTTACTTCGAGCGATTTTAATGGCACGGGGGCTGGTGTTGAAAAGAGCCAGAGCTAGCAAACGCTCTGTCGGAGTACGTGAAGCCCTAAGTTTACGGGCTAAGACTGCGATTTCACTAACATCGATATTTTTCATAGCGTCGCAGACGATACGCATATCGTCTGCTACGGAGGATTGAGGAGTGGGTTTGTATGGGCGAGGAGCCGGGATGGGATTCGATGCGGGGCGCTGCCTCCAGTTTTATGGGGCAGGCCTGGACTGTGTAGGCTTTGCAGCCGGAGGAACCCGGCTACGCAGCGGCGGAAAGTTTTCCTGAGAAAGGAGCGGGCCTGTTTGGGTGCAGCCCTCTTGGAATTGGAACGCATACAGCGGGGTGCACGAGGGCAGCCCCTGTAATTTGCGGTGTGGCCGGACTGGCCACAAAGCACGCAATCGGGAGGAGAGGGAGTTTCAGGAGTGCGATTGCACTCCTTAGTGAAGTGAGGGACCAGGCACTTGACGCACCTTAGCGGTGCGCGGCAGTTGGCCGCCGCGTGCCCGTACAACTGGCACCGATGGCACTGGCCGGGATGACCGCGGCGATGAGGCGCCTCGATCGAGATCCCAGAGAGGCCGCATATAGTGCTAACCCCTTTTAGGATCTCCCTGGATTTGGGGACGTTGGCGAGAACCACCAAAGCGAGAGGGTGTTGCCTCCCGTACATGCTTTGCATTTTATGCACTGCGAGTGCCGGGAAGCCTTGGGACTGCAGATCCTCCAGGATAGCCTCGTTCGATAATTCGAACGGGACTCCCCTGAGTACCGCTCTGATCTTACGCTCTTCTGACAGAGCATAAGTATGATAAGCATATTGCTTACCGGTGAGGAGCTTTGTTAAAGCACGAAAGTTGTCTATCGACGAGACTAAGATTTTAATAGATTCACCCGAGTTGGCTGCTCGGATGTAATGGATTTTGTGCTCATTGCACAATGTCGAAACCTCAGTCCATTTACCCTTTTCCCGAAGGAAAACGGGTGGTGGGACCTTGGCCTTGACAGAAGTTGGGGCCGGAGCGGGTGTTGAAGACACCGGGGCAGCTGGCGTTGAAGACGCCGCAGGGGGTGTAGGGACGGGCGTCGAGGGCGCTGGGACTTTTTTCGAGCGCTTCTTAGAGCGCTTCTTAACAAGCGTAAAAGAGGGAGACTCAGAGCCAGTTGGGGTGGTGTCCGAGGATGACTCGGTCGCGGGTGCGCGCTTGCGTCGCGGAGGGGCGTCTACTTCGCACTCCATGTCACTGGAGGAAGGGGACGCGGGAGGGCCTAAGACCAGAGCGGTCTGCGGGACGGAGGTGGCCTGAGGGGCCGGTGTGAACAGTGCCATGATTAAAGGGAGAAAGGATTGCAGTGTGCGAATCATATGAGGGGGGCAATGAGTGTCTTGGGCGTCGTAATCAGCGATCAGCTTATTCAGAAGCTCCTCGGGGCTTAGGGAAGCCATTGCGGAGGGGTTGGGGAGGGACAACAATATATAAATATATATACTATGAACCTATCAACGATGACTAACTTCCTAAAACCACTCTACACGCATTAGGACGACGCGGATAACTTACTCGAATACGGAACTTGAAGTCCTGGAACGACGAATCCCCGTCGACGAAGCTCACGTTGCACGGAGTACGGTTAACATCCCACTATCCGCCGTGAAAACGGCGTTAGAAACTTATTAGAAGTACGGTTAACGACCCACTGTCCGCCGTGAAAACGGCGTTAGAAACTTATTACGGTATACAACTATGAAATTATATATTACGACAACAACCAGTGAAATTTGGGTGCTCACTAGGGGGTTATGTGGGACTCACCAAAGTGGCACCTACCCACTAAAAACCACCCAAATGGCTGTAGCATGGGAATGCTGTCAGCCTTCATCGGAACGACACCCGGGTAGGGAGGTGGGCGCGCAAGCAGGGACCCGCTAGCGGGTCACCCGCTGAGAATACTTAATCACTTAAGGTGCAAATGACATTTATATATTGGTGATTATACGGCCTGGGCAGCCTTAAGCTGGTCCAGATTAGCCGAAAGTTGATTCAGATTCAGATTCAGATTAATTTATTGCTCAGGGGTTGATCAGGGGGATCCGAGAGTGCATTTCTCGGTCTACGGACTTTGTACCTCGACGGCATGGACGGAGCAGTATAAGCTACTGACTCTCGTATAAGGGGGTTAGGGTGCTCTTCGGATCGCTTGAAAAAAGCGGTGGAGAGCGTCCTAAGGTGTTGTTGTATAGTAGGTAGTTCGAGATCTCTGTGCAGGTCTGCGTTTCGCACGTACCACGGAGCATCCGTGGCCCGGCGGCAGAAGAGATTCTGAACTACCTGTAGTTTATAAATATCGGAGGGTTTAGCATGTGCAAAGATTAGGGCGGCATACGTCATGACTGGTCTCACGCAAACCTTAAAAAGCGTCCGCTTGTTCCTAAGAGACATTTTACTGTGCCGGCCTAACATACTGTGAAGTCGGCCCATGTACAGACGGGCGAGTTTGGTAACTCGGAGTATGTGAGGTCGGAATGAAAGCGTACGATCGAGCGTTACGCCTAGGTACTTGGTGGTTAGTGCCCACGGGATGGGCGTACCTAGCATTCGGATGTGGGGGTCGTAGGGACGACGGCGTTTGTGATCGAAGCGCATCGCAGAGCTTTTCTCTGGATTTACATCGATACGCCATTTTTTAAACCAGGCTCCGAGGTCATTTACGGCCTTCTGGAGCTTGGTGATGAGTGTGTCGACTTGCACGCCCTTGACGTATAGGGCAGTGTCGTCGGCAAAGAGGGAGAGTTGAACACCTTTAGACGGAATAGGTATGTCATTGGTGTATATTGTGTATAGTAACGGGGCGAGTACCGAGCCCTGAGGGACGCCCGCCTTGAGGGGGTGGGGGGTGGAGAGCGTACCTTCGTGTTTGAAACGAAAGGTGCGATCTTTAAGGTAGGAGCTGACTAGTTTGACTAGTCGGTCGGGCAAGCCTGTGCTGTGAAGCTTGTAAATGAGCCCTGCGTGCCAGACTTTGTCAAAAGCCTTGGCTACGTCAAAGAAGACCGCGACTGTTTTCAGTTGTCTGGGGTAGAAGCCGTCGAGTATGTACTCGACGATTCGATGGACTTGCTGAGGGCACGAGTGTTTGGCTCGAAAGCCGAATTGATGGGGGATAATGAGGGGGTCACCGTCCGCTGGGATAAGGTGGTCCTTCATTCGAGCGAGTATGACTCTCTCGAGAAATTTGGCCATTGCCTTGAGTAGACTGATGGGTCTGTGATTAGCCGGGTTATTCAAAGGTTTACCCGGCTTGGGAATGCCTATGACTATAGCTTCTTTCCAAGCTTTTGGAAAGTAGCTTAGGTCAAAGCAAGCATTGAAGATAATCGCAAGTAAGGTAAGCACCTGCCGAGGCAGCTGCTTAAGTGCTTGGTTGGAAATTCCATCCGCACCCGGGGCCTTCTTGGATTCCTGTCTCCTAATGATGAGTAGGATTTCATCGTTAGAAACTGTGATGGGGTCAGCGGTGACTGGACGGGAGTCTTTGCAATCGACTTCGTCTTCCACTGCCTGGATGTGAGCTGGGTCTGTGGGTTGGGTACTCGGGGAGCATTGTGAAGCAATGCTATCGGCGAAGCATTCAGCTTTCTCGTCGTCCTCGAAGGTGGTAGTGCCATCGGGACGAGATAACGGAGGGGTGTAAGTACGGGCGTCTAGTCGGAGGGCTTTCGCCATCCTATAGTACGCCGTGTGGGACGGGGAAATATTAATCATAAGATCGTTCCTTTGAACGTCTCTGTATTCCGCGACGGTACGTTTAACTTTACGTTGAAGCTGGTTAGCGATTTGCCTGTAGGCGGGTGTGGGGTATTTTCTGGCTCTGCGGAGAGCGGTGTTTTTAGCTTTAATTAGGTTGCTAATGTCCAAGGGAAGCTTGGGCTTGCCATGCTTAGCAACTTTTAGATTCTCACTGATGGCCGAGTTGATGGCGGTAGTGAGAGAATCGACTACCGAGTCGATTTTATCCGTGCTATCGAGATAGTCGGATGAAATCGCGAGTGGGCAGTCTGGGGTTTCCAAGGCCGAAGACAGGGTGTGTTTGAAACCTTCCCAATTGGTATAGGTTTTCGGAGCAGGAGGGTCGTTCTGGGGTCCTAATATTAGAGACACCGGACGGTGGTCTGAGCCTAAGTCGTCTAGCGGCTGTATGGTCTTAAGGTCGAGACTGATACCCTTGACGATGGCAAAGTCAAGGATATCAGGGGAATGTAGCGGGTTGTCCGGGTAGTGTGTCGGTGTGACCGGTGAAATGACGTCAAGATCGAGTGACTTCGTAATGTCTAGTAATTTAACACCAGTGGTGGTGGTCGACAAGCATGTCCAGTCAGTATGTTTGCAATTAAAATCGCCGAACATAATGACGGATTGCCCCAGTTCGAGTAAGGCCTCGAAGTCACAGCGAAGGGGCTGTGTACCACTAGGTATATAGACTGAGGCCACGACTATGGTCCTGTGACCTGTCATAGCCAGCCTACATACTGTGGCCTCCATGTTGGTGAGTGGAGGCGTGGGAATTGGAGAATAGTGGATACTTCTCTTGTAGTAAATGGCAGTGCCGCCTCGTTGGACCGAGGCGGGCCTGTCACCACGCACAACGGAGTATTTAGGAATGTTAAGACCCCTGGTGTGCTGGGGTTTTAAAAATGTCTCTTGAACAAGGATTAACTCGGGCTGTATGTTCTTAATGAACAGTTTGAGCTCCGGAAGTTGGTTGATTAGACCTCGGGTGTTTAAAGAGATCAGGGATAATCCCCTGGGTTTGGTGCGACCAGTCGTGGCGCTGAGTGGATTATTTATTGTACTCATTATAAGATTATTTATAATGTTTTTAAGAGAGATTCGTACTGGATGATTACCATCAGACGATCTCTAGGAGTGCGAGCGGCGCGCAGCTTACCTGCGCACTGTGAAATTTGAGTCATATCTACGCCCTGCATAGTGTCAAATATTAATTGAAGATCCTCAGCCATCGAAGGCTGAGGAGAGGATTTTGGGCCTGCTGATGGAGCAGGGAGGGTTTGAGCAGCCGGACGCTGTCTCCAGGCAAGCACTGGAGTGGGCGTGGGCTGGGCGGGCTTTACTGCCGGGGAATCCCGGTGGCGCAGCGGCGGGAAATTAGAGTTACTAATAAGGGGCGGGGCCTGTCTGGGTGCCGCCCTCTTAATAGTTGGTCTGATGGTCCTGGGTGCACGAGGGCAGCCCCTGTAATTAACTGTGTGGCCGGACTGGCCGCACAGCACACATGAGGGTGGAGTTGTCCACTCTGGAGTGCGGTTGCACTCCTTCGTGAAGTGCGGCTCCAGGCACTTTACGCACCTGGGGCTGGCGGAACATTGACGCGCCGCGTGCCCGTACAATTGGCACCTGTGGCACTGCGAGGGATAGCCACGGCGATGTGGCGTCTCTGCGGAGATTCCGGAGAGGCCGCAGATAGTGCGGGCCTCGCGGAAGAAATCTCGCGACTTTGGTGTGTTGGTCAGTATGACCAAGGCCAAGGGGAAACGGCGGCCGTTTTTGCTGTGCACCTTGTGCACAGCCTCGGCGGGAAAGCCCTGAGATTAAATATCATCCAGGATAATCTCGTTCGAGAACTCGAACGGGACTCCTCTGATGATGGCTTTTATCTTACGCTCTTCAGGGAGAGCGTAAGTGTGGTATGGGATTTGTCTGACTGTTAGGAGCCTAGTGAGTTTCCTAAAGTCGTCAATGGGGGGGACTGTAATCTTAACGGACTCCGAGAGGTTCGTTGCCGTTAAGTAATTAATTTTATTATCTGAGCATAAGCTCGAGACTATAGGCCATTTGACCTTTTCCCGTAGGAAAACGGGGGAAGAGGTCTTCGCCTTGGCTAAGACCGGCGCGCAGCGCGAGGCTGGCTTGGTAGGGGCAGCGGTTGAGCCGGCTGGGAGAGTCACGTTGAGTGACATCAGGGGGACGGGGGAGGGGGGCGACTGTGTCGCCGGGCAGGCGGTTGGTGTCGGAGACACCGGCCTGGAGTTGGGTGTCGGAGACACCCGGGATTTCTTTGTCCGCTTGGAGCGGCGCTCTACGAGCGTAAAGGTGACGGTAGGCTCAAGGGATCCGGTGAGGGTGTCCGCTTGAGAAGCGGACTCGGCGCTGCTGCTAGACGCAGTGCGCTTGGAGGGGCGGGCGGCGGATGAGGCCGAGGTTGAGGTAGCCATCGAGGTGGCGTCCGAGAAGTCGCACTCCATTTCACTGGAGGTGGAGGAAGGGGGAGCGCTGTGAGGCAGCGATATCGAGGCCTGAGAAGCCGGGGCCTGAAGGGCCAGTGGAGCCAGCAAGGTGGTGAAGTCGGGCGAGATGGCATAAAGCATTTGGAGGAATGCTTTTGCTTCGAAGGGGGCGCCTGAAGCAGCGACGCCATCCACGAATTGCTTCGCAAGTTCAGCATGAACTTGCGAAGCCATTGCGTACGGCGGGGGAGGGAAGGGGAGCTATCAAAATCATCAATATGATAAATATATACTTTATGAACGACCTAAGTTCAAAACCTAACTAAGCCTCCCTACTGGCGGTAGGGGGGGTCGGGACGAACGCGGCGGTGCCCCTAATTCAGACAGCGCTGGTTCCGTCACCCTGGGTAAGGCCCAGTGCAAATGGGATCGGGACTTCCGGTTTGTTGTTTGGCTGAAGGGCAGAACTGTGCGCACCGGGGCAACGCCGACTGGTTTCGTTGGCACCGTTACGCGTATCCACCAGTCCTCGAAGTCTTGAGCACGGCGAACTTACTCCACGAAGAACACCTGGAACGTCGAAGCCCGTCGACGTAGCTCACGTTCGACGACTACACAGGCGAAGCACGAAGATTTCGTCGTGAAAACGACGTTTCTATGAAATTTAGGAAGTACGGTAACGAGAGCCCAAGTCGTGAAAACGACCCGTGAAATTTGGGGTGCTCAACTAGTGCGGGGACTAAAGAGCGACAAAATCGTCTGCGATCGACGTGCGAACGAATCCGCACGCAAACCGAGACTGAGTAAAAGCTTTTTTTTTTTTTTTTGCTGCCGAGGCACTCTCGCGGGAGGCAGGTGGAAGATGCGTCACGCATACCGCCCGCAGGTAAAATCCTCTGCGGGGGGTTATGTGGGACTCACCAGAATGGCACCTACCCACTAAAAACCACCTGTTGGCTGTAGTTATTACCGTTAGCCTTCATCGGAAGCGACACCCGTCGGGAAGTTGGGCGCGCTGGCGGAGACCTGCTAGCGGGTCTTCCGCCTGTAGTGAAAGTTGCACTGAAGGTGCTCAAAGGGACATGAGTTGTTGGCCGTTCTGGGCAGCCTCCGGTGAAGCCGGGGCTGGGCAGAGGTCGGCCGAAGCATGATTTAGGGATCAATTCATTTAAATGAACCTATAATGAATTGAGAAGGGAACTATGCTCCGCCAGAGCTAGCAAACGCTCTGTCGGAGTACGTGAAGCCCTAAGTTTACGGGCTAAGACTGCGATTTCACTAACATCGACATTTTTTATAGCGTCACAGACGATACGCATATCGTCTGCTACGAAGGATTGAGTTGTGGGTTTGTATGGGCGAGGAGCCGGGATGGGATTCGATGCGGGGCGCTGCCTCCAGTTTTCTGGGGCAGGCCTGGACTGTGTAGGCTTAGCAGCCAGAGGAACCCGGCTACGCAGCGGTGGAAAGTTTTCTTGAGAAAGGCGCGGAGCCTGTTTGGGTGCCGCCCTCTTGGAATTGGAGCGCATACAACGGGATGCACGAGGGCAGCCCCTGTAATTTGCGGTGTGGCCGGACTGGCCACAAAGCACGCAATCGGGAGGAGAGGGAGTTTCAGGAGTGCGATTGCACTCCTTAGTGAAATGAGGGACCAGGCACTTGACGCACCTGGGCGGTGCGCGGCAGTTGGCCGCCGCATGCCCGTACAACTGGCACCGATGGCACTGGCCGGGATGACCGCGGCGATGAGGCGCCTCGATCGAGATCCCAGAGAGGCCGCATATAGTGCTAACCCCTTTGAGGATCTCCCTGGACTTGGGGACGTTGGCGAGAACCACCAAAGTGAGAGGGTGTTGCCTCCCGTACTTGCTGTGCATTTTATGCACCGCAAGTGCCAGGAAGCCTTGGGACTGCAGATCTTCTAGGATAGCCTCGTTCGATAATTCGAACGGGACTCCCCTAAGTACCGCTCTGATCTTAGGCTCTTCTGACAGAGCATAAGTATGATAAGCATATTGCTTATCGGTGAGGAGCTTTGTTAAAGCACGGAAGTCGTCTATCGACGAGAGTAAGATTTTAATAGATTCACCCGAGTGGGCCGCTCGGGTGTAATGAATCTTGTGCTCATTGCACAATGTCGAAACCTCAGTCCATTTACCCTTTTCCCGAAGGAAAACGGGTGGTGGGACCTTGGCCTTGACAGAAGTTGGGGCCGGAGCGGGTGTTGAAGACACCGGGGCAGCTGGCGTTGAAGACGCCGCAGGGGGTGTGGGGACGGGCATTGAGGGCGCCGGGTCTTGTTTCGAACGCTTCTTAGAGCGCTTCTTAACAAGCGTAAAAGAGGGAGACTCAGGGCCAGTTGGGGTGGCGTCCGAGGATGACTCGGTCGCGGGTGCGCGCTTGCGGCGCGGAGGGGCGTCTACTTCGCACTCCATGTCACTGGAGGAAGGGGACGCGGGAGGGCCTAAGACCTGAGGGGTCTGGGGAACTGGGGTGGCCTGAGGGGCCATTGTGGACATTAACGTCATGAGATGAGGGATAAGAGAATCTAAGAAACGGTACTTATCAGCATTTATAGACATGCCTTCAGTACTTTCAAGTACTTCCTAAACTCTTCAAAGCTTAGGGAAGCCATTGCGGAGGGGTTGGGGAGGGACAATATATAAATATATATACTATGAACCTATCAACGATGACTAACTTCCCAAAACCACCCTACACGCAGTAGGGCGGTTGAGGACGACGCGGATAACTTACTCGAACACGGAACTTGAAGTCCTGGAACGAAGTAACCCTGTCGACGAAGCTCACGTTCCACGAAGTACGGTTAACGAGTCACTGTCCGCCGTGAAAACGGCGTTAGAAACTTATTACGGTATACAACTATGAAATTATATATTACGACAACAACCAGTGAAATTTGGGTGCTCAATTAGCGCGGGGGCTAATAGAGCGGGAAGGCGTCTGCGATCGACGTGCGCTCGAGAACGCACGCAGACCGAGACTCGATACGAGTATTTTATTATTTTTTTTTTTTTGCTGCCGAGGCACCCTCACGGGAGGGAGGTGGAAGATGCGTCATGCATACCGCCCACAGGTAAATTTCTCTGCGGGGGGTTATGTGGGACTCACCAGAATGGCACTTACCCACTAAAAACCACCTGTTGGCTGTAGTTATTACCGTTAGCCTTCATCGGAAGCGACAGCCGTCGGGAAGTTGGGCGCGCTGGCGGAGACCCGCTAGCGGGTCTTCCGCCTGTAGTGAAAGTTGCACTGAAGGTGCTCAAAGGGACATGAGTTGGTGGCCGTTCTGGGCAGCCTCCGGTGAAGCCGGGGCTGGGCAGAGGTCGGCCGAAGCATGATTTAGGGATCAATTCCTTTAAATGAACCTATAATGAATTGAGAAGGGAACTATGCTCCGCCAGAGCTAGCAAACGCTCTGTCGGAATACGTGAAGCCCTAAGTTTACGGGCTAAGACTGCGATTTCACTAACATCGACATTTTTTAAAGCGTCGCAGACGATACGCATATCGTCTGCTACGGAGGATTGAGGAGTGGGTTTGTATGGGCGAGGAGCCGGGATGGGATTCGATGCTGGGCGCAGCCTCCAGTTTTCTGGGGCAGGCCTAGACTGTGTAGGCTTTGCAGCCGAAGGAACCCGGCTACGCAGCGGCGGAAAGTTTTCTTGAGAAAGGCGCGGGGCCTGTTTGGGTGCCGCCCTCTTGGAATTGGAGCGCATACAACGGGATGCACGAGGGCAGCCCCTGTAATTTGCGGTGTGGCCGGACTGGCCACAAAGCACGCAATCGGGAGGAGAGGGAGTTTCAGGAGTGCGATTGCACTCCTTAGTGAAATGAGGGACCAGGCACTTGACGCACCTGGGCGGTGCGCGGCAGTTGGCCGCCGCATGCCCGTACAACTGGCACCGATGGCACTGGCCGGGATGACCGCGGCGATGAGGCGCCTCGATCGAGATCCCAGAGAGGCCGCATATAGTGCTAACCCCTTTGAGGATCTCCCTGGACTTGGGGACGTTGGCGAGAACCACCAAAGCGAGAGGGTGTTGCCTCCCGTACTTGCTGTGCATTTTATGCACCGCGAGTGCCGGGAAGCCTTGGGACTGCAGATCCTCCAGGATAGCCTCGTTCGATAATTCGAACGGGACTCCCCTGAGTACCGCTCTGATCTTACGCTCTTCTGACAGAGCATAAGTATGATAAGCATATTGCTTATCGGTGAGGAGCTTTGTTAAAGCACGAAAGTCGTGGATGCTTTGTAAATATTTTGGATCATTTCTGATTGTCTTTTTTTTGTTTAAAACTGCAGCGCTTTATTGTGTTCATATTATATATAAATTGGGGACACTTTTAGGACAATGCGAAAATTAGTTACTATGCTCTTAAGTGTCACAGTGCAGAGTTATGAGCAGAAAAAGAACGTAACAGAGAAACCTTAAACAGAATTAAAAATACAATTTAAAGTTTTATACTGTAGTGGATCTAAACGGCAATTATTGACACTATCTGACATGTATCTATGAAATAAGCATACTTTTAATTTAGTTTAAATATAAAAGGCTCCATAGCAAATGTAACATTCAGTCATTAAGTTTTACAAGTTACCCAAGCATCAATCCTGCCGCACGATAAAGCCTTTGTATATTGATTGGAGACACTCTAAGGATCACAATTTTTAAATGTGACACTTTGCTGTAAAGTGTCACATTTCAGAATCATGTGCAAAAAAAATATCAAAGAAACCTAAGAAAAGGGAAATTTAAATATCTTGACATACTATGTTATGTTCGAAGAGCAATCCGTATCTTGTCCTACCTTAAATCTTAGAGCATCCAAATTACCTTAAAATATTTAGTTTTTTATTCGATTTAGGGTTATCTAAAGAAATGTAAGTATACATTTTACAAGGGTCAAGCTGAAAGTTCTTAGAACTGGCCACTTGTAAACAATATAATAAAAACATATTCTTATTTTAAAATAGAACTCTTTGCCACTATTATTGATTATGTATTTCATTCTTTTATTCATTTGTTTTACGATTTGGCGTCAAATTGAAAAATGTCTGTGTCACATCAGCATGAATTGAACGCGAGAAAATTTTCGTGCGATTATTTTTTATGATTTTCAATGTCATTTAAGTCAACAAGAAAGTTATGATACACAACGATTGGCATTCTCCATGAACATTAGCATTCGCCCAGGAAGTTTTGTGCCCGGTGGATAAATCATAATTTGACTGAGGGCCAAAAACTCCGTCGTATTTATTGGTGCCGTGAAATGGTTGAAAGATTTAACGGAGGCGACTCAAATGCTGTGTTCGACATACTTACTGGTGACGATAGCTGGATTTATTCCCGAAACTAAAAGACAGTCTGCTCGGTGGCTATTTCCTTCTGAGGAGTTGCCAACTAAAGTGGCAGTGACGAGTGGGCAAGGTGCTTTTCTTAGTGGTTCCATCGGATGCAGCGATGTATTGACGTGAATGGACTCTAATTTGAAAATATATAACAAAAGTAATAAATACCTAGTTTAATCAGTTTTTGATTTTTTAAGAACTTTCAGTTTGCCCTCGTATTGTGGATCATCAGTAAAATACTGCATCAACTAGCAAAACTTATTGTCCACATGAAACTTTTCTGTGGCGTCTTGTTTTATAAGTTAGTTAAAAATATGGTTGAAATCAAAAGTAATGTAATAGTTAAATGTCTCATCAAGCCTAGAATTGTTACTTGATACTGCTACAGTGTATAGAAAGGCTTTATACTAATATTTATAGAGCTATATTGATATTTCTGCGTATAACTCTGAAATGTAACATTTTCGAGCATAGTAGTTTATATTTTTGCGCTCCTTAGATTGTTCCCAATCAACATACTAAGTTTTATTTTGAAAAAATAAAGACAAACATTTAACTAACACTAAAGCTTACTTTTTTCGTAATTTTGTACTATGTAAAAACTACAAAGTAAATATCTTGAGGATTTTATTCCATCTTTACTAACTTTAACAACACAAACCATGTCCAAATAAATTATAGACACGTTTTCGAACCTAAAAGTAAACAAACAACCGTTAATACCTTTTTTAATTTACGAGTGCCTTAGAAAAAAACTTACTTTATCACAATTTGCTAAACCGCGCGTGAAATGAACATTTTTATTGACTAATGATCGAGATTGCTAACAATAGCGGAATGTTCATTCAATAGTGATTCAATAGCTAGTTCGTCTGAGTGCTGAGGCTAAATCCCCCCTTTTTTCTATTCTATGAATTTTTCCTCGGATTTACATTCGAGTCAGCGAGTTTCAATTTCAGTTACCTAATTTTAATAACTTTCTAATAAGTTATTATCTAAGTCTATCTTAAGTTTATTTCCAGTTCGATTGAGTTTTGATTCCAGTTTGATTGAGATAATTCAAAGCCAAAAATTACATTATTGCCAATCTATTAAAAAAACCTGGTAGATAATAAAAAAGTATGAAAGTAAAATAAAGCTTTAATAACTTTTATAAGTTACTTATGTAAAGCAGATTAACTTCTCAAGGTTATAAAAACTCAAATGGAGTATAAACGTTATTTGACTTATTCAACCATGTTATTTGCCTTGAAAACCATATTCTGAACTTATAAATAGTTTCAACATTATTTTTGAGACTGAGTTAATCTAGAAAGCCACGTGAACGAATTCATTCTTGTAAATTTAATTCCCGCTTAGATTGGAGAAAATTTACAATTTTAAAATATCTCCTTGTAGATTGATTCGTTATATTTTCGTAAATGGTTTGAATTTTATAAGGAAGTTACCTAAGTTGATTATTTAATCAAGAATAACCTCCGTGTATACTGCATGGAAAATGATATAAATACCTACAGTTAAAACTTAACAAGACTCTTCAATCTTACTATCAAATTTAACTATCTAACTTACTTATAATATCGAGAACTCAGTTCTAACAGCCAGCGTCTTAGAAATGTCATAAAAATTTGCGAAATACGCAAATCGATTTAAATGCATTTCAAATAAGTGAAAAAATGTGTATTCTTCGAATTTCATCTTCTTACCTTTACCAACATCTATAAGTATGTGTATGGCTCTTCAATTCTATGACAGCCTTAATTTATAGCTGGGATATCAGCCTCACCGAAACAAGATGTTGGTTTATGGAAATGTATCGTAATGTAAAATGTAATGTAATATACCTTCTGTGGGTTGGTAGATCTTTATCACAATTACGACGCGCGTGCGGCCTGAATGGAAAACAGGAATAGTTATATTTTTTTATATTTACTCCAGTATTTCAAAGGGGTATTAATTCTATGGATTAAACTAGATTATATGTTTAAACTAGATTATATATTTTGTCTTTTTGTTAATGATGCTGTAAAATTGATTTGTGCATAAGGTACTTGATATCCTGAAGTGTATATTTCGAATCCTGGTAAAAGTAAAGGTTTTTTTTAATTTGAATTAGTATTAAATAAAGAACTCTATATATCAAATTCATTAGCTTTTTCCATTCCTCAATTTTTTATACAGGTTTTCAGAAAAAAACTATTGCTTAGTTAGGTGTATAAGTAGTTCGTATTGAAATACAGAGAATGCGTTCAACTGTTTACTTAAAACATGCTGCACATAGTAAGTATTTTTCAAAACAAAATCTATACGTTCAAAAGTTGCGTCTAAAAGTTAGAGAAAATTCTACACCTTGCTTATTAATTGAAACACGCAAAACAAAGTAATATACCAGTAAAAAGCCATGAATTTCATCTTAGAAATAAGCAGTTTGTGTTACTGAATCACTTTTCTAGGTAGCTTAAGCATATATCAGACCATTTCAATACCAACTACCGAATTACAAATAACTAAATCATTTAAATAGAGAATTATATGACTCATTAAATATTAGACGTTGGTTTTATAACTAGTAACTAAGGCTGCCACGGCTGAACCGTTTCGGATGGAAAAATGTAAGAAAAAACCAGTTAAAAAACAAAAAGGTATAGTGAAACAAATCGGTTTTCAAAATGGTTTCAAATTAAAAATAAATGCAAGCGAAGCAGAACGTAATAATTACGATATCTTCCTTTTGAATATTCATAGAACGTCTGAAAATTTCGCCTTACTGTACTAACGACGACACTGTTCCTCAATTCATTGGGTATAAGTCGCCACGACCCAATAGCTTTGCTATGTTCTTTACTGATTATTTGAAATGTACTAGTTACTCGTATTTGATTGCTGTATACCTGTACCTGTGTGGTGGGGAAAGATAATAACCATCAGTGCATGTTGGACTTACATAGTTTACAGAAACAAACATTAAGAGGAGGGGTGAAAATAAACAGAACCCCATGTAATAATAAAGATGAGCATCCTTTGATTCTTATTCGAAATCAGTCAAAATTAACTGAAAGAACACTCCAATAATGTCTGTGAGTCGTCCACACCTAACCACTTTTTATACTGAATAGACTCGTACATTTTGTATGCTCTTGAACCGTTGCCAATTTTTTTTTTTTTTTTTTGTTCCCCTCCGCGGGAAGGGCAGGAGGATAAAAATGCTCTGACGCATACTCCGGCGCGATTCCGAAGTTATGTGGGACTCGTCCCGACGCCTACCAGAACCATACCCACTAAAAACCCCCTGTCGGCTCGTGCATTTTTGCCACTCAGCCTTCATCGGAGCGACGGCCAATTGGAGAAAGAGGCCGCGCTAGCGGGGCCCTTAAGGGGTCACCCGCTGGGATTTACATAGCACTGAAGGTGCTCAAAAATTAAAAGTAAAATAAAACATTAAAAATGAAAAGTAAATAATGAAAACATTAAAAATTGAAAAATTAAATTTGCATTAATTAAAATTAGAATTTACGTTAGAATTAGAATTTACGTTAGAATTAGAATTTGCGGCCAGAAGGGCCTCGAGATCGCGTGACAGTCTGGTGGATGAGTACGCTTGCGCATTTCTAGGCCTAGCGACTTTGAACTTCGAGTCTAACACAGGTGTAGCATATGAGACAGAATCACGAACTAGAGGATTGGGATGGGTTTCGGAGCGTTTGAAGAACGCTTCAGAGAGTGTTTTGAGATATTGTTGTACTGTAGGCAGTTCAAGATCTCTATGCAAGTCCGCGTTACGCACGTACCACGGTGCGCCTGTGGCCCGGCGGCAAAAGAGGTTTTGAACTACCTGCAGTTTGTGCAGGAGGGAGGGTTTGGCGTGGGCAAAGATTGGCGAGGCATACGTCATGACGGGTCTAACGCAGACCTTGTAAAGTGTACGTTTGTTTCTGAAGGACATTTTACTTTTTCTACCTAACATGCTATTTAGGCGGACTAAATAGTGACGAGCGAGTTTCGAAACTCTTTCAACGTGTGGCTTGAAAGAAAGTGTCGGATCTAATGTGACGCCTAAGTATTTAGTACTGCGCTTCCAGGGGATGGGAATGCCTAACATTCGAACGTGGGGATCGCCATCGGGACGACGGCGTTTGTGGTCGAAGCGCATCGCAGAACTCTTTTCAGGGTTCACATCGATGCGCCATTCTTGAAACCATGCACCAAGGGCGTTTACGGCCTTTTGGAGTCTGGTTACAAGGCGCCGAACACCGTGGCCTTTGGTATAGAGTGCGGTGTCGTCAGCGAAGAGGGCGAGTTCGACGCCTTTCGGCGGGATGGGAATGTCGTTGGTGTACACGGTGTACAGCAGAGGGGCGAGGACTGAGCCTTGAGGGACTCCAGCCTTTATGGGACGAGGTGCAGAAAGCGTGCCTTCGTGTTTAAATCGAAACGTACGGTCTTTGAGAAACGACGCTATTAACCTGACTAGGCGATCCGGTAAGCCTATCTTGTAGAGTTTATAAACGAGACCGCTGTGCCAGACTTTATCGAAAGCCTTGGCTACGTCAAAGAAAACCGCTACTGTTTTATAACGACGCGGATAGAAACCGTCAAGTATATACTCGACGATTCGGTGGACTTGCTGAGGGCAGGAGTGTTTAGCGCGAAAGCCGAACTGATGGGGAATAATGAGAGGATCGCCATCCGTTGGAAACAGATGGTTCCGCATTCGAGAGAGTATGACTCTCTCGAGAAGTTTAGACATTGCCTTGAGGAGGCTGATGGGTCTGTGATTAGCCGGGACGTTCAGAGGTTTGCCCGGCTTGGGAATGCCTATGACTGTCGCTTCTTTCCAAGCTTTTGGAAAGTAGCTATGGTCGAAGCAGGCATTGAAAATGATAGCTAATAAGGTAAGCATCTGTTGAGGTAGGTGCTTAAGTGCGTGGTTGGAAATTCCATCCGCACCCGGAGCCTTTTTGGACTTTTGATTTCTAATGAGAAGCAAGATTTCATCATTAGAGACTGTGACAGGGTCAGCGGTGATGGGGAGAGAGTCTCTGCGAAGGACTTCGTCCTCCACCGCCTGGATGTGTGAGGGATCAGCAGGTTGCGTGCTGGGCGAGCATTGTGCGGCAATGCTGTCGGCGAAGCATTCGGCTTTCTCTTCGACTTCGAAGGCAGTAGTGCCATCGGGACGAGTGAGAGGAGGAACGTGAGAGACGGTGTCTACGCGTAAGGCTCGGGCCATGCTATAGTACGCTTGGTGGGACGGAGAGATATTCGCCATGAGATCGTTCATCTGAGCGTCTCGGAGTTCCGCGAGGCAAGACCTAACTTTACGTTGAAGCTGATTCGCAGCTGTTCTATAGGCGGGCGTGGGATATTTCTTGGCTCTCCGGAGAGCCGCGTTTTTAGCTTTAATAAGATTGCTAACGGCTAAGGGAAGCGTGGGTTTGCCTTGCTTAGCAACCTTTTCGTTGTCACTGATGGCTGAGTTGATAGCATCAGTGAGAGAATTTACTAATGAATCGATTTTATCCGGGCTATCTAATTGCTCGGGAGAGATCGCGAGTGGAGAGTTCGGAGCCTCTAAGGCTGAAACTAACGTATTTTTAAAACCTTTCCAATTGGTAAAGGTCTTAGGAGATGAGACGTTATCGTTCGGCGGTCCTAGCACGAGGGAAACGGGGCGATGGTCGGAGCCTAGGTCATCGAGCGGTTCGATAGACCTTAGATCAAGATTGATTCGCTTGATAATTGCAAAGTCGAGGATGTCAGGAGAGTAGGACGGGTTGTTGGGATAGTGAGTGGGAGTGACGGGGGATATGACATCTAGGTCAAGGGAGTTAGTGATGTCGAGGAGAGCGATACCGCTGGTGTTAGTCGATAGGCACGTCCAGTCAGTATGTTTGGAGTTAAAGTCTCCGAACATAATGACTGAATGGCCGAGGGCGAGAATGGCCTCAAAGTCGCTGCGGATTGGTCTGGTACCACTAGGTATGTAGATTGAAGCTATGATGATGGTCGGATGACCAGTCATAGCCAATCTACACACAGTGGCTTCCATGTTGAGGAGAGGAGGGGTAGGGAGAGGACAGCAATGGAAACCTCTTTTGTAATATATAGCGGTGCCGCCGAAACCGTCGGAGTTGGGCCTATCGTTACGAATAAACGCGTACTTAGGTATAGCGAATCCCCTGGAGCGGTTTGGAGTAAGCCATGTCTCCTGGAGAAGGAATAAGTCAGGTTCTTTGTTCTGAAGGAACAGTTTAATCTCGGGAAGGTTGGTGTTCAGGCTACGAGCGTTAAAAGATATTAGGGATAAGCCCTTGGGTTTGATACGACAGGACGCGGGATTCGCGGGTCTAGACATTATAATTTATTATATACGAATTTACACAAATATAAAAGAATTTACAACGAACTTAGGAGCGAGTGATGCTCGGCTAAAGCAAATAAACGCTCTTGAGGAGAGCGGGCGGCTCGCAGTTTGCGTGCGAGCACGGAAATTTCGTTAATATCGACGTTTTGAATAACGTCGAATACGGTCTTCATGTCCTCAGCCAACGACGACTGAGGTGCGGAAGACGGAGAAGGACGCGGCCCTACGGGAGCTACGGGAGCTGGGATAGGTCGGGAAGGTGCAGGCGGAACGGCCGGACGCTGCCTCCAAGACAGAGCCGGAGTAGGCGTCGGCTGAACGGGCTTTGCTTCCGGGGGACCCCGGTTGCGCAGCGGCGGGAAGTTAGCGTGAGTGAGCGGCGGCGCCGGTTTAGGCGCGACCCTCTTGGCGGTGGAACGCGGAGCACGCGGGCAGCCCCTGTAGTTAGCTGTGTGACCAGACTGGCCGCACAGCACACAGGCAGGGGGGGAAGTGGATTCGGGAGTGCGAGTGCACTCCTTTGTGAAATGTGGATCCAGGCACTTAACGCACCTGGGGGGAGCTGAGCAGTTAGCCGCTGCGTGGCCGTAGAGCTGGCAGCGGTGGCACTGCCCAGGGTGACCGCGGGGGTTGGGACGCTCGACGGAGATATTTGAGAGTCCGCAAATTGTGCGAGCCTCTCTAAAGATCTCCCTCGAGTTGGGAGTATTCGACAAGATTACCAACGCTAAGGGAAAACGCCTACCGCGGTTGGAGTGCATCTTGTGCACTGCTGTGACCGGGAAACCCTGAGACTTAAGGTCATCGAGAATGTCATCGTTGCTGAGTTCGAACGGGACGCCCCGTAGTACTGCGCGGATCTTACGCTCCTCCGGGAGGGCGTAGGTGTGATACGCGATTTGGTTTAATCCGAGTAACCTGGTAAACTCGCGGAAGTCGACGACGGTCGCTAATTGGATTTTGATTGTATCGCCAGCGTTGGCGGCTTTTAAGTAATTGATTTTGTGCACTTTGCACAAGTTGGAAACCGCGGTCCAGCGCGCTTTTTCACGCAGGAATACGGGCGGAGGGAGCTGAGGCTTCGGCGGGACGGGAGCGCAGCGCGTCGCTGGCTTTGATGTGACCGACGGAGACGCGGTTACTACGACCGATTTTAACGGTGCGGGGGCTGGTGTTGAAGACACCGGGGAGGGCTCGGGTATTGAAGATACCGAAGCTTTCTTAGAGCGCTTCTTGGAGCGCTTGGCGACGAGTTGAAACGCGGGCTCAGGAGAGCCGGTTAAAGTGACGGCATCTGACGACGTATCAGACGCGGGTTCGGAGTCGCTCCCGGGAGCGGTACGCTTACGACGCGACGCGTGAGAGGATGCGACCGATTCGCAGTCCATCTCGGACGAGGCGGGAGACGCGGGAGAGCTTAAGACCTGAGGGGTCTCGACGTTGGAGGCCTGAGGGGCCGGGGTTGAGGCCTGAGGGGCCGGGGACGCGATAGATGCCTGTAAGGCCTGCGTTAGTATGTCATCGGGTATGCTGTAGCCAGACGCGGCGAGTACCTGGGCGAACGACCTAAGTACGTTGACAAGGTCCATTGGAGGGCTTGGGATAATATGAAATATATAAATATATAATGTATGCCTAGGTTCCCTAGCAAACCTAGCGCCTATTTATATAACAAATGCCTAGAATTCCTAAGTAAAAATCTAGCGAACCCTAGCGGCAAACCTCCCTACCAGCGGTAGGGGGGCTGGGGAGAATAAATTAAAACTAACAATAGTACGCCGAAGGCCGCTACCTAGAAACCTAAAAAAGGGTGCGCAGGTAAAGAGTTGACCGCGTTAGGGTCAACCTTTACCGACAGAAAGGACAAATACACACGAAAACACACAAATATGATAGAAATAAATATGAAAATAGGAGAAAAATAAATAAAATAGAGAAGAGAAATAAATAAAAATAAAAAGGACTGGTTCAGTACAAATTCGTTGTCACCGTTAAGTATCCTTTGCACTGAAACCAGACTACTTACGCCGGGCACAACACTGCACTCAGCACAAGCACAACACAACTTAGCACAGCACTTTGAAGACTAAGAGGCTTAGTCGCAAAGAAAAATCGCACTTCGAAAGCACTCAGACGGAGTAGAAAGACTTAGAAAACCGTAGCACGGAGCCAACACGCTAAACTGTGACGTCAGTAAACTGAGCGCCACGGAATGGCGGGAAGGGACCGATCAACGGAGAGCTGGGTCTTGCACGTCCGAACCGCGTGGCGATCGGAGCGAGAATGACCGTTGCCAACGAGGATGTCAAATATTTAATGTATCGTGTATAGGTTCCTGCTAGATTCCTTAGGGCCTGAGTTGTTCTTGGCGCACTATACAACCATTTGGAATGTAGCGCAAAATTTAAATTCAAATGTTTCAATTAACCTTTTCGAAATTTATTTCCAAAGTAAATAAAATAATTCGTCCTATGCTCGTATGTTGTAAATTTTGAGTATATGTTTTTATAAGTAGGGAGAAATTCAAATTAAATGGAGCAAAGGAGCATGATGGCAAACGATACCAATATGACGAAAATAATTAATCATCTAGCGTAGTGCTGGTGCTTTAGGCGTTGCACTTCTGTGAACCTTTGTGGTAAATACGTTTTCTTGGCGGTTTAATTTTTAAATGAAGGACATTTGTAACATCAATTTGAAAATTATCCGTGTTTTTTTTTATTACTCTCGTATTTGAGCAATTATGTGTTTTGAAATTATGTGAGTTTACAATGTATTTATTAAGTTGTAGTTAATAAGTTTATAGTCATATTTTCGTATTTGGGTGTTTCTTTTGGTTGTTTATGAATGACGTTTTGCAATTATTGTTTAACAGGCCTCTTTTGTTTATCGATAAATCATGATCTACCAGCCTAGTGCGTTTCCTTTACAACTACACTTCACAGGTTTTATGGATGGATGTGATGTTTACTTTTGAAATATATAATAATTTGACACCAATTCCTATAAGTGTATGTTTGAATCATACCTACTTGAAGTTAACTGAGTTTTTGGCTTCATTGTCAAACTTAAACAAAAGTATTTCCGATATATCCTTTTATTAGGACTAAACATTTATGTATTTAATATGGTTTAAATCATAATAGGGTGAATGTGCACAAAAATGCTATACAAATTTAAAGGCACATGATTTGCTATGTGTCTGGTAGAAATCGCTTCCATCATTCATATATTTATTGCTTAACACAAAATTTTTAAGTAATAATAAATTAATTTCATGTCTATGTATGGATGTATAGTCCCCGTCATTACTGTTTCATTTTATTGCTTTAGGGGACATCGGCTTCGCCTAATTTAAGATGTGCTTTGGGGCAATTTACAGTGCATTTTGCTTGCCAAGTGTGGATTAAAAGACTTTTACTTAAATAAAATAGAATATTTTTGTAATTTTGAAAATAACACCATAGAGTCGAGTTTAAATGATGTATCTTATGAAGTTGCGCAGCACTTGCGTAAACACTAATATAATAGGTCAGATAAAACAACTGATTTGTCAAATTTAAGCCCCAATATGTCTTGCGAAGCTAAATTAAGTTTATTTCCGAAGTAGATCCGTAAATCAAATACATGTGTACGAGTAGCTATGAATTGTTTTAACAGTGGATAGTATAATTTTGTTCTTATCATTTGGTTTGGTTCAACTTATATTAACCAAATATAAATGCATATATAGTTCAACGTATATTTATAAATAATTTAATTAATGATATTTCGAACAGTTAAAAGGCTTCTGTTAGGCATAAAAGTAGCTGAAGTTTATCAGTTTAACTACTTGGTTTTCGTAATATTGACGAACTTTAGATTTCTTAGAAGCCAAGGTAGATAGAGCCTCAAAATAGACACAGTCACAATATATATGTAAACAGAAAACACAAGTGTGCTTAACGTTGTATAATTTCTTCTCAGTATTCTAACCCGATTTTTATGATTCAGAACTATTACCACAAACGACGTGACAATACGAGAGCTTTATTTCATCTAGTGTTGCAAGTTATGATATTTTTTAATATCTAATTCATGAACAATGTAAATATATCAACTACCAACAATCAAACAAAACACCGTCATTATCCTCATTAATAATAATCAATATAAATCTAAGATCCTCGTTAACCACGTTTTAATTAAACTGCCACGTTAAAGGCGAACCGGCGGCAGTTAAACCGCCACAGTTGGGGGTTTTGCTATAGTTAAAGTAAACGGTCTTACTATTAGTTAAAGCTGCTAATTTCCGACGTATAATTACATTTGTACTGCGAGCAGATGTGCGTAATTTCTGAGAAGTTGGCTAAACAATCTTTTTGCTTCTGGTCGTAACTGCACTACTAAACAATCTGCACTCAATTATTCAGAAAGGTCAAATATGTTTTTACGCAACTTAAGCATCTGGTATCAGAAAATGAAATATTATTAATTTTTGCGGATTTCTATCCTAACCTATTCTAGACTAACCTATAAATATGTATAAAAATAAAAATATCTTAGTAAATTTAAAATAAATAACTATTAATTGAAAATCAATATTTTTAAAAACACATCTTCTCGAAAGTAATTAAATCTACAATTTTAATAATTACTGTAAAATTGCGCCTTGCTGTTGCAGCGACCAACCTGATTCACAGTTACTCCCTAATGAATCTTTATTTACAATTTGGAATTAATTTCAACCAATCAAAATGTTAACAATCAAAATTTGTAATAATTCGTTCAAGTAATATTGACTGTGGTAAGCTAATTTTATTAGATACATATTCATAAAATTTGTTTGTCTCGGTTATGAAATTTTATTTGCTTCTGGTTGCTGATTAATTAAAGTTTTTTGTTTGAATCCTTTTTAGGAGGTATTGTACTTGCTAATTTTATTAAAAATTATATTTATTTTAAAAAGTATAATGGATTTTATTCGTGCGTAACTATAAATAACATTAAAACGTTTACCTAAAAATTGTCGATGTTTTTATGCTGAAACGTAAACAAAAATCTTTAAATATTTTTTTAATTTACGAATACGTCAGTGAAGAGGATGTTTACAATTTGCTAAACTGAAATGAACATATTTTCATCGACTAATGATCGAGATTGCTAACAATAGCATAATGTTCATTCAATGCTAGTTCATCTGACTATTGGGGCTCAGTCTCAGCGTTTTTCAAAACCAAAATTTTTTCTTGGATTTACATTCGAGTCAGTGTTTTTCAGTTTTTGTTTTTGACCTAAATTTTTATAATTTTCTTCTCAGATTCACTTCTGTTTAGTTATTATCTTAAGGTTTAAAAGTTTGATTCATACAAGATATAAAGTTTTATTAACCCTATAAAACTTTGTAATTTAAACACTCGTACTTCCAACATTTAGAACTACTCAAATAGCATGACTTAATAATATTCATTGTTTTATGTTTAGTATATATTAGAGCATATTCGAGTATTTTAATTCAGAACAATAATCTGTGTTGATAAAATTTATACTTTCAAAAATGATATACGCCGTTTAACAGAGGTTGGTTTAGGACAATTTTGTTAATTTCAATGGTATATACAGCTATTTTTCATGTATTTGGACACGCAAAAGTAAATGAAGTACAAGTGAGGCAACAAGGATTATGGTTATAGGTAGCTGAATAATGTATCAGTGTTTAATTACGGGTTCTTTATGCATATAAAATGACAATCTTTATAAAGATACGTTTTATTTCTAGAAATAAAGAATACTGATTTTATAGATAATAACTAATGCTGATACACGTGAAGCGATTCGGATAAAATAAAGTTAGCAAAAACCTGTGTGATAAATATCGATGTTAAAAATTAGAAACGAATGCAAGCAAAGCAGAATAAGATACTCAAGATATCTTCTTTTTAAGCATCACCAAACCTACATCGTCTGAGAGTTTCATCTCACTTTACTAACGACCACGCTGTTCTTCAAGTCACTGGGTATAAATCCCCACGGCACAATAACTTTGCTATTTATTTACTGTTGTATTGATGTGCTTCTGTTTGTTCTGTTATAATAATAGATGAAATTGTTTGCTTGGTTCAAATTGCAAGGTAAATTGCAAATGCAAAGGTAATACCAAATGCAAGTACCTTTGCATTTCGTACCCTCGTAGTATATTTAAACCTTTCTATTTGGTAAAGCCTATTATCTTATATGTTTCCGCTACATGAAATGGTTACTTTTTTAGAGTTTGATATGTTAAAGGTCCATGAAAATACCTACTTACTTCTAAATAGATACACATAATAATGGGGTTACCCTTTTTACGTGACAGAAAGTTAAAACGCAATTTATTTTAATACCACTCTTAGTACTGGAAATATAATAATGAGTTATATGTATGATTATTATTGATTGACTCATAAAAAATCTTGTAGTTCTTATTTTACTTGCCTATTCTCCACATTATCCGATTAAATATAAGATAAAAACCAATAAGTACTATATACAAAATCTACTTTACTAAACTACATTCATGTTGCCAACTAGGGGTATACCTACTATAAAGATCTCTTTCTCGTCGGATTACTTCCCTAGAATATCTAGTTACCATCGTTAACAGATTCTCATAGTTACTGTTGTAATTATGATTTTACCAATAATTAAATAAAATACATTATTAATGCGTGTCGAATATGAGTATGCAAAAATGGCGCGTGCTTTTTAAGCTTCAGCTGTGAGTTAAATTCGAGTCTTTGTTTCAACGACTTATTAACAGATTTTTGCGTGTTGTAAACAGTAGTGCCTTCCAGATTTTTCTAGATATTTTTGCATCGTATTTTAAGATTACATTAAATACGTAAGACGAGGTTACTTCTTTTACTTGGCTGGTATCGTTTATTAAACTTGTGTAAATACTGAACTATAGAAATAATTTTCGTAATCTCAATATATTATTATAAGACCATCTCTGATAACTCTGTCGCAAACGAATGGTAGACCCGATAAATTGAAACTGTAATAGAGTACTAAATCTAGTTCAAGAGTGATTCAACGGTGACAACTTGAAAAGTATAGCGCTTTTATGTATTCTGGGCGAGGTTCATGATTTAATAAAAATATAAGCGCTATTCAATGTTATCTTGAATGACAGTTCTCGTAAAATAAATATGAAAATTATACAAAGTAATGTTAAGCATTCTGAGGTTGAATGACTACGTATTATAGTAAAATGTTAGTTACACGGTCCCCTTGGGGCAACAGGGTTCTATCTGACAATAAGAATAATAAGACTTAAACATTAATACTTAAAATTCTATCAGGTTATGAGTTGATATAACTCCCATGTCATTGTAAAGTATAAAAATTGAGGTTGGAGTCGCATACTTTATCAAAATAAAGCATGTAACAAGCGCCTGTGGGAGACATATTTATTTTTCATTCCCTTTTTACATGCTATTACAAAAGAAGACCCCACTGAACCCTCAAGTGGTGTTATTTATTAAAATATTTATAATATACGTAATAAATTTACTCATAATTAAAATTCTTAGGAAGCCTGGCATACCTGAAAGTCTTTCTAACATGAAAGCAACTTATGAAGCGAAAGTACATGTTTAAACACAAGTACATGTTCACAAAATTAAAACATGCTTTAAACTTTGCCATCATGAACATATCGACATATCGAAAGGCACGCATTGAGATCAAAATAATAAAAAAATTGGTAAAACTTGGAAAGTGTTTATCTTCCATCGTTGCTTAGTAGGGCGAAGTGTTTACTCTAAGTTATCAAAGTGGATTTTTTAATTTTAACTTTGAAGTAATTAGGGAACTTTGCAGGAAACTTTTAACTGACCGACCAAATTTTACTTTTTGCTTTCCTTTGCTAAAATTTACCAAATGTATATTTATGTTACGTTGTACTTGTTTGTTTGTTTGTTCAACATTAAAAATGTGACAGTTATGCAAAAAGACACATTTCAAATAAAACTCAAAATCGATAACCATTTGGGTATTCGAAAAGATGAGATATTAAAACAAAATTACAAACCAGTACATTCTAACAGAAATATATATTTCCAGCAAGAATTCCAGACATATAAAATAATGGGCAGTTTCGGTCAGTGCAGGCACTTATAAAAAGGTTTCTCTATTTTAAGATGTCATCAATATTTATAACTAAGCTAATACTCACAATAAGTAGTGACCAGATTTGGTATCAAAATAAATAAATGATAATAGTCTTCCTAAGAAAGTCCTCATCTCTATTCATATTTTATCGAAACCACTTGATAAAATACCAAAACAAATACGAGTATATCGTTCTATACTAAGGACACATACAATGAAACATTATAAGAACAATAGCAAGACCCCTGGTATGATGAATATTAAGCAAAAAGAAAAAAAAACTATAGCAACTGTCGACTCTATTGCAAAGGTCGCCAAAATAAAAAACATACCGATAGCAAGTAACATTTCAGTATGTGTGTTTTTCTCATGATGCTTCTGACTGGATTTCGCGCTAATATGTTTAAATTCAATTTCGAAATCCTTTTTAGAACAAGATCCCAGGTTCGCCAGACCTTACTTATCTTCTGGGAGATGAAACGTGTGTGATGAAATAGTACCAGTTTGTACCAGTTCGTACAGTGAAGGTATGCTGATCAGCTAGCTTGGAGCGAAGCTAATTTGCAGGTACAAAGCCACCAACATATCTGTCTAGCTGGAAAAAATGTGAACTAAAGTTTTTGTATAGCACTTACATTAAAATCGTAATCACGCATAGAATGCAGCGCCACCCTTGGCTGCAAAATTATAGGCAGGCTGTACCATATTACAATCGTGTCAGTTTCATACTAAAAATGACTTTCGCACTTTCCTATACTTAAATCAGGTGAGGAATGCAAAATGTAAAATTATTATACAGGTAAGAAAATTACTAGTTACTCGTATTTGTTTGCTCTATAAATGCACCAGTGTAGTGGGGAAAGATAATTACCATGTGAATATTCATGTTGGACTTACATAGTTTGCAGTCTGAAACAAACCTAAACTAGAACAGACATTGGTGCTTTGTGGTTAATACAGTTAGGTTACTGTGACTTTAAATCAGAAATAATTGAAACACTTTTAGTTTAAGAAATATTTATTGTAGTGTATGTAATCCCCTTCCAAAACATTTATATTAGGGTTTGATTTTAGCAAGCGTGTTTTACAGTTGAGTGTGTAAACTTGCAAAGCGACTTTTTTTAGTCTTAATTATAATAAGAGGAATCTTGAAAATAATGGAAACCTTAGTTTATGATAATGAAGAAAAAACCTCTGATAATTTTTATGATAATTTAACCACATAAAAATCACTTTTGTAAAACCCGCCAAATGTTATTTTGAAAATGGCTCTTGATTTAGCACGTAATAGACTCGTAAATTTTGTAAACTCAATATAAAAATTGCCAACGTGAAAGTCAAGTGTTTAATGTATTGTGTATGGTATGCAATCATTTGACAAAAAACAAATAACTTATTTTCATTTGAAAAACAACGTTTGTCAAAATTTTACTTGATAAATTTAGAATTTTACAAACTATTGCTAAATAAACTACTCATTGGTCAAAATATTTACTAGCAAAAATTTCATTATGCCAAAACATCATTTCACAAATTGATTATTTTTTTAACTACGTGCATGCATTTGACGCTCGCGCCGCTTGTTCTCTGCCTGGTCACAATACAGGCTCAATTGGATTAGGTTAGGTTTGTATGTAGTTAATACATGCACGAGCCGAGCGAGCGAAGCGAGCGTGGTACGGCAGCACCTCGCGAAATGCCGGGACCAAATTAAGTACGATTTAAGTACGATCAGCTGGAAATGAGAAAGTTTAGTTAGTTTTTTTTACCGAGTTATTTCTTGAATATATAGGTAATTTACTGAAATGCAAATCCCTTTTTGGTGCTTCGCCGGCCACTGCCGCGGCACGCTCGCTGCGCTCGCTCTGCTCGCGCTGTATTATCTACATACACACTAACAGCTCCTCCTCGTTTTGCTTCATCGCGCCTAGTTTGTATAATTTCAAAATGTGCTTTATTAATTTTAATTTGTGTGACAGGAGATTAAGATTATAATTTTGAAAAATTTGCACCTATAAATTTATATGAAGGTATCTGTACTCTGCCAACCCGCAGTAGGCGTGATGGCCTACAATTGTCTGACGGCACCCCTGAGTTGGTAATAGTAGTAAAATAATTCCCTGCGCTTATACATTCATGTGAGTGTATGTGTAGTCCCACAACCCGCAGTAGGCGTGATGGCCTACAATTGTCTGACACCACCCCTGAGTTGGGAGAGGCTGATATCCCTCCAGTGATTATCAAGGGTATTACCACATCTATCTATCGTCAGTCGATTGACGTCGATGGGTCGACGTAACACCCTTAGATCCCAAAATCTGAATTTTAGCATTGAATTTTCGGAAAATTACAATTCAGAATACCATATTTCGGACTAGTAAGACAGCGGGCTTTAAATTTTGCGGTTCACTGCTGTCAGCACACAGAGAAATTTATTTATTATTTATTTAACAATTTATGTACACACATTAGAAAATATTTAAAAAAAATCAACCTAAATTAATGAAAGATAATGTACAAAGGCACAGCTTATTTCTAAAAGAAATTTCTTCCAGCTAGCCTGAGGCTGGAAAGTGTGACAAATTAACAAATTTAGTGCGTACTGCATACTAATATTAACAAAAATAGTGCGAATTTTTAATAAAATTATTACAAATATAACAATATTAAAAATATAAATACATTCACACATACATAAACATACGTATATATTATATAGTATTAATACATACAAAATATCAATGAATAGATAAACATTTTCGTTGATACTGAAATACAAACTTAAGTTGTTGGACATCAGTGATTATCAAGGAAGGTACATATTAACAAGTAAGAAATAAAATTATTAAAGTAAAGTAAATAATATCGTAGCGTTCTAGCAGGATTTTCCGCTTGTCAGATTTTTTAAATCTAAAGCCAATCGATTTCAAACCCTTTAACAGAGACGATTTACCCCCAAAAAATAAGCCAAAAAAAGCGTCTATTCCCGTGTAGGATATTTTTTTCTCGAGTAATAGCCATAATTGTGGTTGCGAATTGCAGCAGCATCAAAATTATCAACGCCAACAATTTTCGTGTCCCTCTTTCTTTTTTTCGGTGTACGTAAAGTATTACCTTCTGAGCCTGATGGTCCGTATTTCTCTTTCAGAATTTGAGTTACTGTTAACTTTTCCCTATTCCCAATGCTTCGGCAACGCGTTCTCTCGGTTGTGTCAATGGTAAAAAAGGCCCATCTTTAACTGCTTCACGTTCAAAATAATTGTAAAATTTTACCACTAGTTTGCGAGATTGACTGTTTAGCGTTTTCCCCTGTTTCGACATGGTAAGACTGTAATGTTTTTCTTGTCTACTAATCCTTAAGCAATCAGAGTCCAATTTATAGCCAGGTTAATGTAGTCAGTAAGATCAATCCAATAAAAAAGCCGGGTCAGAAGAAAATAACAGAGAGCACACCAAAAACGCACAGTCACTTCGCACAACGACAAAAGACTGCAATGCAAATCATGTAATGGCGACATGACAAGGCGTTATCGACAGGCACTGGTGTTGCCCGCAACATCCCACCTAAATTGTACTTAACATCAATGATTTTTCTATTTAGTTATTTTTTGTATTTTTATAAATAGTTAAAAGAATAAAAAATATAATTAAGTTTTATTATAATCATAACGTGGTTATTAATTTTTGGTGATATTTCTTCACAAGTAATCATTGCATTCGAAACAACTTATCAGTTTTCGATTTTTAGAGTAACATCCCTAGTGTTTGAAAAAAAAGGGTTAACTGACGCAACATTGTAATGACGTTCAGTTCTTTAGATCAGAAATTGTTTATTATGTTTAGAATAGTTTATGAGTGAAAGCAAATCGTAAAATTACTGATGAATGATGAATTGTCAAATGTTACCTATTAAAATGGCCTGACTTTAAAACTCGTTATTTGATGCCAATTAAACTAGTGTATATTTCACTTACATTCCTTCTTTTAAAAAAATTATAAAATTTTACATAAAACTTATAAAATTTTACTTTGACAGTATTTCGTTGGACTCGCGCGCAACAGTTGCTTTTTTACTAAAAGTCAAAAAATAAAATTGAACAATCTTAATATCGACAAAAATGAAAACGAATATCATCCAAAGCAGTTAACATAACGGGATATCAAAAAGAAGCCGGCGCTTTCTACAGGCATCATTACTCTTCGGAACAAATGACTCGCGACCACGCTCGCTAATGGTTCTGAGAGGCGACTGCAAATGCTCGGTGACAATTATTGTGATATAAATATGTATTAAAGGAGATCGTCGAGTACTCAGTATTAGTTATGGTGTCTAGTTCTTATGGTTGACAAATGAACACTCATTTTCACATAAGTGAATTCGTTTGAAGAGATTTAGTTCATTTTAGATGGTTCTTTAGGTTGCGAGAAAGAAGTTGTAAGAATTTTGTGAACTATCACTTTGAATAAAATTGTTAGTAGACACTATGAATGCTTTTCACTTTGTTTTGGAACTAAAGTAGGCTCTATGAACTCATCGCTTCGATATATGCTTTTTATATATCTACTACTCCATTCTTAGAAATAACGTGAAATCCCCTCTTAGACGTGTAAAATAATTAGTTTATTAGAGGGAAATTTTCCTTCAACTTAGTGGAACTATCTCCACTGTAATACAATTTTGACAGAAGTCTTTTATCAGTTTATTCAGAAAGTAAGCAAAACTTTTTATTACGTTTTAATACAATAAGACTAACAGCTTTTTTATAACATGTTGCACAAATCAAAGATGGATGTATTAAAAATGGTTTTATGTAATGGGGTTAGACTGCCATATTTAAATAGGTCTTCAGTTGTTACCTGCCTTTTAAAAATCTTTTTCTATTAATCATTTGAACTTTATTATTATAGTAAACAATAAATAATAAATGGTTTGAAATGTTATTAGTGGATTTATGGACCCCGGCATTCATCAGCATCCGTTTGTCTTAATTGAGGATGCACTTTTAGGAAAAAAGTGCACTTCAATTGCCATGTGTGAGTTAAAAAGTAATTTTCAAATTATATATATAAAAAGTAAATTTCAAGTAATTTTTGGTAATTTACACCATGGAGTCAAGCTTCAAAAGTTGAATGATGTATCTTGTAGAGGTCCGGAGCACTTGCGTAAAAAATAATATAATTGGTTAAATAAAACTACTGATTTGTCAAATTTAATTCAAACAATTAACGAAAATATCACGTTGAAGCCCCAATATATCTTCAGAAGCTAAATTAAATTAATCTTTGGAGTAGGTCTTTAAATCAAGTAATCTTAGCAATAATGTGAACGAGTAAGTATGCATTGTTTTAACAAATGTATTAGTTTTTATCATTTGGTTACAGTCAATTAACTTATTGTACGAATATTTTTAAAGCTTTTAATAGCTATGTTTAGAATAGCCTTTTACTAAGAGTTAACATTTGGTTAAAGAATTGCTGAACTTCATCAGCTTGGCCAGTCGGTTTTCGTAATACTAACTAAATGTTGCGTTCTTAGGAGGCAAAGTAGACAGAGTCTCAGAATTAAAACTTTCATAATTTATAAGTAAACAGAAAATATAACTGGATTTGTATGATTCAGAATTATAACCACAAACGGCGTGACCATACAAGATCCTGATTTTATCTAGTTTCTCAAATTTTGCTATTGTCGGGCTATTTTTTTTATATCTAATTCATGAACAATGTAAATATATCAACTACCAACAATCAAACAAAACACCGTCGTTATCCTCATTAATAATAATCAATATAAATCTAAGATCCTCGTTAACCACGTTTTAATTAAACTGCCACGTTAAAGGCGAACCGGCGGCAGTTAAACCGCCACAGTTGGGGGTTTTGCTATCGTTAAAGTAAACGGTCTTACTATTAGTTAAAGCTGCTAATTTCCTAAATACCTATTATAACGTTTGTACTGCGAGCAGATGTTTATAACTTGTTAGAAGTTGCCGGAATAAATTTTTTGTTTCCGTCTGAAAATATCTTTTATATTATTCTATAAATCACATAAACAAAATCAGCACTCAAACGATTACTAGAGTAAAAGATAATAAAAGTAATAAAGTAAAGTAAAAAAATAGTCGTCGGCCTAAAAAGACACGTTTATATTATAAACTAACAATATTATATCACCTGATTTTTTTATACGCAGTTCATTATTCAAATAATAAGAACACCTGGGTCCTTAGAATCTTAAAATATAATGTTAAATAATTAAAAACTTTAGAGACTAAAGAGACTTAAAGAGATGAAAAGATCCCCACTTACAAAAATGTATGTTTCAAATCGTCTAAGCAACCATAAAACAATGATTCGTACTAATAGTTTACGCTAAAAATAAAATAGCATTATTACGTTAAGAAATAATAATTCCCAAAAACATCCCACGGGAAAAACCTCGTTCCCAAGTTCAGTATCAAAAGTTAGGCAGTTTTTAGTCGGTCATCATAGTAACCTTTTCAAATAAGATGAAATAAAGGTAATGGGACAAATCTAAAGCATGTTTTAAATAATATTTAATAATTTCAAAAAACCTATTTCCGAGAGTTTTATTTTAAAACTCTTCAATTTTAATGATTATAGAGAAATTGGAGAGCTACTGCTGCGAGCGAATAAATTTGATATTTAATCACAGCTCAGGAACCAAAACAGGTAAACAATTTCGGAAACAAATTTTGGATCAGAACCAACCTTGTTGCGACCCACGGTTACTCCCTAATGAATCTTTATTTACAATTTGGAATTGATTAAAACCAATCAAAATGTTAACAATCAAAACTTTGTGAGCATTCGCTCGAGTTCTATTGGTTGTGGTAAGCTAATTTATTGGATACATATTCATGAAATTTGTTTGTCTCGGTTAAGAAATTTTGCAACTTTTGGTCACTGATTTGTTAAAGTTTAGATGTTGAATCTGTTTCTAGGATGCTTTGTAAATATTGTATTTTTTTCAAACATAACTGGCTAAGCA
Source organism: Marasmarcha lunaedactyla (assembly GCA_923062675.1). NCBI lineage: Eukaryota > Metazoa > Arthropoda > Insecta > Lepidoptera > Pterophoridae > Marasmarcha > Marasmarcha lunaedactyla. The sequence goes on from OV281351.1 coordinate 10,601,566, forward strand.
ACAAAATACGTTATCCAATAAATATATGTATAGCAATACTTGTTTATAAGCCGAAACAAACAGACTGAATTACATTTTTAATATGCGAGTACTTCAACGAAAACTTACTTTATTACAAATTGCTAAACCGCGCGTGAAATGAACATTTCATCGAATAATGATCGACATTGCTAACTAAAGCAGAATGTTCATTAAACAGTGATATTGAATCCCTTGTTTGTCTGGCTGCTGAGATTTAACCTCAGCTTTTTTCAATTCTATAAATTTTTCTTGGATTTATATTCGTGTCAGCGGTTATGAATTTCAGTTTTTAAACTAATTCGTAAAAATGGAGTTGGTTCTATTTACTTTTTATCAAAATTAAGTTTACTATAAGGCTTACTTTGTACAAAAGAAAAAAATAGTTAGCATAAAAACATCGTTAAAACCTTTTTAGGAAATCGAATTAAATCGAAACAATAAATTCCTTCTAACACTTGTATTATATTTCAAAACCTATATTTTAAGTGTATCATTTTATTTTAAATTTATTTTAAATATATTTTTGGGACTTGTATACACACAACTTTAAATAAAAAAAGTTTCCACCTTGAACCATATCAACATATGCATATTATGAACCTTACTAACTGCTTATTTGAGCGTTGCACAAAAAAAAACTTCTCAACGTTATTGAAACTTAAATGAGGAGGATTTTATTTATTCAACCATGTTATGTGCCTTGAATACTGTATCCTGAACTTATGAATAGCTTTCGATGTCTCTTTCGAGCCTGAGTTCAACTGAATAGCCACGTGAATGAATTCGTTCTTGTTAATTTTTGTTCCGACTTAGATTTGGGATAATTTAAAATTATATATTTGTAAATATGCTTAGTGCATGGAAAATTACACAGGGTGGAAACGAGAATTGATCTCACTCGATTTTTTTCTGAAATATACAAAATATCGTAAAACTGATTTCTGATAGTGCTGTAATCTTGAATTTCACATCAGTCTTCATATAGGCTTTTTTTTAGGGAGGTGGAAGATGTGACATACATACCTCCGCAGGAGCCACTTCTGCGAGATGATGTGGGACTCACAAGAGTAGCACCTACCCACTAAAAACCACCTCCATGGCCGTAGCAAGATTTTGCTGTTAGCCTCCATTGGAAGCGACACCCGGTAGGGAGGTGGGTGCGCTAGCGGAAACCCGCTAACGGGTCGTCCGCCGGATGTGAAAGTTGCACTAAAGGTGCTCAAAGGGACATGAGGTAGGGCCGGTCTGGGCAGCCTCCGGTGAAGCCGGGGCTGCGCAGAGCGGCCGAAGCTTGACTAAGGGGTCAATTTATTTAAATGAACCTATAATGAACTGAGAAGGGAACTATGCTCTGTCAAAGCTATGAGTTGCTCTGTAGGCGAACTTGAAAACCTTAAGTTTGTGGGCTAGTTTTGAAATTTCCCTAATATCAATACGTTTGATGGCGTCGCAAACGATATCGTCTGCTAGGGTTGAGGAGTGGATTTGAATGGGCGAGGAGCCAGGATGGGCTTCGGGCGTACAGCGGGGCGCTATCTCCAGTTCTCTGGAGCAGGCTTTGGCTACGTAGGCTTTGCAGCCGGAGGTACCTGGCTACGCAGGGGCGGAAAATTAGCCTGAGTAAGGAGCGGGGCCTGTTTGGGTAATTTGCGGTGTGACCGGATTGGCCACAAAGCATCCATTTAGGAGGGGAGGGAGTTTCTCTAGTGCAATTGCACTCCTTGGTGTAGTGAGGCACCAGGCACTTTACGCACTTGGGCGGGGTGGCACAGTTGGCCGCCGCATGTCCGTATAACTGGCATCGGTGGCACTGGCCGGGGTGACCGCGGCGAGGAGGCGCCGCTCCGCTGAGTTCCGCTCTGACCTTACGCTCTTCTGGTAGAGCGTTAGTATGGTAAGCACATTGCTTACCGGTGAGGAGCTTAGTTAGGGCTCGGAAATTGTCTAATGACGAGCCAGTAATTTTGATGGAATCACCCGAGTTGGCCGCTTGGGTGTAATAGATCTTGTGCTCTTAGCACAAGTTGGAAACCTCGGACCATCTGCCCTTTTCCCGAAGGAATACGGGTGGTGGGACTTGTTTCTTGTCTTGGGCCGTGGCTTGTTTTAAGCGCTTCTTGACAAGGGTGAAAGAGGGTGGCTCAGAGCTAGTCGGGGATGCATCCGAGGATGACTCGGTCGCGGGTGCGCTCTTGGGAGCGTTGCGCTTGCGGCGCAAAGGGGCGTCTACTTCACACTCCATGTCACTGGAGGTGGGAGACGCGGAAGAGCCTAGGACCAGAGGGCCCTGAGGGGTATGATGGAGTGCCTGAGGGGCGGGGGACAGCTAGTGCCTCAGACAAAATTGTCGAACAAGGCTTGGGTGTTTGGAAACTCCTAAGATGCGAGGTATTCCAGGAACCCCTGAAGGAGGTCCTTTCCTACGTGCGTGGCCATAGCGGCGGGTTGGGGAAGGACAATAATATATAAATACAAATACTATGGAACTACTAACGAATACTAACTTCATAAACCTCCCTACCCGCGGTAGGGGGTATGGGACGACGCAGAATGGTGCCCCTAATTCGGGCAGCACTGTTCCGTCACTCTGGGAAAGGCCCAGTGCACTGGGATCAGGACTTCCGGTTTCTTACGGCCTGAAAGGCCAATAAAGTGCACCAAGGAAAGCTAACAAGGTATCCACCTGTTCACTCGTAGTCCTGGAACGCAGAGCTTCCCGGAGCGGCGACGGCGAAGAAAGATCGACGACGACGAGCTGCACGCGAAGATGTTGAAGGTGCGTCGTGAAAACGATGGTCGTATGAAATTTAGGAACCTACGGTACGAGCACTAAGCGTCGTGAAAACGACGTGTGAAATTTGGGGCACAAGCAAACAGAGTCTGTTGGGTAATGTCATATACAAAATAACATAAAGCTCTGTGAAAACTTATAAATTACTCAGTGAGTTATAAGTCTTCACGAAAGATCTAAAAGAGGCACAACCAGGGAATAATGATAGGCCAAAAATTTTATACACTAGCCTATGAAGAGGGTCACTGAGAGTGTTAATTCAAAATCACGGCCAAATTCGCGATTCAGTGCTTTAGCCACTATCTTGATTTTAAATTGAGAACGGTTTTTTGACTGTACTAACTCAGCTGCAGTGAAAAGAGAAAAATGGTGTATATTATATTTTCTAATTAAACAAAAAGTATAAATTAAAACAGATTATAATGTAAAATAAAACAATTATTCTGTGCTTCAGTGCAATGTTAATTCAGCATTTAAGTAATTGAATTTGGCTAAAATAAAATCAATCCCATATTCAGTTATATACTTATTATATATTTTATTTTCGTGCCCCAGGAATACATTTTGTAGATTATTTGAATGCACAAATGGTATATGGAGTAACGGGCGGCGCCATAGGTTGAGTGCGTTTGTATCTAGGTTAATAATATAGCTACATAGATAATTTTTTTCTAATAATTCTGTACAATGTTCTTTTACCTTAAAGTCAAGAAACCTTAGAAATCTTTTCTAATCACATTGTATAGATTTTATACTGTAAGTTCCAAACTTGCGACGCATACTCGAGATGGCACAATAAAATACTTTGACTTCTTTTGAAGAATTTAAATCTGCGGACATTCTCATAACAAATCCCAGCGCCTTGGATTCCAGCCTTACTACGTACATGATTGATGTGATCTTTGAAAATTAATTTGTTGTCGTGTATGACCCCCAAAACAATATTGTCTACTTTTGATAAACAATGATTTAGAGGTGTGTAGCTAGAATCTATTTTATTCGCTTTACGAGTGAATGATATACAAAAACATTTTGACACGTTGGGACCTAACTTATTTTGTTAACATTACTGCTCAAATGCTCAAATGCATTACTGCTCTAGCGGGTCTTCCGCCTCTAGTGAAAGTTGCACTGAAGGTGCTCAAAGGGACATGAGTTGGTGGCCGTTCTGGGCAGCCTCCTGTGAAGCCGGGGCTGCGCAGAGGTCAGCCGAAGCTTGACTTAGGGATCAATTCATTGAAATGAACCTATAATGAATTGAGAAGGGAACTATGCTCCGCCAGAGCGAGCAGTCGCTCTGTCGGAGAACGTGAAGCCCTAAGTTTACGGGCTAAGACTGCGATTTTACTAACATCGATATTTTTCATAGCGTTGCAGACTATACGCATATCGTCTGCTACGGAGGATTGAGGAGTGGGTTTGTATGGGCGAGGAGCCGGGATGAAATTCGATGCGGGGCGCTGCCTCCAGTTTTCTGGAGCAGGCCTGGACTGTGTAGGCTTTGCAGCCGGAGGAACCCAACTACGCAGCGGCGGAAAGTTTTCCTGAGAAAGGAGTGGGGCCTGTTTGGATGCCGCCCTCTTGGAATTGGAACGCATACAACGGGGTGCACGAGGGCAGCCCCTGTAATTTGCGGTGTGGCCGGACTGGCCACAAAGCACGCAATCGGGAGGAGAGGGAGTTTCAAGAGTGCGATTGCATTCCTTAGTGAAGTGAGGGACCAGGCACTTGACGCACCTGGGCGGTACGCGGCAGTTGGCCGCCGCATGCCCGTACAACTGGCACCGATGGCACTGGCCGGGATGACCGCGGCGATGAGGCGCCTCGATCGAGATCCCAGAGAGGCCGCATATAGTGCTAACCCCTTTCAGGATCTCCCTGGACTTGGGGACGTTGGCGAGAACCACCAAAGCAAGAGGGTGACGCCTCCCGTACTTGCTGTGCATTTTATGCACCGCGAGTGCCGGGAAGCCTTGGGACTGCAGATCCTCCAGGATAGCCTCCTTCGATAATTCGAACGGGACTCCCCTGAGTACCGCTCTGATCTTACGCTCTTCTGACAGAGCATAAGTGTGATAAGCATATTGCTTATCGGTGAGGAGCTTTGTTAAAGCACGAAAGTCGTCTATCGACGAGACTAAGATTTTAATAGATTCACCCGAGTTGGCTGCTCGGGTGTAATGGATTTTGTGCTCATTGCACAATGTCGAAACCTCAGTCCATTTACCCTTTTCCCGAAGGAAAACGGGTGGTGGGACCTTGGCCTTGACAGAAGTTGGGGCCGGAGCGGGTGTTGAAAACACCGGGGCAGCTGGCGTTGAAGACGCCGCAGGGGGTGTAGGACACACCGGGACGGGCGTCGAGGGCGCCGGGGCTTGTTTCAAGCGCTTCTTAGACGAGGGAGGCTCAGGGCCAGTTGGGGTGGCGTCCGAGGATGACTCGGTCGCGGGTGCGCGCTTGCGGCACGGAGGGGCGTCTACTTCGCACTCCATGTCACTGGAGGAAGGGGACGCTGGAGGGCCTAAGACCAGATGGGTCTGGGGAACTGGGGTGGCCTGAGGGGCCATTAAGGGAATTAACGCCATGATATGCGGGATAAGAGACTCCATGAAACGATACTTATCAGCATTTATAGTCATGCCTTCAGCACCGATACTTTCAAGTAACTTGTTCCCAAACTCATCAGAGCTTAGGGAAGCCATTGCGGAGGGGTTGGGGAGGGACAACAATATATATATGCCTAGAGTTCCTAAATAAAACCTAGCGAACCCTAGCGGCTAACCTCCCTACCAGCAGTAGGCGGCCTGGGGAGAATAACTTAAAACTAACCGTAGTACGCCGAAGGCCGCTACCTAGAAATCTAAAAAAAGGGTACGCAGGTAAAGAGTTGACCGCGTTAGGGTCAACCTTTACCGACAGAAAGGACAAATACACACGAAAACACACAGATATGATAAAAATAAATATGAAAGTAGGAGAAAAGAAAAAATAAATAAAATAGAGAAATAAAATAGAAATAAAAGGACTGGTTCAGTAAAAATTCTTTGTCACCGTTAAGTATCCTGTGTACTGAGACCAGATTACTTACGCTGGGCACAACACTGCACTCAGCACAAGCACAACACAACTGAGCACAACACTTTAAAGATTAAGGGGCTTAGTCGCAAAGAAAAATCGCACTTCGATAGCACTCAGAGGGAGTAGAAAAACCTTGAAAACCGTAGCACGGAACCAACACGCTAGACCGTGACGTCAGTAGACTGAGCGCCACGGTATATCGGGAAGGGACCGATCAACGGAGAACGGGGTCTTGCACGTCCGCACCGCGTGGCGATCGGAGCGAGAATGTTGGTCTTAACTTTTTTTTTTTTTTTTTTGGTTCCCCTCCACGGGAAGGGCAGTAGGATATAAAAAATGCTCTGACGCATACTCCGCGCGCGTGATCGAAGTTATGTGGGACTCGTCCCGACGCCTACCAGAACCATACCCACTAAAAAAAACCCTGTCGGGTCGTACATTTTTGCCACTCAGCCTTCATCTGAGCGACGGCCAATTGGAGAAAGAGGCCGCGCTAGCGGGGCCCTTAAGGGGTCACCCGCTGAGATTTACATAGCACTGAAGGTGCTCAAAAATGAAAAGTAAATAAAAAACATTAAATGAAAAATAAAATTGCATTAATTCGGATTTACGTTAGAATTAGAATTTACGTTAGAATTAGGATTTGCGGCCTGAAGGGCCTCGAGATCTAAAGTTAACTGCGTGGGTTCGCCAGTGTGCGCGTTTCTCGGCCTAGCGACTTTGAATTTTGAATCGAACACAGGAACAGTATATGAGACAGAATCTCGAACAAGATGATTGGGATGGGATTCGGCGCGTTTGAAGAACGATTCTGAGAGTGTTTTGAGGTGCTGTTGCACTGTAGGTAGTTCAAGATCTCTGTGCAGGTCCACGTTGCGCACGTACCAAGGTGCGTCTGTGGCCCTGCGGCAGAAGAGATTTTGAACTACCTGCAGCTCATACAGGACGGAGGGATTGGCGTGGGCAAAGACTGGCGAAGCATATGACATGACGGGTCTAACGCAGACCTTATAAAGCGTACGTTTATTTTTAAAAGACATTTTACTTTTTCTTCCTATCATACTATTTAGGCGGCTTAAGTAGAAACGCGCGAGTTTCGTTACTCTATCGACGTGTGGCTTGAAAGAAAGCGTCTGATCTGTGACGCCTAAGTATTTGATATTGCGCTTCCAGGGGATGGGAATACCTAACATTCGAATGTGAGGATCGTTGTAGCGATTACGACGTTTGTGGTCGAATTGAATGGCAGAACTCTTTTCTGGGTTGACATCGATATGCCATTTTTTTAACCAAACACCGAGGGCGTTTACGGCCTTTTGGAGTCTGGTGATGTTATACGGGATCGATTGACCTGTAGTGTAAAGGGCGGTATCATCTGCAAAGAGGGCGAGTTCGACGTCTTTCGGCGGGATAGGGATGTCGTTAGTGTACACGGTGTACAGCAGAGGGGCGAGGACCGAGCCTTGAGGGACTCCAGCCTTTATGGGACGAGGCGCGGAGAGCGTGCCTTCATGTTTGAATCGAAACGTACGGTCTTTAAGAAACGATGCAATTAATGTGACTAGGCGAACCGGTAATCCTATTTTATAGAGTTTAAAAACGAGACCGCTGTGCCAGACTTTATCGAAAGCCTTGGCTACGTCAAAGAGAACCGTGATTGTTTTTTTACGACGCGGATAGAATCCTTCAAGTATGTACCCGACGATTCGATGGACTTGCTGAGGGCAGGAGTGCTTAGCGCAAAAGCCGAACTGGTGGGGAATAATGAGAGGGTCGCCATCCGTTGGAAACAGATGGTTCCGCATTCGAGAGAGTATGACTCTTTCGAGAAGTTTAGACATTGCCTTGAGGAGGCTGATGGGTCTGTGATTAGCCGGGACATTCACAGGTTTACCCGGCCTGGGAATGCCTATGACCGTCGCTTCTTTCCAGGCTTTTGGAAAGTAGCTATGATCGAAGCAGGCATTGAAAATGATAGCTAACAAGGTAAGCACCTGCTGTGGCAGGTGCTAAGTGCGTGGTTGGAAATACCATCCGCACCTGGAGCCTTTTTGGACTTTTGACTTCTAATGAGAAGCGAGATTTCATCATTAGAGACTGTGACGGGGTCGCCGGTGATGGGGAGAGATTCTCTGCGGAGAACTTCGTCCTCCACCGCCTGGATGTGGGAGGGATTCGCGGGTTGCGAGCTGGGCGAGCTACTAAAGATACTAAGGATAAGCCCTTGGGTTTAATACGACTGGACGCGGGATTCGCGTGGCTAGACATTATAATTTACTTATTTACGACTTTATACAAAAATAAAAATTTATAACGAACTTAGAAGCGAGTGATGCTCGGCTAACGCCAATAAACGCTCTTGAGGAGAGCGGGCGGCTCGCAGTTTGCGTGCGAGTATGGAAATTTCGTTAATGTCTACGTTTTGGATGACGTTGAACACGGTCTTCATGTCCTCAGCCAACGACGACTGAGGTGCAGATGACGGAGCGGGACGTGGCCCTACGGAAGCTACGGGAGCTGGGATAGGTCGAGAAGGTACAGGCGGAACGGCCGGACGCTGCCTCCAAGACAGAGCCGGAGTAGGCGTCGGCTGAACGGGCTTTGCTTCCGGGGGACCCCGGTTGCGCAGCGGCGGGAAGTTAGCGGGAGTGAGCGGCGGCGCCGGTTTAGGCGCGACCCTCTTGGCGGTGGAGTGCGGAGCACGCGGGCAACCCCTGTAGTTAGCTGTGTGGCCGGACTGGCCGCAAAGCACACAGGCAGGGGGGGAAGTGGATTCGGGAGTGCGAGTGCAATCCTTCGTTATGTGTGGATCCAGGCACTTGTTGCACCTGGGGGGAGCTGAGCAGTTAGCCACTGCGTGGCCATAGAGCTGGCAGCGGTGGCACTGCCCAGGGGGACCGCGGGGGTTGGGACGCTCGACGGAGATGTTCGAGAGTCCGCAAACTGTGCGAGCCTCTCTGAAAATCTCCTTCGAGTTGGGAGTGTTGGTAAGGATTACTAGAGCTAAGGGAAAACGCCTACCGCGGTTGGAGTGCATCTTGTGCACTGCTACAGCCGGGAAGTCCTGAGACTTAAGGTCCTCGAGAATGTCTTCATTACTGAGTTCAAACGGGACGCCCCGTAGTACTGCACGGATCTTACGCTCCTCCGGGAGGGCGTAGGTGTGATACGCGATTTGATTGATTGACAGAAGCCTAGTGAAAGACCGGAAGTCGTCGATGGTCGCTACCTGAATTTTGATTGATTCGCCAGCGTTGGCGGCTTTTAAGTAATTAATTTTGTGCTCTTTGCACAAGTTAGAAACCGCGGTCCAGCGCGCTTTTTCACGCAGGAAGACGGGCGGAGGGAGCTGAGGTTTTGGCGGGACGGGAGCGCAGCGCGTCGCTGGCTTCGATGGGATCGACGGAGACGCGGTTACTTCGAGCGATTTTAACGGCGCGGGGGCTGGTGTTGAAGACACCGGGGAGGGCTCGGGTATTGATGATACCGAAGCTTCTTCGAGCGCTTCTTGGAGCGCTTAGCGACTAGTTGGAACGCGGGCTCAGGAGAGCCGGTTAAGGTGACGGCATCTGACGACGTATCAGACGCGGGTTCGGAGTCGCTCCCGGGAGCGGTACGCTTGCGACGCGACGCGTGAGAGGATGCGACCGATTCGCAGTCCATCTCTGACGAGGCGGGAGACGCGGGAGAGCTATAGACCTTGGGGGGTCTGGACGTTGGAGGCCTGAGGGGCCGGGGACGCGATAGATGCCTGTAAGGCCTGCGTTAGTACGTCAGCGGGTATGCTTACGCCGGATGCAGCGAGCGCCTGGGCGAACGACCTAAGAATGTTAACAAGGTCCATTGGAGGGCTTGGTCCTACAATATATAATATATAAATATATAAAAATGCCTAGGTTCCCTAGCAAACCTAGCACCTAAACCTCCCTACCCGCGGTAGGGGGGCTGGGGACGACGCGAAGTGGTGCCCCTAATTCGGACAGCACTGTACCGTCACCCTGGGAAAGGCCCAAGTGCAATGGGATCGGGTCAGCCGGTTTCTCCTCGGCCTGAAGGGCCTTGGAAGTGCACCGGGGCAACGCTATCAGGCTTAGTTGTCAAGTTAAGTATCCACCTGATCAAACGCGAGTCTACTACGGAGTGTGTTGCCAATAAATTGACAACAAAAACCGGCCGTAGACCTGACAAAGTTGGGTTGCACTAAAAGTGCGGAATTGACTACGTTACGACCGGCCGGAACCGGCCGCAGAGCGAGTCTCTGACTACGTACAGGCGCCAAGCGTCAAGTACGCAGCCAGAAAGACAGCCCGAGTCTTGCTAACCACTATCGAATTAAATCGACCGTGGTAAGCTCAACCCTGTTGTTGCTGCACTCACCGAGGTGAGGTTTTTAATGCGAGGGGTGCACAGAGTGCGGGATTGACTACGTTACGACCGGCCGGGGCCGACCGCAGAGCGAGTCTCTGACTACGTACAGGCGCCAAGCGTCAAGTACGCAGCCAGAAAGACAGCCCGAGTCTTGCGAACCACTATCGAATTTAATCGACCGCGGTAAGCTCAACCCTGTTGTTGCTGCACTCACCGAGGTGAGGTTTTTAATGCGAGGGGTGCACAGAGTGCGGGATTGACTACGTTACGACTGGCCGGGGCCGTTGTTGCTTACTTGCAGCCGATCGAAACCGGCCGCAGCGTAAGCCCTGAAGAGGCTATCAGCGTATGAGTATTGCGAACGAGTTGTCGTCGTGAGACGACAATCGTGACTCAACAGCTGGAGCGACCGCGAACTCGTCCGAGCGGGGCCGGACGCAGAACGGATCTGAGAGTGGCGTAGAGTATTGATACGAGAGAAGTCGTGAGACAACAATCGTGACTCGGCAGCTAAGAGCGACCTTCAACACGTCCGAACGGGTCCGGACGCAGATCGGGTCTGGTCTTAACTCTGAGGAAGCATTTATTTTTATCCACGCTATATCTTTTTAATATTCTGTTTGCATCTGTGCGCTATATTTTTTCTTCTATAACATGCAGCTATGCAGTAAAGCAACCATTCACGAAGGCATGCAAACATGCATTCATGTACATGTACAATAGAGCATGTTTTTCCTGAATATGCTCTGCCAGAGGAATTGCTACGTCGAATTTACGCTTCACTCGCATTTGCTTCGCATGCACTTACTTGTCATGTGTTCCTCGCAAGCTTCTGGCTCCGCAGTTTAGGGTCGCTAAAATTCGGCATTTCAAACAAGTAAAAGAAATATAAACGATGAATATAATGTCATTACCTATACGAATAAAGGGATATGTTTGTCCCTGAGTTAGTATTTTATATTTCCTTTAAATTTTATTCAAAGCCATACTTAATATTTATTTAATTTTTGACTACAAAACAAACTTAAGAATGTAAGGCAAATTTTTGGATATTGCATAACTTTTGTGCTGGCGCGAAAAGTAATTCCAAATAACGCGCCAAATTTCTTTGTATTTAAACGTCGGGGTTTAGTGTACCAAATGATTATTCTATAGGACCTTTGTAAAAGATTTGTATCAAATATTTTTAAACAATTTATCTTGTTGAGCGACAGCTCGTTGACCCCGTTTATGGAATTTGCGCTTAGACTCGTGAAACATCGCACAATAAAATAAAACAGGAAGTTAAAAAGTATGAGTCAAATTTGATTAAAAAATATTATGGAATACTGTCAAAATGGACAACAAACACAGGGTTGTAACCGTTGGAATATAATAATCTGTATAAAGTGATAATATAGGATAATTTAAGAATCGATACAAACGCAGTTTTAGATTTTTCGACAGTATGAAAAAAAATTAAGAACTTCATGTCTATTACGTAAAAAATACACAGATTTTAAAGGTTTATAATCAGGTATGTTCTTCAAACTTTACTTCTTATACTATTCAAACTTATATGATATTACTCGTATTTGAATACATTAAGCTTTCGACGGAGGGTTATCTTTATTTACTTTACCAATTTTCATAGAAGAATCACGATTTAAACGATAGATCTAATACTTAATGGTCCTTTTTCTATATGTTCGTTTTCGATTCCCGTTTAGTATGAAATAAGTAAGTTTAAGATTTTTTACTACTGGGTACTTAATTATTTTCTAGTTTCGTTAACTGCTCGTTGAGCGTTCTGGAAATCAAACCATTTAAAGATAAAGATGCTTTGGAAATGATTTATGTGTAATAAGATAAATTGTAAAGTAAATGAGTATATCCTATCTTTTTTGACGATTTTCGAGAAGCAAATTTCCTTCAAGCGAGCTTCTTGAAAGCCATTTTCAGCGGGACTTCCTTTCAGGCATTTCCAAATTCATGATATGCACTAATATTGCGGACACTGACTGATAACAAGCGCACTTTTGAATATACACAAACATCTTATAAAAATATCATAGCGCCATATTAAACATAAAACAAAAATAAATCAAAATCGTTAAACACACTTCAAAGTTCTATCACTCACATTGACAATAACTGAAGTTGTGTATTAATAAAATGTATTAATTTAAGAAATTTAATTCTGTTGACGTATCCGGATGGATAAAAATCCCTTTATAGAGATTTAAAAAAAAACTAAAAAAGTTCTATCTCTAATATAAGAGTCACTAACTTAAAATATTTATCACGCTTACAATATAATAAAATAAATGTTTTTAGACTAAATTAACCGAAATTACACTATTGTATGTTGATAAAAGCTTTTAATTTATCAAAAAAGAAAATTACCAGTTTTATTTGTTTTCACCTAGCTTCAAGGTTTACTTACTATGTTAAAAACATAAAAAAAAATGTATAAACAAGTTTTTATTTTAAATCGTATTAATTTCATTTTTTATTTCAAAAATTAATTTATCTAGAAAAAACTACTGTTAAAAGAAATGGAGAAAAATGTGGATTTATAATTATTTAAGTTCTGAACTGCTTGAAGTTGGGTTCCAAACAGCAACAGATATTTTCCTGACCATTTGTAATTAGTTAATAAAATTGGCGAACAAACGTTTTAAGTTTGAGTTTTGAGTTTGAAAATTTTGTCTAATATATTACACGAATTACTATAATAAAGCTGTTGAATCTCCATTTAAGTCAAATATGGATTTCAATATTTTAGCAATGGTTAAAATGACGTCATAACTAACGCAAGCCGTAACTGCTCGATTTTTAACGACTAATGCTATAGTTTTGCTTTAGCTATACTGTGTGTGTGCTTTTTATTCACTTACTTTTGTACAACTTCTTTTAACTTTGATCGCTCGCTATTTCACTGTCACTGTCACTGTCACCGTCTTCCGAGGAAGCACTTATAATAAAACTCCCCTTTATTGCGTCCATTCGTGACTCTTGACTTTGATACTTTTGTTCGTCCGTCATGGTATGTAAGCAAACATTTTTCCATTCTTCTTGAATTATTGTTGTATTTTGCAAAATTTTTTATGGTCTCTATATATATATTGAAACGTTCTTTTTGACTACTCCCCAAATATTTTCAATTGGATTAAAACTGTAGATGATGTACGCTGGAGTGCGAAGTGCGTATGTTGTCTTAAAATTGTATAAATTTTTGTATTTCACGAATTTTCATTTGTTTTTTTAATACAAGATTGTATAGTTGTGGCTTGTACAAACGACAAAACATTATCGTTTTGGATTGGTATTAAATTGAGGTTCAACGCATTTGAAACAGTTGTTAAAATTCATGTTACCATGATAGTCACCGGGTTTTTTTATGGTTTCATACATTACCAATCCGTTATGAGCAAATCCATCCATTCCGCCTGACTTCCCTTTGAAGCGGGCTGCTGTATACCGCAAGTACTTCTATCAGACCATGATTTTGGTGTGGAGTGCAATGCATCAATTTTTTTACATTTCTTATCAGTGAATATGATCGGCCGGCCTTGTGCTCGGTATTCGTTAATTTCTGTGAGAAAATTTATTTAGTAATTAGTGAACTTTATGTTTTTCACCAGGACTTTTCTGTTGTCTTTAATTTTCTGCCATTTAAACCCACGGTTTAGATGGGTATACAGGTGAGGTTGTAACGACCACCCCTTCCTGATCTGCTCTCTGATCATATAAGGGAATGTCATAAATAAAAATTTGAAATAGATACATAAATATAATATAAAACCTAACATATATCTGTCAACTTTATTCTAATACTTCCTATTCAAAATATATATAACACCTTCAGTTATAAACTACAGAATGAGAAATTGTAATTGGCACAATATAAAGATTTACCAATAAAAAATACAATATTTATTTGGCGTGATCGTCTAAGGTTGGGTAGGACTCTTCGTTGTGTTGCATAGTAACCAAGTTCTTTTCCGAGGTATGTGACAAAGATAAGAAACAAAGAATGTTTTAAGAATGCAATGTAAATTATTATAGTAATAAAAATATATAATATAGTAAATACATACAATATATAATAAGAGGTAATAAAGAACTGTTGAAATGGATTTGATAAATTAAAATGAATTGGAAATTTATAAAAAATGGGTGTGAGTAGGGCCCCTATCCTCGCCCTAGTCATGTGAGAGACATCCTTTCATTTTTTTGAATTTCTCTCTCCAGGATTCACCAATCCAACACCCGAGTGTTAGTACTGAATAATAATGATAAAATAAAAAATACTTTGTAAGTAAATAAGTTTATAAAGATAAGTAGAGGATGGAATATGATGAGATTGTAAGAATAAATAAAGCTAACAATAAATTCCACAATCTTGAATAAAGTTATTTATATCACAAACCCAAACCTTGCAGATACTTTAATTTAAACTGAGTAGTCTAATCTCCAAGTTGGATCATTTTTCAGAAGGGTAACTCTAATATCTATTTCATGATAATTGTTATTTATTCAGGCAAGAGTTTCCAAACCCAATTCATAATTCATTCCATGACATTTGTTAATTATTCAGCCAAGAAGTTCCAGAACCAACTTCCTCACTGAGGCTGATGCACCGGAGGGTCATCCTGTCGTAACACCAGAAGCTCAGATCATTGAAATTGATAACAAGAGACTTCAACCACTGTTTGGTCTTATGCCAGATAACAAGTCACAAAATGAACATAAATGTAGGAAAGAAATAAGAATTTTTAATATTTTTCAATTATTCAGCCAAGAATTTCCAAATCCAATCTCCCTCTGAGTCTGGTCAGCCGGAACTCGTCCTTGTCGCATCAACAGATAATCAGAACAATGAGAATGAAACTAGAAACTCTAACGACTGTTCAATATTACGTTCGTTAATAATTCATGAAATAAATATAGGAATGAAGAAGAGGAAAAGATTTATAATTCATTCCATGACATTGTTAATTATACAGCCAAGAAGTTCATAAACCAACTTCCTCACTGAGTCTGATGCACCGGAGTGTCATCCTGTCGTAACACCAGAAGCTCAAATCATTGAAATTGACAACAAGAGACTTCAACCACTGTTCGGTCTTATGCCAGATAACAAGTCGCAGAATGAACATAAATGAAGGAAGGAAATGTGAGTTTTAATATTTGTCAATTATTCAGCCAAGAAGTTCCTGAACCAACTTTCTCCCTGAGTCTGATGAGCCGGAACTCGTCCTTGTAGCAACAACAGATAGTCAGATCAATGAAAATGGTTACAAGAGACCTCAACGACTGTGTGGTTGTGAGCCAATTGACATGAGGATAAAGGGAGAAAATAAAGAGTAAATAAACTTCACCAAGT
Organism: Marasmarcha lunaedactyla; assembly: GCA_923062675.1. Taxonomy (NCBI): domain Eukaryota; kingdom Metazoa; phylum Arthropoda; class Insecta; order Lepidoptera; family Pterophoridae; genus Marasmarcha; species Marasmarcha lunaedactyla. The sequence continues at coordinate 10,617,195 of OV281351.1, forward strand.
TGGAGATTAGCACGTTGAGTGTGTTAAATAAATTATTTTGACTCAATCAAATAATCTTCTAGTATATCTCACCATTGTAATGCATTACATACATTATTTTTAGACGAATATAAACACATCACAAATGAGCATTTTTAGTTTATCAATACCTATAGATGTATTGTGTTCTGTGTGTGTGTGCGTAATTACTTTTAATACAAAGTAAGATAAAATATAACATGTAAGTATATATATACTTACATATATAAATAAGTATATATAATAAAATACATATAAAGAATAAAGTACATGAAATATTAATATATAAATCAAGACCTTAAATAAATATACTATAAAAGTTAATTTCCCTGTTAAATTATCCTACAGTATTAAACGAAATAAACGCTCTTCTATAACAGGATTCACCTTCTAACGCAATAACGTAATTTAATATTAATATATTCAAAAATTAAACTTTTATCTACGAATTGGCAGAACTTTCCTGAACACGAAATTCCCTATTAATGTGTACTAAAATAATCACTCACCTAAAACTGGACCTACGTTCAACTCAACACTATATTCTCTTTTTAAACAACTGAAAAAAAAACTAAATATTAAACTGGGTACAAACTGGCAGAACTTTTGGGTTACTTTCGTTTCCCGACCGAGACTCAAACTTCCATTTCCCGAGACTGAAATACTCCTCCCGTGCCTCCGACCTACTGCCCTATTTATACCCAAACGACCGAACTCCCTCCCACGGGGCACCATGCACCACGCACCCGCGACAATCTCCAGTCATATTTACCAACAAAATAAAAGAATGCACCCTTGAATTACTTATTTAATTTAATTTATGTGTAACTACTGTAGAGTTATTTTGTTTAGCAAATAAATAAATAATGAATAAATAAAATCTATGTGTAAATGCGAAAGCATCATCAATTATTTTCCTGCAATTAATTACCACCCATAAGATCGTATCAACAACGGAAGAGCAACTTAATAACAAAGTAGGCGTTCCAAACTGCTATACTTTATGCACCACGCACCCGCGACAATCTCCAGTCATATTTACCAACAAAATAAAAGAATGCACCCTTGAATTACTTATTTAATTTAATTTATGTGTAACTACTGTAGAGTTATTTTGTTTAGCAAATAAATAAATAAATAAATAATGAATAAATAAAATCTATGTGTAAATGCGAAAGCATCATCAAATATTTTCCTGCAATTAATTACCACCCATAAGATCGTATCAACAACGGAAGGGAAACTTAATAACAAAAATAGGCATCCCAAACTGCTATACTTTTTTACCTTTAGGAACATTAATTAGATGTATCTATCTATATCAAATTAGTACATAAATTCTGAGAACCAGATATCAATATTAAATTAATAATTTTTTTCTAATTTTTTTATTCTTTAGCAAGGTAAATGAATTTAACTGAACTAACTGATAACTTCAGTAAATCAGTATTGCCAACTGCTATCAGCAGGTACCTATATTGAGATTATACTTCCGCTCCATACAAAAGACTCGAGCTTGTTCCGTCACAACATCCTTTTATGAGTAATTTTTCTTCCATTTAAAGATTCTATATATCAACAATTATATCTGCTAACATATACTAATATATAAACAGATATTTTTAAGATAACTTTAGTAAATTAGTATTGCCAAATGCCACCAGCAGGTATACTGAGACTATACTTCCGCTTCACATACAAGACTCGAGCTTGTTCCGTCACAACACCCTTTTATGAGCAACTTTTCTTCCATTTAAAGATTCTATATATCAACAATTATATCTACTAACATACACTAATATATTAACAGATATTTTTGTGACAACTTTAATAAATTAATATTGTCAAATGCTATTAGTAGGCATATTGAGATCATACTTCCGCCCCATACACAAGACTCGAGTTTGTTCCGTCACAAGGTATTTCTTCAAAAAACAAGATTTGCTTTCTTTTGGGTGTATAAGTATTTGTTTTTTTCTAATACAGAGTACGTTTAACTGTGTTTGCTTAAAACGTCATATACCTACATGTTACTTCAAACATTTAAAACAAATAAAAATATAAATTTCTTAATACCCATCATCCACATGTTTTAGTATTAGTATTTATAAAAAAAATACACATCCATATATAAAACAAAAATCCGTATTGATTTCGATTTAAATTAAAACCAGTACAAACTGTCGCTTCAAAAGCTTTCAACAACCCAGTTTGCTATTAATTAAAATTGGCTTAAATCGCCGCTGAATAATACTAAAAGTTGCGGATTACCGACACAAAATTGAATTCGTAGTTCTTGTAAACAGCCAATATAGGAATAAAGTAAAGCTAGTTTTCGACGGCGTTCGTAGACTTAGTAGAAAAAGAAACAAACGATTTTTGGGTACTTTTTTATAATGACATGGAATGGTCCCATGCTTTTAACACAATCTCACAGTTACGACAGTTTATGTTTAAAAAAAGAAGCTTTTTTAAAAGCATAATTAGAACTCGGAAACATAAGGCTGAAATGTTTTAAGAGTGCTTAATTTTTCTCGAATTTATCTCACCTAAGTAATTAAACAAAAAGCGACTTTGTTATATATATTGTAGTGACGAAAATGAAAAATTTTGACAAGATTGGTGTCATGTTTTTAGAATATGTATTCGATGTAGTATAAAACAAATTTGATTTTTTTAGCCAAGATAAGTCTAAGTACATTTTATAAATCTCAGCCTTAGCATCTATGATAGGAGCAGGTCATAATATACGATTTGGCTAATTTATAGTGTTGCAATAAGTTAGTAACTGAAATAAAGACATTATATAGTCTGTATTCAGCCAATAAAGTTATCGTATCTGGTATCCTGTAGGTATAAATAAGTTAGAATGTATTTGTGAAACACGACCATTAGTTATAGATGACGGTTGGGTAGTATGAAGTTTACACAAATGTAATTTTTTATGAGATTTTTGCCAACGTCTAAATATTAAGTTTAAGATTTTAATTTAGTTCTGATGACAGTTTTTTAGGCATGACCTGATTTAATGCTTAAACGTCAGGTAAACTTAAACGTCAGATTAGGATGCTTAAATTAATTCATACTATCGTTACGAGTAACGTTATTACTAAGTGATCGAACAATATTTTATAACCACCTAAAAGTACTTCAAAAATTTCGATTATTTTGTCGACTATAACATCAGTCTCGGCTAAGTTTAAGCAGCTCAAGTCTTTCGCCTTTCAGGCCTATGCATTTCGTGCATATTTATGACACTAGTTAAAGATATTTTTATATATTAATTGTAACAGCGAGCAAAATACTGTTGTTTTAGACGCCTTAGATTAAAAAAAAAAACAATCTGCAACCTTCGGAAGACATTTTTGATTTTGACGTACAGCCAAAAAAGGAAGATAAACTTCTTAGAATGTTGGTGATGGCTGGATAATTTGAATGGATGCGATAATTTTGAATAGATATAAAGAGACATTTTATTTTTCTTTATTTTAATGTTGAGAAAATTATAAGAAATATTTGAATATGAACTAATTTATTTGTAAAAAAAGGTGATTTCGTTCCATAATTTTTTTACCAAATAACAAAAATTTACAATTTAACATAAATTAAAAATGACAACATTATTAGCTGACATAAAAGAGCTGTAATCAAACAAAAAAATTAATTGATTTTACGAAGGGACAATGGTAACCCTCGAACAATTATACCGCAATAAATATAGGCATATTCGTATTTATGTGGTATAACTTTGTATATACTAATTTTGATATAAACTCTGAACATATAAATTCTTAAATGTATAAAGTTATTAGAACACTAATTTATTCACACACAGCATCATAAACACATTTTGTCAACGCAAACAGTGATATTCTTATGATAAAAGAAAAATCTCACAAGTGTCAGAAAAACCGGAACTGTTCGACTTTGACAGATTGTGTGGACACAACCGAGCTCCATTAGTGGGGATTACTGCTCACAGATATTAATTGTTCTGTTAAGTTTGGGACATTATTAATTTTATGAAGATGACGTCATTGATATTTGTTTAGGTTCATTTCGTCGTAACCTTGAATTTAGTAAGTGATATTAATGTGATCATGCCTAGGTTGAACTCATAAAATATTTGAAGCAGGAATTTTTTACTGGTTTATTATATTTTCTGTTATGTGTAAGGAATGTCTAAATACACACATAAGTGAAATCCTGTGAGTATGTGTTTTTAAACCCAAGGCAAAAAGAGGTTAAAGTTTAACGTGTGAATCTAAGTATCTCTGTAGCATCAAATCTGTCACACTAATAAAACAATTTTGATGTGGTTATTTTTCATTTTGAAATCTGAATGAATGGTGAATATTATATGCACAATGTTTCCTTACAGCATTTAACATCAAATTACTGTAGGTAATAATTTCTTTGTAGGCAGCCAACCAGCACGTAACCAGCCATCAAGTAAGTTGTAGTTATCCTCAGATAAGTCGCTGGCATTCTTGACCAACGATATTTGATAAATGATGTACTATTGGCCGTGATATTACCTGGATATTACCTTTTTTTCTGTAATACCACTGGTTCTTTCCCCTTAACAGTAACGCAACCAATGTGGTAATTATGGTGGTCAACATTGAAACTCCACAGGTACCTCCACTCCAGACAAGCTCTTGTACCACTTCAATCATTTAGTTTATGCCACGTGTTTATGATATGACGGTTTAAATAATAATAATAATGAAAATATTTAGTATAGGTAAGATAATAAATAATAGGTCTTTACCTATGAAACTGCCGTTTTGCCGTACTGGCCATTTCAAATGAAAAATTTATTTTTTTGACTGATAATTCTAATTTCAAATTAATTTTATTTGACAAACATGGAATTCTTTTTCTAAAATCGTCATTTGTTTAATAGTTAGTGTTTTGTTTTCAACGCATTCGAACATTTTTCTTCATCATGGATAAGTTAAAAATTCGAGTAATTATGGAGTATGAATACCGTCGTGGCAGCAAAGCGGCACAAGCGGCACGCAACATCAACGACGTTTACGGAGCGAATACTACAAACGAACGCACCACCCGTTATTGGTTTACCCGCTTCCGTTCTGGAAATTTTGACCTGAAAAATGAACCCTGTGGTCGTCCGAAAACTTTGGTCGACAATGACGAATTAAAGGCAATTGTGGAAGCTGATGAAACTCAATCCACGGCTGAATTAGCAGCAGCTTTCGACGTTAGCATCAAAACAATATTGGTCCATTTGCGTCAAATTGGCAAAGCTTGACAAATGGGTACCCCACGAACTCAATGATCGCCAGCGCGAAGTACGCGTGGAGACGTGCCTTGCACTGCTCAGCAGGCATACAAATAAAGGAATTCTGAACCGCATTGTTACTTGTGACGAGAAATGGATCCTGTTTGACAATCGTAAGTGCTCAGCAAGTTGGTTGGACCCTGGTTCAGCACCCAAACAATGCCCTAAACGAAAACTTACCCCTAGAAAAGTGATGGTCACTGTTTGGTGGTCTAACGCGGGTGTAATTCATCACAGCGTCTTGCCAAACGGGACAAGCATTACTGCAGATGTGTACTGTGAAGAACTGAACACAATGATGGAGAAGCTCGCACGTCTCCAACCAGCTTTGGTCAATCGTTCGGCTCCACTGCTCCTGCACGACAACGCGCGACCTCATACTGCACAGCAGATGGTCTCCAAGCTACAAGAGTTGGGGTTGGAAGTTCTCCGTCATCCGCCGTACTCACCAGACCTTGCGCCTACAGACTTTTACTTTTTCCAGAATTTGGATAACTTCTTGGCGGGAAAAAAATTCAATACCCGAGAGGCAGTACAAAATGCCTCCCAAAGAATTTGTTGCCTCCCATCCAGCTGATTTCTTCAAGAAAGGCATCAATAAGCTACCAATGCGTTGGCAAAGATGCATTGATTGCATGGGTAATTATTTTGATTAATAGAAATAAAAAATATATAAAAAAACTACGCTTCATTTATTTCGTGAAAAACGGCAATTTCATAGGTAAAGACCTAAATTAAATTAGAATTGGAAGTTGCGGCCTGAAGAGCTTCGAGATCTAGTGTTAGCTGCGTGGCTACGTTCGTACGCGCGTTTCTCGGTCTAGCGACTTTGAATTTCGAATCTATGACAGGGGTGGTATACGAGACTGAATCTCGAACTAGAGGATTGGGGTGGGTTTCGGAGCGTTTGAAGAACGCTTCCGGGACTGTTCTGAGGCGCTGTTGCACTGTAGGTCGTTCAAGATCTCTGTGCAGGTCCGCGTTGCGTTTGTGGCCCTGCGGCAGAAGAGATTTTGAACTACCTGCAGTTTGTGCAGGACGGAAGGATTGGCGTGGGCAAAGATTGGCGAGGCATATGTCATGACGGGTCTAACGCAGGTCTTATAAAGCGTACGTTTGTTTGTGGAAGACATTTTACTTTTTCTACCTAACATACTATATAGGCGGCTTAAGTAAAAGCGGGCGAGTTTCGTTACTCCATCGACGTGTGGCTTGAAAGAAAGCGTCTGGTCTAAGGTGACGCCTAAGTATTTGGTACTGCGCTTCCAGGGGATGGGAATACCTAACATTCTAATGTGGAGATTGTCGGTGATACGACGGTGCTTGGAGTCGAAGTAAACCGCAGAACTCTTGTCTAGGTTCACGTCGATACGCCATTTTTGATGTCATTAGAATGGTTCGGGTTATCGGGATAGTGAGTGGGAGTGACGGAAGAGATGACGTCTAAGTCAAGTTGCTGAGTGATGTTAAGGAGTGCGATACCGCTGTTGTTGGTCGATAGGCATGTCCAGTCAGTATGTTTGGAGTTAAAATCTCCGAACATAATGACTGAATGGCCGAAGGCGAGAATGGCCTCAAAATCGCTGCGGATTGGTCTGGTGCCACTAGGTATGTAAATTGAAGCTATGATGATGGTCGGGTGACCAGTCATAGCCAATCCACATACAGTGGCCTCCATGTTGTGGAGAGGAGGGGTAGGGAGAGGAGAGCAATGGAAACCTCTTTTGTAATAAATAGCAGTGCCGCCGAAACCGTCGGAGTCGAGCCTGGCCCGAGTGAACGCGTACTTGGGAATAGCGAATCCCCTGGAGCGGTTTGAAGTTAGCCACGTCTCTTGAAGAAGGCTCGTTGTTCTGAAGGAACAGTCTGAGCTGAGGAAAGTTGGTACTGAGGCTACGAACGTTAAAAGAAACTAGGGATAAGCCCTTGGGTTTGATACGACCGGACGCGGGTTTTGCGTGTCTAGACATTATATTTATTATTTATTTAAAGAATTTATACTAAATATATAATTTACAAGGAACTAAGTAGCGAGTGATGCTCGGCTAACGCTAAAAGACGCTGTTGAAGAGCGCGGGCGGCTCGCAGTTTGCGTGCGAGTAAGGAGATTTCCCTAATGTCGACGTTTTGAATAACGTCGAACACGGTCTTCATGTCCTCAGCCAACGACGACTGAGGTGAAGACGATGGAGAGGGACGCGGGCCTACGGGAGCTACGGGAGCTGGGATAGAACGGGAAGGTGGAGCGGCCGGACGCTGTCTCCAGGAGAGAGCCGGACTGGGCGGCGGCTGCACGGGCTTTGCTTCTGGGGGGAGCCCGGTTGCGCAGCAGTGGGAAGTTGGCGGGAGTGAGCGGTGGCGCCGGTTTAGGCGCGGCCCTCTTAGTGGAGGAGCGTAGAGCGCGCGGACAACTCCTGCAGTTAGCTATGTGGCCGGACTGGCCGCACAGCACACAAGTAGGGGGGAACTGGAGTTGGGAGTGCGAGTGCACTCCTTTGTAATGTGCGGATCTAGGCACTGTACGCACCTGGGAGGAGCTGAGCAGTTAGGCGCTGCGTGGCCGTAAAGCTGGAAACGGTAGCATTGCCTAGGGTGCCCTCGAGGGTTGGGACGCTCGACGAAGATGTTCGAGAGTCCGCAGGTTGTGCGAGCCTTTCTGAAGATCTCCCTCGAGTTGGGAGTGTTGGATAGGATGACGAGAGTGAGAGGAAAACGTCTGCCGTGGTTAGAGTGCATCTTGTGCACTGCTTCAGTCGGGAAGCCATGGGACTTAAGGTCCTCCAAGATGTCGTCGTTCGCAAGCTTAAACGGGACGCCCCGTAGTACTTCACGGATCTAACGCTCCTCCGGGAGGGCGAAGGTGTGGTACGCGATTTGTTTGACTGACAAAATCCTAGTGAACGCGTGGAAGTCGTCGGTGGTTGCGACCTGAATTTTAATTGTTTTGCCTGCGTTAGACGCCTGGATGTAGTCAATTTTTTGCTCTTTGCAAAGATTAGAAACCACGGTCCATCGCGCTTTTTCTTGGAGGTAGACAGGAGGAGGGATTTGAGCCTTAGCCGGGACGGGAGCACAGCGCGTTGCTGGCTTCGACAGAACCGAAGGGGTCGCGGTCACTTGGAGTGACATTAACGGTGCGGGGGGCGGGTGTAGAAGACTCCGCAACATGCTTTGAACGCTTCTTGGAGCGTTTGGAAACTAAAGTGAACGCGGGCTCAGGAGAACCAGTTAAGGTGGCGGCGTCCGATGACGCATCAGACGCGGATTCCGAGTTGCTCCCGAGAGCGGTACGCTTACGGTGCGCTGCGTTAGAGCTTCGTTGTTAATAGGGACACCGAGGACATTGGCGAGCTCCTCGGCTAACGATCCAGCAAAATTTACCAAGCTTTGCTGGTCCATTGGAGGGCTTGGGACTAAAATATATTATATATAATAAATATATAATGATGCCTAGGTTAACTAACAACCCTAGCAAACTTAGCGGCTAACCTCTCTACCAGCGGTAGGGGAGTTGGGGGTGAACGCGAGGTTTTGCCCTTATTGGACAAGCACTGTACCTTCACCCTGGAAAGAAAGGCCCCTGTACCGGGGTTCTGGTCTGCCGGTTTCTCCGAGGCCTAAAAGGCCTTGGAAACGCACCGGGTCAACGCTATCAGGCTTCGTTGGCACCGTTATACGTATCGACCTGATCAACGCGGGGGTCTACTACGGAGTGTGTTGTCAATAAATTGGCAACAAAAACCGGCCGTAGAACTGACGGCTTCGCGAAGTGGACCAGTCGCGAAGTTGGGTTGCACTGAAAGAGCGGGATTTACTACGTTACGACCGGCCGAAACCGGCCGCAGAGCGAGTCTCTGACTAACGTACCTAGCGCCAAGTGTCAAGTACGTAGCCAGAAAATCAGCCCGAGCCTTGCGAACGAACGTCGGATACCGACGTACGTAAGCTCAACCCTGTTGTTGCTTCCTCCCACCGAAGTGGAGTAACTATTCAAGGGATGCACGGGAGTGCGGAATTGATTACGTTACGACCGGCCGAAGCCGGCCGCAGAGCGAGTCTCTAACTAACGTAACAAGCGCCCAGCGTCAAGTACGTAGTCAGAAAATCCGCTCGAGCCTTGCGAACGAACGTCGGATACCGACGTAAGTAAGCTCAACTTTGTTGTTGCTGCTTCCCACCGAAGTGGGAACAATTCGAGGGAGCACGGAAGTGCGAGACTGACTATGTTACGACCGGTCGAAGCAGCCGCAGCGTAAGTCACAAAGAGGCTTATCTCAAGTCGTCGGGGACGAAGCGGGTCATTGATTCGATCTCAGCGTATGGGTATTGCTACGAGTTGTCGTCGTGAGACGACAATCGTGCCTCAACGGCTGGTGCGACCGCGAATACGTCCGAGCGGGGTCGGGCGCAGTACGGGTCTGGGAATGGCATTTGAGTATTGATACGTGACTCAGCAGCCGTCAACACGTCCGAACGGGGCCGGACGCAGATTGGGTCTGATTTTGCCTATCAAGCCTTAACATCTGACATTTTTGTATACTTCTTGCAATACACGACGGCGAATGTGCTTTATTCGTGCTTGTACGTATATACCTATGCGCATTGCATTAGTGTCCGGGCCTGATAGAGCGGTCAGTTGCGAGCGAGCCGTCACTCAGGTGTCTTATGCATATTGTTTCCACGACGCTAATTATTACAAAGTACTGTCAGCATGTCAAATCGCAAAGTTATTCAAGCGAGGAGGTAAGGCATTTTTATTTTTGAATCGTTATTTGATGATTTTGAAATCTTTTAATTTTATTTTGATCTGTCAGTACAGACATTAGATGTAAGTGTTAAGACAAGGCATTTTGCCTTGCAACCCTTTACTTAGTTCAATTTTATATAGTTTTTTCCATGAGCAAATAACAAATATCTTTCAAAAATAAACATTTTGTAAGGAACTACAGAGGATAAGTGTTTTCAATATTTCTTTTTATGTTGTATTGTTTTTAGGGCCGAGCATTTATCACCAAAGTAATTTTCATGAAAAATATGATTAAACAAAATCCTTTAAAATTTATGAGTGTGAATTGAGTCTTTTGGCTAAGGTTCTAAAATTTTGAAACTGTTTGAAACTCTGAACGCACTGTTACTAGATTTTTGAAAAGAAAAGGAGTTGCCATCAACTTCCTCCAAGTTTGCTTCACCTATGAAAAAACGCAAAAGGAGAGACAGTGAAATCATATTGGATAATACAACCAGAAATATTATACGAAAGAACACAAACAAATACGAACATTAACTAAACTAAATTTATGAAAAAATTGAGTTTAACGGATGCTTGAATACTTTACGCTTTTTTCTTACAGAGAAATGGTAGTTTCTACAAATGATAGAAAATTGATAACAACCGCAAATTGTTACAAGAAAGGCACGAATTACAATAAATTATAAAAATTATAATAATACGATATAATTTTTTGGAGATTATCACTCCAACATGAATTTTGACAATTATCTCACCTGGCTGAATGAAAAGCTTCTGCCGAATTTGCCAGAACTGTCAGTTATTGTGATGGATAACTCATCTTGTCACTAGATTTGGGGCAGTAGTACATCCATAAATACTAAAAATATTAAGTACGTTCAACTAGGTGGAAAACATACCCAAATTACTCTAGATATGTTTCACCCCACTACTAGCATTTGCATAGAGAAATTGATAACCTCGATAAATCATTATTCTTCATCTCGGAAAAATCGTAACCGATACTTTATCTTACCCACCCTTACATAAATCCTTAAGATAATGGTTCAATATCCTGCAAGAAATACAAGAAATCCCTTTGAGTGTTCCGCACCCTTTAAGGGCTAAACGGAACCTATTGACCGTAAGTTTCTAAAGGATCTTTGTCTGGGTGCAAATCAGGGCTACAAATTAAGGGGTATCATTTATAACAATTTCTTTGAAATGAAGCATTTTTAAGGTTCTTATTGAAAATAAATAAAGATTTTGTTATATAATAATAACAAATAATTCTTCCACAAAACTCATAAATTAACTCATACCTATAACTCTTTGGAGTGCTCTCATCTTCTAATTTATATTTATAGCAGATAAGTTCATTAGCTGAGACTAATTCACTCTAGCCACTTCTGATTAGGTTTCCAATTAGTTGAAGGGCTCTTAACCGCATCTCCCAAATGTACAATAAAGACTTGAGTATCACAATATCATATACAATTATCGCGGTACCACATGTATTAAATTGCAATCAGAATGGTTCAAATAAATTGTTGCATTTAAAATATATAATAATAATATAAATATAAATAAAAATAATAATAATGCATTGAAAAAAGCTAAATGACAAACATAATAAACATAATTTTCCAGAATATTGTTGCCTGACTTAAACCGTTCATGGCACCTGTATTGTCTTGAACCTGTAAATTACTAACCTGTTATATTATGGCAAATCTGTTACTGTTAGTGAAATATAATGTCACATACGAAGATCTTGACGAAGGAATAAATGTGTAATTAAAGGGTAAGGGTATGCATCGTTATATTTCTAAGAGGGTTATAATTATTAAGGTAAGTAGGATTTTGTCTAGCTTTACTAACTCTATTACGAGCAAAGCCACTAAGCGCAGCAAGTGCCTCCAATTCCAGCAAGTGCTTCCGAATCCACGCTAGTTAGCTATCCTTTTCAAGAAATTCCTTCAGGTCAGTTTGTAATAAAACTAAAATATAAAGTGCTTCTTGTTTTGTAAATCTATACTTTCTCCTGAACTCTTTTTCAGTAATTGTTCAAAGATCCTTCTTTATCTAGGCATACATTCTAAGTTTTACATGATGGTCAAATATTTCATATAATTCCATGAGTTCCTCTAAACCAAGCCTGTGAAAAACCAACCAACCTCTAAATTTCCATATTATTTTTAATTTAACACGTTCTGTGCCACCGACTCCCTAGCGATTCCAGTGCTTTTATCTAATATTTCCGAAATTCATCCATATTTCCTGTTTAAAATAATAGAGTAGACCAAATGTACGCTAAACTTAAGATTTACATGGTGGGCCAGGTGTGGAGAGCACGTTTATATTTAAAAAAAAAACTATTCTGCAATGCCTTGAACTCGCCAGGCGTTCACTTAAATAGGTTCTCAACCTTGTACCTATTATACTATTTCCATTTTTTTATTTTCTCGATGACAGTTCTATCTATCTCGTTTATCGATATAGCTCCATCCCTATCAGTTTTTCCGACTCTGGTATTATATAACCTTGTACGTGTGTAAACGTCATATTTTTATAAAATAATGCATACATAATGTAAAAAAAAACGCTCGCACAAGTTTCGCACAGGAGCTGTCATCGAGAAAATAAAGAAATGGAAATAGTATAGAAAATGATGTCAACAACCTACAGAAGTACTTACAAATAGGTTTAATTAGAGTCAAAAACAAGCTTTAGAAATAAAAAGTTGGGGTTTGTTTATTTCAAAATGTATTATATTTTATAATATTTATTTGTTGGTAGGTATGTCTTGATAAATAAATACAATATATTGTTTGAAATAGACACGCAAGCGTGAGTTAGAACAAGTTTCCAAAAAGGGTGACCTCAAATATAAAGAACTATTTAACCTTTTACCAGCCCAGCTATCTTATGAGCGATGTCATGTAGTTCGACAATATATAAATGTATAACTGATTCTATAGTACGAAATACATGTGTAAATTTAATTTTGTTTAAAATTTACAAATATAAATAATTCCTAATACATTATAATGGTAATTTGTTTTATTTTATGAAAATTTTAAGTATGAAAAATGATTACCCATTATCAGAGACAACAAGACATGCATAAATTTGCTAGAGATATAATAGGCGGGTTGAAAATGAATTGAAATACAGAATTTTTTTTTAACATCGAGTTTCATTTCACAGAAAACTATTACACGATGTATTTTCTCAATTAATCGAATAATTAATAATCACCGTTCCATATGATCGAACAAAAGTTTAGAAAAAAAAGATTTAAAATTATTTAGTTTACATAAAATGTATCGATAAAACTTTATGTTTTATTAACGTAACAGTATTTTATTAATCGCAGCAACGTTTCATAAAACGATACATTTGATACAAAATTCAGCAGAGTCCTGGCGTAATCACATAAATCAAATACTCAATAAAAAGGTACAATAAATGATACCGAAATTGAAAAATTATTGAACGCAGAACCGCCAGAAAGGAAGATGAAAAAGATTTAATGGAGAAGCGAATTTAAAAAATACTCGAAAGGAAAGAAAAGTTACCAAAAAACAGTTTATGATCGAAATTGTAAAAACTTTAAAAATGTAAATAATCCAATAAAACTTAATTACTATTGTATTATAACCATTAATTCATTGTATTTTCAAAACAGAAAATATATGTACAGGATCTGTCGTTATGAATGGATAACCCGTTAACTGCAGTTGGTCCGGATGTGATACAAATCTGATAAAATAAAACCAGATAAAAATCTGTATCTTCTGGCCAGGGTTGTCAACCATGGTTTCTACCACGGCTCCGGCGCTGCGTGGCACCGGCGGTCCCACGCGAGCTTATCGTCGCAAATAGTTGTAACCTCACCACCGTGGCGAGCGTTAGAACCACCTGCTCCTCAGCTCGCGGGCCACCTCGCTCCTCCACGCCTACGCGGGGTTAAATAACACTCTAGGGTAGGACGCATAAGACTACGTGAAGTCGGAGTAAAATGAGTCGATTTGTATACCTTGTTGTAGTTGAAAAATATTATTTTTTTAAATAATCACTGCATAGGAAGATATTACGCACAAACATTATACGAAAACCGTATTTTCGATGTATACTTACTTTATTAGAGTAAAAATGTATGTTTAAATTATTTCGCAAACTAAAACTTACATGAAAAACAAAATTATGGATAACAATACTTTGATATATGGTTATTTTGTTAATAAACATAAAATATGAAAAGAAATAACGATGATCTGAATTTGTAGATAGTAAAAAGTCGATGAAATTGCGATGTAACCTGATTCTAGAAATTGTTAATTTTATAAAAAAATTTCTCCAAATAGTTTTATGGGGAATATAAATCGTTGAAATAAATTGCGATAAAGAGATGGGTTCCCATAACAGGCATTTCACTTTTTATTTCATAACGTAACTTGGCCCGGCACTATGACATAATGACCTTGACACCTGTCACTTTCGGCGTCACAGATTTACTTGGTTTCGGCACATGAGTAGATTAACGGAACAGAGAAAAAGCTTCATTCAAGTGTTCATACAACCACAAGGATCGGTTGCACTACTACAAGCACGCGGAGCATGTGCTTGTCACGTACGCGGCGAGACATGTCAAAAGAGCCAGCAGGCAGTTGACAATCTCAGAGTCATTGCGACGCACGTTGTTTGTTTTGTTAGTTGCAAGTTTTAATAGGTATTTTAATGTAAAAACGTGGTATTTTATAATGTGCAATGGTTGTTTACTGTACTGTTTGCATGAATAATATTTAAAAAAAAAAATTGAATTGTTCAAGCAAAAGTTTAGCGAATTTTGACGATCTTGAAATAAATATCGTCAATATTTGCAATTAAATTCTTAAACGTATTAAAGATTGTAAATTTGATATGCCATGTAAGTGTTTCCCGTTAGATTACTTGAAAAAACTATATGTTAAATTCAGAATTTACCACACCATCAAAAGAAACAATAAATTAATAAAAAACAAAAATTATAAAAGAAAATTATTAGAGTAAGTAATTTGTAAACTATTCTATCATACTGAATAATGAAACGATTTAACAAATGTTTTGTTTAATTTGTCTTAACCTATTGTGACAACCCTACCAAAATAGGTAATATTTTTTCACGTTCTTAAGAAGCTTTGTCTCTGTTCCGTTTCATGTGTTTCGGTTTCATGTGTTTTCGTGTTCATGTGGTTTCGGTATCACTATTTGATTTCCTTCCCCCTAAGATTCAGCGCCCAATCAATATCAAGACTCTCTACTTGCAGCCCGAAGATTTTAATTATGTTAATTCATTCATCGATTTATTATTAGCCTTTCATTGTTAGCAAGTATTTTGTGTTAAGTGTTAAATTTATTATTATTATTATTTTTTGCTTTTGGGTAAGTTTAGTTTGGACATTTATTATACCATAAAGATAATTACTCATTCTTATTAGTTAAGTTATTGCTAGTGTGTTATATTTTGTTTTAGCCTATAGTATATCTCAATGCAAAACGTAATTTATTTTTTGGCAATTTTTATTTTATTTTTTGTACTGGGCTTCACCAATACGCGACACTGGCAAAATAGCCCGCCACACCAATCGCGGCTATTTATTGCCATTTTTCAATTAACTAACTACGTTCATTGAAGTTGGTGGCGCAGGTAGCACTGACATTTTGCCATTACACAGAGATGGGTGTTGTGATATCAAAAATTCTCAGTAAACTTATTTAATTTTAATTAAGTGATTTGACACCTACACTAATTTTTAAAATGTATTATGTATTACAATATTTACTGACCGAAATAAATTTTAAGCATACAATTTATGAACGTTCGGATAGAACAAGACATATATAGTCAATGTAGAAGATTGTATTGAACGCAACTTTCGAGTCACAACACTGGCCTATTTGATATGAAGTTATTGGCGTGCGGGACTTAAAATTATTTAAGGTGTTTTGGTTTTTATCTATTTTAAAACAAAAAAAAAGCTTGTTTTGCTTGGGAAAATAAAAAATAAGGCTTCAACTGTTTCCATATTAGAAAATTACAAAAGAAACAAATGTTTTATATATTGTAAATGTATTTTGCAATGAAGAATACAATAAGAAACGTACAATGAAGAACTTCTGTAGAAGTAGTGGATAGAAGTAATTGGCTGTGGAAAGTTCAATCACAGTTTCTCAGAGTTGTTATATACACTTATGATAATCACCATTACCCCCAATGCAAAATAATAATTGTCATTGTTTAATAAGTGGCTTACGCGCAGTATTTAATTTTCATTTATGATTTTTAGTAAGATAGGCTTGGTGGCGCATTGGTAGTCGCTCTGCCTTATGTTCTGTGTCTAGGTGTAGGTATTTATTTAAGTACTAGCTTTTGTATGCGGATTTTCCTGGTAAATCTCGATCCAGTGGGAATATTCAGATAAAATGTAATTAGCATACCAAATTTCAATAAAATCGGTCAAGCCATTTGAGCGTGAAAGAGTACAAACATCCATACTTCCTCACAAACTTTCACTTTCAGTCTCATATTCGTAGGAGTAATTCCACTGATTATTCTGATATCCGTACAAGTGCTTTGCCTACTTATGTCGCTTAATAATAAATGCTTCACACTCACACCCCCACACTAGGCACAAAGCCAGTATCTTGGGTGGCGTTGGACATTCACAATACACTTACATCACAAGACATCCAGGGCCCGAAATCAAATGTTTGTTATTTCAAAAACATCTGACCCGGCCGGGGATCGAACCCGAGACCTCTCGCACCCAAAGCAAGCGTGGTGACCGCTTGGCTACGGAGGCCGGCAAAAACGTAAGTATTGTGGCGTCCGACCTCTTTATATCGCCGCCGCCTTAGTAAGATTCAAATTTGAATTAAAGAAATACCATATTCCCTGACATTAAAAAGAAAACAATGTCAGTCGTTTTTCGGACCGTCCGCGTGTCTGCTACCCCCCACACCCGTTTCAATGTCTATTACCAACAATACAATCATATATTTTCCCTAAAAATAATATTTGACAGGGTTGTAAATGGTTGAAAAAATAAGAGTATTTTCTAGTACAAACCGCCCTAAAAATTTCAGGCACTTAACAAATTTAGAACTCATTTTTAATAAGTATCATCAGACTTCACAAACATTGATCTGATTCTGAGATAATTCGCTAAAGCACTTGTGTTACGGATATCAGAATTAACAGTGGTATTACAAACGGGAACACCCAAAAATTCCGAATTTCACAATCCCGAAGAGTCTTAATTCTGATTATTCAAAAACACGATTTTTATTTTACCGAAATTCATAAATTCGAAATTTTAATTTTCCGAATTTCATTAGAACGAACAATTAAAAACCCGCTGTCTTAATTTCCGAAAATTCAATGCTTACATTCAGATTTTGTATCTAAGGGTGTTACGTCGACCCGTCGACGTCGATCGACGGACGATCAATAGGTGTGGTAATACCCTTAATAATCATTGGAGGGATATCAGTCTCTCCCAACTCAGGGGTGGTGTCAGACAATTGTAGGCAATCACGCCTACTGCGGGTTGGCGGACTGCACATACCTTCATATGCATGGGATTATTTTACTACTATTACCAACTCAGGGGTGGCTCAGACCATTGTAGGCCATCTGTAGGCCAATTCTCGTAATAAAAACCGTGTCGATATCTTAGCGATTCGGTCGCAGAAGTCTCATTCGTATTCTCATCCGTCGATTGGACCGATCGTTCCAAAACGATATAACGATGGTATTCTACTCTACAAATGACAGTTACTTCGATAGGATGTCAACGACTTAACGTCAAAATTAGCGATCTAAAAGTCGTTGAACAAAGGTTCATTCTACGGGACGTTTACGAAAAGTGAACCGCTGTTTTTGTGTTTTGAAGAGACTTAAAATGAGCTTAGCGTATTTGTTGCTAGATATGCCAAATTGCAAAATTGACACAAAAAGCGAAAAAGAAGCAGTGCATTGAGGTTCACAAAAGAATCTCATGGATGAAAAGAAGGAAAACAGGATTCTTCGTCAGTAAAAGATAAGGTAAGTAGGTTTCTATTCTGCTAGCCCACATTCTTTGTATACCAAATTAAAACGTAAATACATAAGTTTATGATGGTATCTACTAAGGTTAATATACTATGTATATATACGATATAACTAATTGAATAAAACACTTTTTAAACCTTTCTTTACAAACTGTTTTATTTAGGTTACTCAAATAAAAATAACCTTGCATTGAGACATCTTCATTTTTATTGAAATAATGTTAAACATAGTAATGGTCTTATATTACTTTCAGATTTTTACTGGTTGCCTGTAAGCTACACTGCAGCCCTAAAGTTTCTGGTCAAATGGCTAATACTTGTACAGTTTTGGCTAACGTTGCAAACAGATCCTGGAATGCGGTTCCAGTACTTCGTGAGAGGGAAAATCAATCTCAATATATTGTGGCAAAAAAGAGCGTCACAAATGAATCAGCAAACATAGAGGCTTTTCAAGGACTGCATAGAGTCAATGTTGATCTAGAGCAAGGCAGGATGCACAAGCACTTATATAAAGACTATAAATGGGGTTGAATAATCACAATAATTTCAATCTTGTAATAAATAGAAACATAAAATAAGTGTGGTAAATCAAATCTAATTAGTATTAATTATGTGTTGAAATAAGTTCTTAAGGATTACAGCATGATATCATGTTGTGCTTATCACTAATGAAAGTGTTAGTATCTCTAAGATGTTGTAGGGTCTCAACCTTTATTTCAATCTATCTCAAGCTTAACTTCTTAAACGCTTTATAAACGCTTTCTAAATAATTCTGAATTTCTCAATAATCATAATTTCAAAATGTATTCCTTATAGCATCCACTTTCGCACGCATCTGTACTTTTGCATTAAATACTATTGCCGGCCGCGCAATACGTGTGCGTCGCTCGTCAATGAGAATCTGATTCGCGCGGCGAATGCACGGCCGATTTTGCTAAGCTTCCATACTCGATCTTTCATCTACATTATATACTCTTTATATTATTTGTGATTGGTAAATATATAAAGTGAAATAGACAGTACTAAATTATATGTATAAACTATATTAACTGTGATTTATGTGCGTGTGGAACTTTAAATATATAGTGTGTGAAGAGTTATATACGTCTTTTATTAGATCTTTAGCATAACTCCAACTATATAATTGGTGACCCCGATAAAACCGAAGAACATAAAATGATGCTCGACGAAAGATCCTCAACACGTGGTGCGCCACGAGGTGGAGAAAAATCGAGTCAAATTGCAGTTGAAGACCAAGGCAGCAATGTTTTCAAAGTCAGAATGAAATTGCCCCGTTTTGGCCTGAAGAACCAGCTTTATGGTTTGCCCAGATTCAAGGGCAGTTTGCTATAACCGGTATAACCTCGGACTTCACAAAGTTTTACCACGTGATTGCGCAATTGGATATTTTAACATCACCACCACAGGAGAATAAATACATAAAGCTGAAAGCAGAGTTGATAAAACCACTGATGGCTTCACAGGAAAAGAAGGTAAAACAGCTATTAATGCATGAAGAGCTAGGTTATAGAAAACCTTCGCCATTTCTGCGACATTTGCAAACTCTTGCTGGCCCGGCAATACCTGACAGTTTTTTAAAAACTGTTTGGTTCAGTCGATTGCCGCACAATATCCAGAGAGTAATAGCATCGCAACCCGACTCGCCCCTTGAAGCCGTCGCAGACTTAGCTGACAAAGTGTTTGAAGTCGCACCAACCAGTATAGTCGCGAGCACAAGTGCGCAGTCGATATTTTGCGAAATGGCTAAGCAAATTTCAGACTTGGCGAAAGAAATTGCATCGCTTAAAGCAGAAGTGCACAATCGACCACGCCAGTCTTACAAATCTTCATCTTCTACCCGCAGCAGAAATAGATCCCGGGCATGCAGCAATTCTCGCTCAAGACCACACAACCCTGATATTTGTTGGTACCACAATCGCTTCGGGAATCGTGCCAGCAGATGTATTACGCCTTGCAACTTTGTGGCGGAAAACGCAAACGGCAGCCGGAATTAGCTGCAAACGACTGCCCTAACAGATCAGCTTGCCTATTTGTTACTGATCGTGTCACTAAAGTGCAATTTCTTGTTGATACAGGATCCGATCTCTGCGTGTTTCCGCGATCAGCTGTTATGCAGCCCCGCCAAAAGATTGATTATCAACTTTTTGCAGCCAACGGCACGCCCATCAGTACATATGGTTATGTACACCTGCAACTTAACGTAGGACTTCGGCGTTGTTTTAGCTGGAGATTCATGGTAGCAGATGTCTCAAAGGCGATTATTACTGCAGACTTCCTTAAATTTTATAATCTGCTTGTAGATTTAAGGAACCACGGCTTGATCGATGGTCTGACTGAGATCTCAACGGGTGCTTCACTTGTACGCAAGGAGACGGACATCGGCTCAATCAAGGCTTTTTCTGGAGATTCCATCTGTCACCAACTGTTACGTGAGTACCCTGGCATCACCTGACCAGCTGGAACCTAACGAGTTGTGAAGCACACAACGCAGCATCACATCCGCACTACACCTGGTCCACCTGTAACGAGTCGTCCTAGACGTCTACCACCAGACAGACTCAAAGTTGCCCAAAAGGAATTTGAAGATATGCTTGCCAACGTTAATGTCCGAAGATCAGAAAGCCCATGGTCATCGGCGCTGCTCCTCGCGCCCAAGAAGGAGAATGGCTGGCGTCCTTGTGGTGGTTGCCGTGCTTTGAATGCCCGCACTATACCAGATAAGTATCTATCAGGCACATTCAGGATTTTGCACATGCGCTGGCTGGCGCCAGGATAAACGTACCCAAGACTGCAATCACAACACCGTTCGGATTGTCTGAGTTCAACTACATGACATTTGGATTTAGAAATGCGGCTTAAACATTCCAACGTTTTATTGATGTAATGCTCAGAGGACTACCATCCGCCTACGGATTTTTGGATCATATTTTGTTATTTTCCAGCAGTAGCTCTGAACATATCCATCACATGCACCAGCTCTTCCAAAAACTGTTATTTAGGTTGCTAGAATTAGGTTGTTAGAATACGGTTTGCTGATCAATACCGCTAAGTGTGAGTTTGGTAAGACGCACATCACCTTCTTGAGTCACGAAGTATCAGCAGAAGGTATACGCCCATTTCCTGACAAAGTGCAGGTGATCCAGGATTTCCCCGTACCGAAGACTGTGAGAGAAAGAGAGCGTAGATTCCTCGGTATGTAAAACTTTTACCGCAGATTCATACCAGGAGCAGCTGAAATTCAAGCGCCACTAAACGTCATGCTTACAGGCCCTAAGTGTAAACCATCGCAGAGTGTCACACTTACGCCGGAAATGATGAAAGCGTTAGAGACCTGTGAGTCTAGCCTCACATCAGCTGCCATGCTATCCCACCTAGAACCAGATGCAGCCAACCACCATCGGCGCAGCACTTCATCAGCGTAGTAGAAAAGACAGGAAACCTCTGGCAATCTTCTCCAAACGATTGTCTTCTGCGCAGAAAAAGTATAGCCCCTATGATCGCGAGCTATTGGAAATATACGACGCTATCAGACATTTTAGGCATATGGTCGAAGCCAGAGCATTTTCAGTATTTACTGACCATAAGCCGATTACATTTGCATTAACGAACAACCGTGAGAAATGCTCACCAAGGCAATTCCGATATCTTGACTATATATCTCAATTTACAACGGACATCCGCTTCATCAAAGGAAAGGATAATGTAGTTGCAGATACACTCTCCAGGATTGAGGAATTGTCAGCCATTGATTACCATGCTCTCGCACAATCTCAGGTGAAAGACCCAGAGCTGCGAGAACTTCTAGCAAAAGGTACTGCACTAAAGTTACAGAAACTCAAACCCACAGACTCGAAAGTTGAAGTTTTCTATGACGTATCCACGGCACATCCACGTCCATTTGTAACACCGGACTTTAGAAAACTGGTTTTCTATGCACTCCACAGACTCAGCCATCCAGGTGCCAAAGCCACCAAGTTCAAGTCATCAAGTTGGTGACTGAGAGATACATATGGCCTGGAGCGCAGAAACAATGCAAACTCTGGAGCGCTGAATGTGGCGATTGCCAACGCAACAAAGTACATCGCCATTCAAAATCCCCTTTTTCCACTTTCCCAGTTCCTTCCGAACGCTTTACCCATGTACATATGGACATCTTAGGACCATTACCATATTCTTCTGATTTCAGATACTGCCTCACGCTTATCGATCGCTTTATTCGTTGGCCTGAGGCGTATCCCTTGGCTGACATCACTGCTGTGATGTGCGCCCGCCCTTCATTGCTGGCTGGGTGTCTCGCTTCGGCTGCCCGAAGAAGATCACCACCTACCGGGGCAGACAGTTCGAGTGCGATTTGTTTCGCACCCTGTCTGAAATCCTGGGCATGGAGCATCGTCCTACAACTGCATATTATCCTGCCTGCAATGGTGTGGTGGAGAGATTCCACCGCCAGTTGAAGGCAGCCATCATGAGCCACAATAACTCTAGCTGGACCGAGGTACTCCCATTGGTACTTCTAGGAATTTGCAGCGCCTACAAAGAGGACATTAGGACCTCATCAGTAGAGCTCCTGTACGGGGAACCCCTCCGACTGCCAGGACAGTTCTTCACAGCTTCACCTACCTCAGCCCTAGATGTCGCGAGTTTTGCATCTCGTCTTTGGCAGCATATGGCAAAGCTGACACCGATATCTCCGAGCCGTCATTCCGACAAAACGTTCTACGTGCCCAAGAACCTCGCCACGGCGGAGTATGTATTTCTTCAGCAGGACGCCATTCGGCATTCTGTAGAACCACCTTGCACTGGTCCATATAAAGTTCTAGAACGAAAAGACAAGACTTTCAAGATTTTATACAAAGATCGAGAAATGACTGTCTCCATAGACCGTTTGAAACCAGCCTATATAGCCCGAGATGACACCAGCTCCAGCACTTCTCCAGCTCTTCTTCCACCACCTGCTAAGGTTGAAAAAGACGACTCCACCAAGAAGATTCGTTCAGATCGCCGAGTACACTTCCCGGACTTCTATCGACCATAGCAAGCTTTGGTCTCAGCGGGGGAGTGATGTAGTGTCTCAACCTTTATTTCAATCTATCTCAAGCTTAATTTCTTAAACGCTGTATAAACGCTTTCTAAATAATTCTAAATTTCTCAATAATTATAGTTTCAAAAATGTATTCCTTATAGCATCCACTTTCGCGCGCATCTGTACTTTTGCATTATATACTATTGCCGGCCGCGCGATGCGTGTGCGTCGCTCGTCAGTGAGAATCTGACTCGCGCGGTGAACGCACGGCCGAGTTCGCTAAGCTTCCATACTCGATCTTTCATCTGCATTATATACTCTTTATATTATTTGTGATTGGTGAATATATATAAAGTGAAATAGACAGGACTAAATTAATTGTATAAACTCTATTAACTGTGGTTTATGTGCGTGTGTTTCTGTGCCTATATACTTTCTATATAATTGTGGAACTTTAAATATATAGTGTGTGAAGAGTTATATATGTTTTTTATTAGATCTTCAGCATAACTCCCTCTATAATGTGTCAAATGTGGAAATGTGGGCGGTTTTATGTATAGGATCACACAGAAATGTCATTTGTTCAACCAATAGTCAACATTATAGGCTTAAAGGTTTTTATATCAAATTTTTGTGTAATTATAAGGTGTTATTTTGTGATTCTTTGGTTATTTTGTGTAAACTACTTAGTTATTGTAGGTTAATATTTGAAAAAATTATTACCATTTTGTGTGGAGCTTGAGAGCTGAGTGTAATAAGTGTAAGTGTAATAAAAAAATAAAACACAATTGTAAAATAAACTATTTGGTTTTGTTCATATTTATAACAAAATTCATATTTATCACAAAACAATAACTCAAACCATAAACAATGGTCTAAATTTCAACTAAAGTCTTAAAAATTGTTATCACTGAAATATTTTAATATCAACAAACCAATTATAATTACATTCACTACACAATAGCTTGTTAAAGCAACTAATAGCTTAGTGAAATTTGAAATTAAATCCCTAAAACTTATCAAGCCCTATAGTTTCAAAAAGGCGTTCTTCTAATGGACTTAGTATCGGGACATCTTTGGGGCCACCACCAATCTGCAAGCTTCGTAAATTCTTCGGAACGCATTTGAGACCCGACATTTTAAATCGTTTTAAAGCTACAACCTACAGTCTACACTTTGTTCCATTATTTCGCCGCCCCATGTCCGTCGAAATGATTTGAGAAAAAGTAATAGTGACAATTTTGAGCCAAGTCTCGTCCCTCCTTAGATCGGACGCGACCTAAGGCTAAGTTCTTATGCTTATAATTATTCCAACTGTCATATAGAAACTTGCGTTTGATTTTAAATAAATAAAAAAATCTTTGAACAAGAAATTTCTTGCCTATGAATAAAAACAAATAACAAACTTATAGCTAATTTGACAACAATGCACACTGACAAACAATTTGATGTCTGAATCGAAGACAATGACGTTTATCAGGATGCGAATCATTCGATCAATTGAAGTGAAAATCGCGTATTTCAGTATTTATTTCTCTTTGGCTAGTTGAATTTAGTTAAAGTCGTTATTCTTTAAGTAAATTTATTTAACCAGTTACATGTTGAACACCATTTTCAGAATTTAAAATATAATTTTTTGGTAGTTCAGTGATAACTTGAATTGGCAACATCTTGTCATTCGATTCAAAAGTCGTTCAGTTTCGACCCTATTGAGTTGAAGTCCTATCGAAGCGCGTCTGAGCAATACGTGAATACCAATTTTGGACATAACTTCGATCGAACAACTTCTGCACTACAGCGATATTTCAATTGTCTGTTTTTACGAGAATTGGGAGACTGCGGGTTCGCAGACTACACATACCTCCATTTAAATTTATAGGTGCATGGGATTATTTTACTACTAAATTACCAACTCAGGGGTGGCGTCAGACAATTATAGGCCATAACGACTACTGCGACGTCGACTGCTCTGTTCTGACATCGATCGACGTCGACCGGTCGAGAAATATTTTGTACCGATGGTGAAATAAAATGTTTTGAATTTGAATCTGTTACTGTGAATACAACTTTAATTAACATAGCGTTAGTACGCAGTGCAAGTCCGAGTTAGCTTAAACCTTGACCTAGCAAACGCACTCTGAATAAGGCAATAAGTTGTTACGGATGTGGACTATTAAACACTTATGAATAAAGACTTAAAAAAGGTTTCCTGCATGACCACCACTTTAAAAAATGGCGGAAACCATTTTTGCATTAAAAATCGAGTTGACCATATATTGACCAAATGTACCTAACGCCTTTCTCAAATATTAATAAGCGTTTACTATAGTTTATATGACAGAGGGTTTTATTATGAGCCGTAATTTTATAAAATTTACAAGCTTACTCTTCTTTCAGAGTCCTTTCTCTTTGATTGTACATTATAGTGTCAAAATTAATACTAAACTAAGTACTTGTTGGGTAACTTTGAATTGAAGTCTTTGAACAAAGTTGTGAAAAAGATTTATAATTTTTTTACATGGAAACGTTTTGATGTTTCAATATCGGGACTGCGTAAATTGAATTTCCAAAATGTTTTGTAGCAAATGCGAAGTAAAAAAAACTCAATGTCATAATTTTGTAAAATACCCACCTTTCCGTAGTGAAGTTGTTGGAGGTGTTTAATGCTTGAAATCGTGATTAAAATATAAAACTTACTGTAAACAGGTATGTTTTTGTGTAAAATTTAGTTTATATATTATCATTGCGAAATCATTATAAAAAATATATTCAAAGTTACCCACAACTCATAGGTATATAGTAACTTTGAATTTGACTTTTGGGGAAAATTGTGGGTAATTCTATTGTTTTTTCCGTAAATTCATCATGTTATAAAAATAAACCAATTCAAAAGGACATTGTTCATTCAATAAAATAAAGGTGTAATAAATATAAATCAGATTGTGATATCTTAAATACTGTAAAAAATATTCAAAGTTACCCAAATTGACTGTATAACACATTTGAGTGATATACTTCGTCAGAATATATCTATTAATTGTTTAGTGGTATCAAAATTGTAATTTGAATTTCATCCTTGATCCTACATTGAATATAGATAGATTAACAGAAAATTGTACGATTTTCCTATTCAAAATGTCTTGATTTAGTTTCACAACAGATAGAAATATTCAAATGTATGGTAACCATTAAATTTTAATCTGTTACCATTATCATTAGCACAGAAATCAATGGTGTAAGATAAAAAGACTGGGAAGTGAGAAGCAATACTGATGCAACCCAAGGTTTTCAAGAGTAGTCAGTGGCATTGTTTTGACGGTGGTGGACTCATTAGCAAGATTGCTAGCCCGTTATCTTTATTAACTCCAACGCAAAAGAGGAATGTTAAAAGTTTAGCGTCTGTATCTATCAGGTTTTTTTGTTGTAAAACTGAATGACTCGAAAGTTCTTAGTCTTGTATATAGAAACTGGGTTAAGCCTTTCAAAATTCATGCCGTCAGTCGGAGCTTCTTTTAAATTGCGTTTATAACCCTTAATTTTGATATGCGTTTAGTTGTGGTATGCCATGTCATGGTAACGTTCACCGATAGGCACTATAAAGCAGAGGAATAAAATTATAATAATGATTTATTTATCAATTAACCAAGAAGGTATATGAGGCAAGGTTACCCATTATACCACTCGTCCGTCCGACATTCATGTTCACGTAAAATGTGAAAAATATAATTATAAAGATCACAGGTGTCGGATAAACAACATTTCTACAAATCCCGCACGTACGAATCAAAGCACCTTTCTGACCATATTTATGACATCCCAAAAACAGTGTAAGAACCTTTTTCTTCGCCCGAACTTTTACGCAAAATAGACGAAAAACACTTAGGCTTTGATCTGGGCCGTAACTTCTCGAATAAATAACTTTAATATTGACATGGTGCAGTGGGTTGCGAGCACAAACACCATCAGTCAATCTTGCCGAAAACTGTGATTCACTTTACTCGTGTAAATATACCCCGAATTGTTGTATGTGGATATTGGTCCGGATGAAAGGATCGCTCTTTTTGGCAGCTTTCTTGAGAGTAGGTCGTGTTGTTGTTTTGTGAATTGAACAGCCTTGCGTGCCGTAAATATTAGTATATTAGCCGACAGTCACTTCTTGACATCATATTTTTATTTTAATTGCAAGAAGAAAAAAATTAAGTAGTAAAAATAAATATTAGAATTAATCACCGTAAACCTATTGAAATATCGTATCCAGGACTAGAAGAAAGCAGATAGAGAAAGCAACATAAAAACAATTTTGCAATTATTATACTTTTTGAGTTTTCTATTTCAGTGTCGATAAGATTACTGTGGTAAGGAAATCTATTTCAGCTTCTTACAGAGTTGTATACATACTTCTCAAAACGCAATCAAAAAACTTATTTGAATCGGATAACCAATGTACTGTTTCATCAAAAAGGCTTTAGCGGTCTTCAGTAAACAGATAAATTTCGTCGGTTGCTCAATCAGCGCACGTTAATTAAAACATACTTATCGGGAACACTTTTCCCTTAATTTACTGTACCCTCAATGATTTTAAGCATATATTAAATCAGTTCAATATCATTGAATAAACATGTATTTCATAAATGAAAAACAATCCCAACCTACCCTGACACGTTTGATTTGTGAGACTACAACCACATGCCACAACGGCTCTTAATGTCCTAAATAGATATACAAAAAAAGCACCTTTTTAAACGTCTTAAAAAACACATGTTTCTACGAGACGTCTCTTAGAAACACGACCGCACATTCGATTCGGCAGTACAAGATGCACGAGAAGGCCGCCTTGAAGTAATTACTATATATTCGGCTGGTACCGATCGGGTTAAAGGCTATATGTAAGTAAACATATTCAGCTTGTTTCGCCAAAACCGGGGTGCTTTTTTTCCAAACATCTATCCACACATATTCAATTTTGCAGCCACAACACCTGCTCAATATTATGTGCGTGTGGATTGAGTGAGCAACCTTCAGAAAAAGATTAAAAAATGATGTTCATCTAGTAAAAGTTCTAAAACAATTGTAAAAGTAATCTCTGTATTTGTAAAAAGATAAAACAAGATTTACATTATTTAACGTGCGCTCACTCGGTTCTCACAAACTACCTACGACATCAGTGAAAGTATTCATTTAACGAACATCATTTTTTAATGTTTTTTCTGAAGGGTGCTTACTCAATTCTCACGCACACGTTCTCACAAACTGCCAACGAAATCAGTGAAAGTATTAATTTAACATATAATATTTATATACTAGTCTTTAGTAAAACCTATGCTAACTTATCTTTATAAATTGTAGATCACCTAGTAATGTATTTAAGTTTTTACAAATAATTTCTTATGCTCACTCAATCCGCACATTTTCGAAAAACCGATTTCTGGTGAAGAAACTGAAGATTTAAACTGCTATATTATTGAAATACATTGCTGAAAGCGATCATTTCATTTCTTTCTTCCACTTTAAATAATGTAATTGGGTTATTTTTATTAAAGATAAACAAAATGTGGATATTGCACCGAGGAGAAAATCCGAGAGTACCTCGCACTTTCATGAATAATCAGCTATAATTTACGAGTCTTGTTATTGCAAAAATTGTTTACTGCCGCGCCTTTGGAGATTTATTTGATAAGCTGGATTTTTTCTCAAGATTTTCATTTAAAAAAAATTCGTATAAAGCGAATAAAAATATCCTTTCGCATAAAAAACTCCTTCTTGCATTATTCTGACATAATAATATTGTGTGGCGAATACAATGATGAACATATATTTTTTCAGATAATTTATTGCAAAAGCAAAGTAGAAAAAAAAGTATCTACCATCGAAATAACAATCTATTATCAATACCAAATCACTGTATTTTTGTCCTTATGCCACAATTTACCAGTATTTTAGACATAATCATTATTTGCAAAGGAACCACCTTTGCATATATCCGACAAATTTTGTTTATTGTCATAAATCATATAGCGCGATGCCCCGGTTAATTGGTCCAATTGGTTCTGATTTAGGTCTGCATGGGTTTGCTCATGTATATACTTATTACGTAAATACGTTACATCTACTGCTCTGAATCCTCTCCAATCTTTCAAGCCCTCAAAGTAGGAGGTCTGAAAATTAAAATAACAAAAGTACTAGTTAGTGCCAGTGAAGTGGCTAACATGTAGTTAGCACGTCAAAAATAAGTAAAAATATTGTGTAAAAAACATATTTTTTTTTTACTGTAGCCGGAAAACGAACACCCCATAGACGTAGGTGTTTATATTTAATTAATACCGTTTATGACGCGTTACCGGCCGTTGGCTTAAGTTGAAATTGTCTCTGTTAGTCCAGTAACTGCACTGACTGTTTTTTCCCTTTGACCGGAACTCAGTCACGAAAACGTGATTATAAGATTAAGAAGGATTAAGACCTTCTACTACCACATTGATCGTAATTATACTCGTTACCCGTAAATATTTATAAGTTTACTTTTATTTCCAAAATTAACAAAATACTTAAAGTTACTTGTTTGATTGTTTCAAAGGCATACCTAACCACATTCATAGCATGCAATCATACTGCGGGCTTAGCGGAGTTTTGTGTTACAGATTATAGGTAACTGTTTTTTTTAAACCAAACAAGTATTATAAATGATTACAACGCTACTTTCAAGCGTATACCTACTAGCACTTCCAACTGATGTCAAAAACCAATATTTCGGATATTATGGCTCTCACTAGAAAGACAAAACCATAATTTTCATCCATAAATTTCGGGTCAAAGTGAATCGAGCCCTAATAGTCATCGTGCTCTAATTTTATTTTTGTTTTATTGTTAACAAAATGAGGTCGATAAAAATTGCAAACATTGCAATTGTGCCGTGTCTCGCAGTAACGCTTTTGAAACAATGCCTCTGCATGCTCACTTAACTAACGCTATCTTATCAACGCTACGCTGAATTATAACAATTCAACGTTACTTTGAAAATAAACGTAAATATAAAAGGTGGAGTTTCGACGCTTTGAAATGTATATTTAAAAAAAAATTATTAAATAAAATGAACCAAACATGAGTATAATAATATACATACTTGAAAACTTTCAGTTTCTAAAAATTCTTGAGGAGCGCAAAAATGTTCATATAGATCGAGCCTAGGCCCCACAGGATCGTCATTTGAGCAACGGCAATTATTCTTGATCCATTGCTGATATTCCTTTGTGGGTTTACTACAAAAATTATTCAAATTATTAAACAAAACTTCATCTTATTTTAGAGCTATTAGTACAATAATCTGCGCACGTTAAAGTTACTTCCTCATATTATTGATTGCTACAAAGGTAATTAATTGCTTGAAATGCATGTGTTAAAACAATTTTACTTGTATTTTGTTTATAAGAAGTTAAAAATTGTATAATGTTCTTTTCTTTTTAAACAGCTTAAACAAATATATAGATATACTCGTAATAAACAACTTCTATAAAACGAAGCCGCCTGCAATCGTAGTCAATATTTATGCAAAGCGGCGCAATCAATTTTAATCACAAGTTACGCACCATGGTGTAGGAGGGTTCCTATTCTAGAGAATGAAATAATACAAAATATACATATACAAAAAAAATCGTTTCTCACTCTTTTTACCTTAATATCCTTGTCATATCATCGTGATAGTAAATGTACCCTGTTTTTGGATCGTAAAATCCATCTTCCGTGTCATAACAGCCATCTGGAATTTTTCGAGGCTCCCAGGCATTCGTCAAGAACGATTTTGTACTTGGTTGTATGCTGTGATTAAACTCGATTTCAAATCTATAAGATAAAAACTTAGCGTTGTCAACTTTTTATTCTAAAACCGCCCGAATAAATAATATAAATACGGAAGTTTGTATGCTTGTTTCTCAAACACACAAGAACGCCTGAACGGGTTTGAGTGATTTTTGATATATAGAATATTGTAAATGACAACAACAACAGAAAAAATAGAAATTTGATATGATAGAATATAAACTGATTAAATGTAACTATTATTTATTCATTTACAATTTTATTATACATTTAAATTAATAAAACTAACGTGAGACATATTATTTATGTATTATAAACTCGGCTAACTCACGGTCTATGGTCGGATTAGTCCGACTAGTTTCGGACTCGTATGGAGCCCTTCTTCAGGGAATGAGCGGTCACGGCGCAGCGGCGTTCCGTTGCTCACTGCGCTTCGCCGCACGCAGCGCGCGGGCGCTCTGCGCGGGGCTGAGGGCGGCGCCCGCAGGAGGCTGCGCGGGGGCAATGGGCAGCGCGGCAGGAGCGGGTGTGGGGGGTGCCTTAGGTATAAACAGGGTGCAAACAGAACTAACCGTAGGGAGAGCTACATCATCGGTGGTGCGTTTATGTGTATGTACTAAGGGCTTCCACGCAGGGGCTAAAGTCCAACCCGTATCGCGATTGAAATTATCGCGCCTGTTAATTTCAATAGCTTCACGGATTTTGCGCGGCACAAGGTTCTTCTCAGGCACAAGGACTCTGGCTTTGTCGAAGCGGATTTAATGAGAAGGACCAGCATATAATATATGTTCAACAACAGCCGATGACTTCTCATCCATCTTTTTTACGCTGCGTATATGTTCAGAAATCCTTGTGTTGACGTTTCTGCACGTCTCTCCTATATAGCTTTTGCCACAGTCACAGGGAATTTCATAAACGCCCGGCTTACCTAAGGGATCACTGTCTTTGGGGGATCTCAAGAGCTGTCGTATTTTAGTTAAGGGACGGTAAATCGTCCTTATACTAAACTTACGGTGTAAAAGATGTCCAATTGTATCCGTTATCCCTTTTATAAATGGTAGGTAAGCAGGCGCTCTACCCACTGTAGCATGGAGTTGTTTTGTACTCGCGCTTGAGACTCTTACACTCTGTCTCCAGTTGTACCCATTGCTTTCTAGTACTTGTCTAATGTGACTAAGCTCAGTATTTATTTCCTGAGGATCACATAGGCGCAAAGCTCGGTTAATAAGGGCGCGTGGCACTGAAGACAGTTGGGCAGGGTGGTGGTGCGAGTCAGCCCTTAGGTACCGGTCAGTATGGGTGGGCTTGCGATACACAGTGTGTGTTAGTCGGCCATGAGGTTTGCGTCGAATGAGCACATCCAAAAACGGCAGTTCCCCCGCCACTTCCCACTCTACGGTGAACTGTATTCTAGGATGAGCTTTATTTAAGTGGCCAAGCAACTGTGTGACTTCGCTTTCCGGTACTATTGTGAACACATCGTCTACATATCGCCACACACAAACACAAATTAAAACGCCTTTGCAATTTCAATGGCAATGTTGCAGACCGTAACAAAAGTTTACAAAATTCCACCAGAAGTGTGATTAATTTATCATCACACTCTATTTCACCTAGTGCTATCAGCGTGCTAGATAAAGGTACAAACTTTGCCATTGCTCCATCGATTATACCAGTGGACCCAATTATTGCCGGCATCGAGGATGCGATTTTCCGCAACAGGGTACCGGGCATCGATGCAGAATGTCTAAGACAAGACGTCAGCACAATCATTCGTCGACATTCAACCCCTAAGCCAAATATTACTAAAGCTGAAATGACAGCTTTAAAGAGATTACGCAATAACAATGACATCTTAGTATTGCCTGCGGATAAGGGGAACGCAACCGTCATAGTTGACACCTCACAGTACGAAGAAAAACTCACACGACTTGTAAGTGATCCTGAAGTATATAAGAAGGTACCTTACAACCCAACCTCCCGTGTGACGCAAAAACTTAATAAAATACTTGCACATTTACCTATGAATGACGTAAACAAACAGATGCGACCGCGAAACCCAATGCCCCCGAAGATATATGGACTCCCAAAAATACACAAACAGGATTGGCCTTTACGCCCTATTGTAAGTCAGATTGACTCG
Source organism: Marasmarcha lunaedactyla (assembly GCA_923062675.1). Lineage (NCBI taxonomy): Eukaryota > Metazoa > Arthropoda > Insecta > Lepidoptera > Pterophoridae > Marasmarcha > Marasmarcha lunaedactyla. The sequence continues at coordinate 10,650,343 of OV281351.1, forward strand.
CCTACGTATTCGGCCTCCCGTCATATGGCGAATCTATTACAGCCGTTAACGGGAAAAACATCAAGCTATGTAAGAGACTCTACCCACTTCGTACAGTTGCTGGATAACGTGACGCTCCGTGATGATGAAGTAATGGTGAGTTTTGATGTAACTTCTCTCTTCACCAATGTACCAGTGACGGACACTATTAGTATTATTAGAGATCTACTCGTAAAAAACGGGTTATCCACTGAGTACATGGCGTTGATTGAGTTCTGTCTCACCAGTGGCTACTTTGTCTGGCGGGGTGATTACTACCTGCAGGTAGACGGCGTGGCTATGGGCTCACCAATAGCGCCTGTGGTTGCCAATATATTTATGGAGGCGTTTGAGGAAAAGACGTTGAACGATGCACCGGTAAAACCACGATATTGGTGGCGATATGTAGACGATGTGTTCACAATAGTACCGGAAAGCGAAGTCACACAGTTGCTTGGCCACTTAAATAAAGCTCATCCTAGAATACAGTTCACCGTAGAGTGGGAAGTGGCGGGGGAACTGCCGTTTTTGGATGTGCTCATTCGACGCAAACCTCATGGCCGACTAACACACACTGTGTATCGCAAGCCCACCCATACTGACCGGTACCTAAGGGCTGACTCGCACCACCACCCTGCCCAACTGTCTTCAGTGCCACGCGCCCTTATTAACCGAGCTTTGCGCCTATGTGATCCTCAGGAAATAAATACTGAGCTTAGTCACATTAGACAAGTACTAGAAAGCAATGGGTACAACTGGAGACAGAGTGTAAGAGTCTCAAGCGCGAGTACAAAACAACTCCATGCTACAGTGGGTAGAGCGCCTGCTTACCTACCATTTATAAAAGGGATAACGGATACAATTGGACATCTTTTACACCGTAAGTTTAGTATAAGGACGATTTACCGTCCCTTAACTAAAATACGACAGCTCTTGAGATCCCCCAAAGACAGTGATCCCTTAGGTAAGCCGGGCGTTTATGAAATTCCCTGTGACTGTGGCAAAAGCTATATAGGAGAGACGTGCAGAAACGTCAACACAAGGATTTCTGAACATATACGCAGCGTAAAAAAGATGGATGAGAAGTCATCGGCTGTTGTTGAACATATATTATATGCTGGTCCTTCTCATTAAATCCGCTTCGACAAAGCCAGAGTCCTTGTGCCTGAGAAGAACCTTGTGCCGCGCAAAATCCGTGAAGCTATTGAAATTAACAGGCGCGATAATTTCAATCGCGATACGGGTTGGACTTTAGCCCCTGCGTGGAAGCCCTTAGTACATACACATAAACGCACCACCGATGATGTAGCTCTCCCTACGGTTAGTTCTGTTTGCACCCTGTTTATACCTAAGGCACCCCCCACACCCGCTCCTGCCGCGCTGCCCATTGCCCCCGCGCAGCCTCCTGCGGGCGCCGCCCTCAGCCCCGCGCAGAGCGCCCGCGCGCTGCGTGCGGCGAAGCGCAGTGAGCAACGGAACGCCGCCGCGCCGTGACCGCTCATTCCCTGAAGAAGGGCTCCATACGAGTCCGAAACTAGTCGGACTAATCCGACCATAGACCGTGAGTTAGCCGAGTTTATAATACATAAATTATTATACATTGTTGAACAATGTATTGATTTTTCATTGTTCAATAATCATTTTGCTTAGGCCTGATTTTTGCCAAGTGTCACGCAGATTTTATTTGTTAATAAGTTTGTGCTAGGAAGTTTATATGTAACTGTCCTTTTGTTTTTTCACTTCCATTTCTGAATTTTATTGAGAACTTTAAAAAAGTCAAATTGATTTAATTTCTGATTTACATTAGTTTACTTTGCTTTTCTATTGTTTCCGATTTCATTTTAATATTTTCCTTATTATATAAAATAATTAAGTTCACTACATGACGGCGCTAAATAAGGATTAAGCGCCTGCTCTGCTGATAATCAAAGAAGCTACAACTTTTGTTCATTCAGATTTTGTCTTGGTGTACAGTTTCATTCCTATAAGGTTCAAAATTCCTTACGCTAGAATTGAGTGCTTACCTTCTATCGGGTATTTTGCAGTAAGCCCAATCATCGTAGTCATATTCTAATTTGTTTACACCAACGAATAATTTCGGCTCAGTAAATAATCCTGTAAACCATATACCTTCTAGGAATGCTTCGGGGTAATGCATTGTAGCCTGTCCATCGAACAAATTATCTTTAAACCCACCGACATATTTCGCTCCTGAAAAATTATAACCATGAAATATAAGCATAACATAAAAATTTAAAAATCTATAAAAACAATTTCTATAAATAGTCAGCCAATTTTTTGGGATCTAGATAATAATAATAAACAGTATGGCCTAAAAGTAAGGAGAGCTGTATTATGGATGACCATACAGCGAAGCGGAGGGATCCCTGAATAAACATACAAATATAATTAATAACAACCATGACCCGAAAACAAACATTTATTTTCATCACACAAATGAATGCCACGACCAGGACTCGAACCTGTGAGCTTCTGCCATGAGATAGGGCTACTATATATATTATACCCTAACTCGCTTTATACATTGGCCATCACATATACGAATGTGAATAATACGATCATTTACATACATTTAAATATTAGATCATATAATTAAATATCCCCTTAATTATACATGTATATGATCGTAGAAATTTCGCATTTTAGTGCAGTCAAAATAGACATTCAGTTTACATTAATTTGCATAGAGCTAAAGTTTGGTACTGACCTTTTGGAAATTATCAAAAATAAAATACTAAAATTCCGAATCGATCGGATATATGCTATAAAATGTTGTCAAAATGTCATAATTGTCAGTTTTATTAGGTTTCCCATTAAACAACAGGTTTTCTCGTAAACATAGTTTACGAAGGAACTAGGGTTAACTTAGGGAAGGTTACAAGGAATCGCTGTCACTTACGCCCATTTTAAAAGTTGGAGAAGTAATTATACACTATAATACCTACATATCTGCACCACCAATGTACTGCGTTTACTAGTTTTTTTAATGTGGGTTAATCGGTCGGATTTACCACCAACTTTGACTATGTTTTATTAAAACTATTCTATTAACAAAAAAATTGACTATTATAAATGATTTAAATCAAACGAACCAATGTTGGTTTAGGGCCGACGTTCTTCTCGACTAATAATATTCAAAAGCCACTTCATCGGTTCTTCTTCTCCTCACTATTTTATCTGGATATCTAGAAAAGACACATCAGTTGTCTCCCCCTTGTATCTTAAAAATCTTAATCTATTATAATAACTAATTCAACATTGGAACAAAAGTTGTCTCGGCATTTAGGTTTAAAACTTGAAAAAAAAATACATTTTGCGAGTTCCAAAGATTGTGTTCAAATGGTTTTTTGGAAATTAAAAGTAAAGAATATTAAAAATGGTCGAAATTTGTTTGTAATTTTCAGCAGGCCATAACCAAATTCCAAACCCAAACCATTCAGCTAATCTTTAAAAAAAACATTGTAAAATACCATGCTCAATTCCGGAGTTATTCCATGTAATAATACCATGAGAAGTTTTTTTTCTAGATTCACCGTACTTAATTCCATCCTCAACTTTTCATATCTTTTCCTAAAGTTCACCGATAATCGTGCTTTTATTAAAAGGTAAGCTCATTGACGTGTTATCAAATAACACTGAACTGGCATTACGCGCAATTTTTAGTACTAAGTTTGTTGTTACTCATTTTTTTGTTGTTCTTCCTTGATTACTTTTCAAAACCAAGTCAATTTCCTTCAAATTCTAGATAATCCATACTAAAAATACTATATTCTTGTAAAAGTAGACTAGGAAGATGACTAGAACAATAATTCTAATTTACTTACTATTTTACTATACACAAGAAAACTTAGTTTTATTAAAGGAATATTCAATGTAATTTGATTGTGGAAAATAACATAAGTTCTAGTTTTTAAAAACACATTACTTTGCAAGCACTGTCACACAATATGCGCGGTATAAACTTAATTTTCGGAAATTCACTTTACTTCAGTTTTTGAATAACTTTTAGCACTTTTTATTATTATTATTATAATTTCACATTTTTGTTTATTAATTTATTTCGGAGCTGATCTGTAGCCATGTGCCAAAAAGCGGTAATTCTGCAAACTTCTCACTTTAAATTTACAATAACATTTGGTACGTCTTCTCCGACTCCGACTTTTCAAGTTGGAATTTCTCAATATACGGCGGTTTTTAGCGAAAAAAGTTTAAGATATTTTTTATAATCTATAATCTATGTTAACGATAAAGCTTAGTTTATCGGGAAATTTTAAAAATGCCCTATGAATAACCTTTTTAAGCATATGTCGGATCGGTGGAGATTTTTAGTATTTTATTTGTATTAACGTCCGTAAAGATTGTCCCAAACTTCCATACTATGCGTATTAATGCAAATATACCTTATTTTTCGGTAATTTTGACTGGACTTTTGAGATAATACGTATACGAACACTGATATGGATTTTTTGTTATTTTGAAAGGAGGCAAATGAGCTCGCGACCCACGTGATGATAAATGGCATCAGCACCAATGAGATTATTAATCGTCGGTGTTTTCACTACTAATAGTAATTGTGATTGTTATATCGACTAATGATGAGTTCGCTTTAATAAAAATGGCCTTCGTAATGATAATTTTTCTGGCTGTTCTTTCCCTTTAACCGGAAAGCAACCATGTAAACGTGGTTATTACAGTATTATTAGTCAAAATGGGAAGGACTGTAGTACCGCTCCAGAGGAAATCTTAACAATTATCTCTACTACCGTTACAATCGTAGCAAACTAGTATTAATGTGAAATTATATATACATGTACGAGTTACGCACTAATTTATGGACTGTATTAGGTCACGCTGCTGCTGATAATAAACCACGGAACTTTAGGGATTATATTAATTGATAATAGCTAAATTATATTAAAATATGAATACAATTATATTAAATACATGAGTGAATATGAGAGTTAAGAGCACTCGGGCGCTGCTGTGAATCGACTGACGTGGAGCGGCCGGTGTAATGACCGCATCGCGCTGGCTAATTTGCCGATTAGACAAATCACCATAACTACGACCTAGATTCATAAAATGCTAAAAAAATATTGTTCGATGCTTCGAAGAATACATATAAATATATTTTTTTCCATAATGTTTATTCATGTTTTCCTGTTTCAATAAATCATTATTCAAAAAATATGTACAAATAACCCATGATCTGTATTAATAGATTTTAAAAATCATAAATTTAATAAGAAAATTCCAAAAGCAAACCATTAGGAAAAATGAAAGTTCCATGGCCATTCATGCCCAAGCTGTTCCACGATCCTTCGTATTTAGAACTAGTTGGAAACTCTTTTTTACAATTTTCCCCAACTCTATCTTCAGGTTCACTGGAAAATAAAATATTTTATAGTAAAATATCGGAATAATAATTTTTACAATGACTTAAACGTGTCAAACAGTCATTTGTTATTGAGGCTGTAATAATAATTCCTTCACAGTTTCCCATCTAATGATTAAAATAATTTCATATGACAAAACAAGATGTCAACCTTTCTGCTCTAAATACCAAGTAATTAATTTATTCATATGAATAAGCATACCAACAAATATTTTGGTGTTTTTCATTGAACTCTCGAAGTTTTTGACACCACATGGACACTCTCACTCGAGCACTTATAGGCCTGAAAAAAAGATTTCTTCTAACATTTTGTGTAACTTAGAAACAAATTATAAAATTTTAATTTTAATTCTATTAAATTATAATTTCTTGACTCATGTTCAGAAACCACTTAGGCCATTCAGAAACTTTTGCAAAAAAAGTATTTATCTATGGAACGCTGGCGAGTTATAATTTTGAAAATTCTATTACTAAAAGTAAAAATTTGTTTAAAATTTTAATTTTCTTCAAAAATTTTTCACCAGCGATATGAAACTATTGTGTGTCATAAAAAAATGGATCTGCATAAAAAAAAAATGTTACGGAATATAACGTGCTACCAGTGAAAAACTTAATTTAACAAAACCAGTGAATCACATACGAGGAGATTCAGCTAAATCTGCATATTGGATCGGGAACTGTTCATAATATTCTACACAACCACCCGTCCACTTCAAGATTAAGACAACGGACTCCTAAACACCACACAGGTAAAACTTTTGGGTCATCCGCCTTACAGCCCTGATTTGGTACCGTGTGACTTCTTCTTCTTGCCTAAAATTAAAAACTATCTCAAGGGGTTTTCATCTTTCTCTGTCAGCTCAGTTTTTATCGCCAAAAGATGCGCTCACTGCGTTCGAGAAGGCCGTTGAGGAAGTACCTGATACAAACTGTAAAATGTGCTTTTAAAAATTGGTTTCGATGCATGAAACTTTGTATAGATGCTGGTAAAGAGTTCTTTGAAAAGACGTTATAAAAAAATATAATCTGTACAAACTTTTTATTTTTTTTCGCAAAACTTTCTGAGTGTCCCTCGTAGGTAACAATAGCAATGATAAGTAGTGCTCAGAATTTTGTAGTTATTATGTTTTTCGAAGGACTTGCTGATTCTCAGCTGTAGCAAGTACTGCAATTGTAGAGGTACAAGGTTGACAAGTAAACTTCACTTAACAACTCAACAGTACTTCACAGTTGCATGGCTCGTCTCACAAAATTCAATGTTTTCCATCTCTGATCCAAAGGTTGTTACACGAATTCATTTAGTCAGATAAAATGGAAATACTATATTATCCAGCCAGCTAAGTATTAGAAATACAAAAGTCATTTAGTGAATAAATGATTACATTTTACCATTTAAGTGATAAAATATGTAAAAACATACATACTTAAACATACAAACATAAAAACTTACTTCGTCTCCGGTTCAGGCTCAGGCTCAGGAACTTCGGACTCAGAGTCACTCAAAAACAGCATCCTTCCAGTTCTATAAAAACATTACAACTTTTGGTACATTTCAGTGATGTGATAAAAATTAATTAAATCAAAGAGTCGATGCTTACATTGTCCTATAAGTATTGTTTTAAGTGAGCATTCTCTGAATAATTTAAGCATGGACTTTCTGAATGCCAGTGCAGCAAACTGTGTACAGCATCTTGCATAGTTCAATTAAAATACCCAGACCCAGAATGGATAAAAATTTATATTTCAAACATATTAGGATCAAGCATTAATAATCATAATAACAATTAATAATAAATCCCCAGACAAACACACCCACTGAATGGTCCCAAAGTAAGCAGATCTTGTATTATGGATGACTATACAGCGAACTGGGGGGGACCCAGAATAAACATTCATATATAAATATCAGCAACCATGGTCCGAGAATAAACATTAACGTTCATTACACAAGTAAATGCCCCAACCAGGACATGAACCTGGCACTAGGCACCTGCGTGTGAGGCAAGGCTACTTACCACTACATCACTTGACCGTCAAAGCATAGGCTTCAATCAGAGAAAACTGTGGTACATTATAATTTATTTTTACCTGGTTTTATTTCACAACTCTATTGAACTTTTGCATTAAGAAGAAACGCTACAACACTGACTGTAAATTTCGAATCAAAAAATTGTCATAGCTAGAAAGCTATTTACGATTACGATACGATTGGAAATATAGTCCAATATCTGCATTTTTCAACAATACAGTCGGTATTCGTTGATAGCAGGCCTAAAGACAAGATGTTGTGCTATTCTCAAAATGAAAACTAATACAAATCTGAATGCATACCTTATTATTTCACAAAATGTAAAAAATAATTAATAAAATAAATCTGTAAAAACAAAAATAACAATGTATAAAATGCTTATATATAATTACAACAAAAATAAATATACATGAAAAATCACATTATATGACTAAATCTTTTTTTTTACATTTTGACTATTTAGAGTAAACAAAAAAGAAGTTTGTATTTGGCTTTAAGGCTATTGCGTTCTGCGTTTAACACACATGCAGAAAAAGGATGCCAAGATATACGTTTATAGGGTTGAATTATGCAATGCGACCTGAATGCTACCTAATTTACAAATTTTTTTTTTTTTTTTTTTTTGTTCCCCTCCGCGGGAAGGGCAGGAGGATAAAAATGCCCTGACGCATACTCTGGCGCGATTCCAAAGTTATGTGGGACTCGTCCCGACGCCTACCAGGACCATACCCACTAAAAACCCCCTGTCGGCTCGTGCATTTTTGCCACTCAGCCTTCATCGGAGCGACGGCCAATTGGAGAAAGAGGCCGCGCTAGCGGGGCCCAGAAGGGGTCACCCGCTGGGATTACATAGCACTGAAGGTGCTCAAAAATTAAAAGTAAAATAAAAACATTAAAAATGAAAAGTAAATAATGAAAACATTAAAAATTGAAAAATTAAATATGCATTAATTCGGATTTACGTTAGAATTAGAATTTACGTTAGAATTAGAATTTGCGGCCAGAAGGGCCTCGAGATCGCGTGACAGTCTGGTGGATGAGTACGTTTGCGCATTTCTAGGCCTAGCGACTTTGAACTTCGAGTCTAACACAGGAGCAGCATATGAGACAGAATCACGAACTAGAGGATTGGGATGGGTTTCGGAGCGTTTGAAGAACGCTTCAGAGAGTGTTTTGAGATATTGTTGTACTGTAGGCAGTTCAAGATCTCTATGCAAGTCCGCGTTACGCACGTACCACGGTGCGCCTGTGGCCCGGCGGCAAAAGAGGTTTTGAACTACCTGCAGTTTGTGCAGGAGGGAGGGTTTGGCGTGGGCAAAGATTGGCGAGGCATACGTCATGACGGGTCTAACGCAGACCTTGTAAAGTGTACGTTTGTTTCTGAAGGACATTGTACTTTTTCTACCTAACATGCTATTTAGGCGGACTAAATAGTGACGAGCGAGTTTCGAAACTCTTTCGACGTGTGGCTTGAAAGAAAGCGTCGGATCTAGTGTGACGCCTAAGTATTTAGTACTGCGCTTCCAGGGGATGGGAATGCCTAACATTCGAACGTGGGGATCGCCATCGGGACGACGGCGTTTGTGGTCGAAGCGCATCGCAGAACTCTTTTCAGGGTTCACATCGATGCGCCATTTTTGAAACCATACACCAAGGGCGTTTACGGCCTTTTGGAGTCTGGTTACAAGGCGCCGAACACCGTGGCCTTTGGTATAGAGTGCGGTGTCGTCAGCGAAGAGGGCGAGTTCGACGCCTTTCGGCGGGATGGGAATGTCGTTGGTGTACACGGTGTACAGCAGAGGGGCGAGGACTGAGCCTTGAGGGACTCCAGCCTTTATGGGACGAGGTGCAGAAAGCGTGCCTTCGTGTTTAAATCGAAACGTACGGTCTTTGAGAAACGACGCTATTAACCTGACTAGGCGATCCGGTAAGCCTATCTTGTAGAGTTTATAAACGAGACCGCTGTGCCAGACTTTATCGAAAGCCTTGGCTACGTCAAAGAAAACCGCGACTGATTTATAACGACGCGGATAGAAACCGTCAAGTATATACTCGACGATTCGGTGGACTTGCTGAGGGCAGGAGTGTTTAGCGCGAAAGCCGAACTGATGGGGGATAATGAGAGGATCGCCATCCGTTGGAAACAGATGGTTCCGCATTCGAGAAAGTATGACTCTCTCGAGAAGTTTAGACATTGCCTTGAGGAGGCTGATGGGTCTGTGATTAGCCGGGACGTTCAGAGGTTTGCCCGGCTTGGGAATGCCTATGACTGTCGCTTCTTTCCAAGCTTTAGGAAAATAGCTATGGTCGAAGCAGGCATTGAAAATGATAGCTAACAAGGTAAGCATCTGTTGCGGTAGGTGCTTAAGTGCGTGGTTGGAAATTCCATCCGCACCCGGAGCCTTTTTGGACTTTTGATTTCTAATGAGAAGCAAGATTTCGTCATTAGAGACTGTGACAGGGTCGGCGGTGATGGGGAGAGAGTCTCTGCGAAGGACTTCGTCCTCCACCGCCTGGATGTGTGAGGGATCAGCAGGTTGCGTGCTGGGCGAGCATTGTGCGGCAATGCTGTCGGCGAAGCATTCGGCTTTCTCTTCGACTTCGAAGGCAGTAGTGCCGTCGGGACGATTGAGGGGAGGAACGTGAGAAACGGTGTCTACGCGTAAGGCTCGGGCCATGCTATAGTACGCTTGGTGGGACGGAGAGATATTCGCCATGAGATCGTTCATCTGAGCGTCTCGGAGTTCCGCGAGGCAAGACCTAACTTTACGTTGAAGCTGATTCGCAGCTGTTCTATAGGCGGGCGTGGGATATTTCTTGGCTCTCCGGAGAGCCGCGTTTTTAGCTTTAATAAGATTGCTAACGGCTAAGGGAAGCGTGGGTTTGCCTTGCTTAGCAACCTTTTCGTTGTCACTGATGGCTGAGTTGATAGCATCAGTGAGAGAATTTACTAATGAATCGATTTTATCCGGGCTATCTAATTGCTCGGGAGAGATCGCGAGTGGAGAGTTCGGAGCCTCTAAGGCTGAAACTAACGTATTTTTAAAACCTTTCCAATTGGTAAAGGTCTTAGGAGATGAGGCGTTATCGTTCGGCGGTCCTAGCACGAGGGAAACGGGGCGATGGTCGGAGCCTAGGTCATCGAGCGGTTCGATAGACCTTAGGTCAAGATTGATTCGCTTGATAATTGCAAAGTCGAGGATGTCTGGAGAGTAGGACGGGTTGTTGGGATAGTGAGTGGGAGTGACGGGGGATATGACATCTAGGTCAAGGGAGTTAGTGATGTCGAGGAGAGCGATACCGCTGGTGTTAGTCGATAGGCACGTCCAGTCAGTATGTTTGGAGTTAAAGTCTCCGAACATAATGATTGAATGGCCGAGGGCGAGAATGGCCTCAAAGTCGCTGCGGATTGGTCTGGTACCACTAGGTATGTAGATTGAAGCTATGATGATGGTCGGATGACCAGTCATAGCCAATCTACACACAGTGGCTTCCATGTTGAGGAGAGGAGGGGTAGGGAGAGGACAGCAATGGAAACCTCTTTTGTAATATATAGCGGTGCCGCCGAAACCGTCGGAGTTGGGCCTATCGTTACGAATAAACGCGTACTTTGGTATAGCGAATCCCCTGGAGCGGTTTGGAGTAAGCCATGTCTCCTGGAGAAGGAATAAGTCAGGTTCTTTGTTCTGAAGGAACAGTTTAATCTCGGGAAGGTTGGTGTTCAGGCTACGAGCGTTAAAAGATATTAGGGATAAGCCCTTGGGTTTGATACGACAGGACGCGGGATTTGCGGGTCTAGACATTATAATTTATTATTTACGAATTTATACAAAAATAAAAGAATTTACAACGAACTTAGGAGCGAGTGATGCTCGGCTAGCGCGAATAATCGCTCTTGAGGAGAGCGGGCGGCTCGCAGTTTGCGTGCGAGTACGGAAATTTCGTTAATGTCGACGTTTTGGATGACGTCGAACACGGTCTTCATGTCCTCAGCCAACGACGACTGAGGGGAAGATGACAACGCGGGACGCGGCCCTACTGGAGCTACGGGAGCTGGGATGGGTCGGGAAGGTGCAGGCGGGACGGCCGGACGCTGCCTCCAAGACAGAGCCGGAGTAGGCGTCGGCTGAACGGGCTTTGCTTCCGGGGGACCCCGGTTGCGCAGCGGCGGGAAGTTGGCAGGAGTGAGTGGCGGCGCCGGTTTAGGCGCGACCCTCTTGGTGGTGGAGCGCGGAGCGCGCGGGCAACCCCTGTAGTTTGCTGTGTGGCCGGACTGGCCGCACAGCACACAGGCAGGGGGGGAAGTGGATTCGGGAGTGCGAGTGCACTCCTTTGTGAAATGTGGATCCAGGCACTTAACGCACCTGGGGGGAGCTGAGCAGTTAGCCGCTGCGTGGCCGTAGAGCTGGCAGCGGTGGCACTGCCCAGGGTGACCGCGGGGGTTGGGACGCTCAACAGAGATATTTGAGAGTCCGCAAATTGTGCGAGCCTCTCTAAAGATCTCCCTCGAGTTGGGAGTATTCGACAAGATTACCAACGCTAAGGGAAAACGCCTACCGCGATTGGAGTGCATCTTGTGCACTGCTGTGACCGGGAAACCCTGGGACTTAAGGTCCTCGAGAATATCTTCGTTGCTGAGTTCGAACGGGACGCCCCGTAGTACTGCGCGGATCTTACGCTCCTCCGGGAGGGCGTAGGTGTGATACGCGATTTGGTTTAATCCGAGTAATCTGGTAAACGCGCGGAAGTCGTCGACGGTCGCTATTTGAATCTTGATTGTATCGCCAGCGTTGGCGGCTTTTAAGTAGTTAATTTTGTGCACTTTGCACAAGTTTGAAACCGCGGTCCAGCGCGCTTTTTCACGCAGGAAGACGGGCGGAGGGAGCTGAGGCTTCGGCGGGACGGGAGCGCAGCGCGTCGCTGGCTTTGATGTGACCGACGGAGACGCGGTTACTACGACCGATTTTAACGGCGCGGGGGCTGGTGTTGAAGACACCGGGGAGGGCTCGGGTATTGAAGATACCGAAGCTTTCTTAGAGCGCTTCTTGGAGCGCTTGGCGACGAGTTGAAACGCGGGCTCAGGAGAGCCGGTTAGGGTGACGGCATCTGACGACGTATCAGACGCGGGTTCGGAGTCGCTCCCGGGAGCGGTACGCTTACGACGCGACGCGTGAGAGGATGCGACCGATTCGCAGTCCATCTCGGACGAGGCGGGAGACGCGGGAGAGCTTAAGACCTGAGGGGTCTCGACGTTGGAGGCCTGAGGGGCCGGGGATGAGGCCTGAGGGGCCGGGGACGCGATAGATGCCTGTAAGGCCTGCGTAAGTATGTCATCGGGTATGCTGACGCCGGACGCGGCGAGCACCTGGGCGAATGACCTAAGAGCGTTAACGAGGTCCATTGGAGGGCTTGGGATAATATGAAATATATAAATATATAATGTATGCCTAGGTTCCCTAGCAAACCTAGCGCCTATTTATATAACAAATGCCTAGAATTCCTAAATAAAAATCTAGCGAACCCTAGCGGCAAACCTCCCTACCAGCGGTAGGGGGGCTGGGGAGAATAAATTAAAACTAACAATAGTACGCCGAAGGCCGCTACCTAGAAACCTAAAAAAGGGTGCGCAGGTAAAGAGTTGACCGCGTTAGGGTCAACCTTTACCGACAGAAAGGACAAATACACACGAAAACACACAAATATGATAGAAATAAATATGAAAATAGGAGAAAAATAAATAAAATAGAGAAGAGAAATAAATAAAAATAAAAAGGACTGGTTCAGTACAAATTCGTTGTCACCGTTAAGTATCCTTTGCACTGAAACCAGACTACTTACGCCGGGCACAACACTGCACTCAGCACAAGCACAACACAACTTAGCACAGCACTTTGAAGACTAAGAGGCTTAGTCGCAAAGAAAAATCGCACTTCGAAAGCACTCAGACGGAGTAGAAAGACTTAGGAACCCGTAGCACGGAGCCAACACGCCAGACTGTGACGTCAGTAAACTGAGCGCCGCGGAATGGCGGGAAGGGACCGATCAACGGAGAACTGGGTCTTGCACGTCCGAACCGCGTGGCGATCGGAGCGAGAATGTGAAATTAATTTACAAAACAAGTTTAAGAGCCTTTATACAAATCAACGCTCTCCCGAATTGGTAAACTGCAACACGCACACGTATCCGTGACACGCACACATCTGCAGTGCTGTATGATACAGTCGCTAGCCGTCAAGTAGCGCGTCTGCATAGGTTTTGATACTTTTTCAAATATGTGTGACTTATTTTACGTTATAATATTTTACTTTTGATTTATAGAAATATAAATTATTAAGGATAAATCAAAAATTCTGTTAATTTGTTAATATATAATTGGTGAGTATAATAGCTCTTTCAGCGTTTTCTTGACATTATATGGCCGAATCGTACTTTTAATTATCCTAAGCTTAATCCAAAAATCTTCAGAAAGTAAAAAAGAAAGAAAATCAAGGATTAGGTATAATTTTGTAAAGCAAGTACAGTTAATAAGTGATAACTTTATACATAAGAGAAGCTAACGTCCAGTATAACTGTTAGAAAATTTAAAAAAATTTGGATATTTTTCATATTAATAAAAGCTTGGCGATAAACAAGTGTGACTTTCTAATAAATAACAAACGTATAAAACTAAACATTTCACATTTCAGCCGCAAAATCGACCCAGTTACCGCCAAATTTATCCTAAAAAAATGTGCTTAAATTTCTATGCATGTGAGTACATCGGAAATCTGATTTTGAATGTACCACTAGATAACCTTATTCAATTTCAGCTAACATGTTTACCTGAATTGCGATATAGTAGAAAACTTGTCACGGAATAACAAAATAAAGTTACGTAGAAGCATTTCAATGCTGCAGTGAGGAAGGTTTCAGAATGTATGCCCTGGAGGTTACCGGGAACATCTGTGCGCTTCCGAACTTCTCAGCAAATGTGACTTCAGTTGGCGGATTTTAAAGCTTATTTACGGTATAAAAGTAAATTTTGTAGGTTTGAGGAGCATGTTGTTAGAAAGCTGTGTTATAGTGATATTTGGAAGAACTGCTCTTTAATGAAACTGTACTTGAATGGTACGGTATATTACTTGTGGCAACATTATATATTGTTTCTAGATTTCGAAATACATACCTACAATATAAATTTAATAGGTACTTACCACTAGGCAAAGGGGTACATTGGATTGATACATATCTTGTAGCTCATTATCGACAAGGCGGAATCAGCAGCAAATCGTGCACAATCATAAATTTATTAAAGCTATTTAAAGCATGTTAATTTCCAAATAAAGGCCAATTTATTAAAAAAAGCATGGTTACAATATTTTTATATTGACATAGTTATATTATGAGACATGAACATATACATGAGAATAGCCTAGATTAATTATATATTCACGCCCATTGATTTTTGAAAATTGTATTCTTTACTCTAGCAAATAATCATGCAAGGTACAAATACTTTCAATCCTAAGTTACATCAAAATTATAGAGTTCGGCTTCAAAAACTGTCATGAATTTTCCTCCGTTCTTTTCAAACCATCCCCTTCACAGACACTGATACCTGAACCTCTACAAAATTACCTCCCAACTAGGAACATTCGTTAGTAGAAATGCTTTTAAAGCGTTCCCTTAATTCGCGTTACAAATTAGATTTCCGGAGAGCGCTGGTGTCGGAGGTAACCACTTGACACTCATTGCACTGCGGTCGGAACGAGAGTGTGCTACAAACAATTGCGTGCACTACGTGGGCAACACAGTGCAGTTTGATGGCTTAGATTTTAATGTTTTGCAGGTAAACAATTAGAGTAGTTTATATTGCTCTGTAAATCTTGAAATGCGGTAATAAACATATGTACATTTTATGGAACTAATCCAAATTTTAGTTGAAGCTTTGCTAGTGAAATTAGCTGATTTTGCAACACACATTCTGCATTTCTGTTTTTTTTTTATTGAGAGTATGCGTTGTGAATAAAGACTAAGCTTCATAGCAAATTTTTCCACGACGAGCAGCGGTTGGCAAACTCAAGCAGGTATTACGCTTTCTTCGTCGTTCGCGGTTGTTCACTACAGAATTGGCGAGAACCTTGTGTCCAGGAACCTCCGAGGGGGTGGATTCTATTTCCTTATCGGCCACTTTGTGGAATCCATAGTGGCCCAAGAAGGTCCATGACCACAGTGGGTGTGAAGCTAACTTGGCGGGAGTCAAGCCTCGGGACAGTCAGTGGGATTGATTGTCTGCACCAGAGACGTGTCGCACAACATTGAGGGGCGGATCGTCATCCCAATCGAACTTCAGCTACCAAAGTAGTTTTATTAATAGCTTGTTGTGTGTAACCATATTATAATCAATGTACCTACCTATTTACCTAGTACCTATATAATCATTTTAATATCTTAAATAAATACAGTCTCCAATCGCCCACCTTACATGGCGACCCTGCCAGCGCACAGTGAATCTGGCGCGTACAATATGTTGTGAATTCGGTTCCCATATACGGACGAAGACTTCAAAATGTTCTCGATAGTAAATAGAAGCTTTGCTGGTCTCAAAGTTACTCCATTCATTGTGATAAAAAATATTATAAAAGAACAGAATGGGCTCAACTAAGTCAAAAGAGGAAGTCATTATTAGTCAAAATGCGTCTGGAGGCAATAACCAATCTTCGTTTGTAGAATTGAAGGTGCATATGGGAGCAACCAATATTATTTTAGTTGTTATGCTAAATTTCATCATATTAGCTACACTGTATGGCGTATATCGTGTGTATAAACGGTGTCACACAAAATGGATTGACCGGCAACTGCAGCACCATATACTTCGGCGTTCGTTTTTACGTGCTATCCCGAAACATACCACGAACAGTCCAGAGGTCTAAAAGTGAAAAGTGCTAAGTGTCAAAGTGCAGTGTAGAGTTTAAACACAAGTGCGGTTTTTGAAAATCTATGTTCGTCTCGGAGTGATATCATACATGGACAGGTGGCCATAATATCGTGAAATAAACTGGAACTTTATTTGTAAGAATGTTATTATCAGTTTAAAGTGTACTAAACAGGTAACCTATTAGTAGGTATATAAAAATGAATAGTTTAGATATCTCTTTTACATTTCTATGCAAGCTATGGCATCTGATATAAAGAACTTATGTAGTCAAATTGAAGAAATAAGAGTATATTTAATAAAAATTGGTGCAAGCCATGGAGTGGGTAAATATTAAATACGAAATTAACTGAAGCTAATGAGATTTTTATGAGATATTCTTATTGTGTCACAAAAGTTTTGAATGAAATTAAGAAAGGTGGAATATCAAGTAGCGAATCTGAATTAATCCATAAATAAATCCATTGAGATTTTTCGTAGGTTTTTATTCAGAAATACTGAGCTGTGTAAATCTAGTACAATTTATAAAACCATAACCATGTCTTCATTCGTACTAAAAATTGCATTAAGTTTATTGATACATGACTGTTCACGACTGTTGAGGAACCCAATACAAATATTATAGTTCCACCCTTTCTACAACGGAATGTAAACAACAGTTGATTAATTTCGTTTTGAAGAGTAGGTTATCTCAGGCAGCAAAACTGCGACTATCATCTTCTTATCCTAGTAACTAATCATGGACATGGAAAAAGTGTTGTTGCCACAAAAATCAGCAACTGCAATTCAAACTAAATTGACTAATATAAGACAGAATTATTTATCGATTGAAGACTATGGTAGGCAAATAACTGAACTTTTCGTTAATCTTACCATTACACAGGCGAACGGAAATTCTGAAAACTATAGCGTCCTAAAACCCCTTAATGAGCAATATGCTGTTAAGAAATTTTCAGATGGGTTGCGTAACCGTAGATTGAGTACCATAATAAGCGCTCGTAATTTCAGCTCACTTAAGGATGCAATTCAGGCAGCACAGGATGAGGAAACAGCTTCGTCCTCAAGTGCTGGAGAGGCACTTAGTATGTGTAATAATAATAATCATAGGCATTCAAAGGGTTTCAGAGGGAGTTTTACTCGGTGCTATGGACACACAAATCCGACATATACGTCGTGGAGACCGCAGCGGGGAGGCTACCACAACAACGGCAATCAGCGCGGGGGTTGGAAGCAGCCCCGTGGGCAGCAAGTGCCGCCGTCCACCCGTGTTCGACACCCCAGAGGTAGGACTTTCTTTAATGATAATAGAAATCAAAGGACGAACCACAATAATGTTAATATTTTACCTCGATCGGAAGAAAGCGTAGACCCTGCAAATAATAGTTCTGAAACATTTTTTCGAGACTAAAATTTTATCATGTCAATTAATTTTACTGTAAATAATCTTAACTATGCATTTTTACTTGATACCGGTCTCATCGATCTCAGCTTAAGTATAAACATGTTTTAGAACAACAGATTTCATATTACAAAGAAAACATCTCTATAAATGGAATCGGGGGAAAGTATCAACTATTGTTGTTACTATTGTTTGTTGCTACTGTTATTTAAACTTGAATATAAATGGTCATCGATTGAGACATAAGTTTTATATTTTTGAGTTCTTACCAATTAGGGCTGGCGGTATAATAGGACAAGACTTTATGACGAAGTAAAACGTTTTACAGCGTTCGTTAACTATTACAGGAAATTTATACTGAGTTTTGCAGAAAAAGCTTATCCATTAAATAAATCATGTAGGAAAAACGTACCTTTTGTTTGGAGTCAAGAATGTCAAAAATCATTCGAATGTTAAAACAATGTTTAATTTTTCACCAGTTTTACAGTATCCGGATTTTTTCGATAAAAGCGAGTCATAATACAGACCCACGCTTCAGGCTATGCAATTGGCGCTATTATTTATTATTATTTATTTAACAATTTATGTACACACATTAGAAAATATAAAAAATAAACTAAAAATAAGTGAAAGATAATGTACAAAGGCACAGCTTATTTCTAAAAGAAATTTCTTCCAGCTAGCCTGAGGCTGGAAAGAAAAAAATAAAAAAAGCTAAGAACAAAAAAACCTGTTGCTTATGCTAGCAGGAGTTTAAACAGCGCGGAACAACGATACCGAACTATTGAGAAGGAATTGTTAGCAATAGTTTAGGCTGTCAAATATTTTCGTTTCTATGTATATGGTCGTAAATTTAAGTCTTTACCGACCATCATCCTTTAGGATTATCTTTTTAACATGCGGGAACCGTCAAGTAGGCTTATGAAATTTAGACTGATATTAGAAGAGTACGATTATGTGGTAGAATATGTAAAGGGTTCGGACAACGCAGCTGCAGTTGCTTTGTCACGGATTTCCCTAACATCGGAGGATTTCAAAAGTATGAGTGAAGCCTGTATTAATGTAACAACCCGGGCTCAAGCTCGAAAAATACAAAACTCGATTTGTGACGATGGGCTGATCAACCAAGTGTTATCGGAAGTCGTATTAAACCAAAAGAGGCGGTAGAACTTCGATTTATTGAGAAATGCGAGTTAGAAAACTTGAGAAAATAGAATAAAATTTCTGTAGAAAAAAGTGCCTTTTGTTTTGTAGAAAGCAATTTATCAATTTTTATTATTCCTGATTTCCGATCACAACTGACGCGAGCCGTATTTGTGAGGGAATTAAAACTATTTAGCAAATTAATAAATGTCGACAAAATATAATTAATAAAGAATAGGAAAAAATAAAGCATTAATAGAAAAATTATTAAACGAGATTAAGTCGTTAAAAAAAAGTGCGCACTATAATTTTACATGTTAAATGACATACGACGAATTGAAAATAAGGATGATAGGAAAGTTATACTTAACGATTTCCATCTCTTACCCACAAGTGGCCACGCGGGTATGAGAAGGATGTTTAACAACATTAGAAAGTACTTTTACTGGCCAGGACTAGAACGAGATGTACGAGAGTTCGTTAAAAAGTGTGAAAAATTCCAGAAACAAAAGTATTCCATGCCTATCAAAGAACCGATGGTTATCACTTCCACGGCTACGACAGCTTTTGAAAAATATATTTAGACTTTGTAGGACCCTTAGATTAGGATTGTTATGACTTTAGTTATATTTTAACTCTACAATGTGAATTAACTAAATACGTTGTGGTTCAGCCTTTAATTTTTAAAAAAGCAGAAGAGATTGCACAGGCGATAGTGACTAGTGTTATCCTTCGATATGGCGTGCCAATGGAGGTAGCAACGGACAGGGGGTCCGAATTCACGTCTTCACTATTTCAGGAGGTTTGTAAACTTTTAAGTATAAATAGCATAAGTTCTACTGTTTACCACCATCAAAGTATTGGCGCTTTAGAAAACTCTCACAAAAATCTCATTTCCTTTTTACTTATACAAACGGATAATCATCCAGAAGCATGGAGCCAATGGCTTCCATTTTGGAGTTTTTCCTATAATACATCTGTACATTCGGAAACAAAATTTACTCCCTACGAGTTAGTTTTTGGTAAAGTTTGTACGCTTCCTAGTAATTTTAATAGTAACATAGTAGAACTTCTGTACAATCATGAAAATTACGCTTTAAAATTGAAATTCCGTTTACAATTATCTCAAAAAGAAGCTAGAGAAAAGTTGGCGCGGTGGCGAGCACCTTAGTACCGTGGAAGAAATAAAAGCAATCCCAACCGACTAACTAGAAATTACAAAGTTTACTAATAGGGCTACTAGATGGCGGTAACATCAAGTATTATTTAGAACGCTGTTATAGGTGTTAAAGACATTGTATGACGTGGTAGTCCTACTCATACTATTATGCAAAAATAGAACCGCGAGAAACAATGATTTTCAGTTTACTGAAGCTGCTAAGTAAAAAAATCATGGACGTCATAGAAACAAACAGATCTTTTCAAATATATTTTATTGCTTTAATTATTAATTAATTAAAATACAATGTAGATCACAATTTATAAAACAAGTTAACATAATCAAATCAATAAAGTAATACATTAAAAATAAAGTTAATCAAAAGTTTAAAGATACTTCAAAAATATTCTTTAAATCAGCGTAATACAATACGCTCGGGGAAAGTAAAAATATGGTTTTTAAATAACCTACAGATGTATATCGAAACTACTACTATGCATTATTTTCTAGGAGGTAGCAGTGTCATATCGAATGACAAAAATTAACCCAGTAGCATAAATAGTGTAAGAACATTGCGAAGTTCGACTGAGCTTTTAAGTTTTAAACTTCAATTTAATTAATAAGTAAGTACTGTTATAAAGTATACAGATAGAAAATAAAAACATTGTTTTAAATATAAATGCTAGGCACCCGGTGTCCAACCTCAAACTACCTATATTATGTATTTTAGTTATAAGTTTTTTAGAGCTGATAATAGATGGCGTATGCATCGAATTAAATCGCGCAGTGATGTTTTTCAAACATGTAATAGGGTACAAGTGAATAAAGGTATATGTTGGTACGACCTAGATATGGTATTTTGGACCGTTGTTTAATATCGGACATTCAAACATCCAGTACGAAGATATTTTTTTCCGAATAGAGGCGTATATCAGAGACTTCTACCTTCATTCAGGTGACGTTCAGCGCAAATTCAGACGATTAATCAGGACAGAAAATCTTTGTTGAAACAAAACCTTTTCTTATAAAATACTTATTAGATGTCTAACCTAGATATTGGTTTCGTATTAGAATCTCTGGCTGGTTCGTGTACAATTTTACTGCGCAAGTGGTTTATATCCATTGATTGTCTTATCTCTCTAATATCTTTCAAAATTGGAGCATCCTGAAACCAAAGAAATGTTGCATCAGACAATTGTTATTCGCTTATTTAAACATGAAAAAAATATCAATATACATGTATGTCTATTAGTTACATCTTCTGATAGACCAACATAAGTGAAAGATATAAAGACAAACTAAAAAGTGTGTGTAGAATAATACAACTAAATTCCTTGAATAAATAAGTCATTATTGAACAGAAATTATTAGAAGAAATGAATGCTGACTAAACCTATAAAAAATATAGTTTCTTATAAATATATAAAATTATAATTTCATATAGTCTTACCCCGAAACTAATTTCAGGAGCCGTGTACCCAAAAGAGCTATGTAAAACCTGACTATCTTCGATATATTGCTGCGGACCCACAAATTGTTCGAATAAATCCTTACGGGGCCCCACTGGGTCATCAGTAGATGCTCGGCAGTTAGCTACAATCCAAGCTTGCTCTTCAGGCCCCGGTTTTCTATGAAAATAATATAAAAAGATAAAATTACACACTTCATAAGCAATATATTAAAGAATGGGCGTTCGGAGACAATCGAATGTCAAGTAAAATCTCAGCCATTGTCTCAGTTCGATATGATGCAAACAAGAGCAAGACCAACTTTTGCAAGATGGGCTTGGATCTCATGGAAAATGTTGTGAATGAAAATGTATACTTTTGGAAAATGTTCAGTGGGATTTCGCTGATGTATTACAAATATCGGATTCGGATTAAAACTACCTATGGAAGTTTGAAATATAAAAAAACTTTTTATTTAATTAAAAATAATCTGATTTTTTATCTATAATGCATGATTCTGCAATAATGATGTATGCCTAAATAAAATAAATTATAACTTTCTGTGTCAATAAACGTAACACCTCTTTTCCATCAAGTGGCTAGTCGCTGGCGCCAAACAATTTAGTTTTAAACCATACTCGCGCTCTCTCATACTACTATACTATACCAACTATTATGTAATAGCAACTTTGAAGTCAACGCGCCACTACGAAAGAAGACGTATCCGTACCCATTCTGAGTGTCTAAAATCTGTGTTTTCATTTTATTTTACATCATAATAAAATAAATGTTATTATTTGATATCGCATCGGTTTGGCCATAATTTAATAGAATACATAAGTGTGCAGATAGCCCCGCGTACGCTGGTAAATCAGAGCTGTCAAACTTCTTGGTGCCTTCTCCAGATTTTCTTAGGTTTCTTATTTAGATATTTATTGTAACCATGCAATTTAGATAAATACATAGCTTTGGTTTCCTACATAAAAAATTTAGTAACAAAAATAACACAAGGTGTGGTAATTTAGACTTTTTGTAAATTCTAACAAAGTTATGTTTTGCAACATACCGCACAAGCTCCGAAAGATCGTCGTGTTTACAGATAAATCCAGTTTTTGGATCATAAAATCCATCTTCAGTATCGTAGCATCCATGAGGTATTTTCCTAACAATTTTGCCCATTGTCAAGAAAGATTTACCACTAGGCTGTATAAAGTGGGTATACTCTTTTTTGAATCTGAAAAACGTTAATCAAAGTTAAGGAAAGCTGTTAAAAAAAGTTTGATGATCTTGTTAATTTTTATTTAAATCTCCAAAAGAAGAAAAGAGCCAAAAGAAATCCAACATGAACCCATTATGATGAATACTGCACGCAGCAATTTAAAGGTTTTGAATGAAACTGCATCATTGACTCACGTGACCAAATCGAGTTAAAATGTAAAAATATTACGAAAAGCGATTAAATCCGGTAAATTTTTTTCGTATAATAAATCGTGAAAACTTAAGGAAAAGTTATTATTTTGTTTTTAAATTAAACTTACACTACAGCTCACCCTTGTATATTTGATGTTGAAATTTAAAAATAAATGTTTAACGTTTTTCACGTATTACCTATGCCGTACGCTATTACTTTTATATTAATATTCTAACGATATGTAAGGTTATTCGTAACGTGAAAATCCACAATGGAATCAATAGTTCAATTTAATATTTATTTGCTTTTGTACAGTAGCTTTAAGTAAGAAATTAAGTTTTATGTAAATCTTATATTAAAAAAGGAAAATAAGTAAAAACCTTCTGTCAGAAGCTTTGCAATAACTCCAGTCCTCGAAGTCATATTTCAAGTAATCGCTACCTAAGTACAGCTGCGGTTCGGTGATCAACCCTAGAAACCACTCGCCTTTCAGCACGACATTTTCAGGATACCTCAGTTCGCCAAAACCATGAAACATATTATCACTTACGCCACCAATGTATTTTACCCCTGAAAAATATGTGAAATATCCTATCAAATAGTACAAAGTAAAAGTAGCATTAAACAATGGCATTTAAATAAATAGATTTCAAACTGAGAACAGAACTATAATAGGATAAAATTATTTATCTAGATACTTAAATGTCGACGGTAGCGATTAAAAATCTCGTATGTGAAAAAAAAAACGTTACTTTTCAGTATGGCTGAGCAAAGTTTTAATCAGTAACAAAAAAATTATTAAATAAAAATTGAGCATGGTGCCATACTTTTGAATATACTTCAGGATGGTAAGGTTAAAAAATTTAATACAAAAATAGGAAAGGTAAAAAAGGGCACAAACCACGTAATTGTGCGTTAGTAGTTAGTTACACCAAGCTAATATCTCGTAAGTACGACATCCTACTAAATTAATCGGAGTTTTTTTGTCTCGGTTATGTTGGAAGTGAAACATACTACGATATAATTGGAAGTGAGATATTCTTCCATATTTATCGGACTTATCAGCGTTGATATGTTTTTTTTTTTTTTTTTTTGTTCCCCTCCGCGGGAAGGGCAGGAGGATAAAAATGCCCTGACGCATACTCTGGCGCGATTCCAAAGTTATGTGGGACTCGTCCCGACGTCTACCAGGACCATACCCACTAAAAACCCCCTGTCGGCTCGTGCATTTTTGCCACTCAGCCTTCATCTGAGCGACGGCCAATTGGAGAAAGAGGCCGCGCTAGCGGGGCCCAGAAGGGGTCACCCACTGGGATTACATAGCACTGAAGGTTAATACATAGCACTGAAGGTGCTCAAAATGAAAATCAATAATTAAACAAAAATTAAAAAATTGCAAAATAAAATTGAATTAATTCGCATTTACGTTAGAATTAGGATTTACGTTAGAATTAGAATATACGTTAGAATTAGAATTTGCGGCCAGAAGGGCCTCGAGATCGCGTGACAGTCTGGTGGATGAGTACGCTTGCGCATTTCTAGGCCTAGCGACTTTGAACTGCGAGTCTAACACAGGAGCAGTATATGAGACTGAATCACGAACTAGAGGATTGGGATGGGTTTCGGAGCGTTTGAAAAACGCTTCAGAGAGTGTTTTGAGATGTTGTTGTACTGTAGGCAGTTCAAGATCTCTATGCAAGTCCGCGTTACGCACGTACCACGGTGCGTTTGTGGCCCGGCGGCAAAAGAGGTTTTGAACTACCTGCAGTTTGTGCAGGAGGGAGGGTTTGGCGTGGGCAAAGATTGGCGAGGCATAAGGACAGAGGAAGGACATTTTACTTTTTCTACCTAACATGCTATTTAGGCGGACTAAATAGTGACGAGCGAGTTTCGAAACTCTTTCGACGTGTGGCTTGAAAGAAAGCGTCGGATCTAATGTGACGCCGAAGTATTTAGTACTGCGCTTCCAGGGGATGGGAATGCCTAACATTCGAACGTGGGGATCGCCATCGGGACGACGGCGTTTGTGGTCGAAGCGCATCGCAGAACTCTTTTCAGGGTTCACATCGATGCGCCATTTTTGAAACCATACACCAAGGGCGTTTACGGCCTTTTGGAGTCTGGTTACAAGGCGCCGAACACCGTGGCCTTTGGTATAGAGTGCGGTGTCGTCAGCAAAGAGGGCGATTTCGACGCCTTTCGGCGGGATGGGAATGTCGTTGGTGTACACGGTGTACAGCAGAGGGGCGAGGACTGAGCCTTGAGGGACTCCAGCCTTTATGGGACGAGGTGCAGAAAGCGTGCCTTCGTGTTTAAACCGAAACGTACGGTCTTTGAGAAACGACGCTATTAACCTGACTAGGCGATCCGGTAAGCCTATCTTGTAGAGTTTATAAACGAGACCGCTGTGCCAGACTTTATCGAAAGCCTTGGCTACGTCAAAGAAAACCGCGACTGTTTTATAACGACGCGGATAGAAACCGTCAAGTATATACTCGACGATTCGGTGGACTTGCTGAGGGCAGGAGTGTTTAGCGCGAAAGCCGAACTGATGGGGAATAATGAGAGGATCGCCATCCGTTGGAAACAGATGGTTCCGCATTCGAGAGAGTATGACTCTCTCGAGAAGTTTAGACATTGCCTTGAGGAGGCTGATGGGTCTGTGATTAGCCGGGACGTTCAGAGGTTTGCCCGGCTTGGGAATGCCTATGACTGTCGCTTCTTTCCAAGCTTTTGGAAAGTAGCTATGGTCGAAGCAGGCATTGAAAATGATAGCTAACAAGGTAAGCATCTGTTGAGGTAAGTGCTTAAGTGCGTGGTTGGAAATTCCATCCGCACCCGGAGCCTTTTTGGACTTTTGATTTCTAATGAGAAGCAAGATTTCGTCATTAGAGACTGTGACAGGGTCGGCGGTGATGGGGAGAGAGTCTCTGCGAAGGACTTCGTCCTCCACCGCCTGGATGTGTGAGAGATCAGCAGGTTGCGTGCTGGGCGAGCATTGTGCGGTAATGCTGTCGGCGAAGCATTCGGCTTTCTCTTCGACTTCGAAGGCAGTAGTGCCATCGGGACGAGTGAGAGGAGGAACGTGAGAGACGGTGTCTACGCGTAAGGCTCGGGCCATGCTATAGTACGCTTTGTGGGACGGAGAGATATTCGCCATGAGATCGTTCATCTGAGCGTCTCGGAGTTCCGCGAGGCAAGACCTAACTTTACGTTGAAGCTGATTCGCAGCTGTTCTATAGGCGGGCGTGGGATATTTCTTGGCTCTCCGGAGAGCCGCGTTTTTAGCTTTAATAAGATTGCTAACGGCTAAGGGAAGCGTGGGTTTGCCTTGCTTAGCAACCTTTTCGTTGTCACTGATGGCTGAGTTGATAGCATCAGTGAGAGAATTTACTAATGAATCGATTTTATCCGGGCTATCTAATTGCTCGGGAGAGATCGCGAGTGGAGAGTTCGGAGCCTCTAAGGCTGAAACTAACGTATTTTTAAAACCTTTCCAATTGGTAAAGGTCTTAGGAGATGAGACGTTATCGTTCGGCGGTCCTAGCACGAGGGAAACGGGGCGATGGTCGGAGCCTAGGTCATCGAGCGGTTCGATAGACCTTAGGTCAAGATTGATTCGCTTGATAATTGCAAAGTCGAGGATGTCAGGAGAGTAGGACGGGTTGTTGGGATAGTGAGTGGGAGTGATGGGGGATATGACATCTAGGTCAAGGGAGTTAGTGATGTCGAGGAGAGCGATACCGCTGGTGTTAGTCGATAGGCACGTCCAGTCAGTATGTTTGGAGTTAAAGTCTCCGAACATAATGACTGAATGGCCGAGGGCGAGAATGGCCTCAAAGTCGCTGCGGATTGGTCTGGTACCACTAGGTATGTAGATTGAAGCTATGATGATGGTCGGATGACCAGTCATAGCCAATCTACACACAGTGGCTTCCATGTTGAGGAGAGGAGGGGTAGGGAGAGGACAGCAGTGGAAGCCTCTTTTGTAATATATAGCGGTGCCGCCGAAACCGTCAGAGTAGGGCCTATCGTTACGAATAAACGCGTACTTAGGTATAGCGAATCCCCTGGAGCGGTTTGGAGTAAGCCATGTCTCCTGGAGAAGGAATAAGTCAGGTTCTTTGTTCTGAAGGAACAGTTTAATCTCGGGAAGGTTGGTATTAAGGCTACGAGCGTTAAAAGATACTAGGGATAAGCCCTTGGGTTTAATACGACTGGACGCGGGATTCGCGGGTCTAGACATTATAATTTATTATTTACGAATTTATACAAATATAAAAGAATTTACAACGAACTTAGGAGCGAGTGATGCTCGGCTAAAGCAAATAAACGCTCTTGAGGAGAGCGGGCGGCTCGCAGTTTGCGTGCGAGCACGGAAATTTCTTTAATATCGACGTTTTGAATAACGTCGAACACGGTCTTCATGTCCTCAGCCAACGACGACTGAGGGGAAGATGACAACGCGGGACGCGGCCCTACGGGAGCTACGGGAGCTGGGATGGGTCGGGAAGGTGCAGGCGGGACGGCCGGACGCTGCCTCCAAGACAGAGCCGGAGTAGGCGTCGGCTGAACGGGCTTTGCTTCCGGGGGACCCCGGTTGCGCAGCGGCGGGAAGTTAGCAGGAGTGAGTGGCGGCGCCGGTTTAGGCGCGACCCTCTTGGTGCTGGAGCGCGGAGCGCGCGGGCAACCCCTGTAGTTTGCTGTGTGGCCGGACTGGCCGCACAGCACACAGGCAGGGGGGGAAGTGGATTCACGAGTGCGAGTGCACTCCTTAGTGAAGTGGGGATCCAGGCACTTAACGCACCTGGGGGGAGCTGAACAGTTGGCCGCTGCGTGGCCATATAGCTGGCAGCGGTGGCACTGCCCAGGGTGACCACGAGGGTTGGGACGCTCGACGGAGATGTTCGAGAGTCCGCAGATTGTGCGAGCCTCTTTGAAAATCTCCTTCGAGTTGGGAGTATTGGACAGTATTACTAGCGCTAACGGAAAACGCCTACCGCGGTTGGAGTGCATCTTGTGCACTGCTGTGACCGGGAAACCCTGAGACTTAAGGTCCTCGAGAATGTCTTCGTTGCTGAGTTCGAACGGGACGCCCCGTAGTACTGCGCGGATCTTACGCTCCTCCGGGAGGGCGTAGGTGTGATACGCGATTTGGTTTAATCCGAGTAACCTGGTAAACGCGCGGAAGTCGTCGACGGTCGCTTGAATCTTGATTGTATCGCCAGCGTTGGCGGCTTTTAAGTAATTAATTTTGTGCACTTTGCACAAGTTTGAAACCGCGGTCCAGCGCGCTTTTTAACGCAGGAAGACGGGCGGAGGGAACTGAGGCTTCGGCGGGACGGGAGCGCAGCGTGTCGCTGGCTTCGATGTGACCGACGGAGACGCGGTTACTTCGAGCGATTTTAACGGCGCGGGGGCTGGTGTTGAAGACACCGGGGTTGGCTCAGGTGTTGAAGACACCGCGGCTTTTTTCGAACGCTTCTTAGAGCGTTTGGCAACTAACTGAAACGCGGGCTCAGGAGAACCGGTTAGGGTGGCGGCGACCGACGAAGCTTCGGACGCGGCGGAGTCTGAATCGCTCCCGGGAGCGGTACGCTTCCTGCGAGATGAGCGCGAGGATGAAACCGACGCGCAGTCCATATCGGATGGAACGGGAGACGCGGGAGAGCTATAGACCTGAGGGGTCTGGACATTAGAGGCCTGAGGGGCCGGGGTTGAGGCCTGAGGGGCCGGGGACGCAATAGATGCCTGTAAGGCCTGCGTTAGTGCGTCAGCGGGTATGCTTACGCCGGACGCAGCGAGCGCCTGGGCGAACGACTTAAGAATATTAACAAGGTCCATTGGAGGACTTGGAATTACAATATGTTATATATAAATATATAATGTATGCCTATAATATAAAACAAATGCCTAGGATTCCTAAATAAAAACCTAGCGAACCCTAGCGGCAAACCTCCCTACCAGCGGTAGGGGGGCTGGGGAGAATAACTTAAAACTAACCGTAGTACGCCGAAGGCCGCTACCTAGAAACCTAAAAAAGGGTACGCAGGTAAAGAGTTGACCGCGTTAGGGTCAACCTTTACCGACAGAAAGGACAAGACACACGAAAACACACAAATATGATAAAAATAAATATGAAAATAGGAGAAAAATAAATAAAATAGAGAAGAGAAATAAATAAAAATAAAAAGGACTGGTTCAGTACAAATTCGTTGTCACCGTTAAGTATCCTTTGCACTGAAACCAGACTACTTACGCTGGGCACAACACTGCACTCAGCACAAGCACAACACAACTTAGCACAGCACTTTGAAGACTAAGGGGCTTAGTCGCAAAGAAAAATACGCACTTCGATAGCACTCAGAGGGAGTAGAAAGAACCTTGAAAACCGTAGCACGGAACCAACACGCTAAACCGTGACGTCAGTAGACTGAGCGCCACGGAGTATCGGGAAGGGACCAAACAACGGAGAACGGGGTCTTGCACGTCCGCACTGGGCGGCGATCGGAGCGAGAATGTTGATATGTTGGATATAGGATATATTTTATAGTTATATGATATAGTTATACCACCGGCAAAGCATTTGATAAATACATTTGAAGTAAAAACGAAAGTCACTCGCAGCGAATAGTATATTGCAATAAAAAGAAAATTAGTTTAATATAATTCGGTAAGAAAGTCAACAGAATTATGCCAGTAACATATTCTTTTAAATGTACCTAACAAACATAATCTAGTATAGTTCTTGCAACTCACGAAGGAGAGCGTTCTTTACTTGTGGTAAACACGTAACTGTAAACGTGTCAAAGTGTGCGCGACAGCAAGTCGAATATTTTCGAAAAGTTGTCGTAAAGTTGGCATAAAAAAGTAGGTATATATTATAGTCATTATGATTTTGACAAATTATCACTAACAAAGGAATTTCAAAGTAAATAATAAAATGAAAATTCCCTATTATTATGTATGTACAATAATTCAGTGTTCTTTGAATAAACTGTCACTGTCACTTTCAAACTCTTCCGTATCGCTGTCACTTGATTCACCTACATTAATCACAAACTCAAAGTCGTAAAAAATTAAAATGCTTCAGGTACGTATTCCTTTTCATTTTTTTCTACATGCTTGCAAGTATTTAACCACTGGTTGCTACCAATACAGGTCATACCTTTAAATATTACCTAATTTATACTACCTAGCCTATTATAAATATTATCTTTGTACCTCAGTCATGTTTTGTACGATGTTTTTCGAGGAAATTTTGTTTTTAAAAATGCTCCAGATGTTTTCTTTAGCGTTCAGCTCAGGGTGATAAGGTGGGAGTCGCAATATTTCAAAACCCTTGCTTCTTATTATCTCATCGATTTAAATATAACGAAACGGTTCTTCTTAATTAAATCATATAATTCTAAATTGCGCGCCCGTTCATCGATTGGAATACTGTTGTGTGTCAGCTACTTCTGCATTTGGCGTTTATGTGAATTTCTAGGTAGGTATTTCGGGCTTCGGGTATTGTGATGACATGACAAGAACTGACTTTTCCGGCAAATTCGCTGAGAGCTTCTCATTGAGCCACTTGCCATAATTGTCAAAATTCATATTTGAATGAAAATCTCCCGTAGTGGAAGCCGCTTTGTATACTAATTCGGCATCTGTAATAAAACCATTACTGCCATCTGCATGCATTATGATAAAACGGCTGCCAGTTCTCAATTTCTTCAAAACCGACATTTCTTTTTTAATTGTATGTACATGTAAAAAACGTAAACTTAAACGTAATTAATTAATACGTCGTAAGAACTCAATGACAGTTTCTGTATTTTATTGAAAAATACATTTATATTACATGTGATTTTCAATCCTAAATCACCTATTTTATGTTTACAATGTTAACAAAAGAGTGCCGCTTGGTTAATTTTCTGCCGGCTTATATACCTAGCTTAAAAATGTATGCATAAACTGTATTCAAAATTTTGCATTAATATTTAAAGGTTTGTATTATTTTTAAGGTGCAACCTAATTTAGTGGAATCAATCCGTACTTTTTCATTATGCTATCCTTTTCACTAGGCTACGATCGTTCGCACTTTTCGTTTCAGAGCAACAAAATAAAATCAAAGTCCAGATCTGTTTGATAGGTGCTAAAGCTTATTATAAACTTTTCGACTATTTGGATGATAAAAGCCCTTGGGTATAATCCCATCTTTAACAGGTTTTTGCTAGTATTTTTAATAAAACATGTGTAATGTGTCTGTTTGCTCGTTGACTTCTTCGTCCCGATGAATATCTAAAGCGTGATTGTCCCTAAAGTACGTCTTCTTAGGGTAGCGTAGGGTGACGGGTCGCTCACTTTTTTCAAATATGGTTGAGGAGGACGATGGCTGAATCCCGCGTTAACTCGTGAACGGATGCTGTTTGAGGGTGTTTGTCGTTTGGATACTTGGGGGGAGGGAGACTTTCCGAGCTAACAGATGCAGATAAGAATAATTTTGTATAGACATAAAGAGATACTGTAAATTTATTTTGAAAAAAATATACCCGTAAAGTTGCTTGCCAGTTCTTCTTCACGAACGTTTTTCCGAACTGGTGGTAGTGTCATGTTTTATTTGACGTCAATAAGAACAAGAAATTGTCAATGTTTAGAAATTAATATTTGAATTAAATTTGAATTTGAGGTTTGGTTACAATTTGACGTAGATAAAAGGGTTTACTTAAACTTTGCAGTATGTTACCAACAATTCTTTTAGGACAACTTGCACATAATAATGTCCGTTTTACCACATCAAATCTGGGCTTAATTTATGATTCACGAATAACTATTTCGAAAAATCCACATCCGACAAAGGCGTAAAATATGGAAAAATTTGAAAATATTTAATACCTTATCCGACTGTAGTTCATGAATCCTAAGCAAAATAAATGTTGGAATGTGGTACATCCAACAAAAGAATAAAATAAATACCTTTTAGTAATGTTGAATCTGACATAAACACAATACCTTTAGTCCTATACAAATTTGTATTATTTATATTAAAGAAGTGTATTTAAAAATGATAAAAGTAAAACAAAACTTTTTTCTATGAGGTTACGTTGAAACTACGTAGTTAAAAGGAAGTTTTATTTATTTTTTCTCTTTTATCCGGAACTTGTTTGAATGCCAGTGAGAGTTATTTTTTATTTAACTGAGAGTTGTTCTGCTGAGGAATATCTTGCTTTACCAAGTCTTATTTTCTTTAAACCCAAAAAAACCAAATCTAAAAAATATGTCGGATCTTCTGAACACGCGACAGTCTGCGCGCCTCAATCGTGTCGCAACAGTATTAGAAAAATGGACGTGGTGCAAAGAAAACATTCAACATTAGTAATGTTATTCCTTTTGAAAACTGAAGATAAGTCCTGTTTTAGGTTTTCAAATTATGCGATTTCATAGTTATCGATATTGTAAGCGCTTTAGTGTAATGAAATAAAATTTACCAAAATTTAATACAGATTTTTTCATTGCTTCTGTCCATATTGCCTATTTTATTTTTTGCCAGTAAGAAATTCTTAAGTCCCAGTTTCAAATCCTGCGTTTCGATTTGAGAACTCCTGTATCTGCTTATGAATTAAGTATATTTATTTAAATAGAGTTTTTTATGTGTTATCTCTTCATCCCAAAAGACGAGCTTTGCTTGCTTTAAGTTTGTATAGATATGTTTCATAGGGATTATATTTATTTATTATAATTTATCCAATCAGAACCTTACTAACCATTGGGAAAAGTGTAAACACCCTTGCCGTTCATTCCAAAACAATTCCATGAACCTTCATATTTGGAGTTGGTGCAGAATGATTCCTTATGTTTGTGTGTTTTTAATTTGGCGTCATCAACTTTACTGAAAGTTAATATTTTTTGTCGGTATGAAAGTCATTGAATATTGTGCCCTAAGACAGTTCATATATTTGTACTTTTTTTAGTAAAGAAAGGAATATGACATGTAGTAAACATTAATAGCGTGGGGTGACGCTCTTATATGGTTGAGGAGGGCGATATCTCGCGTTGACCTCGTTGCCAGTTCTTCTTCACGAAGGTTTTTCCAAACTGATGTTAGGGTCATGCTTTATTTTACATTAATAAGAACAAGTAATAGTTAGTTTCTAGAAATAAATATTTCAATTTGAATTTGAATTAATTCCAACGTGATTTTATTTTCATCAAAGAGTACATTTATTTCGTAAACATTTGAATTTTACAGTTTTTACAGTTATTGCATTTGTGTAATTGTCACGCTCTGGGATTCTCTGAGTTCTGGGCTCGTGTAAAATGCAGTATATCAAAATATATACATTCACTGTTATGAAAATTATCAAACGGGACAATAGCTGGCCAAATCATGCCATCGTGAATTCCACATTCGGGCAATACCATGCTACTTGCCAAATACCATTACTCTAATGCTCAAGAATACATCGTGACGAAACCCACAAATAACGTAATACACAGCGATTAAAACTTTAATATACAGTTTCCACAGCACAAGCAAAAACGAAATCTGAAAAGTTATACGTACCAGCAAAACTCCTTACGTCTGTCGTTGAAGTTTCGTAGTTTTTTAGCCCATTGCTTTGTTCGTTCCTCACAAGTTAAGCTGTAACATGCATTTAATTATATTCTTAGGCAAGAGTGAAGTGAGTGAATCAAATGAATATGATTCTTTATCTAAGGCGATTCTGAAGTCAGATCAGTTAGATCAGTCTATCTAGCACGTGAACATTAGTGACTAAATAGTAGTAAACGGTTCTAGCAATACGTATGTAGATTGTTGGTTATTACTCTGTTTTTATAGACTCTGTGTGCTTATCCAATCAACTTACCTACAAATTAACAAAATTGAAACTGTGACTGATCGAGAACTGTCATGGAAAATATTTGTAAAAACCGTAAGTATTAGCAAAATGATCCAAAGTTACAAAATGTAAAACAAATATTAGAAACTTATCTAAGAAATTACTAAAATGCTCGTGATGCAACTTTCGTTAATGCGTTAAGTAAGTTTAAAAGATATTCATAAATATAATTTAAAAAACGTAAAATTTAGGAGATAACATTAACCACTCAGCATCATCTATCCACCGATATTGATTTTAACACATTAAATAGTCATTTTGTTTTTCCGCACCACCTCAAACCCTAACGATAAATCAAATACTTTGCGTCATCTATCTTAACTGCATGTTACACATTCTTCTTTTTTCTAAGAAACAACGTATGTTTCAAAATGATCATGTTGATTCTTCCTATGGTTCTACCCATCTTAACTTATACTTTTAATTGTTCTTTATTTAGTGGTTCCCAAAATCTCTAACCTTTCTACGTTTTAACTTAACTTTTGCCCTATATCCATTCTTGCATTCCTTGCCAAATTCCTTGAACAAATAGTAGGTACCCAGACAGTTAAGCACGTAATTAAGCTCTTTTGATGTTCTTAGTCAATATCAGTCCGATTTTTGCCCAGGACACAGTACCTTATCAGCTTTACTTAATGTTACAGACGATGTTTGCTGAGCGATGGAGAATAGGAAGCTTAATGTGTTGATCCTCCGAGACTTCAGCAATGCTTTTGACTCTGTTGACTTTGACGTACCACTCGGAGTTCTAAAGTCATTAAACATGTCTCCTTCTGCACTTAACTGATTTGACTCTTACCTCTGTGGCCACTCGCAGCGTATTCGTGCCGATTTGAATTGGTGTAATCTAACTGCTGGTGGTCCTCAAGGTGGGGTATTGGCATCTTTGTTATTTTCAATATTTATTAATTGTGTGAAAAAGTAATTTGTCTGATTATGACTTATACGCAGATGATCTCCAAATATACCAACATTTTTCAATTTTAGATGCTATTTTTTCTGTCATTTCTGTGGCTGGGCAAAATCTTTCAGTTTGCTTTTAAATCCCAATAAATCACAGGCTATGTTAATCAGTAGTTGCCACATTCATAGTTGCTTTGATTTCTCAACATTGCCTGGATGGAATCACAATGGATTGGTCCGATTAAGCAAAGAATTGGGACTGATCATTAATTCTAACCTAAACTGGAATGACTATATAAATGATCTCAGCCGCAAAATAAATTAAACTTTTCACTCCATTAAACTTGTTCAGCTACGAACACGTGATCAAGCCACAGAAACGCTGACGCGCAACCTCAATACCCGCAACCTTCGATCGTACCAAATAAACATGTAATAAGAAAAACGCAAGATAGAGCAACGATGCTAAATACACGGACGTAATACAAAGATTTTTCTTGTAAATATTGTTATAGTGTGAGTGTGATGTATTTAGTATAAATAATAATGATAAATAAATTTGTCTTCCACTTGCAGTCGAGTCTTACTTATCTCCTGCTGTGGCGTCCTCTCACTGTGGCCAAGAAACCTTTAGCCATCAGTTGATGGGTCTTGTGAGTCTGCTTGGCCGGCAGTGAGAAAACCCTATCCTGTGTACATTGCACGACGTACACAACCCTTACATCCTTCCTCCCATCCGTCGCTGCCCATCCCCATAAGGTTGTTGCCTTAGGTCTCACGGCGCAGATATCCCGCACTTATCTATATATTTATATATTTCACATTTATATGGTATGGCTAGATAAGACTTTAGGGACTTAGGCTTCGTAGGTTTTAGGTTTATTAGGGTTTAGGTCTTTCCCCTGTCACATAAATTATCCTGAGCAGTTTGCCCACCAGCCTGACTTTACATTTTGGTCCTTCGAGAATTGAAACACGCGCCCCTCTTGCCCCCTGAAGGGACTGACATTGACTGACAGACACTTTGGATAACTGCGTACTGGTGCATCCAACAAGCACCAGTTTCGTAGTGATCGAAAGTACAGACTTACTACTTAGTGCATCCTATCGGAAAGCTCCACATACGGTAGCGAATCGGTCACTGGCTCCCCACCAGCGGGTCCCACCAGTTGTATTGAGAAGTTGCATAATACCGTACTCGTGGGCGCAGGTGTACTAAGTAGGTGAATACGACATACTAGCTTTGTTAGGAGTCGGGAAAAGAAAGAAGAAAAAAAACAACCATGGATGTACGCGAAATTAACAAATTAATATAAAGCCCAGAAAATGAACTGACTTAACTGAAGAGGATACTGGGGAAGAACTATATGAAGAAGGACTCGGCTGCAAGGAAGACCAGACAATACATAGACGAGAAAAAGGAGTATACTAAAAACTTATTCATGCGAGTACAGAAAATCCATAGACAACTACAAGACTAAGAAAAGGTATCAACTCACGAATACTTTACTGAAAACTACTTCAACAGTATACAGAAGTACTACGACGAAACCATAAACAACCTTGACAATTGCGAAGCAAACCTGACAAAAGAAAAGACTAACAACTCAAAAATATTTATTCAGCAATTTCGTATGGCGCAACTTTCGAAGAAAATAACTCAAGCTAAAGAAGCTTTAATAGACAACAAATTAATGAGGCATCTACAATTTTTATTGAAATCCTTGGAAAAACTATGGCAGAAAGTTGAAACAACACACTTAGAAATATTAACTTCATGATCTCCAACAAGAATACTTCACCAATCATTGTTTCCAAACCATAGAAAAAGACTATGACCTTACAAGTGAATTACTACAAGAAAAACTTAATGAAAACTTATCATCAAACAACTACATGCCTACCACAACTCCCAGAGTGAAACTGCCACAGATCAAGAAACCAACTTTTACGGGAAAATATGACTCGTGGAGTACATTTAAAGACCGATATCACTTGTAGAGAAGATCCAATACTTAAAAAGTTATGTACAAGGAGAAGCAACAAAGTTAATTCAGTACCTACCTATTAATGGCACCAATTATCAAACAGCTTGGAAAATGCTTGTAGAGAGATATGAAGACAAACGCTTAATAACAACAAAACTCATTGACAGATTATTAGACTTGCCTAAAATCAAATCAAAAAACCCAATTCAGCTCAACTAAGAGACATGCATGACACGATGAACGAGTGTTTAGAAGATTTGAAAAATCAAGATCTCGATACCACGTCATGGGGTCCAATATTATGCAGGCTAATAAGTAGGGGGTAGTCGCGACGTTAACACGCAGATTTAGTGTCCTTGCATTTTTAATTCATTATGTTTGTATTTTAACTACTTTAAACTAACTAATGTTATAATCAGCTGCAAAACTCACCTGCACTCTCTAACACACTTTCTCCAATCAATATATCCATAGTAACAGAGCATCTTTAAGACAACATGGAAGCACTAGCCAAAATGTTTGAAACACGCTTTAGTGAATATGAGAGCAGACTGGATAAAGTCGCTGGTAAATCTCCAGTACATGCTGATCTCCTCACACTGTCCCAAGACTTCATGTCCTTCAAGTCATTGGTCTGGCAAATGTTTAAGCAACTGAAGTTAGCGATTGAATCTCTCACTCTTGGCCAAGATAGACAAGAAACAGCATCACGAAGAAAGATACTCCTATTCCATGGCATTCCTGAGAAGCAAAATGAAAAGATCTATGATGTGGTCAATAAAGTTATAACCGACCAAATGAAGATGAACAATGTTAATAGTAACCACATACAAGTTTGTCATCGGTTAGGAAGGTCTTCAACTGGCAAAACTAGACCAATTCTTGCTCGGTTCACTAATGTGGAGACTCGCCACAGCATTTGGGATAGCAAGACCTGCTTGAAGGGTGCAGGAATCCCCATCTCTGAGTTCCTGACCAAATCAAGGCAGCAAGTATTTGTCTCAGCTCGCAAACACTTCGGTATCACTAACTGTTGGACAGTCGAAGGTAAAATTTTAATTAATCTTCCTGACAAATCCAGGCTGAAGATAGAAACTATGACTTCTCTCGAACAAATCATCTCCTAGTGTCCGAGTTGTGAAGTTTCTGGGCTATCTGCACAGGCCACCGCTTCTATGCCCGCTGCAATTTCGCCTAAGAGAACTCGGCGCCGTCATTAAGATTTTTCAATACAATATATTCATTATCTTGTCACAGAATTAGCCATCTTCCCAATTAGTTTGTCTTATAATTTTTTACTAGCTTTTATGTCGGTAATTCTCAGTTGTCTATTTTTGTTTTTGACCTCACTCTATTGTTTATTTACTTTTCAACTTGACAACTAAAATGTCACTTGACAGCTAAACAAGGTGACGTCCGGCTACGGCTGCGTTCTGTTTTGTACTCGTTTATACCTGTGTCTGCCGTAGTAACCAATAGTGGCAAGTCTTGTGTATTAATTTTGTATTTTTAAATATCGCATTACATTTTTTCTCACTTGATTCTGTTTCAATATTTAAATGATTTTTTTCTGTTTTAATTTGATGTTTTTATATTGCTGCGTAAGGTGAGTTATGCATAATAATCTATTTAATTTATAACTCATTTAGAGACTCTTATTTATTGTATGTAGTATATTGTTATTAAATTCAATGAACATAGGTAGTGATATTGACAACAGTTTTCTTTCTTGTTCATCTTCCTGTAGCTTCTCTTGTGTAGAAAGTCGTTTATCACCGCCTCTGACTTTGCATGACCAACTTTCCTCCGCTTATCAAAGTCACCCACTTAATCTGAAAATCGCTCACATAAATTCCCAAAGCATTCCCAGTCACTATTCCGACCTCCTGTCAACGTTCAGTAGCGACAATGTAGACGCACTGTTAATCTCTGAATCGTTCCTCAAACCTTCCCTCCTTTCCACTCAATACTCTCTTCCAGGATTTGTCCTCATTCGTAATGATAGAACCGGTAAGGGGGGCGGTGGAGTTGCTATCTATCTTCGTGCCGACATACCATATAGAGTCATTTTCGCTTCCCCCTCTCTTTACTCGGAGTCTGCTGAATACCTCACTATTGAAGTCTCTGTGCGTCATACCAAGTTATTACTGACAGTTTTCTATAGCCCAAATATGAACATAAACTACTTCGAAACTCTCGAAAAAATTATTTTCGATATATGTCCGCTATATGATCATAAACTTATGCTAGGTGACTTCAATACGTGCATTCTTAAAAACAACTCCCGTTCCCACAAACTTGAATCTCTTTTATCTTCATTTAACTTATCTATTTTACCCCTTTTCTCCCACCCATAGTTTTCCGAATTGCGTTCCCTCTCTAATTGACCTAATGATAGTATCATCTCCTTTTAACGTAGCAAATCACGGTCCACTTGCAGCCCCTTTCTCCTACCACGATCTTATATTCTTATCCTACCGAGTACGCCTTCCCAAATGTAAACCACAAATTTTACTCCTCCGCAGCTACAACAGTATAGACTTGACGTCTTTGCAGCGTGATGCTGGTACCATCGACTGGGCACCCGTCTTAAATAAATGTAATATAGATGACATGGTTGGTTGCTTTAATAAACTTATTCTGGATTTATATGACCATCACGCACCTCTGAAGCGTATAAAAATCAAACATAACCCTGCACCATGGCTATCCGACTCCATTAAGCAAGCTATCGACCAGAGATAAGGCGAAGAGAAGATATAAGCGTTGTCCATCTGAACGCAACTTAATCAGCTACAAGAACTTTCGGAATCATTGCAGCCGCCTGTGTCGAGATGCCAAGAGACAATACTTTCATTCTTCACTCGTCAACCATAGCACTGCAGAAGTTTGGAAATTTTTAAAGTCTGTAGGTATAGGTAAATCTCCTTTAGCTTCCCCTAACAGTATTGACTTAAATGACCTAAACAAACATTTTTCCATTCCTCCAGTTGACATATGTCTTAACACTAAAGCAATAACCTTAAATGATTTAATGAATGTTCATGACACACACCCTCATTTTTCTTTCACAAATATTACTGAAGATCAGGTTAGGAAATCTGTTCTCTCCGTCTCATCATTGGCGGTTGGTGATGACAACATGTGTTCAAGGATGATCACCATGATCTTACCTGCACTTCTGCCTATTCTCACCTACATTTTCAACCATTCACTTAAAACGAATACATACCCATCCTCCTGGAAACGTGCCACTGTTATCCCACTACCTAAAGTCTCTAACCCTACTACACTGTCACAGTTCCGTCCTATATCCATTCTTTCTTTCCTCTCCAAAGTCCTCGAACATGTTGTCCATCATCAACTCTCTATATTTCTATCGACAAACAATATTCTCAGTCAATTTCAATCCGGTTTCCGACCAGGGCATAGCACAGTATCTGCCCTCATTAATGTGACTGACGACATTCGATGGGCAATGGAGAATAGATCTCTTAAACTGCTTGTGTTGCTTGACTTCAGTAGTGCTTTTAATTCAGTAGACTTTGACATTCTCCTCGCCATATTAAAATCTATTAATATTTCCTCTTCTGCAGTTGCTTGGTTTAATTCCTATCTTCGGGGTCGTTTCCAACGGGTCCGCCTTAATAAGTCTTACTCTAACTGGTGTGATCTAGTTGCTGGCGTGCCTCAGGGTGGCGTTCTCTCTCCTTTACTTTTCTCTGTTTTTATTAACTCCATAACCAAGGTTTTGTCATGTAATTTCCATCTTTATGCTGATGACTTGCAAATTTACCGCCACTTTACAGTCTCCGAAGCTAGCTCTGCTATCGTTGAAATCAACATTGAACTCAAACGTGTTAATGACTGGGCCAAATCTTACGGGCTACAGGTAAATCCATGCAAGTCTCAAGCAATGATTTTAGGCAGTCGGCACGTGCGCGGTTGTCTTGTTGTTTCTAATTTGCCTTCTTTGACCCTGGACAATATACCCATTGCTTTCACAGAATCAGTGAAGAATTTAGGTGTACTCTTCGACGCAAATCTCACATGGCGTGCTAACGTCTGTGAAATCAGTCGTAAAGTGCACTACTCATTGCATAAATTAAAGGTCCTTCAGACTTTTCTGCCCTTACAAACCAAGATCTCTTTGGCACAAACACTGATTATACCTATCATCGACTACGCTGATGTATCTTACCTGGATGTCACTGAAGAGCTTCTGGATAAATTGGAACGCCTACAAAATCTCTGTATCCGCTTCGTTTTCGGGCTTAAAAAATTCGATCATGTTTCAGAATACCGCAAAAAGCTTCAGTGGCTCCCCATCCGCTTGCGTAGAAACACCCGTATACTCTGTACCCTTTTCAATGTCCTTTTTAACCCATCCTCTCCAGTTTTCCTGTGTGAGCGGTTCACGTTTACCCATTCTAATGATGCGTTTTGTAGAGCACATAAGCGTACTCTCCTTCAAATTAAATGTCATAAAACTGATTTCTACTACTACTCGTTCACTGTTCATGCTGTCAGATTGTGGAATTCTTTACCTTACCATATACGCGAGTCAAAATTGTACGAGCCAATGTGTCATTGCACTCGTTCACCGCGTTTACCTGAGTAAGCAATATTAAAACAGTGATAATTACGCACTCAACGGGTTTCATTTGACATCCCTATTATCACCGCCTATCAGTATCAGCATCATAAGGAATCTATCACCATATTATATCAGAAGCATCTATCAGCATCAGTAGCAGCAGCAGCAACTATCATCTATATCATTTGTATCATCTATCAGTCTTAAAGTGTAATTCGTTACATTTTTTTGGTCCTTCGAGCATTTTATTGTTTGGACCTTCGTCGAAGGAAAACAGCGAACATAAGGATCCTACGCCATTGCTATCCTTTGATCGGAGTGGATTTGGTATAACTGCGAATCGGTTTGGCTGGCTTCCCACAAGCGGGATCCCCCAGCTCAGATTGAGAAGGCGCATAAGGTTGTACTTGGTCTGCGAAGACATTGGGTAGACAGGATCCAATCAATCAATACCTCAATATCACCTATCGACATGCAAGATCTACTGGAACGTCAGAGCACTATCATGCGGGAGATCGAAAGGATCTACATCAATTATAAGAAGGATTCTGCGGATCGAAAAACACCGGAATACTATGTAAAACGTCTAGAAGCAATCGACAGCCTGTGGGGTGAATTTGACCTCAATAATGAGAAATTGGAATCAGCAGAAGACAAAACATCCGATTATTTTACAAAAAACATTTATCATGAAGTTATGAGCTTCTATACAACAGCCAGAGCGACCATGACATCGGACTCCGAGCGGCCTTCAACTCCCAAACTCTCCCAACCAACAACATCGAAAACAAACTTTCACATCCCAAGCATTCATTTGGAAAAATCCGACACGCACCAAGGGCTGCAAGATCTTTTAGTACAACAATACGCTAATTTCCAGGCATTGGAGCGACAGATAAATCGCATCAATATCGACAAACTCGAAGAAAAATGGGAGATTGAAGACGAACTGCGTAACCTACAACAGCGCTGGCGAAACATCGATGATCTACATCTGCGCATCGATATTTTATCAACAGGATCAGACAATAAATATGAAAGAAAATTCGCTGACATCGAGGGCCAGTACCTTAACTCAAAGCGGACCCTGAACCAAAAACTAGGGTCAAGCGCACACCTACAACATTCTCTACCTCAGATTGATATTCCCATATTTACGGGAAAGTACACACAGTGGCCTACATTTTGCGATTTATACACCGAAGCGATACATAACAATAAGTATCTAACAAACGCGCAGAAAATGCAATATTTAAAATGTAAGGTCAAGGGAGAAGCAGAGCGCATTATTCAACACCTTCATATATCAGCCGAGAACTACGGCACTGCCTGGGAAATATTAGATCATCGCTACAATAACCCGCAGCTCTTATTCACCAAGCAAGTCGAAATCCTCCTTAATCAGCCCAATATTCACAAACAAACCTCACATGAATTGAAGAAGCTCTACGACACTACAACTGAATGCATCCATGCCGTACATAACCTGGGGGTGGACACCAACAGCTGGGATCCTTTAATAGTACACATTTTATCGAAAAAGCTAGACATTGACACCTACAGCGACTACAAGGAGTCCCGCAAGGCGCCGCGCTCACTACCTACACTTGAAGAATTTATGACGTTTATTGAAAGTAAATTTACGGCGCTGGAACCTATACAATGTAGAGAAAAGGATAATCATAGTACCAAAAAATGTGTCTATCAAGCACAGAATGTTCCATATTATAACAAGACCGGCCCGCCGCCACCGCCGCCGCAATATCAGAACAAGCGCAGAGGATTTTATCAAGCCGCACCAACATACACACGCAAGCCCTGCGTTGTGTGCAATGCATTCCATGACCTATTTATGTGTCAAACTTTCCTCAATCTACCTGCCAAGGAGCAAATAGAAACGATATCAAAACATAACATCTGTCCTAATTGTCTCTACACGCATTACGATAAACCATGCACTTCAATTCGACGTTGTAAGGAGTGCAATGAACCACATAACACCAAAATTCATGACTCAATAATGCAATCAAAATCAAAGTCCACGTACAGTAAACTGCAAGCAACGCAAAACGTGCAGGCGCCACCACCCACTCCGAGTACATCGCACTCAGCAGTAAGCGCTCCAGTTTCGAATAAGCAACCTAAGCAACATTATGCTAACTATGTCGCATCGGATGACGAAGAGATACTTCTTACGACAATATCTATTAAAATACAGTCGGCGGATGGTACCTACATAACTCTAAGGGCGCTCCTAGACCAAGGGTCTCAAGTAACTCTTATATCAGAGAATGCAGCTCAACTTCTAGGACTAAAACGCCAACGCTATCACGCATCTGTGGCTGGCATTGGTCCCAGTTCAAAGCAAAGTAAAAGCATGGTTACACTAGTCTGCGAATCATTATACGGTGACTATCAATTTAGTACCCAAGCACTCGTAATATCACGCATCATCAATAACCTGCCTAATTTATCATTTAAGAAGGAGTCCTGGCCTCATATTCAACACCTCAACCTCGCTGATCCAGAATATAATATTTCAAAACCAGTCGATGTATTGTTGGATGCCAGTATATATTCAGACATTATCATGGATGGTCTAATAAGGGGCCCCCCACGAGCCCCTATCGCTCAACATACTAAACTGGGATGGATCCTATCAGGGAATGTGAAGACATTCCGATGCAATGTTGTCGTACATCAATTAGAAGACTTATCAAAATACTGGGAGACCGAAGACATCAACGATTCCCATGTTAACTCACCTTTAACAGAGGAAGAGCAGTACAAAAGTGACATAGAAAAAGTGCAGAAAACCGAAT
The DNA here is from genome assembly GCA_923062675.1 of Marasmarcha lunaedactyla. Lineage (NCBI taxonomy): Eukaryota > Metazoa > Arthropoda > Insecta > Lepidoptera > Pterophoridae > Marasmarcha > Marasmarcha lunaedactyla. The sequence goes on from OV281351.1 coordinate 10,694,476, forward strand.
ATCATCTATTACAATTAATGAAAAACCAGACCTCCATATTCGAAACCGAAAGTAACATTATTCATCGCAATGAAAAACACATGAACAAACAATTCGAAATTATAAACAATCAACTACAAAGTCTTTCAAGAGAATCAAACGTCCTTAAAGTATCAGTTTACATCATGATGAATACCATAAACACCGATAACTTGATATCAAATATCCGCCGAGTTCAAGAAAGCCTGCTGAAAACAGTAACAGACATCTACCAAGGAAGATTGGATACCCAAATTTTATCACCCAATCAATTAAAGGAACAACTGAACATAATTTCCGGACAGATAAACGGCGACTTATCAATTCCTGTGAAGCCTGAAAACATAAAATACCTGTATGAAATCCTACATGTCCGAACTAAAATTAAAAGCAATTATCTAATAATGGAAATAAAAATACCGCTGACTACGAGTGAACACTATGAGCTGGATCGCGTCATCAGTTTACCTATATCAAACAATAATACAACTTATTACGCAATACCAAGTATGGAATTCATGGCCTTTAATGTGAGAAAGGATACATTCATTCCGATGTCACAGACGGATATATTATCCTGCATTAAGTATCATGATGACGGATTATTATGCCCTCTAAATGCCCCTATCTATCAATTAAGAATACAACACTCGATTTGCGATACTCAAATATTAAATAAAGAAAACAAAGAAACCTTTTGCAAAATAAAAACAATGCAGTGCGCGGATATGTGGCTTAAATTACATTCTAACGCAGCGTGGCTATACACGTGCTGTGGGCAGTGCCATGTGCGCATCATGTGTCCGGAAAGTGTGACGTCACACACACTCGAAGGGAGCGGCGTCATTGCGCTAGGTCAGGACTGTAACGTGAAAGGAGACACCTTTACCTTGTTCGGCCATCATGACTATCGCAGCAAAATCAATATCAACAATGCATATATAGAAACAATGCCGACCGTATCAGCACTCAATAACTTCATAAACACGTCAGTCTCTGTATCTGGAATAAAAGCAGACTCGGAAATTTACGAGACAGTCAAAAAACAGATCCATACTCTTAAGGAAGCGAGTATAAATAATGTCTCGGTTCACCATCAACATCACTACGTCATGATATACATCTTAGCCTCAACTATAATTGCCCTAACAGTTTCGATGTGTTGTTTTATTTTCAGACGAAGGCAGCGTCCTGAGTGCACAAGTTCACCGCAGTCCGCAGCACGCAGCACAGGAGAAGAACATCAGACGGCGTCGACCTGCCCTGTGTACGCGATACCCGCGCAGCGCGCCCGCAGCGAGGACCCCGCACCTTCACCCACTGGCGCCAGGACCTATGACCAGCCCGGGCGATCCGTCACCTTCAATCGGCCAACGTCATCGATTTCTTTTCAAAAAATCCCACGAATAGACTGATTCAATTATATTATATTAAGATATAGATTTTATACATTTTTACAAGTTAATTTAATTTAATTTTGTTTTGTATTCTTTTTGAGACTCGCAAGATGTACGAGCCAATGTGTCATTGCACTCGTTCACCGCGTTTACCTGAGTAAGCAATATTAGATGTATATAAATTCGACATTATTACAATAAAAACAGTGATAATTACGCACTCAACGGGTTTCATTTGACATCCCTATTATCACCGCCTATCAGTATCAGCATCATAAGGAATCTATCACCATATTATATCAGAAGCATCTATCAGCATCAGTAGCAGCAGCAGCAACTATCATCTATATCATTTGTATCATCTATCAGTCTTAAAGTGTAATTCGTTACAAAAATCATTGCCTATCTTTAAAAAAAGAGTTAAAAACACTATTTGTCTCAAACCTAAGACTTACTATACTTTTATCATTTTATTTCCAACTTGTGATCTTAATGTACCTTCCTTGATAATCACTGATGACCAACAACTTAAGTTTGTGTTTCAGTATCAACGAAAATGTTTATCTATTCATTGATATTTTGTATGTATTAATATTATATAATTTATACGTACGTTTATGTATGTTGGAATGTATTTATATTTTTAATATTGTTATAATTGTAATAATTAATAAACGCACTATGTTTGTTAATATTTGTATGCAGTACGCAATAAATTTGTTAATTTGTCACACTTTCCAGCCTCAGGCTAGCTGGAAGAAATTTCTTTTAGAAATAAGCTGTGCCTTTGTACATTATCTTTCACTTATTTTTAGTTTATTTTTCATATTTTCTAATGTGTGTACATAAATTGTTAAATAAATAAAAATAAATAGAAAATGGGACGAAGAAACTAACATAAAATATGGAGAACAGATCGAAGAAAGCACTCAAATTCCAAACTTTCACCAATAAATGAAGTTTTTACAAAAGCGCTTTAAATTCCTTGAAACATCTCACACAGAAGTATCCGCATCATCAATCAATCCAAGCCAAGAAACATCCGAAAAGTTGAAAAGCAGATGCCTAAGCTTGAAAAACGTACGCCATGTAATTAACTACACTATTCACAGTTGCCCTAAGTTCATTAGATGTCATGGAACGAACCAATATTGAAAACAGCAAAGCATTGTGCAAACGTTGCCTATTTCACAGCGCATGCAAACCGTGTATCAGCGAAAAATATACGAAATGCGACATTTGTCAGAAAACAAGTCATAATACATTACTGCATCGCAATTATAACCAAACAAGCAAGAAAAACAATACAGACGACAATAAGTATAAAACAACGACAAACACAAGTACCAATGCGAACCAACCGACAAGATAGTTGAGTGCGAACCTGTCTGGTATCGACACTCAAAAGATTATGCTTCTGGCTACTGCTATAGTAAAATCGACTTCATACGATGGCACACCACAATTACTACGTGTGCTTTGCGACCAAGGATCTGAAGCTTCCTTTTGTACAGAACAAGTTGCACAACTATTGGCATATCCAAAGCAAAAAATCCGTGCTGAAATAATAGGCATCGGTGACGACATACCAATAAAGTCAAATCATAGTATTGACGTAGCACTACGACCAAGGTACACTAGTGAATATAAACTACCAATCACGCTAGTGATACTTCCTAAACTAAAAAACTCACTACCAAGAAATAATTTACAACAAGTACAAAGAAAACACTTAGGCAATAAATTAATTTCTGACCCGACTTACAATAAAAAGGGACCCATTAACATAATATTGGGTACCCAAGAGTACAGTAAAATACTACTAGACGGAGTTCAAAAACTAAATTACGGCCTGATCGCTCAAAATGTACAATTTGGGTGGATTTTATCAGGATACAGTACTAATGAATCACAAAAAGAACCAACCATACAAATCTTAAGTATGGTTACACGTACAACAGAAGACGAGAGACTACTGACCGAATTCTAATAAACAGAAAAAATTCCACAGAATAGGAAAATAAGCACAGAAGATGACATCTGTGAAGAATACTACCTAAATATTACTACTAGAAATACGGACGGAACATACACTGTACGACTACCATTTAAAAACCAAGACATACAATATGGCGATTCCCGACAAAAAGCTGCAGCAAGGCTAATACAATTAGAAAGACAATTTGTAAAAAAAGAAAACTTACGTGAAGAATATACAGATTTTATGTACTTGCAGATTGGTCACATGAGAAAGGTCAATAAAAAAGACTACAGCAATGGAAAATATTACATACCAGATCAGGCTGTAATACGAGACAATTCCCTGACAAAAAAATTACGAGTTGTATTTGATGCAAGTAGTAAAACAAAAGCACATTTAAGCTTAAATGAAAATCTATACAAAGGACCTAGATTACAACCAGACTTAACATCTATACTTTTAAAATGGCGTAAACATAAAGTAGCGTTTATGGCAAATATTATAAAAATATACAGATTTATAAAAATCCCTGACGAAGACAAAAATACCAAAGAATACTATGGTGTGATATGAATAGTATGATTCTATCCAAACCAACCAATGGAAGAATATTAATTAATAACAGTTACTTATGGCACATCTAGCGCTCCCTATCTTGTAGTAAAGACACTACAGCAATTAGCACTAGATGAGCGAGACAGATATCCATTAGCAAGTGAAACAAAATTACAAAATTTCTTTGTTGACGATTTATTGAGTGGTGCAAATGACTTAGAAACAGCAAAAGAGCTACAAAGTCAACTAATTAATATGCTACAAAGAGGAGGATTTAATCTTATAAAATGGTCTTCCAATAGTGCTGAATTACTTACGAATATTCCACATGAAGACTAAGATCTGTTATTTAAATTGCCTCTAGATGAGAATAGAAAAAAACTAGGCGTATGTTGGTCACCAAAAAATGACAACTTCTACTTTCAAATCAATCTTCAAGAAAACAAAAAACCTAATAAGTGATTCATACTTTCTGAGGTCAGTAAATTATTAGACCCACTCGGTTGGCTAGCCCCAGTAATTATTAGTATGAAGTTATTGGTACAAGAACTATGGGCAAATAATATCGAATGGGATCAACAAGTAAACGAAATAATACAAAAGCAGTGGATTGAATTACAAAGTCATATAAAAGCTATAGAGGAAATAAAAATACCAAGATGGTGCCACATAACCGACTACAAAAATATGGATCTACCCGGTTTCAGTGATGCATCCGAGAAAGCTTATGGTGCTGTAGTATACTGTCAAGTAAAGGTTGGAGACAGATATTACGTAACACTTCTTCAGTCGAAATCGAAAGTGGCACCTAAGAAACAGAAAACTACCCTACCTAGATTGGAGTTATGTGCTGCACTTCTGCTCGCGAAATTAATGAAATCAGTACTTAAAGTACTCAGTTGGACTGATTCCATGATAACCCTTGGCTGGATAAGAGGAGAACCTGAACGATGGCAAGCATTCGTAGCAAATAGAGTATCTGAAATAAAAACCTTATTACCAAATACACACTGCAATCATGTCATCTCATCTGAAAACCCAGCTGATGTTGTGTCAAGCGGAACGGAACCACAAAATCTAAGAAATTGTCCGCTATGGTGGGAAACCCATATGGTAAAAGAATGACAAATAACCAATTACAAAAAGTCTATCTGAAACAAGTATTGAAATAAAGTGTCTTGCTGTAACAAGTAACGAAATTACAAAGGAAGAAAAGATTTGGATCGATTTTCAAACTTTGAATGAATAATAAGAGTATTATCATATTGCTTTCGAATAGCGAACAAACTTACGACAAAAGGCATATTAACCGTTGATGAAATAAGAAATAAAACGTTACGTATTATTGGGCAGATACAGGAAGAGGAATTTCAAGATGAATTAAAACTTTTAAACAATAAACAATACGTGAAAAAGGGCAGTAAAATATCGACATTGGACCCATTTATTGACACTCGATGGGTTAATAAGAGTTGGAGGTACATTACAAAAGTCTCAACTTAACTACAACCAGAAACATCCAATATTGCTACCGTACAACCATCATGTGACGTCACTTATTATACATGACGCACATATGAAAACTCTGCATGGCGGAATCAAGCAAACACTTGCCTACATAAGGCAAAAATATTGGATTATAAGTGCTAAAAGGAAAGTAAAAAGCCTAATTAACAAATGCGTAAAATGCATACGATACAAAGCATCTACAATAAATCAAAAAATGAGAATACTACCAGCACCACGTGTGACCAAATCATACCCATTTAGTCACACAGGAGTTGACTATGCAGGCTCTATACAAGTTCGAGCAATGAAAGGTAGAGGACATAAGTCTTACAAATCATACATTGCAGTGTTTGTGTATCTAGCAACCAAAACCATACACCTTTAACTGGTTAGTGACTTAACAACTGGAACTTTTATCGCTGCATTAAGGAGGTTTATGTCACGAAGTGGCCATGTATCACATATATAAAGTGGTAATGGAACAAACTTTGTTGGAACTGCAAATATTTTACATCAAAAAATACTTACAATAACTCAATCTTCACAATTTCAAAACAGGTCAACAAACATGGGAACCGAATGCCATATTATAGCACCCTGATCACCACATTTTGGGGGTATATGGGAAGCCGGCGTAAAGTCCATGAAACACCATCTACGACGAGTAATTGGAGATACTACGTTAACTTACGAAGAAATGACAAGCTTCTTATATTAAGTTGAAGCATGTTTTAACTCACGACCACTGTGCCCACTAAATGAAGACTTAAACGACACTACAATACTGACACCAAGTCATTTCTAAATAGGTCGAGAAGCAGTTGGTATCCCAGATTCAATTATGAACATGAATACAGATCTAATAAACAGATGGAAATTAGTACAAAAAATGAAAAAGGACTTTTGAAATAGCTGGACGAAAGAATACTTACATTCACTACAGCAAAGTTACAAATGGAAACAACAATATGAAAATCTGAAAATTGGGACTGCAGTTATAATAAAGGAAGATAGTTTTAGCCCAAGCAATTGGCCCCTAGCGAAAGTAAAAGAAATACACAGTGGACCAGACAATGTTACAAGAGTAGTGACCCTACAAAAAGCAAACGGTACAACGCAAAAAAGATCAGTAAAGAGTCTCATACCTCTACCTATAAATGAAAACGATGATACAGCTACCAACACAACGCCTAATTACAAGCAACGTAACAATGTCGCAAAGTACAGGAAACAGATCACAGAAACCAAAGGCATTTACAAATCTCACAATAACACTACTTTTATTGCTACTAATTGTTGGCTCTGCAACATCAACATTGACATACTCTTTAAAAAAGGTTGACCCCGGTATATATGTTGAACAAATTGGAACTGTAACTTTAGATCGAGGAACATTCAGAATAGAGACAAGCTATCCGAAGAAATATATGAATCAAGAAGTTGAAAAAATAACCGAAGTAACTGTAAAATTCACAAATCTCTGTGACAGTGCTCAGGTTGTCACATATGAAACACACTGTGAAAAATTTTACCATCATTTAATAGAAGAAAAGACGAAAAAGAGGTCTTTTAGGACAATTCTTTACGTCAGTTTTTGGAGTAAATGACGAAGTTTACAAAGATATAAAGGCTTTACAAGACAATCAACATCAATTGATTCAAGCAGCTAACCATCAAACAAATTTTTAATCTCTACTATTACCACTGTTAATCAAACTGAGGAAAGAATACAGAAGAAATTAGACCATTTTCAGACAAAACTTAATCAAGCATTAGATTTCATAAACAGAAATAATGCCTGGTACAAATCAGTCGACAGGAATCAAATAAAAATAAATGTCTTGCAAACTTATCAGCTAGCAATTATATCAATGAAATGGAATATATAAATATCTATTGAAAACTACAAGGATTTGCTAGAAATTTACTTAAATAACGGAACTATCTATAATATACTATTTCCTAAACACATCAGCAGAATATAGCAAAATCAAAAAGGCAAGGTAAAAAAGCTTGACAAATGGGTACCCCACGAACTCAATGACCGCCAGCGCGAAGTACGCGTGGAGACGTGCCTTGCACTGCTCAGCAGGCATACAAATGAAGGAATTCTGAACCGCATTGTTACTTGTGACGAGAAATGGATCCTGTTTGACAATCGTAAACGCTCAGCAAGTTGGTTGGACCCTGGTTCAGCACCCAAACAATGCCCTAAACGAAAACTTACCCCTAGAAAAGTGATGGTCACTGTTTGGTGGTCTAACGCGGGTGTAATTCATCACAGCTTTTTGCCAAACGGGACAAGCATTACTGCAGATGTGTACTGTGAAGAACTGAACACAATGATGGAGAAGCTCGCACGTCTCCAACCAGCTTTGGTCAATCGTTCGGCTCCACTGCTCCTGCACGACAACGCGCCACCTCATACTGCACAGCAGACGGTCTCCAAGCTACAAGAGTTGGGGATGGAAGTTCTCCGTCATCCGCCGTACTCACCAGACCTTGCGCCTACAGACTTCTACTTTTTCCAGAATTTGGATAAGTTCTTGGCGGGAAAAAAATTCAATACCCGAGAGGCAGTACAAAATGCCTTTGAAGAATTTGTTGCCTCCCGTCCAGCTGATTTCTTCAAGAAAGGCATCAATAAGCTACCAATGCGTTGGCAAAGATGCATTGATTGCATGGGTGATTATTTTGATTAATAGAAATAAAAAATATATAAAAAAATTACGCTTCATTTATTTCGTGAAAAACGGCAATTTCATAGGTAAAGACCTAATAACAACGAAAAGTACTTTGACTTTGACTTTTGACTCAAGAGGAATTCAAGAGTAGCCTACAAAGAGACTCCAATTTTATCTGCTACCATGTGGCCGTGAAGAACATGCAATCTAACAAAAATTGCATTGTTGAACAGCTGTTTAGAAATAATAATAATAGCACAACACAGTGTACCATACATCAACTCAGACATCTTATGGATACAGTTATACATACCAAACACCTGGTTATTTGTTTCAATTAAACTTATTTGTGGCGTCCCCAGACGTGACTTACAGAGAATCAGTTAATCTATTTACGTGATAAAAGTAAGATCATGAGATGATTAAATATTTCTGTATTTCACACGTTTATTATAGTATATAAGCTCAGTAATATAACAAATAAATTGTCACTCAACGTGTAATCCTGTCTTGATTCACAAACCTTTTCCTGGTCGTAATACTATTCTTATATCAATAATATGTAATGGTCAACGAGAAGAAGTTAACATTGAGTATATTGGTGTTATTCACATTTCTGAAACCTGCATCATCAAAACAAAATACAACTTACTTTCTCCTAAGAGATCTGGAACAATGACAGTCCTAGCATCATTCCCTAAACAAATAAATTTTTCCTTGCCTACTTAACATTCAAGATATTTCAAAAGAACAAATTATAGAAAATTCAAAAATTTATTTAAAAATATTGTAAACTCACAACAAAATTTACAAATGCAATTAGATAACACAGTTTGGGCACATATTTCAACAGTTATGATTATATTAGCAATATTAATATTTTTTCCTTCCACAGTTCATAAGATGGCTACAAAAACTACAAACAAAGAGGGCTTCTAATCAAAGTGCAAACCTCAACAGCATCCCTCAACGGACGGTGCCTCCGGCGAAACCAGCACGACGGACGTGCCCCTTTCACAACCTGCAGCTGCCACCAGGACAACCTGAAATGATCGAGCTGTACCAACTGAAGGGCCCATCTTCTGAGCAGCCAGGATGTTCAACTACGAACATGTGGTCGACGCACAGAAACGCTGACGCGCAACCTCAATACCCGCAACCTTCGATCGTACCAAATAAACACGCAATAAGAAGAACGCAAGATAGTGCAACGATGCAAAATACACGAGTCTGCTTGACCGGCAGGGAGAAAACCCCATCCTGTGTACATTGCACGACGTACACAACCCTTACATCCTTCTCCCCATCCGTCTGTTGCCTTAGGCGCAGATATCCCGCACTTATCTATATATTTATATATTTCTCATTTATATGGTCGGGCTAGGGCCGATAGGACTTTAGAGACTTAGGCTTCGTAGGGTTTAGGTCTTACCCCTGTCACATAAATTATCCTGTGCAGTGTGCCCATCAGGCGGACTATACAAAACTCTTGAATGATTTTGCTGCTATCCACAAAAAATTATCTTGTACAAACGTTTAATTAATTATGTTTTTGCATTGTTAAGGGTCGAGCGTTAAATTGAATATGCTTATTCCTGTTCTTTAGATGCCACCGAAGAACTTTCAACCAAACTAGACAGCCTATAAAACCATAACTTTCATTTTCGGACTGAGAAAGTATGATCATGTAAAGAAACTCAAGTGGCTGCCTATACTTTTCTGTAGGAATACTCCTATACTGTTTCTTTTGTTTAATATGCTTCATAACCCCCACTCTCCACCATATCTATGAAACCGTTTAACGTAAATCTACACAGGTAATGAGATCTGTAGACCACTGAAACAAAACCTACTAGAGACTCCTTCCCACAAAACTGACTCTTTTTTGCTTTTCATTCACCGTACATACAGTGGTTGAAACAAGTTGCCTCACCAGATACGCGACGCTAAAACTCTGTCTATTTTTTTAAATGAGAAGAAGAGAATTATCTGTTACTTTGTTAAAAAGTTCATTGTTGTTTCCTTTTACTGCCATATGTGCGAACTATTTTATAAACTTGTATGTATGTACATTGATGCTTATATGTGTAAATATGAATAAATTGTTGTTATTTAATGTTTGGTATTTATAATACAAGTATATGGCACTCTTATTTTAAACTCTTCAGTCACTGACCAGTCACCAAGTGTGCTGAAAGAAATTTACTAGGAACATGAACAGGTAAACAGTACCTGTGCACATTCTTCCTGTTTTTTTTGCCTTTTTTATTGAATATACGTGTGCATAAATTGTTAAATAAATAAAATATGGTGACTTATATAGTATAATTGATGTTAAATAAGGGCACTTTAGTTTAAAAAAAAATTATTTATCTACGTAGTCTTTTAGCAAGTAAATTCATTTAGTCCATATATTTTTCTAAACCCATAATTCCCTTTGAAAAATATTATTTGCCTTGACCCACCAAAAACGCCTCTCTACAGCAGTCATCACCTCGCTATCGTCATCAAATTTTTTGCCTCGGAGGTTTTCCTTGAGCCGAGGAAAGAGGTAAAAGTTACTGAGAGCCAGGTCTGGCGAATAGGTTGGGTGATCGAGCAATTCGAATCCCGTTTCTTGAATGGCAGCCATCGCGACGGCGGCTTTGTGAGCATGTGCGTTGTCTTGGTGAAACAACACTCTAGCCAGCAGTTTGCCTCGTCTTTTTTCCTTGATGGCCTCCCACAATCTTCTTATTTGGTCGGTAAAAGCTCGTAATAGTGGCTCCTTTTTCCAAGTATTCCACTATAATAATCCCTTCAGCGTCCCAAAAAACGGACGCCATAACCTTTCCTGCCGAACTTGACACCTTGAAATTCTTCGCCGTCGGGAAAGAGACTCGTTTCTAAGTCACGAATGCTGTTTGGTTTCCGAATCAAAATAGTGGTTCCAGGTTTCATCCATGGTCACGAAAGGTCGAGACGAAAAATTTTTCTGATCCGTTTGGAACTTTTCGAGATCCACCCTCAAAATGTCAATTCGTTTTTTCTTTTGCTCATCGGTTAACATTCTCGGCACCAAATGCGCAGAGACCTTTTTCTTATGCAGTTCGTTCGTAAAGATTCTTTAAACCTTCCCATATGAGATTCCTGTCACCTCAGCTACATGCCTTATGGCCTCTACCTACATTCCTGGTCACTCTTCGATCTGCCATACGTTATCTTCGACTTTTTTCACGTTTTCTGCAGTGAGGGACGTGGATGGGCGTCCCTCGTGATGTTCATATTCTGTGGATGTTCTCTGTTATACCCAGCTTTAACTCCTTTGCCCAGGGCTCAACTGTGGAATATGGAAGAACAGTATCCCCCAACGTTTTCACTAGGTCGCTGTGTATGTCTTTGGTAGAAATTTATTTCAAACAGAAATGTAATAAAATGAAATGAATGTACCTCCCTGTAATCACGGTCTATTCATATGACTTTTTAATGCTTACCTAGTGGATATATGAGGATGGAAAAAATTTTTTTTTCATATTTTTTTGTGGTCTACAAATATCACCGTAGTATGTGTGAGTGCGAGATTATATCGTTTATATCGCCCAGTCACGTTCACATTCGTAGCGTGTTTGGACACTAACAACTACAAGTAAAGCGGATGTTGCTTTGTGACATAAAAGTACTACACTCTTTATTATATTAGGATTTATAAAATTAGAAAATGATACCCTGAGATATGGGTTTTCTGAACTGGTGCTAGAGTCATGCTTTGTAACGTCAACAAGAACAAGTAATTATTATCAAAGTTGAATGATAATTAATTTTGAATTTGCTCATGGCTCCACTCATGTAATAAACGGGTATTCTTGTTCTCTATTAATAAACGCCAAAGAACTCACTTTTCGTGTTGACCAATTCTCTTCGACTCTTCTTGCCAGTGTACCGAGTCTAACCTCAAAAACATTATTGCTTCGGTAAAGAAGTTCAAAGATCTGAAAGGATGAATATGCATGAAGATTGAAGTATTTTTCTGTCAGATTGATTACCAAGATGTACCCTCGTGGCTTCTAATACCATGAAAGTATCTGCATAAAATATGAACATAATGTTACATCTCAAAAATTGGTTCAGTAATTTGCTAATAAGTCGGTTACAAAAGTGGAGACAACCCATCCACATTTATTGATTTTCATGGACATACAAGTCACATCAGGTGCATCACGTTTGCTTTTGTGAGTAGAAAGTTTCCACCCAAACCTTGTATTGTATTAAAGAGATTAAGACGAATGTTGCAACCTAAGAATATTTCGTACTAAAGATATAAGTGGACAAGGACTAAAACAAAATCCACAAATATAAAAACATGCATTTAGAACTACGAATAATAACGAAAATTCAGACAGACTAAAACCAAATAATAGTACAAACCTTTTTAGGTTTTACCAAAGTATATAAATATAAAAAATCCGTAAAAACAATACAAAAAATAAATTGTAATAAATATTTCGTAAACTTTACTTTACAAAATGGCATTCTATAATTTTTTTTTCAAAACAGCAGTGAAGTAAAAAATAAACGGTTAAAAAGTATTTTTGGCTCTTCGTAAGGTAAGTAACACACATAACGTTTAAATCATTTTCAATATTCATAATCATCCTTAGAAATCTTTTATTACATTTTCTATCATAAGTCACAAAATTTATAAAGTTGGAACCTCGGCATAAAACAATGTAGTCAACTTTAAAACTGCACTTTCCATCGCAACCATTTTTTCACACAGCTCTGTGTAAAGAAAAGCGGTAAAAGGATTCGTAGTTTTGCAGATGAAAGGGTAGGACTTACCTATTTTGTGGCAAAACCGGTACGTGTTTCGTGAAATAATATTTATGTAACCAACGCTGGTGGTTTTTAAAATGCATTGTTTTAAAAATAGGGCGCAGATAGGCTCGCTTTTATATTGAAGTTATGAACAAGCATAGTACCGAGTTTAATGCTATTGTTTCTGCTGTCATATTTTGAGATAGGAAAAACATTCTATTAAAAATATTAAAATTTTCATAAAATAAACATGAATATCATATTTTTGATACGCTGTAAAAGTTAATTGTTTTTGTCTGCAAAATGCTGTTCTTGTACTTTGTAATCACTGATCTGTATATTCTATTAAAACTGGACAGGTTCTGTCACATAAATGAAATTTATGTTCCAATTTGCAGTGCCTCGAGAGTACTCTCAGTTAATTTTAGTGGGTTAACTGAGAAAACTCTTGAAGCACCCACTAAAAAAATAACTTATTTGGACAAGTACAGAAAAATCAGGATTTTTGAAAACTGATAATTATTATTTTTCTCAAAAGTTTAAAACTTTTTGAAATTTTTAAGACCGTTATTACGTTATTAGACCGTTATTATTAGGAGTTTTCAGTGTTCCTTTCTGATTAAAATATTACACTTATGCATCAAAATATGAGTTCAAATTATTCAAAATTTTATCGTCTAAAACATATTTTGTCAAATTTTTCACTTATAGTTTTTTCACTTATGCTTTTAATTTTTCTTTAGATAGTTTTTAGTAGGAATTCATTGTACATACGCCTTTTCTTGTAATCCAACGAAACATGCGTACTTTGCCGTTCGATAAGTATAAAAGTAACTGATACAAACGGAAAAAGAAAAGTTTGCTATGAACTCTGTTTTGCCGTCAAAAGAGTCTATAGAGAAAATAGTACAAAATATTTTTTTTTTAAAAGGCTAAAACATAAAATACAAAGCGTGAAAAAGTTGGATTTCAGTTTAGTTTGTTGCATTTTTCGATACACTTGTATGGTTACAGTTTTTAAAAGTATTTACTTTTTATTACTGTTGGTTTATACCTTCAATAGACTTGTGTTCCATTCAAGTAGCGATTCATTACTGAAATCTCTTTGTGACCTACTTATCTGACGTACGCAACCGTCAGTACCCGTATAGGTATGTACCTGCGTACATACTACACATAGAAACTATAAACGAACTAGTGTTGTGTTCCTACATTACTAATATTACTAACAAGATGCAACTAATGAAATAAAACAGAAATATTATTCAACTCCATTTAAATATACTTCTAAAAAAACATTTTAAAAATGTCTGAAATTGATATAAAATCTAATGCACGCGCTGCTTGTACTTGTATTCATTCTCGCTCCGCCCGCCACCCCATGACAGACCCGATCTGCGTCAGGACCCGTTCGGACGTGTTGAAGGTCGCTCCAGCAGTAGAGTCACGATTGTCGTCTCACGACGTCAACTCGTTCGCAATACTCATACGCTGATTGCCTCTTCAGGGCTTACGCTGCGGCCGGTTTCGATCGGCTGCAACTAAGTCGGTCTCTTGCACAGCAACAACAGAGCTGAGCTTAATGCGGTCGATTAAATTCGATAGTGGTTCGCGAGGCTCGGGCTGTTTTTCTGGCTGCGTACTTGACGCTTGGCGCCTGCTACGTAGTCAGAGACTCGCTCTGCGGCCGGCCCCGGCCGGTCGTAACGTAGTCAATCCCGCACTCTGTGCACCCCTCGCATTAAAAACCTCACCTCGGTGAGTGCAGCAACAACAGGGTTGAGCTTACCGCGGTCGATTAAATTCGATAGTGGTTCGCAAGACTCGGGCTGTCCTTCTGGCTGCGTACTTGACGCTTGGCGCCTGCTACGTAGTCAGAGACTCGCTCTGCGGGCGGCTCCGGCCGGTCGTAACGTAGTCAATCCCGCACTTTCAGTGCCACCCAACTTCGTCAGGTCTACGGCCGGTTTTTGTTGTCAATTTATTGGCGACACACTCCGTAGTAGACTCGCGTTTGATCAGGTGGATACTTAACGGTGACAACTAAGCCTGATAGCGTTGCCCCGGTGCGCTTCCAAGGCCCTTCAGGCCAAGGAGAAACCGGCTGACCCGATCCCATTGCACTTGGGCCTTTCCCAGGGTGACGGTACAGTGCTGTCCGAATTAGGGGCACCACTTCGCGTCGTCCCCAACCCCCTACCGCGGGTAGGGAGGTTTAGGTGCTAGGTTTGCTAGGGAACCTAGGCATTCTTATATATTTATATATTTTATATTGTAGGACCAAGCCCTCCAATGGACCAGCAAAGCTTGGTAAACTTTGCTAGGTCGCTCGTCCAGGCGCTCGCTGCCTCCGGCATCCCCATCCCAGATGACGTACTAACGCAGGCCTTACAGGCAACTATCGCGTCCCCGGCCCCTCAGGCCTCCAACGTCCAGACCCCTCAGGTCTATAGCTCTCCCGCGTCTCCCGCCTCGTCAGAGATGGACTGCGAATCGGTCGCATCCTCTCACGCGTCGCGTCACAAGCGTACCGCTCCCGGGAGCGACTCCGAACCCGCGTCTGATACGTCGTCAGATGCCGTCACCTTAACCGGCTCTCCTGAGCCCGCGTTTCAACTTGTCACCAAGCGCTCCAAGAAGCGCTCGAAGAAAGCTTCGGTATCATCAATACCCGAGCCCTCCCCGGTGTCTTCAACACCAGCCCCGCGCCATTAAAATCGCTCGAAGCAATCGCGTCTCCGTCCGTCCCATCGAAGCCAGGGACGCGCTGCGCTCCCATCCCGCCGAAGCCTCAGCTCCCTCCGTCCGTCTTTCTCCGCGAAAAAGCGCGATGGACCGTAGTTTCAAATCTTTGCAAAGAGCAAAAAATCAATTACCTAAAAGCAACCAACGCAGGCGATACAATTAAAATCCAGGTCGCGACCATCGACGACTTTCGCGCGTTTACCAGGTTACTTTCTCTAAAACAAATCGCTTATCATACCTACGCCCTCCCGGAGGAGGGTAAGATCCGCGCAGTACTACGGGGCGTCCCGTTCGAGCTCGCGAACGAAGATATCCTCGAGGACCTTAAGTCCCAGGGTTTCCCGGCCGTAGCAGTGCACAAGATGCACTCCAACCGCGGTAGGCGTTTTCCGTTAGCGCTAGTAATCCTGTCAAATACTCCCAACTCGAAGGAGATTTTCAGAGAGGCTCGCACAATCTGCGGACTCTCGAACATCTCCGTCGAGCGTCCCAACCCCCGCGGTCATCCTGGGCAGTGCCACCGCTGCCAGCTCTATGGCCACGCAGCGGCTAACTGCTCAGCTCCCCCCAGGTGCGTTAAGTGCCTGGATCCACATATAACGAAGGAGTGCACTCGCACTCCTGAATCCACTTCCCCCCCTGCCTGTGTGTTGTGCGGCCAGTCCGGCCACACAGCTAACTACAGGGGTTGCCCACGCGCTCCGCGCTCCACCGTCAAGAGGGTCACGCCTAAACCGGCGCCGCCGCTCACTCCCGCAAACTTCCCGCCGCTGCGCAACCGGGGTCCCCCGGAAGCAAAGCCCGTTCAGCCGACGCCTACTCCGGCTCTGTCTTGGAGGCAGCGTCCGGCCGTCCCGCCTGCACCTTCCCGACCTATCCCAGCTCCCGTAGCTTCCGTAGGGCCGCGTCCCGCTTTGTCAACTTCACCTCAGTCGTCGTTGGCTGAGGACATGAAGACCGTGTTCGATGTCATCCAAAACGTCGACATTAACGAAATTCCCGTACTCGCACCCAAACTGCCCGCCCGCTCTCCTCAAGAGCGTTTATTTGCGTTAGCCGAGCATGACTCGCTCTTAAGTTCGTTATAAATTTATTTTTTGTATAAATTCGTTAATAAGTAAATTATAATGTCTAGACCCGCGAATCCCGCATCCAGTCGTATTAAACCCAAGGGCTTATCCCTAGTATCTTTTAACGCTCGTAGCCTTAGCACCAACCTTCCCGAGATTAAACTGTTCCTTCAGAACAATGAACCTGACTTATTCCTTCTCCAGGAGACATGGCTTACTCCAAACCGCTCCAGGGGATACGCTATTCCTAAGTACGCGTTTACTCGCAACGATAGGCCCAACTCCGACGGTTTCGGCGGCACCGCTATATTTTACAAAAGAGGCTTCCATTGCTGTCCTCTCCCTAACCCTCCTCTCCTCAACATGGAGGCCACTGTGAGTAGATTGGCTATGACTGATCATCCGACCATCATCATAGCTTCAGTCTACATACCATGTGGCTCCAGACCAATCCGCAGCGACTTTGAGGCCATTCTCGCCCTCGGCCATTCAGTCATTATGTTCGGAGACTTTAACTCCAAATATACTGACTGGACGTGCCTATCGACCAACACCAGCGGTATTGCTCTCCTCGATATCACAAACTCCCTTGACTTAGACGTCATATCCCCCATCACTCCCACTCACTATCCCAACAGCCCGACCTACTCTCCTGACATCCTCGACTTTGCAATTATCAAGCGAATCAATCTTGATCTAAGGTCTATCGAACCGCTCGATGTGTTAGGCTCCAACCATCGCCCCGTCTCCCTCGTGCTAGGTACGCCTAACGTTAACGTCACACCTCCTAAGACCTTTACCAACTGGAAAGGTTTTAAAAATACGTTAGTTTCAGCCTTAGAGGCCCCTAACTCTCCGCTCGCGATTTCGCCCGACCAATTAGATAGCCCGGATAAAATAGATTCATTAGTCAATACTCTAACTGATGCTTTTAACTCAGCCATCAACGAAAACGAAAAGGTTGCTAAGCAAAGCAAACCCGCGCTTCCCCTAGCCGTTAGCAATCTCATTAAAGCTAAGAACGCGGCTCTCCGGAGAGCCAAGAAATATCCCACGCCAGCATACAGAACAGCTGCAAATCAGCTTCAACGTAAAGTTAGGTCTCGCCTCGTGGAACTCCGTGACACTCAGTTTTACGATCTCATGGAGAATATCTCCCCGTCCCACCAAGCGTATTATCGAATGGCCCGAGCCTTACGCGTAGACAACGCCTCTCACGTTCCTCCTCTCACTCGTCCCGACGGCACTATTGCCTTTGAAGTCGAAGAGAAAGCCGAATGCTTCGCCGACAGCATAGCGGCACAATGTTCGCCCAGCACGCAACCCGCGGATCCCTCCCACATCCAGGCGGTGGAGGACGAAGTTCTCCGCAGAGAACTTCGTCCTCCCTATCACCGACGACCCCGTCACAGTCTCTAATGATGAAATCTTGCTTCTCATTAGAAATCAAAAGTCCAAAAAGGCTCCGGGTGCGGATGGAATTTCCAACCACGCACTTAAGCACTTGCCCCAGCAGGTGCTTACCTTGTTAGCTATTATCTTCAATGCCTGCTTCGACCATAGCTACTTTCCAAAAGCCTGGAAAGAAGCAACAGTCATAGGCATTCCCAAGCCGGGTAAACCTCTGAATGTCCCGGCTAATCACAGACCCATCAGCTTCCTCAGGGCCATGTCAAAACTTCTCGAAAGAGTCATACTCTCTCGAATGCGGAACCATCTGTTTCCAACGGATGGTGACCCCCTCATTATTCCCCACCAGTTCGGCTTTCGCGCTAAGCACTCCTGCCCTCAGCAAGTCCATCGAATCGTCGAGTACATACTCGAAGGATTCTCTCAGCGTCGTAAAAAAACAATCGCGGTTCTCTTTGACGTAGCCAAGGCTTTCGACAAAGTCTGGCACAGCGGCCTCGTTTTTAAACTCTATAAAATAGGCTTACCAGCTCGCCTAGTCAGATTAATAGCGTCGTTTCTTAAAGACCGTACTTTTCAATTCAAACATGAAGGCACGCTCTCCGCGCCTCGTCCCATAAAGGCTGGAGTCCCGCAAGGCTCAGTCCTCGCCCCTCTGCTGTACACTGTGTACACTAACGACATCCCCATCCCGCCGAAAGGCGTCGAACTCGCCCTCTTTGCAGACGATACCGCCCTTTACACTAAAAGTCAAGCGATCCCGTATAACATCACCAGACTCCAAAAGGCCGTAAACGCCCTCGGTGTTTGGTTTCAAAAATGGCGTATCGATGTCAACCCAGAAAAGAGTTCTGCTATTCAATTCGACCACAAACGTCGTAATCGCCACAACAATCCGCACATTCGTATGTTAGGTATTCCCATCCCCTGGAAGCGCAGTATCAAATACTTAGGCTTCACTTAGATCAGACGCTTTCTTTCAAGCCACACGTCGATAGAGTAACGAAACTCGCGCGTTTTTACTTAAGCCGTCTATATAGTATGATAGGAAGAAAAAGTAAAATGTCTTTTAGAAATGAACGTACGCTTTATAAGGTCTGCGTTAGACCCGTCATGTCATATGCTTCGCCAGTCTTTGCCCACGCCAAACCCTCCGTCCTGTATAAACTGCAGGTAGTTCAAAATCTCTTCTGCCGCAGGGCCACAAACGCACCTTGGTACGTGCGTTACGCGGACCTGCACAGAGATCTTGAACTACCTACAGTGCAACAGCACCTCAAAACACTCTCAGAATCGTTCTTCAAACGCGCTTAATCCCATCCCAATCATCTTGTTCGAGATTCAGTCTAAATACTGCTCCTGTGTTAGATTCGATATACAAAATCGCTAGACCGAGAAACGCGCACACAAGCGAACGCACGCAATTAACTTTAGATCTCGAGGCCCTTCAGGCCACAAATTCTAATTCTAACGTAAATTCTAATTCTTACGTAAATCCGAATTAATGCAATTTTATTTTTCAATTTTAAATTTTTCATTTTTACTTTTCATTTTGAGCACCTTCAGTGCTATGTAAATCCCAGCGGGTGACCCCTTAAGGGCCCCGCTAGCGCGGCCTCTTTCTCCGATTGGCCGTCGCTCAGATGAAGGCTGAGTGGCAAAAATGCACGAGCCGACAGGGGGTTTTTTTAGTGGGTATGGTTCTGGTAGGCGTCGGGACGAGTCCCACATAACTCCGATCGCGCGCGCGGAGCATGCGTCAGAGCATTTTTTATATCCTCATGCCCTTCCCGTGGAGGGGAACCAAAAAAAAAACCGACTGCCACCTGGTACGGACGTTCCAGGACCACTCCGATTGATCGGTCCCTTCCCAATATTCCTGACCTCACAGCGTGTTGGTTCCGTGATACGGTTTTTCTGGATTTTTTACTCCCTCCGAGCGCTGTCGAAGTGATTATTTTTCTTTGCGACTAAGTCTCTTAGTTTTCAAAGTGCTGTCCTGTGTTGTGCTTGGTTTGAGTGCTGTGAGTGCCCAGCGTAAAGTATTCTGGTTTTAGTACTAAGGATACCCAACGGTGACAAGTAATTTGTACTGATCCAGTCCTTTTATTTTATATATTATTTCCTTTCTACTATTTTTTATTTTATTTATTTATTTATTTATTTACAAAATCCACAGCGCTTAAAATTTACATTAAATATAACACATATAAAACAAAACTTATAGCCATTTATGGATTTACATTATTTTTGTTCAGACTTATAGACAGAGGTTAGCATTTAAAAAAAAATTATAAAGAATTAATTTTATAATCCATGTCAAAAAAAGAAAAAATAGTTAAAATTCAAATAAAAAAGTTGAATTTACAATTTATGCACTTATAAGAATAAATGTTTTTTTTTAATCTATGCTTTTCAATAAAATTCGGTTGATGTCAACATTGATAATAAGAAAACAATAAAAAAAGAAAATTTACAAGAAAAATTCAATGTTACTGCAAAAATTTTAATAACAATAATACAATAATAAATATAAAAAATAAAAATTTGTTTTAGCCCAGGTTAAATGTTCAATTGAATTTTAGAATAGTAATTAAAATGTCAATATAATTAAAATTATTTTTATAGTAATAGCAGGTCAAAAATGTAACAGCAATAAGAATTGGATGAAATGAAGATAAATGTGTGTGTTTGTTTGTGATAGAGTGGGTGTGTACAGTGTTTGGGTGGGTGAGTATGTGTATAGGTAGGTATGTAATATATGATAAGGCAATCAATTGTTGAGGGCAGTAGTAACTTTTAGTTTAAAGCTCTTTTTTGTTTCATGAAACAAGTCTGTATGGGGGGCAAACATTGTGTTGTAGGTTTGTTGAATTCGGTTTATAACCAAGTTCTGAGCATATTTGGTTTTTGCGTGTTCAGTGTTAAATAGGTTAGTGTGTCTAGTTCTTTTGTTAGGTGTTTTAAATTTCAGAGTTGAGTTGGTGAGTTCAATGCTATCAATTGAACCACTACATATGTTATGGAGAAAAAGCATGTCAAGTAAGTGGCGACGGTTGTATAGTGGTGATATGTTGTGTTCTCTGCAGGCATCTGGGTATGATTTGTGTTGACCTTTGTGTGTGCGATAGTTTAAGTGTTTAATGAGTTTTTTTGTATGGATTCAATGTGTTCTTTGTACTTACAAGTGTAGTGAGAATTCCAGATGGTGCTGCAGTATTCAAGTGTGCCCCTGACATACGAATAGTACAGTATTTTTACACATTGTATGTCTGAGAAAGGGGCACTTACTCTTAGAATGAAGCCTAAGTTTTTATAAGCCTTTGTAACCATGGATGAAATATGATCAGTGTAGGTGAGCTTAGAGTCCAAAAGAACACCAAGGTCGTGTATAACATTAGTTTTAGAAACTATGGTGTTATTTATAGTGTATGATGTGAGGTGTGGTTTTTTTTTTTCAGCTGAAACTTACATGCGCACACTTACCTACATTCATAGTCATAGTCATAAAGTCGGTTAAGATCTGCTTGTAATTTATTGCGTTCAGTCAGGTTATTAATTTTATTATAAATCTTCATGTCATCTGCATATATAATAAAGTCAGAATGAATAATATATTTCCCAATGTCAAATAAATAAATAGAATAAAGCAACAGTCCCAGTATTGATCCCTGTCGTACGCCGGAGGGCACAGAAACATAATCAGAGCGATAACCCCCAACCACAACTGCCTGACTTCGATTTCTTAGGTATGAATCTAGCCATCTCAGTAGATTACCGGATATACCTACCTGTTGGAGCTTCCGGAGAAGGATGACGTGATCCACACGATCAAAAGCCTTTTCGAAGTCTGTGTAGATTACGTCAACCTGTCCACCACCTTCCATTCCCGTTAGAACATCTTGGGTAAAGATCGCTAAATTCTTTTGCGTGGAGCGACCTTTCATAAACCATGCTGCTGTTGAGGAATCAGGCAGCTAATCGTCGGGTAAATGTGACTATACACTATCTTCTCAGCCACTTTACTAAGTACGTTCAGTTTAGATATTGACCTGTAGTTATCTATTAATATCTTAGATCCTTTCTTATGTATGGGTGTTATGTGTGCTATTTTCCACACAGTCGGAAAATACCCAGATGTAAAACAGCGGTTTAAAATGTATGTGACGGGAGTCGAAAGTGACTTCGCACATTTGACAAAAAACAAAGGAGGTAGTCCGTCACTACCCACTCCTTTGTGAACATCTAATCGCGATAGAAGTTTTTCGCAGTACTCAATATCTATAGTATATTGACCCGGAGAGTTACTGTTACTGGGTCCACTAGACATTTGCAAATCTTTATATGAAGTTAAAGGAGTGCTAAAATTTTTCTCAAAGAAATCATTAAATGCGGCGCTTATATCAGGACCGTTACTTAAAGTCACACCTTTGTATTGCATGTAAGCAGGATAACTCGATTTAATATTCTTTTTGCTTTTATGTAGGACCAAAAATGTCTCGAGCACGATTTTATCCTATTTTGTGTCCACTCTGTATAAGCCTTAAAACATACTGATTGTAGTTTTTTTGCTTTGCTCTTAAAATAGAAAACGAATTATAATCGTTAGGGTTTTTAAAACGTTTCCAACGTGCATGTAATTTGGATTTCTCCTTAGTCAAATGTATCAAGGCACTGCTGTACCAAACCGGGTAGTTATTATTACCCGATATTCGAGACTTAGGAATGTACTGGTCTATAATATTATATAAAATACGGTAAAAAAATTCTATACAATTCTCAATGTCAATGTTATTAAATAGGTTCAACCAGTCACATTTATCTAATTCAGAGTTTATAATGTCATAATTTACATTATTATACTTAAATATCGTACGCGGATTAACTTTTAATGATGGAATTAAAACTTCGGTAGCGTCGATTTCGAGGGATGGATGATAGTTATCTTCTATTACTAGCGGAAAATCCGACCGTCGAATGCTTATGTTAAGATTGGTGAACACTAAATCTAGAGTATTCCCCTGTAGGTTTGTAGTGGTGTTAAATTGTTTCAAACCATTATAACAGAAAGTATTAATTAAGTCTGCGGCGGATTGGTGAGCTTCAATGCTAGTTTTATGTAATAATGTTGGAGCACTCATACTCCATTTTACAAACGGTAAATTAAAGTCACCCGCCAGCAAGTAGTTATCGTGGGGGTGTGCTTCAATAAATTCGCGGACCAATTTGATCAGTTCGTTAACGCGATTTGAGTGATTTTTTTTTTGTTCCCCTCCGCGGGAAGGGCAGGAGGATAAAAATGCCCTGACGCATACTCTGGCGCGATTCCAAAGTTATGTGGGACTCGTTTCGACGCCTACCAGGACCATGCCCACTAAAAACCCCCTGTCGGCTCGTGCATTTTTGCCACTCAGCCTTCATCTGAGCGACGGCCAATTGGAGAAAGAGGCCGCGCTAGCGGGGCCCAGAAGGGGTCACCCGCTGGGATTACATAGCACTGAAGGTGCTCAAAGCACTGAAGGTGAATACGTAGCACTGAAGGTGCTCAAAATGAAAATCAAAAATTAAAATAATTGCAAAATAAAATTGAATTAACTCGCATTTACGTTAGAATTAGGATTTACGTTAGAGTTAGAATTTACGTTAGAATTAGAATTTGCGGCCAGAAGGGCTTCGAGATCGCGTGACAGTCTGGTGGATGAGTACGTTTGCGCATTCCTAGGCCTAGCGACTTTGAACTTCGAGTCTAACACAGGAGTAGTATATGAGACTGAATCACGAACTAGAGGATTGGGATGGGTTTCGGAGCGTTTGAAGAACGCTTCAGTTCAATTCGAACGATCAATTCATTTAAATGAACCTATAATGAATTGAGAAGGGAACTATGCTCTACCAGAGCTAGCAAACGCTCTGTCGGAGTACGTGAAGCCCTAAATTTACGGGCTAAGACTGCGATTTCACTAACATCGATATTTTTCATAGCGTAGCAGACGATACGCATATCGTCGGCTACGGAGGATTGAGGAGTGGGTTTGTATGGGCGAGGAGCCGGGATGGGATTCGATGCGGGGCGCAGCCTCCAGTTTTCTGGAGCAGGCCTGGACTGTGTAGGCTTTGCAGCCGGAGGAACCCGACTACGTAGCGGCGGAAAATTTTCCTGAGAAAGAGGCGGGGCCTGTTTGGGTGCCACCCTCTTGGAATTGGAGCGCATACAACGGGGTGCACGAGGGCAGCCCCTGTAATTTGCGGTGTGGCCGGACTGGCCACAAAGCACGCAATCGGGAGGAGATGGAGTTTCAGGAGTGCGATTGCACTCCTTAGTGAAGTGAGGGACCAGGCACTTGACGCACCTGGGCGGTGCGCGGCAGTTGGCCGCCGCGTGCCCGTACAACTGGCACCTATGGCACTGGCCGGAATGACCGCGGTGATGAGGCGCCTCGATCGAGATCCCAGAGAGGCCGCATATAGTGCTAACCCCTTTCAGGATCTCCCTGGACTTGGGGACGTTGGCGAGAACCACCAAAGCGAGAGGGTGACGCCTCCCGTACTTGCTGTGCATTTTATGCACCGCGAGTGCCGGAAAGCCTTGGGACTGCAGATCCTCCAGGATAGCCTCGTTCGATAATTCGAACGGGACTCCCCTGAGTACCGCTCTGATCTTACGCTCTTCTGGCAGAGCATAAGTGTGATAAGCATATTGCTTATCGGTGAGGAGCTTTGTTAAAGCACGGAAGTCGTCTATCGACGAGACTAAGATTTTAATAGATTCACCCGAGTTGGCTGCTCGGGTGTAATGGATCTTGTGCTCATTGCACAATGTCGAAACCTCAGTCCATTTACCCTTTTCCCGAAGGAAAACGGGTGGTGGGACCTTGGCCTTGACAGAAGCTGGGGCCGGAGCGGGTGTTGAAGACACCGGGGCAGCTGGCGTTGAAGACGCCGCAGGGGGTGTAGGGACGGGCATCGAGGGCGCCGGGGCTTGTTTCGAGCGCTTCTTAGAGCGTTTCTTAACAAGCGTAAAAAAGGGAGACTCAGGGCCTGTTGGGGTGGCGTCCGAGGACGACTCGGTCGCGGGTGCGCGCTTGCGGCTCGGAGGGGCGTCTACTTCGCACTCCATGTCACTGGAGGAAGGGGACGTGGGAGGGCCTAAGACCAGAGCGGTCTGAGGGACGGAGGTGGCCTGAGGGGCCGGTGTGATCAGTGCCATGATTAGAGGGAGAAAGGATTGCAGTGTGAGAATCATATGAGGAGGGCAATGAGTGCCTTGGGCGTCGTAATCAGCGATCAGCTTATTGAGAACCTCCTCGGGGTTCAGGGAAGCCATTGCGGAGGGGTTGGGGAAGGACAACAATATATATATGCCTAGAGTTCCTACATAAAAACCTAGCGAGCCCTAGCGGCTAACCTCCCTACCAGCGGTAGGGGGGCTGGGGAGAATAAATTAAAACTAACCGTAGTACGCCGAAGGCCGCTACCTTCCCTTATATATTTTTATAGCATTCCCTTAATAACTTTTTATTAGAACTTGTTAAGTGTTCGTTTATATATATTTTACGGGTTTTAAGATCACCGCCCAAACCTAGGCCATCAGCTGTTAGTCCCCTAAACTTGCGTGCTGAGGCTATTACGGCGTCCTTTGTGTTCCGGTGTTTGAAGCGGGTCACGATGGTTCGGGCGTTTTTGGTGGCGGCGGATGCTCGGCGGGGCTGTTCACGATGCGCGAATTCTGTTTCAGCTGCACTAACGTCGAGGCCCAGGTGTTGAGATATCTTGACCACTAATTCCTCCGTGTTCTCGTTGTTTGTCTCGGGAACACCAACAATCTCAACATTTTGAAGGCGAGCCCACTGCTGCTGTCGTGCCATATCAGTCTCAATGCGATGTATTTTTGCCTGGCAATCAGCGAGATCACGCTTAAGAATGATATTTTCCTCTTGCAACGATTTCAACCAGTAGCGTTTTTTGATAAGCGCTTCAGTAGGTCATCGTATTGATTACTTATGAACGTAATAGATGTTTCTAGCTTAGAGATAATCTCCTTCATCGGTTTTAGCTCTGATGCCAAAGCGTTTTTTATAAGGGATGGAAGTTTGTGCATCAACGCTTCCATGTGCGAATCATCGGAAACGGGGGATTTAATTTTTCTTACTGTTACATTGCAACGGTCGCCAGAGTCATCTGCGTGGGTGGTATGAATCTCCCGGCTTCTGACGGGAGTGTTGGTGTTGTCTCCTTTTGGCTGTTTATTCGTGCATGACGGACATACCCATTTAGTTTGTTTTTTAAATGAATTAGGTGTCAGGTTAACACATAGGTAGTGATAGGGCTTGGCGCATGATGATCTTTTGCATATAATTGTTTCCTTGGGGCTTAAGGTAAGCTCACAGCCGGCACAGTTTGGCATTGTATTAGGCTTGTAACGGTTCGAGTAACGGCACTATCGTCAAATGACTAGTACAGAGATAGCACCTCACTTTCACACACTCGGCTCGCGGGGGTAGGAGGGAGGATTATCGCACACGCAATACTGGGACTTGCACTTTATACGTTCTCGTGTACATTTACCCTTTTTGGGTTTGACCCTAACGCGGTCAACTCTTTACCTGCGTACCCTCTTTAGGATTCTAGGTAGCGGCCTTCGGCGAACTACAGTTAGTTTTAAGTTATTTTTCCCAGCCCTAGGTTGCCACTAGGATTGCTAGGTTTGCTACGAATTCTAGGCATCTTTTATTTATTTATATTTTCACACGCCCTTCCATGGATTCGCAAAGCCTAGTAAACTTTACGAAGTCCTTCGCCGAGGCGCTCGCCAGCGCCCTCGGTGTCCATTTGAACAACGACGTTCTAACGCAGGCCTTACAGGCAACGATTGCGTTCCCGGCCCCTCAGGCCCCAACCTCGGCCCTTCAGGCTACCAACGCCATGACCCCTCAGGTCTTTAGCTCTCCTCCCGCGTCTACCATGCTTTCCGAGATGGACTGTGTATCGGACTCATCCTCTCACGCATCGCGCCGCAAGCGTACCGCTCCCGGGAGCGATTCAGACTCCGCGTCCGAAGCTTCGTCGGTTGCCGCTAACTTAACCGGCTCTCCTGTGCCCGCGTTTGCACTAGTCTCATCTAAGCACTCTAAGAAACGCACAAAGCAAGCTCAGGTGTCTTCAACACCCGATCTCACCCCAGTGTCTGCAACACACGCCCCCGCACCGTTAATGTCACTGCAAGTGACCGCGACCCCGTCAGTTTCGCCAAAGCCAGCAACGCGCTGCGCTCCCGTCCCGGCTAAGCCTCAGTTTACTCCGCGAAAAAGCGTGATGGACCGCGGTTTCTAATCTGTGCAAAGAGCACAAAATTAACTACGTCAAGACGTCTAACGCCCAAATATTAAGGTCGCGACCATCGACGACTTCCGCGCGTTCACCAGGCTTTTGACAGATAGGCAAATCGCGTACCACACTACGCCCTCCTGGAGGAGCTCAACATCCGCGCAGTGTTACGGGCGTCCCGTTCAAGCTCGCGAACGACTCAACCATAGAGGACTTTAAGTCCCAGGGCTTCCCGGCTGAAGCCATGAGTACACAAGATGCACTCAAACCGCAGCAGACGTTTTCCTCTCGCCCTCGTCATCCTCTCCAACATTCCCAAATCGAGGGAGACCTTTAAAGAGGCTCCCACATTCTGAAGGAGTGCACTCGCACTCCCGATTCCACTTCCGCCAGTCCGGCCACACAGCCAACTACACGGGTTGTCTTCGCGCTCCACGCTCCTCCGCCAAGAGGGCCGCGCCTAAACCAGCGCCGCCGCTCACTCCCGCCAACTTCCCACCGCTGCGCAACTGGGGTCCTCTGGAAGCAAAGCCCGAACAGCCGATGCCGACTCCGGCTCTCTCCTGGAGACAGCGTCCGCCCGCTCCAACTTCCCGTCCTATCCCAGCTCCCGTAGCTCCCGTAGGCCCGCGCCCCAATCCGTCGTCTTCACCTCAGTCGTCTGAGGACATGAAGACCGTGTTCGACGTTAATCAAAACGTCGACATTAATGAAATCGCCGTACTCGCACGCAAACTGCGAGCCGCCTACTCTCCTCAAGAGCATCTCTTCGAGTTGGCCGAGCACTCGCTTCTTAGTTTGTTGTAAATTCTTATTAATACTATAAAAAGTTTAAATTTTGTAGTTCATACGACCTTTTAAGACCTTTAAATACCACGTCCGTAGTATCAAATCCAGGGGCTTATCCCTAGTTTCATTTGATGCTCGTAGCCTTAATT
The DNA here is from genome assembly GCA_923062675.1 of Marasmarcha lunaedactyla. Taxonomy (NCBI): domain Eukaryota; kingdom Metazoa; phylum Arthropoda; class Insecta; order Lepidoptera; family Pterophoridae; genus Marasmarcha; species Marasmarcha lunaedactyla. The sequence goes on from OV281351.1 coordinate 10,722,901, forward strand.
CTTACTTTTCTGAGCTCAAACTGTTTTTTCAGAACAATGAGCCAGATTTACTGCTCCTCCAAGAGACGTGGCTCACTCCATCTAGCTCCAGGGGATTCGCTATTCTTAAATACGCGTTTACTCGTAACGATAGGCCCAACGCCGACGGACACGGCGGCACAGCTATTTACTATAAAAGAGGTTTCCATTGCGCTCCTCTCCCTACCTCTCCTCTCCTCAACATGGAGGTCACTGTGTGTAGGTTGTGTTAGCGACGCAACATGAATTGGATTCGGCATAATAGGGACACAGCCATTCAAATAGTTTTGTAAATAACGCTAGTCCACGCCCTCACTACTTGCGCCCGTCCTCGGATAGGTGGTTATTTTCGAGTGTGACGTAAGCAAGTACTAATAAGATTCTTATAGGAAATTATGATGTTATAGGAACCTAGGTATAGGTATATTTTGAATTCTATTTTGATAACATTGATTTATGGTTGAATTGATGATATTTGTGTTTAATAAAGTTCTTAGAGATTTCATTGGTAGATAAACGTAATATGAGAAGCTTTATGTATGTCTTAGATAGAAATAAGACCTAGGTTATTTGTCAAATGCTAATTTGTTTAGATTTGTCATAATTATGGTAATTTTATGGTTATTTCGTATCAGATTAGGTAGATTATGGTAGATATAACGTTATTGTATATAGGTTCATATAATACAGTACTCATTTGAAGTAATAAATGACGTAATATGGTTAGAGATTTTCTCGTTGAATAACTACGTAATTATAGGGTTTATTGTTATGGTTTATTGATAATAATGTGTAAATTGCTTTCTTTTATCGAAATATAATAATTATTTTCATGGTGTTTTACGTATGTGAAGGGAATAACGAGAAAACCCTTTGTTGTTGTATATGTTCCTAATTGGTAGTTATATCTTGTTTGATTATGTTAAAATCTAATTGTAATTAGAATGTTTGCATATTTTAATAATGTAAAATGATAAAATTATGTTTGTAACCGTTTCGCCTTAGGTACAATGTTAGGCTAAGTAAGTAGTCTGCCGGCGCAAACGGTGTTTTGAGGTAGTCTTTGTTCTAGAAAGTTTTTTGTATTTAATTTTATCAAATTGATATTTATGTAAACATATAGGAATCGTTTCGCTCTATCATTTGAATATAATATTGCAATAGTTTTGCTTAATAGTTTCAAAGATAATTCAATGTAAAGTTTAGAATCTAAGTAAAACTTAAGTGTAATTAGGTGCAAATTGCACAAACGCGCCAGCCAATCAGAGCGCTGGAATTATTTAGGGCGAAATTTGTATAAAAGGCGCACGCCGAGCTTTGGAAGTCAGTCTCGGTTTGCGTGCGTTCTCGAGCGCACGTCAATCGCAGACGCCTCCCCGCTCCCTTAGCCCCCGCGCTAATCGAGCAATCAAATTTCATAAGGTCGTTACCGTATTGTTATTTCATAGACGTTTCCGTTTTAAATTTCAAACGCCGTTTTCACGGCGATTAGTGGCTTGCTAACAGTCTTCGTGTTTCGTCGAACGTGAGCTACGTCGACGGGCTTCGACGTTCCAGGTGTTCTTCGTGGAGTAAGTTCGCCGAGTTCAAGACTTCGTGGGCTGGTGGATACGCGTAACGTTGCCAACGAAACCAGTCGGCGTTGCCCCGGTGCGCACAGTTTAGCCCTTCAGGCAAACAACAAACCGGAAGTCCCGATCCCATTTGCACTGGGCCTTACCCAGGGTGACGGAACCAGCGCTGTCCGAATTAGGGGCACCGCTGCGGCCGTCCCGACCCCCCCTACCGCCGGTAGGGAGGCTTAGTTAGGTTTTGTGCTAGGTTGTTCATAGTTTATATATTTATATATCAATTATAATCGATAGCTCCCTATTCCCTCCCCCGCCGTACGCAATGGCTTCGCAAGCTCATGCTGAGCTTGCGAAGCAATTCGTGGATGGCGTAGCCGCTTCAGGCGCCCCCTTCGAAGCACATGCATTCCTCCGAATGCTTTGTGCTCTCTCGCCCGAATTCGCCACCTTGTTGGCCCCACTGGCCCTTCAGGCCCCGGCTTCTCAGGCCACGACGACATCGCTGCCTCACAGAGCTCCCCCCTCCTCCGCCTCCAGTGAAATGGAGTGCGAGTTCTCGGACGCCACCTCGACGGCGACCTCGGCCTCATCCGCCGCCCGCCCCTCCAAGCGCACTGCGTCTAGCAGCAGCGCCGAGTCCGCATCCCAAGCGGACACCCTCACCGGCTCCCCTGAGCTTACCGTCAGCTTTACGCTCGTAGAGCGCCGCTCCAAGCGGAATAAGAAATCCCGGGTGTCTCCGACACCCACCTCCAGGCCGGTGTCGCCGACACCAACCGCCTGCCCGGCGACACAGTCGCCCCCCTCCCCCGTCCCCCTCATGTCACTCAACGTGACTCCCCCAGTCGGCTCAACCGCCGCTCCCACCAAGCCAGCATCGCGCTGCGCGCCTGTTTTAGCTAAGGCTAAGACCCCTCCCCCCCGTGTTCCTACGGGATAAGGCCAACTGGCCTCTAGTTTCAAACCTTTGCCGCGAGCAAAAAATCAATTATGTACAGGCCACTAACATGAACGTGGCCGTCAAAATCACTGTCCCCACGGTAACTGACTTCAGAAGTCTGGTACAGCTCCTCACCCAAAGGCAGATCGCCTATCACACGTACGCTCTCCCAGAAGAGCGTAAAACAAAAGCCATCCTACGGGGAGTCCCGTTCGAATTCTCGAACGAGATCATCCTTGAGGATATCAAAGCTCAAGGCTTTCCCGCCGAGGCTGTGCACAAGATGCACAGCAAAAACGGCCGCCGTTTTCCCTTAGCCTTGTGTAACGGTTCGTTACTTCATAAGATTATATTCAAGACTACTTTAAAATTGAACTTAACAACTAAACTAATCCAATAAATACACAAAGAAACATATACCTAGCCTACTATTTTATGATATGTTATATTATTATTCTCAGAACTTATCTTAATTATAAATCTAATAACTATAAGTATGTACCTAGACTAGAAGTTTAAAATACATCTATGCGCGCAGTGACGCTGAGTGAACAGTAACGGTATGAACGATGAGTAGGAAGAACGGTTCTGTTCAAATGCGCAGAGTCACCTCCGACTCGCTCGCTTTCGTCTCGAACGTTCGGCCGGCAGTCCCTGCCAAGCTATTCGAACGCAAGGACGCATCACCTTTTCTTCAAGAAAATATTATTCAACGTTAAATATTTGATATTATAAGTGTGCTGTTTTACCCCAAAATCGGGTGAGTGTTGCAATTAATTTTAAAACTTAGTTTTAGTGCTTATCTAGTTGCCTAAGTAAGGCTTTATGTATAAATTATTAATTCTAGTGCTTGTGTGAGGAGTGAATCATTCATTTCATTTCATGCCTTTCATTTTATTAAATGCTGTTCATAAGGGTGCTATTTAATGAATTACTTATTGCAAGCAACGCATGCAACTTTTGGTACGCCATTGAGACATGACCTCGCATGGCCCCTAAAGGTCATGACGATTCAGTGTATTCTTTAAGTATGTTCCTCTGTTAATTGTTGTTGTTCTATTTAGATCAATAAGGATAAACAAGCTATTCAACTTGCATTTTAAGTTGTGGAACTATTTAAACGTGTTCTATTATATCCTTTCTTTGTGTTACCATTGTTTTGCGGTACCTTAAGTACCTACCTGTTTGATTCCGATAATTATTAGTCGGTTACGCTTTGTAATTTTAGTTTAAGACTGATTTTTGTTGACTGCCTCATCATTAATTGCTATTTCTTGCCTAAATCGTTCCATCCGCCTAGCCTTTGGGTTGATGTCGCAGTCAGACTGTATAACTGGGCATTTTCTAAAATGGCCAATCTCATGATTTCCAGGGTTCATACTCCTACTAAGGATTTCCTTTTTGGTCGACTACCCATCATCGCACGGACCAACTACCTACTCCGCTGCCTCACGTCTGCCTGCCGCGACGTGACCCTGAGATTTCGGACTACTGCTGCGAACCAAGGACAGTGCGGTTTGGTTTTGGAGACTTTAGTAGTGCGTCGGTTGTGAATTTAAAATTCCCACCCCCTGTGAATCTCTTCTGTAAATTATGTTTATATTATACTATAAATAATGTTTATTTTTTTTTATTTTATCGATTAAATCGTCCCTGACTTTATTTTCGTTACCGCCTTAGCCGAGGGAGCGGTACATTGGCGCCCATTCAAGGTATCTACTTTTCACAACCGAAACGCTACTATTGATTTCTTAAAGCATTTAATGGCTTTTTTTGGTGCTGGCTTCTAAACCTAGTTTTAAGGCTGATTCTTGCTAACTGTATTTTGTCCTGGTGTAGCAATTGGAAGTTACTGCTGATATATAGTAATATATAAACAATTAGCCTAAATTGATACCGTGTTGTTTTTGTACTGTTGTAGTTAGTAAGTATATTTTGCAACACACACCCGATTCAAAATGTCATACCCTATTAAATTTCTGTCACTACATAAAACTGAACTTGAATATGAGGTTGAATTGCGCGGTGGCTCTGGTGAGTCTGTGTCTGATCTGCGAAAACAGATTGCCAAATTAGGTCACATAGAATCTGAGGACATACTGGAATCCCACTTAGAACCTGACGAGGACCTCAAAGGCGTTAAAGAGTCCCTTGTAAAAGCTCAGATTAATATTGCATCTCTAAAATCCAACTTTGATAAAAATCTATTTATAAGGACCGAGACCTTACTAAATCACATTTATCACCGCATAAATAGGATTACCAGCATGCCAGAGGTTGTGGAGTTTTATAAAATATGCGTATCTAGCTTCAACTCGCAATACAAAGAATTGAATTCTATAAAAAGTCAGATGTCGACCACTAAGACTCCATCTACATCTTCTTCTTCTAATATTGAACCGTCTGTTATTTCGGTGTCTTGTGAGCGTAGTTTAAGTTCTGATATTGGAAAACTAAAATTTTCGGGAAAAACTTGTGTGCACTCTTTTGCTTTGAAAGTCGAAGAGTTCGTTCAGTCTCGAGGTATTTCCTTCGACAAAATCCTCTCTTCAGCTTTTGAAATCTTTACCGATGACGCACTTCATTGGTACCGTTATAATAAAGACCGTGTAAGTTCATGGCAGGAACTGTGCACTCTTTTAAAAAAAGATTTTAGTAATAGCGACTACGATTATCGTCTAGCGGCAGAAATAAGGTCTCGCACACAAGGCGAACAAGAAAATATAATTATTTACATTTCTATAATGCATGGTTTATTTTCTCGTCTTTCTAAACCTTTCTCAGAAGAAGAGAAAATAGATATACTTTTGCATAATATTCGCCCCTGTTACGCGAATACCTTAGCTGCCTCTCCCGAAATTAAGAGTATTGACGCACTTGTATCAATCTGTCGTAATTTTGAAAATATAAGATCTAGATCTTCATTATTCCACGAGCCTCCCAGAGCATCTAGTAGTACGCTCGCTCCAGACTTTGCTTATAAACATACTCCAACATTTACTCATTTTACTCCTAAAAATCAAACTAATCAACAAAAAACTTATTCTAATAATTACCATAATTACAATAACAAACCAAAAGTAGCTGCTATACAAGATGAACGTAATTTTGAACCCAACGATAACAATAATGTTTACGCTTTAACCCCAAGTCCTTCTAGTAAAGCTTTTTGTCCAAGATGCAGAATTAACGGACACTCGCTGAGGAATTGTCAAGAAGAACGAACTATCCTCTGCTTTAGGTGCGGTAAAAGGGATTTTCGTTACCCTGATTGCCCTGACTGTAATCCGAAAAGTAATCAGAACCAAAAAAACTAGCTGATATGGATTGGAAAAATAGTGTCACAAAGATGTCTAATAAAATAAAAAAATTCAATGAATTTGAGTGGAAAAATTGGTTGAATTTTATTTCATCATTCTTTACTTACAGCGCTATCTCTTCAATCCAGCATAATATTTCTTCTAATGTTAATGTATCCCGACCCTATGTATCCGTTACTGTTAACAGCAAACCCCTGACTGGTTTGTTAGATACTGGATCTTCCACTACAATTCTGGGAAATGGAAGTCACGAACCTCTCTTAAAAGCAGGTTTTACACTTTACCAGTCTGATACTGCTAATTTTATCACAGCTGGCGGTGATAAATTGGATTCTTTAGGAATTATTTACCTGCCTGTGAGTTTTTTCGGACAAACTCACACTCTAAAAGCATACGTAGTCCCAAATATAAAACACTACCTTATATTAGGGATGGACTTCTGGAGGATGTTCGGATTATTTCCGAAGCATATAGAACGTATTCTTTATTACAAAGACACTGATAACATTTTAACTGTCGATGTGGATAACTCAGGACCCAGTAACCTGTGCTCTTATGAGCATCTATCCTACGAACAAAAAAATATGGCTGACCAAGTTATATCACAATTTCGCAACATATCTTACGAAGAACGCGGTTTAGGTCGAACTTCCTTGATCACACATCCAATTGACACTGGGGATGCTGCCCCCATTCGTCAACGTTACTATAGGATGTCACCGGAGAAACAACGTATCTTGGTTGAGCAACTAGATGAGATGCTCAAGGAAGATGTGGTCGAACCATGTGAGAGCCCGTGGTCGTCACCAGTCCTCCTGACACCAAAAAAGAACGGTGAGTTACGTTTTTGCCTAGACAGCAGAAAACTAAATGCTGTCACAAAAAAAGATGCATATAGTTTACCTTATATGGCAGAAATTTTAGATAATTTACGCGATGCTCGGTATCTGTCTAGTGTAGACCTCTCTAAAAGTTTTTGGCAAATTTTAATTCGCGAACAGGACAGACAGAAGACGGCGTTCTATATTCCCTCACGCGGCACGTTTCAATTTAAAGCCATGGCGTTCGGACTAACCAATGCTCCCGCTACCCAACAAAGGCTAGTAGATTCCTTGTTTTACGGGCCAGAATTCGAACACAGAGTCTTTGTTTTCATTGATGACGTCATAATCGCGTCGAATACCTTCGATCAACACATATCCCTACTAACGAAAGTCCTAAGCAAATTGAAAGCCGCTAATCTAACTATAAACTTTTCTAAGTGCCAGTTTTTTAGAAATCAGCTCAAGTATCTCGGTTACGTCGTGGATTCTAACGGCTTACATGCCGATCCCGATAAAGTCGAGTCTATTATAAATTACCCTACTCCTACCAATCGGAAAGAAGTTAGACGATTCTTGGGTTCTGCCTCTTGGTACCGTCGATTTATCGATAACTTCAGTACGTTAGCAAACCCTCTTAATAAATTGACGTCTCAAAAGAAAAATTCCCCTCCTTTTGTATGGTCTGCCGAGGCCAACCTAGCCTTCCAGCAACTAAAAAAATGCCTTTCTTCTACACCTATCCTTTCTTGCCCCGATTACAATCAACCTTTTGAGGTGCACACCGACGCCAGTGACTACGGTATCGGTGCAGTACTGACCCAAACGTTAAACGGGAAGGAAAAAGTGATAGCCTATATGAGTAAGTCCCTATCTAAACCCGAACGCAACTATAGTGCAACGGAACGCGAAGCGTTAGCCGTGCTCACCGCAATCGAACATTGGCGTTGTTACTTGGAAAATGGTCTTAAGTTTACGGTTTTCACCGATCATTCTTCTCTCAAGTGGTTTTTAAACCTTAACAACCCAACTGGGAGATTGGCTAGATGGGGAGTACGACTCTCTGCTTATAATTTCGACATAAAGCACCGAAAGGGGTCTGAAAACGTAGTTCCTGACAGCTTATCGCGCTCTGTGCCAGTTTCTGCTATCAGTAGTTCTAACAGTAATTGTCAAAAAACAGATGACAATTGGTTTTTAAACCTTTTTAATGGTTGCCTTAAATCACCGACATCTTTTTTAAATTATCGTGTCGAAAATGGGAAATTATTTCGCTACGTGAAATCTCTTAACCCGCTCACCCGCGAATTCGAATGGAAAGAAGTAGTTCCCTTTGAATACCGAAATGATGTTATAACAAATAATCACTCCGAACCTACCTCTGGTCACTTTGGTATTTATAAAACACATAAACGCGTAAGTTTAAAATACTTTTGGCCTAACATGATACGTGACATTGCTAAATTTGTCACTAGTTGCGATGTCTGCCTCTCTCATAAACATCCTAACCATCCAACACTTGGCGTAATGGGCAGACCTAAGGACTGCTGTAGACCATTCCAGATGCTAAGTGTAGACTTAGTAGGACCACTGCCTGTGTCTAGAAAGCAAAATACATTCCTTCTAGTTATTACGTGTTGCTTCTCTAAGTATTGCATGCTTTTCCCCATCCGACGCGCTACCGCCGAAATAATCGCCAAAATTGTGGAGGAAAACGTTTTCTTGATCCACGGTGTCCCTAGCACCATGATTATGGATAATGGGAGACAGTTCATCAGTAATACTCTGAAAATCTTATTTAAAACTTATAACATTCCTAACATTTTTTACACACCATTCTATACTCCTCAAATTAATACTGTCGAAAGATATAATAAGACTATTATTACATCTGTCTCATCCTTTATTGAGCGCGATCATAGAGTCTGGGATACAAACATTGCGAAAATTCAATTTGCCCTTAACAGCTCTGTCAATGAAGTGACTGGCTTTACACCTTCATTTTTAGTTTTTGGCAGAGAACTAATAAGCTGTGGCTCTCATTACTTGAACTCCGACTTGGGAAATGAAATCATTTTCACACCTCGTGATAGTTATGCGGAGAATTTAGGTGCATTACACAAAATATTTGACAAAGTTCAATTATCACTAGTGAAGGCACACACTAGAAATAGCACAAATTACGATTTGCGTCGCAAAAACGTTGACTTTAACGTCGGTGATATAATCTGGAGAAGAACATATTATCAAAGTGATAAAGAAAAGAAATTTTCCAAGAAGCTAGCCCCAAAATTTATAAAATGCCGTATCATTGGAAAAAAATCTAAACTAATTTATGAACTCGAGGACATGGCAGGTAATAACCTAGGAACTTGGCACGTCAAAGACTTCAAATTGACTTAGTTTCTGTAGCATCTATAAGTAAGCGGATTTTTCTAGAAAAAATCCTAATCTAAAAAGGGGGGTATGTAACGGTTCGTTACTTCATAAGATTATATTCAAGACTACTTTAAAATTGAACTTAACAACTAAACTAATCTAATAAATACACAAAGAAACATATACCTAGCCTACTATTTTATGATATGTTATATTATTATTCTCAGAACTTATCTTAATTATAAATCTAATAACTATAAGTATGTACCTAGACTAGAAGTTTAAAATACATCTATGCGCGCAGTGACGCTGAGTGAACAGTAACGGTATGAACGATGAGTAGGAAGAACGGTTCTGTTCAAATGCGCAGAGTCACCTCCGACTCGCTCGCTTTCGTCTCGAACGTTCGGCCGGCAGTCCCTGCCAAGCTATTCGAACGCAAGGACGCATCACCTTTTCTTCAAGAAAATATTATTCAACGTTAAATATTTGATATTATAAGTGTGCTGTTTTACCCCAAAATCGGGTGAGTGTTGCAATTAATTTTAAAACTTAGTTTTAGTGCTTATCTAGTTGCCTAAGTAAGGCTTTATGTATAAATTATTAATTCTAGTGCTTGTGTGAGGAGTGAATCATTCATTTCATTTCATGCCTTTCATTTTATTAAATGCTGTTCATAAGGGTGCTATTTAATGAATTACTTATTGCAAGCAACGCATGCAACTTTTGGTACGCCATTGAGACATGACCTCGCATGGCCCCTAAAGGTCATGACGATTCAGTGTATTCTTTAAGTATGTTCCTCTGTTAATTGTTGTTGTTCTATTTAGATCAATAAGGATAAACAAGCTATTCAACTTGCATTTTAAGTTGTGGAACTATTTAAACGTGTTCTATTATATCCTTTCTTTGTGTTACCATTGTTTTGCGGTACCTTAAGTACCTACCTGTTTGATTCCGATAATTATTAGTCGGTTACGCTTTGTAATTTTAGTTTAAGACTGATTTTTGTTGACTGCCTCATCATTAATTGCTATTTCTTGCCTAAATCGTTCCATCCGCCTAGCCTTTGGGTTGATGTCGCAGTCAGACTGTATAACTGGGCATTTTCTAAAATGGCCAATCTCATGATTTCCAGGGTTCATACTCCTACTAAGGATTTCCTTTTTGGTCGACTACCCATCATCGCACGGACCAACTACCTACTCCGCTGCCTCACGTCTGCCTGCCGCGACGTGACCCTGAGATTTCGGACTACTGCTGCGAACCAAGGACAGTGCGGTTTGGTTTTGGAGACTTTAGTAGTGCGTCGGTTGTGAATTTAAAATTCCCACCCCCTGTGAATCTCTTCTGTAAATTATGTTTATATTATACTATAAATAATGTTTATTTTTTTTTATTTTATCGATTAAATCGTCCCTGACTTTATTTTCGTTACCGCCTTAGCCGAGGGAGCGGTACACTTGGTCATACTGACCAACTCACCTAAATCCCGAGAGTTCTTCCGCGAGGCCCGCACTATCTGCGGCCTCTCCGGAATCTCCGTAGAAACGCCACATCGCCGTGGCTATCCCGGACAGTGCCACCGCTGTCAACTTTACGGGCACGCGGCGCGTAATTGTCTCGCTAGTCCCAGGTGCGTTAAGTGCCTGGAGCCACACTTCACGAAGGAGTGCAACCGCACTCCGGAGTGGACCTCTCCACCAGCATGTGTGCTGTGTGGCCAGTCCGGCCACACCGCAAATTACAGGGGCTGCCCTCGCGCTCCCCGAACAATTCGTAACACTAATAGGAGGGCGGCACCTAGACAGGCCCCGCCCCTTATTAGTAACTCTAATTTTCCGCCGCTGCGCCACCGGGATTCCCCGGCAGTAAAGCCCGCCCAGCCCACGCCCACTCCAGTGCTTGCCTGGAGACAGCGTCCGGCTGTACCCACCCGCCCTGCTCCACAAGCAGGGCCCCAGAATTCTCCTCAGCCTTCTATGGCTGAGGATCTTAAACTAATCTTCAACACCATAAGAGGTGTTGATATGAACCAAGTAGCGCAGTGCGCTAGTAAACTACGCGCAGCCCGCGACTCGCACGAACGATTACTCGTAATCGCCGAGTACCAATCCCTAATTAATTCATTATAGGTACATCTATAATGAATAATACACCAAGCGCCACGACTGGTCGCATCAAACCTAGGGGTTTATCCCTGATCTCCTTCAACACCCGAGGTCTAATCAACCAACTTCCGGAGCTCAAACTGTTCATTAAGAACATTGAGCCCGAGTTAATCCTTGTTCAAGAGACCTTTTTAAAACCCCAGCACACCAGGGGTCTTAACATTCCTAAATACTCTCTTGTGCGTGGTGACAGGCCCGCCTCGGTCCAACGAGGCGGCACTGCCATTTACTACAAGAGAAGTATCCACTGTTCTCCAATTCCCACGCCTCCGCTCACCAACATGGAGGCCACAATATGTAGGTTGGCTATGACAGGTCACAGGACCATAGTCTTGGCCTCGGTCTACATACCTAGTGGTACAGCGCCCCTTCGTTGTGACTTCGAGGCCTTACTCGAACTGGGGCAATCCGTTATGTTCGGCGATTTTAATTGCAAATATACTGACTGGACGTGCTTGTCGACCAACACCAGTGGTGTTAAATTACTAGACATCACGAAGTCACTCGATCTTGACGTCATTTCACCGGTTACACCGACACATTACCCGGACAACCCGCTTCATTCACCTGATATCCTTGACTTTGCCATCGTCAAGGATATCAATCTCGACCTTAAGACCATACAGCCGCTAGACGACTTAGGCTCTGACCACCGTCCGGTGTCCCTAATATTAGGACCCCAAAACGACCCTCCTGCTCCGAAAACCTATACCAATTGGGAAGGTTTCAAGCACACCCTGTCTTCGGCCTTGGAAGCCCCAGACTGCCCACTCGCGATTTCATCCGACTATCTCGATAGCACGGATAAAATCGACTCGATAGTCGATTCTCTCACTACCGCCATCAACTCGGCCATCAGTGAGAACCTAAAGGTTGCTAAGCATGGCAAGCCCAAGCTTCCCTTGGACATTAGCAACCTAATTAAAGCTAAAAACGCCGCTCTCCGCAGAGCCAGAAAATACCCCACACCCGCCTACAGGCAAATCGCTAACCAACTTCAACGTAAAGTCAAACGTACCGTCGCGGAATACAGAGACGTTCAAAGAAACGATCTTATGATTAATATTTCCCCGTCCCACACGGCGTACTATAGGATGGCGAGAGCCCTCCGACTAGACGCTCGTACCTACACCCCTCCGTTATCTCGTCCCGATGGCACTACCGCCTTTGAGGACGACGAAAAAGCTGAATGCTTCGCCGACAGCATTGCTTCACAATGCTCCCCGAGTACCCAACCCACAGACCCAGCTCACATCCAGGCGGTGGAAGACGAAGTCGATTGCAAAGACTCCCGTCCAGTCACCGCTGACCCCATTACAGTTTCTAACGATGAAATCCTACTCATCATTAGGAAACAGGAATCCAAGAAGGCCCCGGGTGCGGATGGAATTTCCAACCAAGCACTTAAGCAGCTGCCTCGGCAGGTGCTTACCTTACTTGCGATTATTTTCAATGCTTGCTTTGACCTAAGCTACTTTCCAAAAGCTTGGAAAGAAGCTATAGTCATAGGCATTCCCAAGCCGGGTAAACCCTTGAATAACCCGGCTAATCACAGACCCATCAGTCTACTCAAGGCAATGGCCAAACTTCTCGAGAGAGTCATACTCGCTCGAATGAAGAACCACCTGTTCCCAGCGGACGGTGACCCCCTTATTATCCCCCATCAATTCGGCTTTCGAGCCAAACACTCGTGCCCTCAGCAAGTCCATCGAATCGTCGAGTACATAATCGACGGCTTCTACCCCAGACGACTGAAAACAGTCGCGGTCTTCTTTGACGTAGCCAAGGCTTTTGACAAAGTCTGGCACGCAGGGCTCATTTACAAGCTTCACAACACAGGCTTGCCCGACCGTCTAGTCAAACTAGTCGGCTCCTACCTTAAAGATCGCACCTTTCGTTTCAAACACGAAGGTACGCTCTCCACCCCCCGCCCCCTCAAGGCGGGCGTCCCTCAGGGCTCGGTACTCGCCCCGTTACTATACACGATATACACCAATGACATACCCATCCCGTCTAAAGGTGTTCAACTCTCCCTCTTTGCTGACGACACTGCCCTATACGTCAAGGGCGTGCACGTCGACACACTCATCACCAAACTCCAGAAGGCCGTAAATGACCTCGGAGCTTGGTTTAAAAAATGGCGTATCGATGTAAATCCAGAGAAAAGCTCTGCGATGCGCTTCGATCATAAACGCCGTCGTCCCTACGACCCCCACATCCGAATGCTAGGTACGCCCATCCCGTGGGCACTCACCACCAAGTACCTAGGCGTAACGCTCGATCGTACGCTTTCATTCCGTCCACACATTCTCCGAGTTACCAAACTCGCCCGTCTGTACATGGGTCGACTTAACAGTATGTTAGGCCGGCACAGTAAAATGTCTCTTAGGAACAAGCGAACGCTTTTTAAGGTTTGCGTGAGACCAGTCATGACGTACGCCGCCCCAATATTTGCACATGCTAAACCCTCCGATATGTATAAACTACAGGTAGTCCAGAATCTCTTCTGCCGCCGGGCCACGGATGCTCCGTGGTACGTGCGAAACGCAGACTTGCACAGAGATCTCGAACTGCCTACCATACAACAACACCTTAGGACGCTCTCCACCGCTTATTTTAAGCGATCCGAAGAGCACCCTAACCCCCTTATACGCGAGACAGTAGCTTATACTGCTCCGTCCATGCCGTCGAGGTACAAAGTCCGTAGACCGAGAAATGCACTCTCGGATCCCCCCGATCAACTTTCGGCCAATCTGGACCAGCTTAAGGCTGCCCAGGCCGTTTAATCAACAATATATAAATGTCATTTGCACCTTAAGTGATTAAGTATTCTCAGCGGGTGACCCGCTAGCGGGTCCCTGCTTGCGCGCCCACCTCCCAACCCGGGTGTCGCTCCGATGAAGGCTGACAGCATTCCCATGCTACAGCCACTTGGGTGGTTTTTAGTGGGTAGGTGCCACTTTGGTGAGTCCCACATAACCCCGCAGACGGCTGCGGAGGTATTCATGACGAATCTTCCACCTCCCTCCCGAGAGAGGGTGCTTCGGCAGCAAAAAAAAAAAAAAAAAAAAAAACTTTGGAAGTCAGTTCGGTGCCCACAAGCAAGAAAACAACATCTAATAAGAAGAAAGAAATAGTTCGGTGCCTGCAGCGAAGAAAACAACAAGAAGAAAGAAAAAGTCTAATAAGAAAAGTTCAGAAGAATCCAACTAGAAGAAAGAAAGTGCTGTTCGGTGAATCCGGAGGCCAGTGAAGACCCAAGAAGACGTAAGCGCTGTTCGGTGTATCCGGAGGCCAGTGAAGAGGTCTGAAGAAAGAAACTGAACTACAGGAACGATTGCGGTTCATAGGCTTGTTTAAACTTAAGGTTTATTTTGGTATCCGCAATAAACGTTCTTACTTTGAAGACGTGTTGTTTTCACTGCGCTCCAACCTGCACTCGATCAAGTCGGGTGTCACTCCGTGGTTCGTCAGGTCGTGGTGTCTTCGGGGCCAAAGGGTACATACGGCGGCATCTTCTCCAGCCGGCGCAAACCTCCGCAACAGTTTTCCTGGTCCTTCGAGCCGGATCCTGGATCAAGAAGATGCCAACCACGCGGTCAACTGGAAGAACGAAGCCCACCACCGCCACGGAGTCTTCGAGGGACTGGAGCGCAGCCACGCCGACAGAGACGACAGACACGATGGGGTCGTCTACGGGGTCGACGTTGACACCAGGGGCACCAACTCACCCCGCCGGAGGAGCGCCTGAAGCACGCCACGCCGAAGGTTGCACCGTACCGCCAGCAATGGATGGGGTTGCGTCGAGGGGCGCTGCGGACGAAGAGGCACGGTTCGCGGTACCAGCGCCCGTGGAACCCAGGAGGGTTGGTTCCACCACCAGGTCGAGGGCTTCCAGAAGAAGAGAAGCCGAATTGAAAATGGAAATAGCCCAGAGGAAGCTGGATCTCGCCGAGGCCGAACTGGAGCTCGTGCGGGTCGAGTCCGGCAGCGAAGAGGACTTCGCAGACGAGGAGCGGCAGCACCACGTGGAGGAGTGGCTACAGAATACTGAGAGGAGAGCGAGGGTAATGCCACCCTTGGTGCCGCCGTCGCGACCACCGTCACCACCACCACCACCGCGGCTACCACAGCCGCTGCCTGCATCTGGGAAGACCGACATCCAGGAGTTGGCTGAAGCATTAGGGAAGCTACCTAGAGGCCGGTCGGAAGCTGTACACATCGAGCTTCCCAACTTCGATGGCATCGCAGAAGAATGGCTGGCGTTCAAGAGGACATTCGAAGACACGGCACCCAGCTTCAGTCACGTGCAGAACCTGGCCAGATTACGGAAGGCGCTGCAAGGCAGGGCGCGAGAGGCAGTGAAGAGCCTCCTGTTTACGGCGGAGCATCCCAACGAGGTCATGAGGGGGCTACAATTGAGGTTCGGAAGACCCGAAGCTCTGGCAACTGCGGAGCTGGAGAAGCTGGAGAACCTGCCACGGGTCACAGAGGATCCGAACGACGTGAGCACGTTCTACAGCCACGTGAGGAACGCCGTGGCCACGATCAAGGCAATGGGGGCAAGCAAGTACTTAGATGCCCTTAGAACCACGAGGGCCCTCATTGCGAAGATGCCGACTACGATGAAACACCGGTGGATCGCATACAAGAGGACGAATCCTGACGAAGAACTTCGGGACCTGGAAGTTATGAACGCATTCCTGGAGGCTGAAAGCGAATGGTACGCGGAAATAGCCGACCCTGAAGTATCCTGGAAGAAAGAAGACCGTCAGCGATCTGCACCACCGAAGACATCATGGGGCCACGAGCGAAGACCAGTGAAGAAGGTTCACTACGTGCAGGGGAATGAAGAGCACCCCCGCAAGAATCGGTGTCCAGTGTGTAACGGCGACCACTGGATTTACGAATGCAAGAAATTCAAAGAAGCAGACCTTAGTCAAAAGTACGAAATGGCTAAGAAGGCAATTTTATGCTTCAGGTGTCTACGAGGAAGACTTCCAAGGAAGACCTGCAGGGCAGCAGATTGCAAGAAGTGCGGAAGATGGCACCACACCAGTCTTCATGATGAAAGCCGTCCACCAGCAGCTGTTGGGGATAGAGAAGAATCCCGCTGCAATGTCTCCAGTCGCAGAGAAGAGCCCAAGGAAGTCGTCACCTCCGTGCACACTGCCAGTGATGGGCAGGTGTATCTGAAGATGATCCCAGTGGACCTGTATGGACCGAAGGGCGCAGCACGCGTACTGGCCCTTCTGGATGAGGGGTCAACAGTCACGTTATGGATGCTGGGGTGGCGCGGATGATTGGGGCTGAAGGCAAAGCGAGTCCGATAACTATCGAGACAATTGGAGAACATGGAATCAAGAGGTGCTACTCGCAGAAGATAAGCGTCAAGATCAAGGGAGCTCATCGTAAGAAGAAGGAAACGATTGAAGTTCGAACAATCGACAGTTTGAAGCTCTCAAGACAAGGTGTGGATCGAGGTGTCATCCAAGGATGCTCGCACCTGCAAGGCATTCAAGGTCAATTGATATATGAAAATGAAGAGCCAAAACTTCTCATCGGGCAAGACAACTGGGGTCTCATCGTCACGAGAAGACTGAAGAAAGGGAAAAGGTCCGATCCAGTTGCATCACTAACGAGCTTGGGATGGGTCCTCCATGGGCGTCACAACGGGAAGACGTCACCAGTACAGTTCGTCAACCACAGCAGACTCATCGAAGAAGATGAGACAGAAGCCTTGGTGCGGCGACACTTCGACATCGAATCAATCGGAGTGCAGCCTCGCCGCCCGAGCAACGACGCAGACCAACGAGCGCTTGAGGTCCTGCAGTCAACGACGAAGCGCCTTCCAGAGGGGAAGTTTGAATCCGGGCTGCTGTGGAAGAGTGAAGACGAAACCCTCCCAAACAACTACGTGCAAGCTCATCGACGTCTTATTGGGATCGAAAGGAAATTGGACAAGGATGCAACCCTGAAGACGTCATATGAAGACCAGATGAAGAAGCTGATAGAAAATGGTTATGCAGAGAAGGCTCCAGTATCAACGACCGCTGGAAGAACATTTTATTTGCCGCATTTTATTTTGCGGTGATGCATCCCGTGAAGAAGAAGCCAAGGATAGTCCTAATTGCTGCTGCCAAATTTGAAGGGAAGTGCCTTAACGACGCACTCCTGCCGGGACCAGATCTTCTGCAATCGCTATTTGGGGTGCTTGTGAGGTTCAGAGAGAAGCCGGTCGCCGTCGTCGCCGACATTCAAGATATGTTCCTGAGGGTGCAGATGCGTGAAGAGGACCGTGACAGCCTGAGGTTCCTGTGGCGCGGCGACAGAAGAAATGGGACACCAGACGAATACCGAATGTGCTCAGTGGTGTTAGGTGCGGCTTCATCACCATCTACGGCGATCTTCGTAATGAATAAGAACGCAGAAGACTTCAGAGAAGATTACCCGGCGGCAGTGGAAGCCATCAAGAAAAATTATTATATGGATGATTATTTGCAGAGCTTTGCCACAGAGGAAGATGCAAGAAAGATCGCGCATCAGGTGCAGAGCATTCACGCAAAGGCAGGCTTCCACTTGAGGGGATGGAGCAGCAACAGGCCGAAGATCCTCGACGGGATAGGAGATCAGCTCAAAGAAGACAGCACAGAACTGGTTGCTGAAGAGAAGACTCTTGGGCTAAGATGGCTAGTGGCAGAAGACTTGCTGGCCTTCAACGTTGGGTTCCGGAATACCAGCCCGGACATACTCGAAGGCAAGAAGACGCCGACAAAGAGAGAAGTCACCAGCGCCGTGATGTCCACCTTCGACCCCCTGGGCCTTACTACCCCAGTGTTAATTCAGGGGAATAAGCGGATTCGAGACATATGGCGCAGGGAGATCGGCTGGGACGACGAGATTCCCGAAGACCAGCGAGCAGCCTGGGCCAAATACGTGAAGGAAGTGTCCGTATTGAGAGACCTTCCAATACTCAGATGCAACTCACCGAAATTAGAAAAGGCAGCGAGTCAAGAGGGAACCCGGTGGAAGTTCATACCACCTGGCTGTCCAAACATGGGCGGCGCTTGGGAAAGGCTCGTACGATCGGTGAAGACGGCTCTGACGACGGTGCTGCAGTCCAGGACACCACAAGAGGAAGTCCTACACACGCTGATGACTGAAGTCGAACACGTGGTGAACTCGAGGCCACTCACCCACGTTAGCGTAGACCCTGACGATGAGGAAGCTCTAACGCCGAACCACTTTTTACTTGGCAGATCTTGTGGAGCACCGGCGCCTGGGGAGTTTGCCGACATCGAGCTCGTCGGGAGGGCAACGTGGAAGACGGCACAACGGCTATCGGATCACTTCTGGAACAGATGGATCAAAGAGTACCTGCCGACCCTGCTGCCGAAGAAGGACAACGGAGCAGCAACGCAGGATCCGCGCGTTGACGACATTGTCATGGTCGTCGACGCAACACTGCCGAGGAACACCTGGCCGAAAGGAAGAGTTCACCGAGTCTACCCTGGACCTGATGGGAGAGTTCGAGTTCTGGACGTGCAGACACCATGGGGGATCCTGAGGCGGCCAACGAGACGGGTCGTCATCCTGGTTCTAGCTGCAGCGTCGCAACCGCAGGATGGAGTGCTACGCACTGCGGGGGAGACTGTTAGCGACGCAACATGAATTGGATTCGGCATAATAGGGACACAGCCATTCAAATAGTTTTGTAAATAACGCTAGTCCACGCCCTCACTACTTGCGCCCGTCCTCGGATAGGTGGTTATTTTCGAGTGTGACGTAAGCAAGTACTAATAAGATTCTTATAGGAAATTATGATGTTATAGGAACCTAGGTATAGGTATATTTTGAATTCTATTTTGATAACATTGATTTATGGTTGAATTGATGATATTTGTGTTTAATAAAGTTCTTAGAGATTTCATTGGTAGATAAACGTAATATGAGAAGCTTTATGTATGTCTTAGATAGAAATAAGACCTAGGTTATTTGTCAAATGCTAATTTGTTTAGATTTGTCATAATTATGGTAATTTTATGGTTATTTCGTATCAGATTAGGTAGATTATGGTAGATATAACGTTATTGTATATAGGTTCATATAATACAGTACTCATTTGAAGTAATAAATGACGTAATATGGTTAGAGATTTTCTCGTTGAATAACTACGTAATTATAGGGTTTATTGTTATGGTTTATTGATAATAATGTGTATTGCTTTCTTTTATCGAAATATAATAATTATTTTCATGGTGTTTTACGTATTTGAAGGGAATAACGAGAAAACCTTTGTTGTTGTATATGTTCCTAATTGGTAGTTATATCTTGTTTGATTATGTTAAAATCTAATTGTAATTAGAATGTTTGCATATTTTAATAATGTAAAATGATAAAATTATGTTTGTAACCGTTTCGCCTTAGGTACAATGTTAGGCTAAGTAAGTAGTCTGCCGGCGCAAACGGTGTTTTGAGGTAGTCTTTGTTCTAGAAAGTTTTTTGTATTTAATTTTATCAAATTGATATTTATGTAAACATATAGGAATCGTTTCGCTCTATTATTTGAATATAATATTGCAATAGTTTTGCTTAATAGTTTCAAAGATAATTCAATGTAAAGTTTAGAATCTAAGTAAAACTTAAGTGTAATTAGGTGCAAATTGCACAAACGCGCCAGCCAATCAGAGCGCTGGAATTATTTAGGGCGAAATTTGTATAAAAGGCGCACGCCGAGCTTTGGAAGTCAGTCTCGGTTTGCGTGCGTTCTCGAGCGCACGTCAATCGCAGACGCCTCCCCGCTCCCTTAGCCCCCGCGCTAATCGAGCAATCAAATTTCATAAGGTCGTTACCGTATTGTTATTTCATAGACGTTTCCGTTTTAAATTTCAAACGCCGTTTTCACGGCGATTAGTGGCTTGCTAACAGTCTTCGTGTTTCGTCGAACGTGAGCTACGTCGACGGGCTTCGACGTTCCAGGTGTTCTTCGTGGAGTAAGTTCGCCGAGTTCAAGACTTCGTGGGCTGGTGGATACGCGTAACGTTGCCAACGAAACCAGTCGGCGTTGCCCCGGTGCGCACAGTTTAGCCCTTCAGGCAAACAACAAACCGGAAGTCCCGATCCCATTTGCACTGGGCCTTACCCAGGGTGACGGAACCAGCGCTGTCCGAATTAGGGGCACCGCTGCGGCCGTCCCGACCCCCCCTACCGCCGGTAGGGAGGCTTAGTTAGGTTTTGTGCTAGGTTGTTCATAGTTTATATATTTATATATCAATTATAATCGATACAGGCCACTAACATGAACGTGGCCGTCAAAATCACTGTCCCCACGGTAACTGACTTCAGAAGTCTGGTACAGCTCCTCACCCAAAGGCAGATCGCCTATCACACGTACGCTCTCCCAGAAGAGCGTAAAACAAAAGCCATCCTACGGGGAGTCCGATTCTCGAACGAGATCATCCTTGAGGATATCAAAGCTCAAGGCTTTCCCGCCGAGGCTGTGCACAAGATGCACAGCAAAAACGGCCGCCGTTTTCCCTTAGCCTTGGTCATACTGACCAACTCACCTAAATCCCGAGAGTTCTTCCGCGAGGCCCGCACTATCTGCGGCCTCTCCGGAATCTCCGTAGAAACGCCACATCGCCGTGGCTATCCCGGACAGTGCCACCGCTGTCAACTTTACGGGCACGCGGCGCGTAATTGTCTCGCTAGTCCCAGGTGCGTTAAGTGCCTGGAGCCACACTTCACGAAGGAGTGCAACCGCACTCCGGAGTGGACCTCTCCACCAGCATGTGTGCTGTGTGGCCAGTCCGGCCACACCGCAAATTACAGGGGCTGCCCTCGCGCTCCCCGAACAATTCGTAACACTAATAGGAGGGCGGCACCTAGACAGGCCCCGCCCCTTATTAGTAACTCTAATTTTCCGCCGCTGCGCCACCGGGATTCCCCGGCAGTAAAGCCCGCCCAGCCCACGCCCACTCCAGTGCTTGCCTGGAGACAGCGTCCGGCTGTACCCACCCGCCCTGCTCTACAAGCAGGGCCCCAGAATTCTCCTCAGCCTTCTATGGCTGAGGATCTTAAACTAATCTTCAACACCATAAGAGGTGTTGATATGAACCAAGTAGCGCAGTGCGCTAGTAAACTACGCGCAGCCCGCGACTCGCACGAACGATTACTCGTAATCGCCGAGTACCAATCCCTAATTAATTCATTATAGGTACATCTATAATGAATAATACACCAAGCGCCACGACTGGTCGCATCAAACCTAGGGGTTTATCCCTGATCTCCTTCAACACCCGAGGTCTAATCAACCAACTTCCGGAGCTCAAACTGTTCATTAAGAACATTGAGCCCGAGTTAATCCTTGTTCAAGAGACCTTTTTAAAACCCCAGCACACCAGGGGTCTTAACATTCCTAAATACTCTCTTGTGCGTGGTGACAGGCCCGCCTCGGTCCAACGAGGCGGCACTGCCATTTACTACAAGAGAAGTATCCACTGTTCTCCAATTCCCACGCCTCCGCTCACCAACATGGAGGCCACAATATGTAGGTTGGCTATGACAGGTCACAGGACCATAGTCTTGGCCTCGGTCTACATACCTAGTGGTACAGCGCCCCTTCGTTGTGACTTCGAGGCCTTACTCGAACTGGGGCAATCCGTCATTATGTTCGGCGATTTTAATTGCAAATATACTGACTGGACGTGCTTGTCGACCAACACCAGTGGTGTTAAATTACTAGACATCACGAAGTCACTCGATCTTGACGTCATTTCACCGGTTACACCGACACATTACCCGGACAACCCGCTTCATTCACCTGATATCCTTGACTTTGCCATCGTCAAGGATATCAATCTCGACCTTAAGACCATACAGCCGCTAGACGACTTAGGCTCTGACCACCGTCCGGTGTCCCTAATATTAGGACCCCAAAACGACCCTCCTGCTCCGAAAACCTATACCAATTGGGAAGGTTTCAAGCACACCCTGTCTTCGGCCTTGGAAGCCCCAGACTGCCCACTCGCGATTTCATCCGACTATCTCGATAGCACGGATAAAATCGACTCGATAGTCGATTCTCTCACTACCGCCATCAACTCGGCCATCAGTGAGAACCTAAAGGTTGCTAAGCATGGCAAGCCCAAGCTTCCCTTGGACATTAGCAACCTAATTAAAGCTAAAAACGCCGCTCTCCGCAGAGCCAGAAAATACCCCACACCCGCCTACAGGCAAATCGCTAACCAACTTCAACGTAAAGTCAAACGTACCGTCGCGGAATACAGAGACGTTCAAAGAAACGATCTTATGATTAATATTTCCCCGTCCCACACGGCGTACTATAGGATGGCGAGAGCCCTCCGACTAGACGCTCGTACCTACACCCCTCCGTTATCTCGTCCCGATGGCACTACCGCCTTTGAGGACGACGAAAAAGCTGAATGCTTCGCCGACAGCATTGCTTCACAATGCTCCCCGAGTACCCAACCCACAGACCCAGCTCACATCCAGGCGGTGGAAGACGAAGTCGATTGCAAAGACTCCCGTCCAGTCACCGCTGACCCCATTACAGTTTCTAACGATGAAATCCTACTCATCATTAGGAAACAGGAATCCAAGAAGGCCCCGGGTGCGGATGGAATTTCCAACCAAGCACTTAAGCAGCTGCCTCGGCAGGTGCTTACCTTACTTGCGATTATTTTCAATGCTTGCTTTGACCTAAGCTACTTTCCAAAAGCTTGGAAAGAAGCTATAGTCATAGGCATTCCCAAGCCGGGTAAACCCTTGAATAACCCGGCTAATCACAGACCCATCAGTCTACTCAAGGCAATGGCCAAACTTCTCGAGAGAGTCATACTCGCTCGAATGAAGAACCACCTGTTCCCAGCGGACGGTGACCCCCTTATTATCCCCCATCAATTCGGCTTTCGAGCCAAACACTCGTGCCCTCAGCAAGTCCATCGAATCGTCGAGTACATAATCGACGGCTTCTACCCCAGACGACTGAAAACAGTCGCGGTCTTCTTTGACGTAGCCAAGGCTTTTGACAAAGTCTGGCACGCAGGGCTCATTTACAAGCTTCACAACACAGGCTTGCCCGACCGTCTAGTCAAACTAGTCGGCTCCTACCTTAAAGATCGCACCTTTCGTTTCAAACACGAAGGTACGCTCTCCACCCCCCGCCCCCTCAAGGCGGGCGTCCCTCAGGGCTCGGTACTCGCCCCGTTACTATACACGATATACACCAATGACATACCCATCCCGTCTAAAGGTGTTCAACTCTCCCTCTTTGCTGACGACACTGCCCTATACGTCAAGGGCGTGCACGTCGACACACTCATCACCAAACTCCAGAAGGCCGTAAATGACCTCGGAGCTTGGTTTAAAAAATGGCGTATCGATGTAAATCCAGAGAAAAGCTCTGCGATGCGCTTCGATCATAAACGCCGTCGTCCCTACGACCCCCACATCCGAATGCTAGGTACGCCCATCCCGTGGGCACTCACCACCAAGTACCTAGGCGTAACGCTCGATCGTACGCTTTCATTCCGTCCACACATTCTCCGAGTTACCAAACTCGCCCGTCTGTACATGGGTCGACTTAACAGTATGTTAGGCCGGCACAGTAAAATGTCTCTTAGGAACAAGCGAACGCTTTTTAAGGTTTGCGTGAGACCAGTCATGACGTACGCCGCCCCAATATTTGCACATGCTAAACCCTCCGATATGTATAAACTACAGGTAGTCCAGAATCTCTTCTGCCGCCGGGCCACGGATGCTCCGTGGTACGTGCGAAACGCAGACTTGCACAGAGATCTCGAACTGCCTACCATACAACAACACCTTAGGACGCTCTCCACCGCTTATTTTAAGCGATCCGAAGAGCACCCTAACCCCCTTATACGCGAGACAGTAGCTTATACTGCTCCGTCCATGCCGTCGAGGTACAAAGTCCGTAGACCGAGAAATGCACTCTCGGATCCCCCCGATCAACTTTCGGCCAATCTGGACCAGCTTAAGGCTGCCCAGGCCGTTTAATCAACAATATATAAATGTCATTTGCACCTTAAGTGATTAAGTATTCTCAGCGGGTGACCCGCTAGCGGGTCCCTGCTTGCGCGCCCACCTCCCAACCCGGGTGTCGCTCCGATGAAGGCTGACAGCATTCCCATGCTACAGCCACTTGGGTGGTTTTTAGTGGGTAGGTGCCACTTTGGTGAGTCCCACATAACCCCGCAGACGGCTGCGGAGGTATTCATGACGAATCTTCCACCTCCCTCCCGAGAGAGGGTGCTTCGGCAGCAAAAAAAAAAAAAAAAAAAAAAACTTTGGAAGTCAGTTCGGTGCCCACAAGCAAGAAAACAACATCTAATAAGAAGAAAGAAATAGTTCGGTGCCTGCAGCGAAGAAAACAACAAGAAGAAAGAAAAAGTCTAATAAGAAAAGTTCAGAAGAATCCAACTAGAAGAAAGAAAGTGCTGTTCGGTGAATCCGGAGGCCAGTGAAGACCCAAGAAGACGTAAGCGCTGTTCGGTGTATCCGGAGGCCAGTGAAGAGGTCTGAAGAAAGAAACTGAACTACAGGAACGATTGCGGTTCATAGGCTTGTTTAAACTTAAGGTTTATTTTGGTATCCGCAATAAACGTTCTTACTTTGAAGACGTGTTGTTTTCACTGCGCTCCAACCTGCACTCGATCAAGTCGGGTGTCACTCCGTGGTTCGTCAGGTCGTGGTGTCTTCGGGGCCAAAGGGTACATACGGCGGCATCTTCTCCAGCCGGCGCAAACCTCCGCAACAGTTTTCCTGGTCCTTCGAGCCGGATCCTGGATCAAGAAGATGCCAACCACGCGGTCAACTGGAAGAACGAAGCCCACCACCGCCACGGAGTCTTCGAGGGACTGGAGCGCAGCCACGCCGACAGAGACGACAGACACGATGGGGTCGTCTACGGGGTCGACGTTGACACCAGGGGCACCAACTCACCCCGCCGGAGGAGCGCCTGAAGCACGCCACGCCGAAGGTTGCACCGTACCGCCAGCAATGGATGGGGTTGCGTCGAGGGGCGCTGCGGACGAAGAGGCACGGTTCGCGGTACCAGCGCCCGTGGAACCCAGGAGGGTTGGTTCCACCACCAGGTCGAGGGCTTCCAGAAGAAGAGAAGCCGAATTGAAAATGGAAATAGCCCAGAGGAAGCTGGATCTCGCCGAGGCCGAACTGGAGCTCGTGCGGGTCGAGTCCGGCAGCGAAGAGGACTTCGCAGACGAGGAGCGGCAGCACCACGTGGAGGAGTGGCTACAGAATACTGAGAGGAGAGCGAGGGTAATGCCACCCTTGGTGCCGCCGTCGCGACCACCGTCACCACCACCACCACCGCGGCTACCACAGCCGCTGCCTGCATCTGGGAAGACCGACATCCAGGAGTTGGCTGAAGCATTAGGGAAGCTACCTAGAGGCCGGTCGGAAGCTGTACACATCGAGCTTCCCAACTTCGATGGCATCGCAGAAGAATGGCTGGCGTTCAAGAGGACATTCGAAGACACGGCACCCAGCTTCAGTCACGTGCAGAACCTGGCCAGATTACGGAAGGCGCTGCAAGGCAGGGCGCGAGAGGCAGTGAAGAGCCTCCTGTTTACGGCGGAGCATCCCAACGAGGTCATGAGGGGGCTACAATTGAGGTTCGGAAGACCCGAAGCTCTGGCAACTGCGGAGCTGGAGAAGCTGGAGAACCTGCCACGGGTCACAGAGGATCCGAACGACGTGAGCACGTTCTACAGCCACGTGAGGAACGCCGTGGCCACGATCAAGGCAATGGGGGCAAGCAAGTACTTAGATGCCCTTAGAACCACGAGGGCCCTCATTGCGAAGATGCCGACTACGATGAAACACCGGTGGATCGCATACAAGAGGACGAATCCTGACGAAGAACTTCGGGACCTGGAAGTTATGAACGCATTCCTGGAGGCTGAAAGCGAATGGTACGCGGAAATAGCCGACCCTGAAGTATCCTGGAAGAAAGAAGACCGTCAGCGATCTGCACCACCGAAGACATCATGGGGCCACGAGCGAAGACCAGTGAAGAAGGTTCACTACGTGCAGGGGAATGAAGAGCACCCCCGCAAGAATCGGTGTCCAGTGTGTAACGGCGACCACTGGATTTACGAATGCAAGAAATTCAAAGAAGCAGACCTTAGTCAAAAGTACGAAATGGCTAAGAAGGCAATTTTATGCTTCAGGTGTCTACGAGGAAGACTTCCAAGGAAGACCTGCAGGGCAGCAGATTGCAAGAAGTGCGGAAGATGGCACCACACCAGTCTTCATGATGAAAGCCGTCCACCAGCAGCTGTTGGGGATAGAGAAGAATCCCGCTGCAATGTCTCCAGTCGCAGAGAAGAGCCCAAGGAAGTCGTCACCTCCGTGCACACTGCCAGTGATGGGCAGGTGTATCTGAAGATGATCCCAGTGGACCTGTATGGACCGAAGGGCGCAGCACGCGTACTGGCCCTTCTGGATGAGGGGTCAACAGTCACGTTATGGATGCTGGGGTGGCGCGGATGATTGGGGCTGAAGGCAAAGCGAGTCCGATAACTATCGAGACAATTGGAGAACATGGAATCAAGAGGTGCTACTCGCAGAAGATAAGCGTCAAGATCAAGGGAGCTCATCGTAAGAAGAAGGAAACGATTGAAGTTCGAACAATCGACAGTTTGAAGCTCTCAAGACAAGGTGTGGATCGAGGTGTCATCCAAGGATGCTCGCACCTGCAAGGCATTCAAGGTCAATTGATATATGAAAATGAAGAGCCAAAACTTCTCATCGGGCAAGACAACTGGGGTCTCATCGTCACGAGAAGACTGAAGAAAGGGAAAAGGTCCGATCCAGTTGCATCACTAACGAGCTTGGGATGGGTCCTCCATGGGCGTCACAACGGGAAGACGTCACCAGTACAGTTCGTCAACCACAGCAGACTCATCGAAGAAGATGAGACAGAAGCCTTGGTGCGGCGACACTTCGACATCGAATCAATCGGAGTGCAGCCTCGCCGCCCGAGCAACGACGCAGACCAACGAGCGCTTGAGGTCCTGCAGTCAACGACGAAGCGCCTTCCAGAGGGGAAGTTTGAATCCGGGCTGCTGTGGAAGAGTGAAGACGAAACCCTCCCAAACAACTACGTGCAAGCTCATCGACGTCTTATTGGGATCGAAAGGAAATTGGACAAGGATGCAACCCTGAAGACGTCATATGAAGACCAGATGAAGAAGCTGATAGAAAATGGTTATGCAGAGAAGGCTCCAGTATCAACGACCGCTGGAAGAACATTTTATTTGCCGCATTTTATTTTGCGGTGATGCATCCCGTGAAGAAGAAGCCAAGGATAGTCCTAATTGCTGCTGCCAAATTTGAAGGGAAGTGCCTTAACGACGCACTCCTGCCGGGACCAGATCTTCTGCAATCGCTATTTGGGGTGCTTGTGAGGTTCAGAGAGAAGCCGGTCGCCGTCGTCGCCGACATTCAAGATATGTTCCTGAGGGTGCAGATGCGTGAAGAGGACCGTGACAGCCTGAGGTTCCTGTGGCGCGGCGACAGAAGAAATGGGACACCAGACGAATACCGAATGTGCTCAGTGGTGTTAGGTGCGGCTTCATCACCATCTACGGCGATCTTCGTAATGAATAAGAACGCAGAAGACTTCAGAGAAGATTACCCGGCGGCAGTGGAAGCCATCAAGAAAAATTATTATATGGATGATTATTTGCAGAGCTTTGCCACAGAGGAAGATGCAAGAAAGATCGCGCATCAGGTGCAGAGCATTCACGCAAAGGCAGGCTTCCACTTGAGGGGATGGAGCAGCAACAGGCCGAAGATCCTCGACGGGATAGGAGATCAGCTCAAAGAAGACAGCACAGAACTGGTTGCTGAAGAGAAGACTCTTGGGCTAAGATGGCTAGTGGCAGAAGACTTGCTGGCCTTCAACGTTGGGTTCCGGAATACCAGCCCGGACATACTCGAAGGCAAGAAGACGCCGACAAAGAGAGAAGTCACCAGCGCCGTGATGTCCACCTTCGACCCCCTGGGCCTTACTACCCCAGTGTTAATTCAGGGGAATAAGCGGATTCGAGACATATGGCGCAGGGAGATCGGCTGGGACGACGAGATTCCCGAAGACCAGCGAGCAGCCTGGGCCAAATACGTGAAGGAAGTGTCCGTATTGAGAGACCTTCCAATACTCAGATGCAACTCACCGAAATTAGAAAAGGCAGCGAGTCAAGAGGGAACCCGGTGGAAGTTCATACCACCTGGCTGTCCAAACATGGGCGGCGCTTGGGAAAGGCTCGTACGATCGGTGAAGACGGCTCTGACGACGGTGCTGCAGTCCAGGACACCACAAGAGGAAGTCCTACACACGCTGATGACTGAAGTCGAACACGTGGTGAACTCGAGGCCACTCACCCACGTTAGCGTAGACCCTGACGATGAGGAAGCTCTAACGCCGAACCACTTTTTACTTGGCAGATCTTGTGGAGCACCGGCGCCTGGGGAGTTTGCCGACATCGAGCTCGTCGGGAGGGCAACGTGGAAGACGGCACAACGGCTATCGGATCACTTCTGGAACAGATGGATCAAAGAGTACCTGCCGACCCTGCTGCCGAAGAAGGACAACGGAGCAGCAACGCAGGATCCGCGCGTTGACGACATTGTCATGGTCGTCGACGCAACACTGCCGAGGAACACCTGGCCGAAAGGAAGAGTTCACCGAGTCTACCCTGGACCTGATGGGAGAGTTCGAGTTCTGGACGTGCAGACACCATGGGGGATCCTGAGGCGGCCAACGAGACGGGTCGTCATCCTGGTTCTAGCTGCAGCGTCGCAACCGCAGGATGGAGTGCTACGCACTGCGGGGGAGACTGTTAGCGACGCAACATGAATTGGATTCGGCATAATAGGGACACAGCCATTCAAATAGTTTTGTAAATAACGCTAGTCCACGCCCTCACTACTTGCGCCCGTCCTCGGATAGGTGGTTATTTTCGAGTGTGACGTAAGCAAGTACTAATAAGATTCTTATAGGAAATTATGATGTTATAGGAACCTAGGTATAGGTATATTTTGAATTCTATTTTGATAACATTGATTTATGGTTGAATTGATGATATTTGTGTTTAATAAAGTTCTTAGAGATTTCATTGGTAGATAAACGTAATATGAGAAGCTTTATGTATGTCTTAGATAGAAATAAGACCTAGGTTATTTGTCAAATGCTAATTTGTTTAGATTTGTCATAATTATGGTAATTTTATGGTTATTTCGTATCAGATTAGGTAGATTATGGTAGATATAACGTTATTGTATATAGGTTCATATAATACAGTACTCATTTGAAGTAATAAATGACGTAATATGGTTAGAGATTTTCTCGTTGAATAACTACGTAATTATAGGGTTTATTGTTATGGTTTATTGATAATAATGTGTATTGCTTTCTTTTATCGAAATATAATAATTATTTTCATGGTGTTTTACGTATTTGAAGGGAATAACGAGAAAACCTTTGTTGTTGTATATGTTCCTAATTGGTAGTTATATCTTGTTTGATTATGTTAAAATCTAATTGTAATTAGAATGTTTGCATATTTTAATAATGTAAAATGATAAAATTATGTTTGTAACCGTTTCGCCTTAGGTACAATGTTAGGCTAAGTAAGTAGTCTGCCGGCGCAAACGGTGTTTTGAGGTAGTCTTTGTTCTAGAAAGTTTTTTGTATTTAATTTTATCAAATTGATATTTATGTAAACATATAGGAATCGTTTCGCTCTATTATTTGAATATAATATTGCAATAGTTTTGCTTAATAGTTTCAAAGATAATTCAATGTAAAGTTTAGAATCTAAGTAAAACTTAAGTGTAATTAGGTGCAAATTGCACAAACGCGCCAGCCAATCAGAGCGCTGGAATTATTTAGGGCGAAATTTGTATAAAAGGCGCACGCCGAGCTTTGGAAGTCAGTCTCGGTTTGCGTGCGTTCTCGAGCGCACGTCAATCGCAGACGCCTCCCCGCTCCCTTAGCCCCCGCGCTAATCGAGCAATCAAATTTCATAAGGTCGTTACCGTATTGTTATTTCATAGACGTTTCCGTTTTAAATTTCAAACGCCGTTTTCACGGCGATTAGTGGCTTGCTAACAGTCTTCGTGTTTCGTCGAACGTGAGCTACGTCGACGGGCTTCGACGTTCCAGGTGTTCTTCGTGGAGTAAGTTCGCCGAGTTCAAGACTTCGTGGGCTGGTGGATACGCGTAACGTTGCCAACGAAACCAGTCGGCGTTGCCCCGGTGCGCACAGTTTAGCCCTTCAGGCAAACAACAAACCGGAAGTCCCGATCCCATTTGCACTGGGCCTTACCCAGGGTGACGGAACCAGCGCTGTCCGAATTAGGGGCACCGCTGCGGCCGTCCCGACCCCCCCTACCGCCGGTAGGGAGGCTTAGTTAGGTTTTGTGCTAGGTTGTTCATAGTTTATATATTTATATATCAATTATAATCGATACAGGCCACTAACATGAACGTGGCCGTCAAAATCACTGTCCCCACGGTAACTGACTTCAGAAGTCTGGTACAGCTCCTCACCCAAAGGCAGATCGCCTATCACACGTACGCTCTCCCAGAAGAGCGTAAAACAAAAGCCATCCTACGGGGAGTCCGATTCTCGAACGAGATCATCCTTGAGGATATCAAAGCTCAAGGCTTTCCCGCCGAGGCTGTGCACAAGATGCACAGCAAAAACGGCCGCCGTTTTCCCTTAGCCTTGGTCATACTGACCAACTCACCTAAATCCCGAGAGTTCTTCCGCGAGGCCCGCACTATCTGCGGCCTCTCCGGAATCTCCGTAGAAACGCCACATCGCCGTGGCTATCCCGGACAGTGCCACCGCTGTCAACTTTACGGGCACGCGGCGCGTAATTGTCTCGCTAGTCCCAGGTGCGTTAAGTGCCTGGAGCCACACTTCACGAAGGAGTGCAACCGCACTCCGGAGTGGACCTCTCCACCAGCATGTGTGCTGTGTGGCCAGTCCGGCCACACCGCAAATTACAGGGGCTGCCCTCGCGCTCCCCGAACAATTCGTAACACTAATAGGAGGGCGGCACCTAGACAGGCCCCGCCCCTTATTAGTAACTCTAATTTTCCGCCGCTGCGCCACCGGGATTCCCCGGCAGTAAAGCCCGCCCAGCCCACGCCCACTCCAGTGCTTGCCTGGAGACAGCGTCCGGCTGTACCCACCCGCCCTGCTCTACAAGCAGGGCCCCAGAATTCTCCTCAGCCTTCTATGGCTGAGGATCTTAAACTAATCTTCAACACCATAAGAGGTGTTGATATGAACCAAGTAGCGCAGTGCGCTAGTAAACTACGCGCAGCCCGCGACTCGCACGAACGATTACTCGTAATCGCCGAGTACCAATCCCTAATTAATTCATTATAGGTACATCTATAATGAATAATACACCAAGCGCCACGACTGGTCGCATCAAACCTAGGGGTTTATCCCTGATCTCCTTCAACACCCGAGGTCTAATCAACCAACTTCCGGAGCTCAAACTGTTCATTAAGAACATTGAGCCCGAGTTAATCCTTGTTCAAGAGACCTTTTTAAAACCCCAGCACACCAGGGGTCTTAACATTCCTAAATACTCTCTTGTGCGTGGTGACAGGCCCGCCTCGGTCCAACGAGGCGGCACTGCCATTTACTACAAGAGAAGTATCCACTGTTCTCCAATTCCCACGCCTCCGCTCACCAACATGGAGGCCACAATATGTAGGTTGGCTATGACAGGTCACAGGACCATAGTCTTGGCCTCGGTCTACATACCTAGTGGTACAGCGCCCCTTCGTTGTGACTTCGAGGCCTTACTCGAACTGGGGCAATCCGTCATTATGTTCGGCGATTTTAATTGCAAATATACTGACTGGACGTGCTTGTCGACCAACACCAGTGGTGTTAAATTACTAGACATCACGAAGTCACTCGATCTTGACGTCATTTCACCGGTTACACCGACACATTACCCGGACAACCCGCTTCATTCACCTGATATCCTTGACTTTGCCATCGTCAAGGATATCAATCTCGACCTTAAGACCATACAGCCGCTAGACGACTTAGGCTCTGACCACCGTCCGGTGTCCCTAATATTAGGACCCCAAAACGACCCTCCTGCTCCGAAAACCTATACCAATTGGGAAGGTTTCAAGCACACCCTGTCTTCGGCCTTGGAAGCCCCAGACTGCCCACTCGCGATTTCATCCGACTATCTCGATAGCACGGATAAAATCGACTCGATAGTCGATTCTCTCACTACCGCCATCAACTCGGCCATCAGTGAGAACCTAAAGGTTGCTAAGCATGGCAAGCCCAAGCTTCCCTTGGACATTAGCAACCTAATTAAAGCTAAAAACGCCGCTCTCCGCAGAGCCAGAAAATACCCCACACCCGCCTACAGGCAAATCGCTAACCAACTTCAACGTAAAGTCAAACGTACCGTCGCGGAATACAGAGACGTTCAAAGAAACGATCTTATGATTAATATTTCCCCGTCCCACACGGCGTACTATAGGATGGCGAGAGCCCTCCGACTAGACGCTCGTACCTACACCCCTCCGTTATCTCGTCCCGATGGCACTACCGCCTTTGAGGACGACGAAAAAGCTGAATGGTTCGCCGACAGCATTGCTTCACAATGCTCCCCGAGTACCCAACCCACAGACCCAGCTCACATCCAGGCGGTGGAAGACGAAGTCGATTGCAAAGACTCCCGTCCAGTCACCGCTGACCCCATTACAGTTTCTAACGATGAAATCCTACTCATCATTAGGAAACAGGAATCCAAGAAGGCCCCGGGTGCGGATGGAATTTCCAACCAAGCACTTAAGCAGCTGCCTCGGCAGGTGCTTACCTTACTTGCGATTATTTTCAATGCTTGCTTTGACCTAAGCTACTTTCCAAAAGCTTGGAAAGAAGCTATAGTCATAGGCATTCCCAAGCCGGGTAAACCCTTGAATAACCCGGCTAATCACAGACCCATCAGTCTACTCAAGGCAATGGCCAAACTTCTCGAGAGAGTCATACTCGCTCGAATGAAGAACCACCTGTTCCCAGCGGACGGTGACCCCCTTATTATCCCCCATCAATTCGGCTTTCGAGCCAAACACTCGTGCCCTCAGCAAGTCCATCGAATCGTCGAGTACATAATCGACGGCTTCTACCCCAGACGACTGAAAACAGTCGCGGTCTTCTTTGACGTAGCCAAGGCTTTTGACAAAGTCTGGCACGCAGGGCTCATTTACAAGCTTCACAACACAGGCTTGCCCGACCGTCTAGTCAAACTAGTCGGCTCCTACCTTAAAGATCGCACCTTTCGTTTCAAACACGAAGGTACGCTCTCCACCCCCCGCCCCCTCAAGGCGGGCGTCCCTCAGGGCTCGGTACTCGCCCCGTTACTATACACGATATACACCAATGACATACCCATCCCGTCTAAAGGTATTCAACTCTCCCTCTTTGCTGACGACACTGCCCTATACGTCAAGGGCGTGCACGTCGACACACTCATCACCAAACTCCAGAAGGCCGTAAATGACCTCGGAGCTTGGTTTAAAAAATGGCGTATCGATGTAAATCCAGAGAAAAGCTCTGCGATGCGCTTCGATCATAAACGCCGTCGTCCCTACGACCCCCACATCCGAATGCTAGGTACGCCCATCCCGTGGGCACTCACCACCAAGTACCTAGGCGTAACGCTCGATCGTACGCTTTCATTCCGTCCACACATTCTCCGAGTTACCAAACTCGCCCGTCTGTACATGGGTCGACTTAACAGTATGTTAGGCCGGCACAGTAAAATGTCTCTTAGGAACAAGCGAACGCTTTTTAAGGTTTGCGTGAGACCAGTCATGACGTACGCCGCCCCAATATTTGCACATGCTAAACCCTCCGATATGTATAAACTACAGGTAGTCCAGAATCTCTTCTGCCGCCGGGCCACGGATGCTCCGTGGTGGCGACGCTCTCCGTCGTTTGGTCCTTTCCGATACTCCGTGGCGCTCAGTCTACTGACGTCACGGTTTAGCGTGTTGGTTCCGTGCTACGGATTTCAAGGTTCTTTCTACTCCCTCTGAGTGCTATCGAAGTGCGTATTTTTCTTTGCGACTAAGCCCTTTAGTCTCCAAAGTGCTGTGCTAAGTTGTGTTGTGCTTGTGCTGAGTGCAGTGTTGTGCCCAGCGTAAGTAGTCTGGTTTCAGTGCAAAGGATACTTAACGGTGACAACGAATTTGTACTGAACCAGTCCTTTTTATTTTTATTTATTTCTCTTCTCTATTTTATTTATTTTTCTCCTATTTTCATATTTATTTTTATCATATTTGTGTGTTTTCGTGTGTATTTGTCCTTTCTGTCGGTAAAGGTTGACCCTAACGCGGTCAACTCTTTACCTGCGTACCCTTTTTTAGGTTTCTAGGTAGCGGCCTTCGGCGTACTACGGTTAGTTTTAAGTTATTCTCCCCAGCCCCCCTACCGATGGTAGGGAGGTTTGCCGCTAGGGTTCGCTAGGTTTTTATTTAGGAATCCTAGGCATTTGTTATATATTATAGGCATACATTATATATTTATATATTTCATTTTATGATTCCAAGTCCTCCAATGGACCTTGTTAATATTCTTAAGTCGTTCGCCCAGGCGCTCGCTGCGTCCGGCGTAAGCATACCCGCTGACGCACTAACGCAGGCCTTACAGGCATCTATCGCGTCCCCGGCCCCTCAGGCCTCAACCCCGGCCCCTCAGGCCTCCAACGTCGAGACCCCTCAGGTCTTAAGCTCTCCCGCGTCTCCCGCCTCGTCCGAGATGGACTGCGAATCGGTCGCATCCTCTCACGCGTCGCGTCGTAAGCGTACCGCTCCCGGGAGCGACTCCGAACCCGCGTCTGATACGTCGTCAGATGCCGTCACCTTAACCGGCTCTCCTGAGCCCGCGTTTCAACTCGTCGCCAAGCGCTCCAAGAAGCGCTCTAAGAAAGCTTCGGTATCTTCAATACCCGAGCCCTCCCCGGTGTCTTCAACACCAGCCCCCGCGCCGTTAAAATCGCTCGTAGTAACCGCGTCTCGGTCGGTCACATCGAAGCCAGCGACGCGCTGCGCTCCCGTCCCGCCGAAGCCTCAGCTCCCTCCGCCCGTCTTCCTGCGTGAAAAAGCGCGCTGGACCGCGGTTTCAAACTTGTGCAAAGTGCAAAAAATTAATTATTTAAAAGCCGCCAACGCTGGCGATACAATCAAGATTCAAATAGCGACCGTCGACGACTTCCGCTCGTTTACCAGGTTACTCGGATTAAACCAAATCGCGTATCACACCTACGCCCTCCCGGAGGAGCGTAAGATCCGCGCAGTACTACGGGGCGTCCCGTTCGAACTCAGCAACGAAGACATCCTCGATGACCTTAAGTCTCAGGGTTTCCCGGTCACAGCAGTGCACAAGATGCACTCCAACCGCGGTAGGCGTTTTCCCTTAGCGTTGGTAATCCTGTCGAATACTCCCAACTCGAGGGAGATCTTTAGAGAGGCTCGCACAATTTGCGGACTCTCAAATATCTCCGTCGAGCGTCCCAACCCCCGTGGTCACCCTGGGCAGTGCCACCGCTGCCAGCTCTATGGCCACGCAGCGGCTAACTGTTCAGCTCCCCCCAGGTGCGTAAAGTGCCTGGATCCTCACTTCACTAAGGAGTGCACTCGCACTCCCGAATCCACTTCCCCCCCTGCCTGTGTGCTGTGCGGCCAGTCCGGCCACACAGCTAACTACAGGGGTTGCCCGCGCGCTCCGCGCTCCACCACCAAGAGGGTCGCGCCTAAACCGGCGCCGCCGCTCACTCCTGCCAACTTCCCGCCGCTGCGCAACCGGGGTCCCCCGGAAGCAAAGCCCGTTCAGCCGACACCTACTCCGGCTCTGTCTTGGAGGCAGCCTCCGGCCGTTCCGCCTGCACCTTCCCGACCTATCCCAGCTCCCGTAGCTCCCGTAGGGTCGCGTCCTTCTCCGTCTTCCGCACCTCAGTCGTCGTTGGCTGAGGACATGAAGACCGTATTCGACGTTATTCAAAACGTCGATATTAACGAAATTTCCGTGCTCGCACGCAAACTGCGAGCCGCCCGCTCTCCTCAAGAGCGTTTATTTGCTTTAGCCGAGCATCACTCGCTCCTAAGTTCGTTGTAAATTCTTTTATAATTTATAAATTCGTAAATAATAAATTATAATATCTAGACCCGCGAATCCCGCGTCCAGTCGTATTAAACCCAAGGGCTTATCCCTAGTATCTTTTAACGCTCGTAGCCTTAATACCAACCTTCCCGAGATTAAACTGTTCCTTCAGAACAAAGAACCTGACTTATTCCTTCTCCAGGAGACATGGCTTACTCCAAACCGCTCCAAGGGATACGCTATTCCTAAGTACGCGTTTACTCGCAACGATAGGCCCAACTCCGACGGTTATGGCGGCACCGCTATATATTACAAAAGAGGCTTCCACTGCTGTCCTCTCCCTACCCCTCCTCTCCTCAACATGGAAGCCACTGTGTGTAGATTGGCTATGACTGGACATCCGACCATCATCATAGCTTCAATCTACATACCTAGTGGTACCAGACCAATCCGCAGCGACTTTGAGGCCATTCTCGCCCTCGGCCATTCAGTCATTATGTTCGGAGACTTTAACTCCAAACATACTGACTGGACGTGCCTATCGACTAACACCAGCGGTATCGCTCTCCTCGACATCACTAACTCCCTTGACCTAGATGTCATATCCCCCGTCACTCCCACTCACTATCCCAACAACCCGTCCTACTCTCCTGACATCCTCGACTTTGCAATTATCAAGCGTATCAATCTTGACCTAAGGTCTATCGAACCGCTCGATGACCTAGGCTCCGACCATCGCCCCGTTTCCCTCGTGCTAGGACCGCCGAACGATAACGTCTCATCTCCTAAGACCTTTACCAATTGGAAAGGTTTTAAAAATACGTTAGTTTCAGCCTTAGAGGCTCCGAACTCTCCACTCGCGATCTGTCCCGAGCAATTAGATAGCCCGGATAAAATCGATTCATTAGTAAATTCTCTCACTGATGCTATCAACTCAGCCATCAGTGACAACGAAAAGGTTGCTAAGCAAGGCAAACCCACGCTTCCCTTAGCCGTTAGCAATCTTATTAAAGCTAAAAACGCGGCTCTCCGGAGAGCCAAGAAATATCCCACGCCCGCCTATAGAACAGCTGCGAATCAGCTTCAACGTAAAGTTAGGTCTTGCCTCGCGGAACTCCGAGACGCTCAGATGAACGATCTCATGGCGAATATCTCTCCGTCCCACCAAGCGTACTATAGCATGGCCCGAGCCTTACGCGTAGACACCGTCTCTCACGTTCCTCCTCTCACTCGTCCCGATGGCACTACTGCCTTCGAAGTCGAAGAGAAAGCCGAATGCTTCGCCGACAGCATTGCCGCACAATGCTCGCCCAGCACGCAACCCGCGAATCCCACTCACATCAAAGCGGTGGAGGACGAAGTCCTTCGCAGAGACTCTCTCCCCATCACCGCCGACCCTGTCACAGTCTCTAATGACGAAATCTTGCTTCTCATTAGAAATAAAAAGTCCAAAAAGGCTCCGGGTGCGGATGGAATTTCCAACCACGCACTTAAGCACCTACCGCAACAGATGCTTACCTTGTTAGCTATGATTTTCAATGCCTGCTTCGACCATAGCTACTTTCCTAAAGCTTGGAAAGAAGCGACAGTCATAGGCATTCCCAAGCCGGGCAAACCTCTGAACGTCCCGGCTAATCACAGACCCATCAGCCTCCTCAAGGCAATGTCTAAACTTCTCGAGAGAGTCATACTTTCTCGAATGCGGAACCATCTGTTTCCAACGGATGGCGATCCTCTCATTATTCCCCATCAGTTCGGCTTTCGCGCTAAACACTCCTGCCCTCAGCAAGTCCACCGAATCGTCGAGTATATACTTGACGGTTTCTATCCGCGTCGTTATAAAACAGTCGCGGTTTTCTTTGACGTAGCCAAGGCTTTCGATAAAGTCTGGCACAGCGGTCTCGTTTATAAACTCTACAAGACAGGCTTACCGGATCGCCTAGTCAGGATAATAGCGTCGTTTCTCAAAGACCGTACGTTTCGATTTAAACACGAAGGCACGCTTTCTGCACCTCGTGCCATAAAGGCTGGAGTCCCTCAAGGCTCAGTCCTCGCCCCTCTGCTGTACACCGTGTACACCAACGACATTCCCATCCCGCCGAAAGGCGTCGAACTCGCCCTCTTCGCTGACGACACCGCACTCTATACCAAAGGCCACGGTGTTCGGCGCCTTGTAACCAGACTCCAAAAGGCCGTAAACGCCCTTGGTGCATGGTTTCAAGAATGGCGCATCGATGTGAACCCTGAAAAGAGTTCTGCGATGCGCTTCGACCACAAACGCCGTCGTCCCGATGGCGATCCCCACGTTCGAATGTTAGGCATTCCCATCCCCTGGAAGCGCAGTACTAAATACTTAGGCGTCACATTAGATCCGACGCTTTCTTTCAAGCCACACGTCGAAAGAGTTTCGAAACTCGCTCGTCACTATTTAGTCCGCCTAAATAGCATGTTAGGTAGAAAAAGTAAAATGTCCTTCAGAAACAAACGTACACTTTACAAGGTCTGCGTTAGACCCGTCATGACGTATGCCTCGCCAATCTTTGCCCACGCCAAACCCTCCCTCCTGCACAAACTGCAGGTAGTTCAAAACCTCTTTTGCCGCCGGGCCACAGGCGCACCGTGGTACGTGCGTAACGCGGACTTGCATAGAGATCTTGAACTGCCTACAGTACAATAATATCTCAAAACACTCTCTGAAGCGTTCTTCAAACGCTCCGAAACCCATCCGAATCCTCTAGTTCGTGATTCTGTCTCATATGCTACTCCTGTGTTAGACTCGAAGTTCAAAGTCGCTAGGCCTAGAAATGCGCAAGCGTACTCATCCACCAGACTGTCACGCGATCTCGAGGCCCTTCTGGCCGCAAATTCTAATTCTAACGTAAATTCTAATTCTAACGTAAATCCTAATACTAACGTAAATGCGAGTTAATTCAATTTTATTTTGCAATTTTTTAATTTTTGTTTTAATTATTGATTTTCATTTTGAGCACCTTCAGTGCTACGTATTCACCTTCAGTGCTATGTAATCCCAGCGGGTGACCCCTTCTGGGCCCCGCTAGCGCGGCCTCTTTCTCCAATTGGCCGTCGCTCAGATGAAGGCTGAGTGGCAAAAATGCACGAGCCGACAGGGGGTTTTTAGTGGGTATGGTCCTGGTAGGCGTCGGGACGAGTCCCACATAACTTTGGAATCGCGCCAGAGTATGCGTCAGGGCATTTTTATCCTCCTGCCCTTCCCGCGGAGGGGAACAAAAAAAAAAAAAATTTGGAAGTCAGTTCGGTGCCCACAAGTAAGAAAACAACATCTAATAAGAAGAAAGAAATAGTTCGGTGCCTGCAGCGAAGAAAACAACAAGAAGAAAGAAAAAGTCTAATAAGAAAAGAAAAAGTCTAAGAAGAAAAGTTCAGAAGAATCCAACTAGAAGAAAGAAAGTGCTGTTCGGTGAATCCGGAGGCCAGTGAAGACCCAAGAAGACGTAAGCGCTGTTCGGTGTATCCGGAGGCCAGTGAAGAGGTCTGAAGAAAGAAACTGAACTACAGGAACGATTGCGGTTCATAGGCTTGTTTAAACTTAAGGTTTATTTTGGTATCCGCAATAAACGTTCTTACTTTGAAGACGTGTTGTTTTCACTGCGCTCCAACCTGCACTCGATCAAGTCGGGTGTCACTCCGTGGTTCGTCAGGTCGTGGTGTCTTCGGGGCCAAAGGGTACATACGGCGGCATCTTCTCCAGCCGGCGCAAACCTCCGCAACAGGTTGGCTATGACAGGTCATCCAACTGTCATCATAGCTTCAATCTACATACCTAGTGGCACCAGATCTATCCGTAGCGACTTTGAGGCCATTCTCGCCCTCAGGTTTGTTGAACCGCTCGTTGACCTAGGCTCTGATCATCACCCCTTCTCCCTCGTACTAGGACCACCAAACGACAACGTCGCCCCTCCTAAGACCTTTATCAACTGGAAAGGCTTAAAGAATAGGTTAGTTTCAGCCCTAGAGGCCCCGAAGTCTCCACTCGCGATCTCGCCCGACTCTCTAGATAGCCCGGACAAAATAGACTCGTTAGTCGATTCCTTCTCTGTTGCTATCAACTCAGTCATCAGTGATAACGAAAAGTTTGCTAAGCAAGGTGAACCCACGCTTCCCTTAGCCATTAGCAATCTCATTAAAGCTCTGGAGAGCCAAGCTCTATCCCACGCCCACCTATAGATTAGCTGCGAATCAGCTACAATGTAAAGTTAGGTCTTGCCTCGCGGAACTCCGAGACGCTCAGATGAACGATCTCATGGCGAATATCTCACCGTCCCACCAAGCGTATTATAGTATGGCCCGAGCCTTACGCGTAGACGCCGCCTCTCACGTCCCTCCTCTCACTCGTCCCGATGGCTCTATCACCTTCGAAGTCAAAGAGAAAGCCGAATAATTCGCTGACAGCATTGCCTCTTAATGCTCGCCCAGCACGCAACCCGCGAATCCCTCCCACATCCAGGCGGTGGAGGACGAAGTTCTCCGCAGAGAATCTCTCCCCATCACCGACGACCCCGTCACAGTCTCTAATGATGAAATCTCGCTTCTCATTAGAAGTCAAAAGTCTAAAAAGGCTCCGGGTGCGGATGGTTTTTCCAACCACGCACTTAAGCACCTGCCTCAACAGGTGCTTACCTTGTTAGCTGTTATATTTAATGCCTGCTTCAACCTTAGCTACTTTCGAAAAGCTTGGAAAGGAAGAAGCGACAGTCATAGGCATTCCCGAGCCAGGCAAACCTCTGAACGTCCCGGCTAATCACAGACCCATCAGCCTCCTCAAGGCAATGTCTAAACTCCTCGAGAGATTCATACTCTCTCAAATGCGGAACCATCTGTTTCCAACGGATGGCGATCCTCTCATTATTCCCCATCAGTTCGGCTTTCACGCTAAGCACTCCTGCCCTCAGCAAGTCCATCGAATCGTCGAGTACATATTCGACGGCTTCTATACGCGGCGTAACAAAACGGTCGCAATTTTTTTTTTGACGTACCCAAGGCTTTCAATAAAATCTGGCACAGCGGCCTCGTTTTTAAACTTTATAAAATAGGCTTACCCGATCGCCTAGTTTGGATAATCGCGTCGTTTCTCAAAGACCGTACGTTTCGATTTAAACATGAAGGCACGCTTTACGCGCCTCGTCCCATAAAGGCTGGAGTCCCTCAAGGCTCAGTCCTCGCCCCTCTGTTGTACAGCGTGTACACCAAAGACATTCCCATCCCGCCGAAAGGCGTCGAACTCGCCCTGTTTGCCGACGACACCGCACTCTATACCAAAGATCACAGTGTTCCGCAGCTTGTAACCAGACTCCAAAAAGCCGTAAACGCCCTTGGTGTATGGTTTCATAAATGGCGCATCGATGTGAATCCAGACAAGAGTTCTGCGATTCGCTTCGACCCCAAACGGCGACCCCACGTTCAAATGTTAGGCATTCCCATCCCCTGGAAGCGCAGTACTAAACACTTAGGCGTCACCTTAGATCCGACGCTTTCTTTCAAGCCACATGTCGAAAGAGTTTCGAAACTAGCCCGTCACTACTTGGGCCGTCTAAATAGGAAGTTAGGTAGAAAAAGTAAAATGTCGTTCAGAAACAAACGTTCGCTTTATAAGGTCTGCGTTAGACCAGTCATGACATATGCCCCGCCAGTCTTTGCCCACGCTAAACCCTCCATCCTGCACAAACTGTAGGTAGTTCAAAATCTCTTTTGCCGCAGGGCCACAAACGCACCGTGGTACGTGCGTAACGCGGACCTGCACAGAGATCTTGAATTGCCTACAATACAACAACACCTCAAAACACTCTCTGAAGCGTTCTTCAAACGCTCCGAATCCCATCCCAATCCTCTAGTTCGAGATTCAGTCTCTTATACTACTCCTGTCTTAGAATAGAAGTTCAAAGTCGCTAGGCGTAGGAATGCGCAAGCGTACTCTTCCACCAGACTGTTAGCCGATCTCGAAGCCCTTCTGGCCGCAAATTCTAATCGTAACGTAAATTCTAATT
This sequence comes from Marasmarcha lunaedactyla, assembly GCA_923062675.1. Classification (NCBI taxonomy): domain Eukaryota; kingdom Metazoa; phylum Arthropoda; class Insecta; order Lepidoptera; family Pterophoridae; genus Marasmarcha; species Marasmarcha lunaedactyla. Next base: position 10,765,370 of record OV281351.1, read on the forward strand.
CTAACGCAAATCCGAATTAACTTTACTTCTCTTGGCAATTTTGAGCACCTTCAGTGCTATGAATTCACCTTCAGTGCTTTGAGCACCTTCAGTGCTATGTAAATCCCAGCGGGTGACCCCTTCTTGGCCCCGCTAGCGCGGCCTCTTTCTCCAATTGGCCGTCGCTCAGATGAAGGCTGTGTGGCAAAAAATTGCACGAGCCGACAGTATAATCAATCAAATCTTTTAGAAAGTTTATTAATATTCGGATGATTGCAACTACAAAGAAATATTATCTTTCTGTAGCAGGTCAAAGTTTCCAATTTTTTTACAGAAACAAATTAATAATAGTAATATCTCGGGGAATATGTCTTTTGTATCTGTTACATATTGTAATTATATCTTTTTGGTTGTTTCATTTATTTCTAGCTGATTTTAAAATTATAATATAAAACGGTTACATAAAATAATTTACTGTTTCACATAATTTGCATAGTTCATTGATTATCTGTAGAAATAAAATGAGTTAGTTAAAATAAGTAAGTCTGTTGAAGTAAAATTTTTTTCTTAAAAAGGGAAAAATGCATCTCAAGCTACAAAAAAAATTGTCTAAGAATAATTTGATTTATAAATATTTGTTTTAATAACAATTTTCAGTAATCGTTAACACCAGCATAAAAAATAGCTTTAAAGAGATAATGTGCTCGAATGTATAGTTACATTTCAGCTTGTAATGTTAAGCTCAAAGCAGTAAGAAGACTGGGTTAGTTTCTTTATACGGGGTATTGGGTACCCCGCATCCGCCTCCACCGCCAAAATGCCAAAAATCAAATAGGCACAAAAATCAAATTGCCAATAGCCAATCTAGTGTTATCATTAATATACGTCTGTATAATTACGTAATTCAGTGACGACCTTACTTTACCGATCAATCTAATTTATCTGTAACTGACAAGCGTCACTAATACCGTTTAAATGTTGCCACTTTATTAAAATGAATACTAGTTTCACTAAAACCATAAATATTATAGCTTGTAAATTATAAAAATGTTAAGAATATTTCAAGATGAAAGCCGAATAATAAAAAAGTACCGTTTCACAGACAGCTTGGTGGGATCATTTCGTTTAATAAATCAACGAATGTTTATGACAGAATGTATTAATGAAATGGTCCTTCTAAGAGTGTTACAATCCGACTAACTTATCAGTTCAGGGAAAGGTTACCTTCTGCAAATGAATTGCGGTTTCAATACAAGTAGTTGTTGCATAGCAAGCCCTACTGTACTCGAGTCTTGCAAATCAAGTAATTTATTAAATGATCGGTTTATTTTATTCAACAAGAGGTGATTTTGAAGAATTTTACATAGTTTCTATGGAAAATCTTGTCAAATGTCAGAGGTACTCTCCAGACTAAAGTTATCTGAGCATTGAAAAACCAGCCCTTAGTCTAAAAAGTCTATATTATACTATCATAGTATTGCTGGTCTCGTTGTAGTTACTGTGTGCCTGGAAATAGAAAGATTAAAATAGCACAGTTACAAAACTTATGTCCTTTTCAATACGAAACGTTTTTTCACAGTAAAACCAGTTTTCATTTCTTACGACTAAAATGTTTTACTTAATAAATCTTTGTCTTTTTAAAGACGTGGTGAGGAAGTTGAGAAAATGACATCGATTTAATCTACGAGTAGTATCATCATAATTCTTAAGCTAGAAACATATTGAATTTGACAAGTATCTTTTATTCAAATAATTAATTACTAAGAGCACCGTAATTAATCTCATAGTTATCTTAATCATTAATCTATCATCATCATAGTTTCACCCGCATAAGTTTTGGAAGTCACTTTTGGAAGCAGTTCTTCATTTTTTGGATAAATAGTGCATGTATTTATCTCCGACAATCTGTATTCAAATTTTCACGTTTGGATCAGTTTAGACAGGCGTAAAAGCGCAACAACAAACAAACTCGATTTCGCATTATTAATACACAATAAAGATTACACTATGCACCAAGAATTCATGCGCGACAAATTTTCTTAATCGTTGCAGTCGCGACAGATAAAAACCCTTCACAATCCACTTTAAACATGGCAGGAGCCGCAGCTATGAGTTCCATAACGATACAGTACCAAAATGGTACTATTTCAATGGATGCCAACAACTCTAGTGTTAGCAAAATTGTTATTATCTTGGCTGGAAGCCATGTTGCTTCTAGACTGTCGCGCCGTTTCATGTCTTGGAAAGCCGCTGACTTTCAATAATTAGAAGTTGCAAAACAAGTATTAAACGACTAGTGTAACATGAATTTAATGTTCTAAAACAGTTTGAACATACAATTCAGGGACTTATTCCTTTACACTTTAGGTATAAAGACCAACAGATAAGGTTCGAACAATATTAACACGTGGTATATAATGGTGTTAATATACACAGTTGCTTCTCGCTGGCCACCAGTGGCTCTCGTCGGTGGGCCTTTTTCGATTACCAAAAAAAATTAACCATGCGTTAATAACCACACAAGAGGTTTTAAACATAATTCTGCACCAATCCATAATGGGTTTCAATTATTATTTTTATTATAAATACAGTATATTTAAGTCATTTAAAAGAAGTTCCAGGATTTTCGATATTTACATTTGTCCCTTTACATCGCTTATCTGCAAAAAAAGTAAATAAGGTATTCAAAAAAGGACCAACATAATATTTTTATGTAAATGTAATTAATAGGTAAATGTTTTTATGCCGTTGTTGAATTTTATTGAAATCCACTGTTTTTTGATCTAAATAACTTAATTTTACACCAATTTGCTAACCTTACTGTTCTTCAAGTCTTCCAAGTTTCAATTTTGGCCGATATTGTCAAATATAGATTTTATGATCTTTAATTATTGTAACCCAAAAGTTACTGAAATTAATTTTACCTTTCAGATCAATCTTACATTCAGAAGATCCTTTAGATCTGTAGTACCTACCTATACAATACGGTATAGGTATATTTTTGGGCACCCCTGTAAAAACGTTTTATCATTCGGGTCGTTGGAACTTAGTTATAAGTTTAAACGATCCCTTCTAGTAAATACCTCTTTAACATGCCAAAGAATTCAGGAAATCGCTTTAAGGACGGAATCTGATAAAGTGAACCCTCTGTAAATGGGTTCCATGACATCAAAACTTTGCATTTATTTAGCGTTGTGTTCTGCGTCCTATTTAAGTTTTATGCTTTCAATCTGAAACATCTTTATATAAAGATGAGACTAACTCACAAGCTGATACATCACTAGATGGTCTAGATTAAAACAAGGAGGCGGTTACATTAAGAAGTGTAAGTCGAACACGCACTCGTATTAAACACAAGACATTGAGAATGCATTCAAATAAATTCGGATCAAGACAATCTTGCTTCTCCTATTCGATAACGCTAATAAGACAGTCTTTATAAAGAGTGTTGTAAGGGAGTGTTGTTCAATTTAGAAATTTCGTATCGGACCGTTGCAGGGCCGAAGCGGTACAGTTGTCACCTGCGCACGGACCGTTTTCAAAGTTTGCGGTGTATTCAAAGTGCGCGGAGCGGCAGCGGTGCGGAGCAGTAGTCGCACACGCACGACAACAGGGTGGCAACAATTCCAAATCACTTGCTCTTAGGCACACATAAACTAAATATATACATCAATTACAAATGAAAGCACTGCAGTCCGATAAGCTTTCAACTTAGACTTTTGCTGTCAGACTGCTGCCATTCCGTGATGATCAGTTAAGTACTTATAGGTTGAAAATAAAAAAAATCACTTTTGCATTTATATTTATTACTAAGTTGATTTTTAGTTCAGGTAACACAAGCTTTGTTTATTTTGTTATGATAATCCATATTTGTGCTTGATCGTGAGTTGTATTTAAAAAGTGCATCTAGGTTACAAACAAGGCAGGATAAAATCCGAAACAAAACAAATCAAATTCGAACTTGTGTCATGCGTTTCCACATCAGAAGCAATTAATATATAAAACTTGCAAACTCAAAGTGAAGCATATATTTCCAATAAGTAATTATACACTTTATTGAACAAAACTTTTGCTTTCAATATGTGGTGATAGATTTATTTTCATATTTAATGTTTATTATCAAAATAACAATATATCAAAATATTGTTACCCATGATTTTGTTTCCATGTAAGTTTCAGTTTGCGAAATAATTTAAACAAAAATGTATTTTACTCCAATAAAGTAAGTATACATCGAAAAAAGGGTTTTCGTATAATTTATGTGCGTAATATCTTCCTATGTAGTGCATTATTTATTACAATAATATAACAAGGTATACAAATCGACTCAGTTTACCCCGACTTCACGTAGTCTTGTGCGTCCTACCCTAGAGTGTTATTTAATCTCGCGTAAGCGTGAAGGACTGATGCGGCCCGCCTTCAACTGTTTACCAAATACTTTTTTGATACACTTTTACAGGACTGGTACAGTTAAAAAGTTCGCGGCCTAACATAGCTAGCGATGTCATATGATTATAAAACTATCCTCATATGAAACCTAGACTCTTTGTCAGTCTCTGTGCAATTTTTCTCTGAGATACATTCGTAATTATTTATTTTATTGAACATTAACTGAGAGTAAATTTCATTAATTTGAAAATTGATATAGAGCACCGTGCCTTGATCAAATACCCTCACAAGAAACACTTAACTCCAAAGCAGAGTCATGAAAATATGGTGGCTACTTTAGGAACATCTGTTCCGTCGTATACAATGATAAAAAAGTGGACAGCTGAATTTAAACGTGGGCAAGAGAGCATCAAAGATGACCCCCGCTCTGGACGGCCTTCTACAGCTACGACTTCAAAAAACAACGAAAAAATTTGTGATCTCATAATGAGAGATAGAAGATTGAAGGTATCTGAGATAGCTGTGACTCAAGGGATTTCATATCAATGTACAAAAAATATGACCGTTAACGAATTAGGGTTCCACAAGGTGTCTGCAAGATGGGTTCCGCGGCTCCTTTCGGTTGAACAGAAACGAACTCGGCTCACAATTTCTAGACACTGTTTAGAACTATTTCAAGCTGACCCCGACGAATTTTTGGCAAGTTTTGTTACTATGGACGAAACTTGGGTTCTTCCCTATACTCCTGAATCCAAACAACAATCCAAATAATGGCAGAGACCCGGATCTCCGACCCCCAAGAAAGCCAAGGTGTGTTTTTCAGTAAACAAGGTATTGGCATCGGTTTTCTGGGTTTCTAAGGGTAAAACTATAAATTCTGCATACTATTGCGCACTATTACGTCATTTACGCGAAGGAATAAAGTCTAAAAGACCAGGATTGTTTACCAAGAAAGTGTTGTTTCATCAGGACAATGCTCGTGTTCACACATCTGCAGAATCGATGGCTCAAATAGTGAATTGTGGTTTCGAATTGCTTCCTCACCCCCCTTATTCACCTGACTTGGCACCTTCTGACTTCCACCTTTTTCCAAAACACTTAGGTGGAATGAAATTTCCAAAAAATCAATGAGGAGGTCAATGATGCCTTTTTTGAAGACCTTGACGAGACCTTCTATTTAAATCGGATCAAGGCTTTGGAGGACCGCTGGACTAAGTGCTGTGACCTAGGAGGAGAGTGTGTAGCAAAATAAATATAAAAAATTGCATTATTCCTGTGTTTTCTTATTTAAGCCGCAAACTTTTCAATCCCCCTCGTAACAAACACAAAGTTCATAATACTTTCATATCATTATCCCGACATATCCTAAGCTTTGTAAGTAGAACACCTACTTTATGATTTGTTAGAAGGCTGTTTCTCTGTACACCAATATCCGGCCGTACGACGGCAATGTTCTTATACTAGCTACTTGCAATCGACTGTGTAACGGTTATACAGTTTTAATAACGTTATTTTCTGGTGTATAGCTCTGTGTGTTGATGTGAGTTTTCACCTTCACTGACCGGTGCGGTGTTAGCGTGTACATTTTAATTAACATGCGTCGGCGACAGTGATTGTTTCTTAAGACCTTCAATGTGCCTTCGTGGCATAACGTAAAGGTAAAACCTCGCACTCAGAACACGAGTAATGGTTAACATCTTTTATGGCTAATACTGGCATACAGTTATGATATGTATATGTAATGTAATATACTAGTCATTAAATATTATAGGTAATGTTAAACTATTATAAACTAACCAAGTTTAATTAAGCTTCGGCAGGCATAGAGCGTATTTCAAAAAGGATCCAGATACAGAGGACAATTGCTGGCTAGTACGAAATAACTCATTAAAGGTATTAAAACATATCAATTGTAAAGACGTTAGCAGAAATAACTATATTAAATGTATAGGAAATTGGTCATCTGATAACAAACATATTATGGCCAGAAAGAACTGTAATGAAACAGCCGACCGGTGGATAAATAACTAATATTATATGCTACTTGTCTGAAAGTCGAAATCACAGCGAACATTTTTAGAGCTTAAACATCAAAATTTTCAAGAAACAGTTTTCTTAACAATAAACCAAGTACCAACAAATCTCATCTACCAAAAATATCCTCATTTTCTAAAATTGTAAGTCACCTTGATCAAAGTTTAAAAAAGCAGCCTTTGCCACTCTGTAAAAGATCTTACATGAAAAGTTTTAATTACACCTACGCTGCTTACAGTATACTTGGGCTTGAAGAAAATATCAAGTATTTTTATTTATATTATGAAAGATTTTTACTTTAAAAGAGTAAGAGTTTGAAGTATTTAATTATCAGTTAAGTAAGTAATATATGATCAATTCCGCATTGAAACAATCTAAATCATCATTTTGTTTTAAAAGTTTGGCTTTAAAATATGTCATTTTTCAAAAATTCATGAGAACAAATAATAACGGTGTTTTTAGGTAATTGTTGAACTCTTTTGATGAGAATAATAATTTCAAAAAAGTTTAAAAATATAAAACTAAACAGACTTCGTGATGACTTGGTTATCATTCTTAAACATGACATAAACTTCTAGTACCAGCAAATGTCATAAACTGATACTGAAAGCTCGTAAACTACGACGCCATTTTATAGGTTTCAATGAAAATTAAAATAAAGGAACGGTCTTCTATTACTGATAAGGCAATTTTTCAAGATGAAGGTTTCTGTTTTAAACCGAACATTTTTACACAGTAAAAATTTTTCAAACTATTTGGTGCTATAATAAATGTAAAATAGAGTTTTTAAAATACCTCCCTGCGCCGTACAAGAAGCTGCTTTATCAATCATTTCACTTGTTACGTTTATTTAATACAAGCTGAAGAGAGACGAAGCTTTACCCTTCATGAAAATTATAGAATACTAGAATTATCGTCGTACGTCGAATTCTTCTAAATGTAAAAATATAAAAATTCGTTGCTTGCTTTGCTTTGTAGGAATGTTTTAAAATTTAAGATATCTTTAATATTATCTCCCTTTTTAAAGATTATGTATTATTGTATAAATAACATCGTGATTTTAGCGATTATTCGCGGTATTTGTTATAAGATATAGACCGATAAATCAAGGTGATATATGCAATTTACAGTAAGATTTAAACGTTAGGCCCATTATCGGATCATATCTCGCTGTTATTTGTATTTTTAGTTAGCCAAAGATCTAATTCCCTTAAAGGCCTATACATAAAAACCATTTCTTTGTCCAAAATAACGTCTCGTAAAGTGAATATCTTATTGATATCTATATCAAATGAAAAAATAAAAACAACATCGCACATTGAAGTAGTATGTGACGTGCATTCCATAAAGTCCCACACATAAATACTTCCTATGAAATCCTTAGCTCTGATCATGTTTAGGGAGTCGCGGCACGTCCGATGCATCCACTGTAACTCGAGACCCATCGCTCTAAATAAAATAATGTCATTCTGTTGTGTTTTGTTTTTCTAAGGATTTATTAGTAGAGACCTCTCTCTTAGGATTACACGTTTGTACCTAGTTCATATAATGTGGACTTTACTGGATTTATTTTGCTACGTCATATTCTATTAATTTTATACCACAATTTAATCACTTCTGTGTATTATTATTTGATTATCAATAATCACTAAAAATATAGTTTTTTTTTTGTATATTATTTGGTATTATTTATGCCAGAGTTTATTCATAAAAGCAATTTACCGACATCATTATTTTTAATTTGATATAATTTCATTGATATATTTTGTTGTAATAAACTGGTATAAAATACCTGGATCAGCATTCTACTCGTATTTGTGTTTGAGTGATGTTCATTTTTATATGTTATGGAAAAACTCATATTTTAATTTTTCTTGGAGTTGTTGAATGACATGTTCAACTAATAAGAACACAATTTGTTGTAAAATTAACAAGTGGGCCAGGTTGCCGCAGTATTGAAATTTATTATTATTATTATTTATTTCGACTAAACGAGTATTTGACTTAATAATATTTTATCCTTAAAAATATTTTCAAATCGTGTTCTAAAATAAATATTAGCTAAAATAAGATTTAAAATTTCACATTATAATTACTATAAAAACTTAACAAAAAGTTGAAGTTATCAGTAAATATTATTAAAAATAAACTCACTATCCCGCTCAAAGCTCTAATAGAAATTCACAATCAAATGCCTAGCGCAATAAATTAGAGCAGCATTTTCATAAAAGCCTTAGACGAGGCTCCATACTGGTTCCGAACAAAGAGCCGTATTATCACGTCTTTGCTTCTCTCCCTGACTAGAATGTTAACGGTTCATTTCATAAGTTTCGCTTTAACCGTTTAAGTGCGCTATCTCAATGTGTTTATTTTTGTATCTTTTAATCTTCTTTTATTATGGGTAAAAAGTGAAACACTACTTCTAAACTAAGTACTACTAATGAGGTTGGACAAACAATGGAAAACACTTTAGTTATCAACCGTACCTTGCTATACAAAAATTAAAATGTGTTGAAACTTGATCACTTAGCAACCTATGTAAAAATTCAGGTAAAAAAGAGAGTATATTATTCCATAACCCATGACAAAACAAACTGCAAACTCAAACCTATTTGTATGAGTAGGCTAAACGATCGCGCAAGGATATGTTCATATTTTCCATAGACTAGAAAATTTGCCTACGATATTACTTAAAGGCTTAAGCAGTACAAACTCCGTTTAATACACCACAGCCAACTTTAAAGTATAAAGAAATGATAATAATAATAATAAATCCCCAGACAAACACACCAACTGTATGGCCCCGAAGTAAGCAGAGCTTGTGTTTTGGATGACCATACAGTGAACTGGGGGGGAACCCAGAATAAACATACATATATAAATACAAAGAACCATGACCCGAGAACAAATATCTGTGTTCATCACACAAATGAATGCCCCGGCCAGGACTCGAACCTGGGACCTTTGGCGTATGAGGCAAGGCTACTTACCACTACACCACTCGGTCGTCGTACGTGTCGATAAGCAATATTTTTAGCGTGTGAATACGTAAAACTCTGGAAGACGTAAGTACTTTTTAGTAGTATTTTGTATATGTAAGCATATCTCATGTAAGCATGATATCTCTGATTGTACTGAAACTCAAAATTTAAGCAAGGTATACTAATGAGGAACTATGGTATAATTCGTTAAGATGTGGGTGTCGCATTGCAGGTAGTCTTCATACAAAAAAAACTAGGAATTATGTCTATGGTGAGAACTTTTTGATTGTGACAGCTCCGTTGCTACTTTTCTCATTGACCTCAACTAATGCACAAGCCCTAGCTACAAAAAAAACGTGCATACCTAAACTTGAAAAAAAGGTTTTTAGGTTTTTAGGTTTGCACAACGAGTATCGGAATCTACTATCGATATTTTAGAACTAAATATTGAATTTAAAATATAAATATTGAAATAAAATGAACTTTTGTAAGAGATTGACGTAAATGAAATAATCATAGTTTATGGTTTATGTATTTTCATTATAATTCTTTTAATATAACAAATAAAGAACTGTACAGTTTATTTTCGTAAGTCCTGACATAGTACCGTCAAATTAGTCAGAAAAATAGCGGTCAGTTTGCATTAATTCCCAACATGCTGAATTTGGTACAGACCTTAGGTACACTATTATAAATAAAACACCGAAAGATCCCATGTTTGCTTAAAAAGTTATTCAAGGTCAAGCATCAAAGTTTTCAGTTCAATCAATTAAAGTCTGGCTATTCAATATTCTATTATGGTCTATTCAATAACAAACTAAAAAATTCGAAGCAAACTTAATTCCTTCTTTTTTCACGCCTTTTTATTTCAAAATTACACGCACAACGTCAAGCAAAGCAAATACCAAAATAATTTACAGCGTAAGCGCCTGTTATCATTTGCACCGAAAATATGCAAAATAAAAACATATTAATAATGATCATCGATATCTGGTTAATAATCAAAGCTCCGGAACATCACTTTTGACAGCATTTTTTGACAGAAACGTAACAATAAATGGCGATTTCTGGTACCCTAGCCACTTGCTATGACATCACTACACGATTGATATTTTAGTGACAACATTCACAAATAGTAAGCATATCTCTTTACTTTATTAGCATTTTTGTATAAGTAGAGGGGGACAACCAAGTTCTTCCTCTTCTAAGATTCGATATACATAACTACTTATTTATATAGGACATTACGACTACTCCATGTATTTATCACCTCGCTGACTTTTCGAGCGAACAATTGTCATATGTCACTTCAATGTGAATGATGAATGATAACACTATGTTCAATCAGTGATGTACGGTTTAATGTTATCTTTTAATGTTTTTATTATATTAAAACTACTTTTATTATATTAATACCTGAAATTGGCAGAATTACTTTTTGTGTCGTAACTACAGCTGAATGCCATAAAGCGCAAATTTGATTTAATTTTCGATCTGCCATTACGGTTTCAATGTTGGACGAGTGAAGAGTTTGCATTGATCAATTTCCGTAACATAACCTCTCAATTCCCAAATATTTATTCATTTATTTATTTATTACAATCACATTAGAACTATCATTACAGGGTAAACCTTATGCCATAGTTGTGTTACATTTAATATAGTAATTAATTTGCGTATATGGTGCTTCACAATGTACAACAAACGCTGGTAGTGAATGAGAAAATGGGACGTCATTTTCCATCAATTTCCAAGAACTGAGATAGGCCTTTACAGTGAATACCGTGTCTTTGTGCTAATAGTGTTAACTTACAAGGTTTAATTGTGCTAGAACTGCGTAAATTATTTGTAAGCCACAAACATTTTGAGAAGAAATGTTTTCTGGGTTACACAATAAGAATAAAGGCGTTTAATTGGTGTAACATAATCAACAGAATAATAATTTTTTTTTCCCGCCGAAGCAACACCCTCACGGGAGGGAGGTGGAAGATGCGTCATGCATACCGCCGCAGGAAAATACCGTCCTCTGCAGGGGTTATGTGGGACTCACCAGAATGGCACCTACCCACAAAAAACCACCTCTTTGGCTGTGGTAAAATTTTTACCGTTAGCCTTCATCGGAAGCGACACCCGTTGGGAAGTGGGTGCGGATTTGAAAGTTGCACTGAAGGTGCTCAAATGGACATGAGTTGGTGGCCGTTCTGGGCAGCCTCTGGTGAAGCCGGGGCTGCGCAGAGGTCGGCCAAAGCTTAACCTAGGAGTCAATTCATTTAAATGAACCTATAATGAATTGAGAAGGGAACTATGCTCCGCCAGAGCTAGCAGTCGCTGTGTCGGAGAATGTCAATCCCTAAGTTTACGGGCTAGCACTGAAATTTCCCTAACAGAAATTTCAGCCTTAGCCCGTAAACTTAGGCTTTTAGATTATTAAAATATCTTGTAGAATAGAAGAAGGGCTTTCGCGCTGCCACAATGGCATTACGCCAAAATCCAATGCAATCATTTTAAAATTAAGAAACGAAGGACAATCTAAGTTTAAAAAAAAATAGTTGACAAATTGCAAAAGTTCGTTCCTAGTGTTGTAGTTAGGAAGACGTTCGTCTGATGCGTAGCATCACTAATTATTAGTTTGTGGGGTGTCGTCTACAGAGCCATTGCCAACCCAATTTTGCGAGATAGCTTTCTTAGCGTTTTACGAAAACTTTCGCGTTACTAAATAGTCTCTCTTATTTTGTTTTATTTATATTTTTTTGTATGATTGCATGATTGCTTAGGTTATAAAAAGGGCTGACGCATGGGCCATTTCTTAGTGACAAAAATCCCCTACAAAAAAAGGCAAAACTTCCTCAGTGATTATAAAACTATAATTTTCCATATAGAACTAAACATTTTTTTATATAGTTTGAGTAACAAAAATTGTAAAAGATTCCTTTATATATAGTATTTTCGTTAATATCACATCTAATTTGTCTATTTTATTAGTACCATGCTCGGTAATATACAGGAGACTTGTAATTCGACGTATTCCTCTTGGGCTGTGATAATAGGCTTAAAGAACTTTATTTCTATATAAGAACAAATTTACAGTTCACTTAAAATGAGATACAAGTAAGTTTTTTCTTATAACTAGATAAGATGAAGGTATTTTTTTTTCATTTTCCGTCTCTGACATCTTGTAGGTATTGCATTATAAAAATTAATAACAAATTTGGTTACATTTATATATGTATAAAAAAGAGATAATATGCTAATTGTTATGGAGAGTATGGACATGTTCTTTTAACTTAAGTTTATACGACTCAAAAGAGTATATTTCTTTTAGGTAATTTGGTAATTTATTATACAGTTGTGCTCCTTCAAATAAAACAGTATTTTTTCCGTAATTTGTGCGAATTTTAGGTAAATGAATCTTGTTTTTGTTTCTTAGAGTTTATTTACTTAACTTTTTATTAAATTGTATACTAGATTGGATTGAGTTAGTCATAATATTTCGTATAAAGATGCAAGTTTTAAAAATATATAGCTGCTTTAAATTTGAAAGTTTTGTATTTTGATATATCTGAACAGATGGAGTAAAATAATTATAGTGCAACATTACTTTAATGATTTTATTTTGTACCCTCTGCAGGGGGTTCAAGGTTGTTTTCGCAGCTGATCCCCAAATTTTGATAAGATATTCGATATGCGATTTTACCAATGAGTTATAAATAATGTAGTGAACTTTATTTGGAATGCAGTGGGAAACCTTTCGCAGCGCTGCTAAGAAGGATAATAGTTTTGATTTAATATGTGTTACGTGTTGTCTCCAAGTAAGTTTGTCATCAATCCATAGTCCGAGGTATTTTTCAAAATGAGAACGCTGTATTGTAATATTGTTGATAGTAAGAGGTGTGAATTGTGCAAAAATCATGTAAGATGATTTTGCCGCGTTGATTGTTAGCAAATTGTATTTAAACGAATCATTAAGTATTCTAAGGTCTTTTTGAGCAGTGTTTATTATGCTATGTACTGATTTTCCAAAGTAGAAGAGGCATGTGTCGTCTGCGTCTAGTGTCAGATTTCCTTTTAAGCCCTCCTTTTTTATTTATATTGTTTACATAAATTAGGAACAGCAATGGTCCGATAACCGATCCTTGAGGTATAGCGTATGTAAAGTTTTGTGTAGAACTGGTGTAATTATCAACTTTAACTACTTGCTGTCTATTTTCTAGGTAAGAGGCAAACATGTTTAAGGCTGTTCCTTTAATTCCGATATTTTCTAACTTTTGTAATAGCTTAGGAGTTAACTGTGTCAAAACATTTTTTGAGGTCAATAAATACACCTAGTCAAAGTTTTTATTATCGATGTTAGTTTTTATTTTAGTAACAAGATCTATGGCCGCGGTAAGAGTACTAGAACGAGGGCGAAAACCATACTGTTCGTCAATTAGAATATTTTTTTCAGTTAGGTAATTAAATAATCGGTTGTAATAAAGTCGCTCAAGTATTTTTGAAATTATGGGTAGTACAGATACCGGCCTTAGTTACTTAAGTCTGTTTTATTGCCGGATTTAAAGATTGCACTTACTTTAACAATTTTTAATGAATTAGGGAAAGTGCCATGTTTTAAGAACATATTGATGCAATCTGTTAACTTATTGATAATTACACTTTTTACACATTTTAGTGCTTTTGTACTAATTCCATCCAATCCAGTACTGGTGTTATTATCAAGTTTATCAATTATTTTAGAAATTTCACTATTAGTACAAGGTGCTAATTACTAATTTCCAAACTAAAAACTAATTTCCGAAAAAAATTAACTATAATATCAATATTTTTGGTTTTGTTCAAAAAAATCCCGAATTAACTACAAAAAATTCAATAAATAAAAAACTAGTGTTTTGAATAAAGTTGTTTAAATTTTTATCCGTTACCAATACATCAACAAACATTTTTTTAATACTTATATTAACACAAATATTGAACATTTTAAAATAGCAAGCGAATTCTTATAAAATTTTGTTTTGATTCACTAATTTGGTCAATACAAAACTGGATTTACTCAAAAAAATCAACAGTACATTAACCGTACAAACTACTCGAAAAACTTACTTGTTCTATTTGCTATCCAAAAACATTAAATTATTTACAAAAAAAGAAAAGATTCTCAGAAAAAATTTAATAACATGATGATAGGTAAAGCGTAAAGAAAAAATGGAAATTTAGAAAATCTCTTATTAATCAATTTTGCGACACGTTTTACAAATCTTGTTCAAAGTGACCTCCCCTACGTACGTGAATACATGCCCGCACACGCTTCCTTATCTCTGTCACTGTCACTCTTAAAGTAAAAGAGTGTCGTATTTTTTCAGCCGCTTCAATTATTTGTTCAAAATTAGTTGTATTATCATATCCCTAGAGGAATACGTCGAATTCAAGTCACCCTGTATATCGTCGATGGGGATAAGCTCACAAGCGGCTTCTCGATCCGAGTTCCTAAATTCTGTCCTTGTCTCTGTATTGCTCGTATTCTACTATATGCTATATATACCAAAAACCTTTTACAACGTACGCACGTTAAGTAAAACAGCATGAAAAAGGCCCACATGTATGAAGCTATTCCCAAGGTAGGGGTATTCTGAAACGACTAAATTAGATTGAGTTAGATTGCCTCACCTACATTGATGAGGCTTGAGTTCCTTTATATTAGATTCAATTTTATTACTAGAGGTGTTGTGGTGTATACGTTTAGCTTAAAAGTGTTAAGCAAGATATGTATAAGAGATATTTAATATAAAAACCTTTCAAAATAGATTTTTTTCATATTTTTTTCAGTATGAAAAATATAAAACCTTTATAGCTTCTGAAAATGAGCTAGCAGCCTAAGTTGTAGATAGGTACTATTCCAATTAGATTCAAAAAGAGAAACCCACCTTCCCATACAAGCCTGGGCCGACGGCTTTTGTTGAGTTAACATTATGAAATTTAAAGCTACAGATAGATTTAACTTCAACAACATAAGAAAGAAAGTTTCAAATCATTTTGTAATCTGGAAACTGAGTTATAAATATTCTGTCAGAGTGTAAGAAAAATGAACATTAGGTTGAGGATGTACTAAGGCTATATGTTTTTTGAGAATTATTACTAATACATACAGTACATTAAATTATAAGTACAGTGTGTACATATAAAATACAGTAAATTGTATAAAACTCACTTTATGTACTCATAAGCTCCGGTAATTTAATCACTTGATGGCTTGAAAATTACCAATACACGACTGAAAAAAAATTATTTTAATTTTTTTGGGCATTAAACAGGCTATTAAACTAAGACAACAAATCCATGAGATATTAATAAAAGATGATATTTTCATTTACAAAATTTTATTTATTCTGGTCTGTTCATACTTTTTACACATTAATCTTGAAAATAACAATGTACATTGAACTATTTGAAGGAAATGTTGTGCGATTTGTTTATCATGAAACTAGACACAGTCTTATTTCATATAGGTAATACACATTATTAGGTTGTAGTTAATTTTATTTCTTATCTAGGATACATATCCACGAGGAAGCTGAACAGTGCGCTTTGATCAAATAGGATTACATCATTTTTGTAGCTTTGCTCAGCTCGTCTCTGGCAGAATAGAGCTTAGCTGAGAAAGGTAAGTAAGTACATACAAAACCACGCGAGCAGAAGATGTACTAAGAAAAATGGTGCCTGTTGATTGGCCACTGGTGGGGATTAAGTTGAGAGATTGAGGAGCGAGGGAGTAATACAGTGTGAAGTATCGGAATCTATTTGCCCACTGACGCGGAGCGAGGAATCGGGGTGGAGCAGTAGTTGCTATTTTAGTCATAGCAAAAAAGGTTCATACTGCTCCGTTTTTCCTCTCGGAGCCCCACTCCACGTTCATAATTGTTTAAACTAGTTTGTAAAATCTCTGTCTGTTGAAGCGATACGGAGATATTATGCAATTTAATTGGTCAATTTTGGCTCAGCACAGCTCATATTCTCTCGTTTCCACTGCAGTGGCAGCCTAAGTGAGAGGAATGTATACTAAACATGTGGCTGATTTTACTTCACTACCGCACACGTAACTTCACTGCATCTATAGGACATAATGGTGCCGATCACGACTTGTTAGGGAAGTTTCATTGTTGAAAATTTTCTTCTTTATGTTTTATCGGATGAATTCAAGTATGTTGTTTTTTTATACACAATAAAGTAAAGCATGCTCAAAAATCGTGCTCATCCATAGAGTTATCCGATCCGATGAAACATGGTATAGAGAAGGTACTTTTATAGGTATATTACGATAAATACTAAACATTCTTCATTTTCATTTTCTTTTCATCTTTTTCATTTTATATCACAGATTTTCTCTGAAGCACTTTTCTGAAGAGGTTACACTAAGTGGAGAAAGATTATATATTAATAATTATCGTACCTTTTTTTTAAATAAATATCCAAAACGGATAAGAACGTACCGCTTTACAACACCACTACATCCTCGCTTCCATATCCTTGGTGGATATGCAGCCAACGTAATAAAAATATTTTAAGAACTGTTTATCTAAAATACTTCATAAGTATAATGTAACAAAATCACAAAGGTTTAATTTATTATTTTTTAAATTCACCTATGGCATTTGAGTTTTTAATTTTATCAATAGATAATGAAATTAATGAGGCGTTACATTTCTAGTAAAAATCATTGCTTTTTTACTAATTTGACATTAATATTTACATTCAATATACAAGTGTCTTTTTTATTAATATTGGTATGGTCACTTCAAATTAATTTAAATCGTATTTATTACTTTGTTTTTCAATTAACTATACCTCAACAGTATTTTTTAATACCGTTAAGCCTATAACTTTTAAGTTTATTAACTCACGTAGCTAATATTATGACCACTCTGAATATGGTTGATACACTCAAATAATACATAAATTTAGTGCATAGGTACACCTGTATCGTATCTATGAAACCTATTTTAAATTAATTTATGATTATGTTCCACTTATATTCAAAAAATATCCTGTATGTATAACCTTAAATGCGGATGTAACTGATTTTATGAATTTAAACACAACTCTGACCCATAACTACTGGTCCACGTATAATTAAACTATTTAAGTAATTGCTTGAGTTATCTTTTACTTTATATTCCTGCTCACATCAATGTCTCTGCTCAGGAAAAACCTCAACATGAACTACGTTCACAGATTTATCAAAAGTTACCCTCGGCAGTCATCGAGTCAACGTCACTTCAGTGTCACTTGAACTTCTAGAACTTTCTTTTATCACATCTAATTCCCTATTCGATAACGATGACGTACGAGAAAACTTATGCGATGCACTATATTCACTTTTATCATCACCGTAGTCACGAACAGTCACGTTATGTTCCTTTGTTTCTCCCTCATCTTCTTCAATTTCAGTATTTACTTCTACGTCATTAAAACTCCTTTCGAAACTTAAACTTCGTATTCGATCAAGATTATGCTCCAAACTATGAATTTCATCCTCGGTACCAGGAGACTCATCAAACTTCCATTTAATGTTGGAACTAAAATGTTCTACTGCAGGATAAATGCCGACGCTATTGCTTCTGTGCCCGAAGACCGGGCAGTTTCGGTACTCTCACAAATCAGGATGTCGACCATTACATGTTTTGTTGAAATTGCTCTCATCCAAACTTAAGTTAGAACGCGATCTACCGCACTCGACCTCCGGGGAAGGCTTAAATAGACAAATATCAGAATTTTTCATTCGACAATGCCGAGCACAGGGCTCAATTTGAAATGCTGTTCTATCAAACTGTCTGTATTCAGCTGGGCCGTAACCGTCAATAAATCGTGTATCATGTTTACAAATATTCCTATATCCTTTAAATGACCCTGTACATGGAAAAGCTTCTCTTTGACAAGATTTTTGGATAGCGTGAAGAGATGAAGTTGATACAGTTCGTTCTAATATTTCACCCCAGTACTTTTCACCCAGACCCTCAAATTCTCCTTTAGAAGGTAATTCATCTGAGTTTACTGGGGAACCACAGCAACCGGTTGGTCCCTCATAGTTTGGGTAAGACTTAGGTCTTCGACAGCAGATCTAGGAAAAAAAATGTACTTATAAAAATTCTGCTGCTAATTACAGTCTTTTTTGTTTTAAGACATGGTTTTAGAAATCGAGTTATCAATTAAATCACAGGACTTTGAACCTAAGCCTACTTTGCAACAAATATTTTAAATACAACGATATTAATAATAAATCAGAACACCCAATACTAATTATATTCATAAGGGTGGATGCGGATTACCACCAGGCTTGCGTGTATGGTAGCTTGGTATGAAAGTAAAAAAAAACATTTAATAAAGGCATTATTCATTTTTATTATTACTTATTGCTTTATTGTAACGCTTAATGCTTTTTTTTTTCAAATAACACTAAACTTAGTTGTAACTTTCAG
Source organism: Marasmarcha lunaedactyla (assembly GCA_923062675.1). NCBI lineage: Eukaryota > Metazoa > Arthropoda > Insecta > Lepidoptera > Pterophoridae > Marasmarcha > Marasmarcha lunaedactyla. Next base: position 10,784,217 of record OV281351.1, read on the forward strand.
AAAAATAAATAGTTCAGTGTGTTGAAAATCTTATATTAAAAAATAACAATTTGAAACTTACGTATAACTGGAGAAGGTCACTGCTTATTCTTCTAAAATGGCTATTTAGTAACCAGTACAAGAATGGATTCCAGAAACTATTGCTTAGAGCTATCCACGTAACTATGAAGTCCAATGTTGGTGGCACCTTGAGTGGAAAAATTATTATTATTATTAGCTAGGAGAAATGGCCTGACGTAAAAAAACATTTTACATTATTATTATTTAAAATTTCAAAAACTGCCGTATATGATTAATAAACTTAATACTCGGTGTTTCTTGACTGTTCTTCTTACATTTAGAAGTACATTATTAGATTAGTGATCACCAATTTTTTTAAAGTTTTACTTTTTCAGACATTAAAATATCTAAGTGTTTTTTCCATACTGAATTAACTTCTGGTCTCCGGGGTGCAATTCAACATTTGAATAAAAAATATCATAGTAGGTAATATAATAATGCGAGTTTGAGTAATACGATGACTGCATTTTATGTGCTTGTATGATTTTACATTGCTGATACGGCTGGACCCTTATATGAATTGATACCTATTGAGCTAACTGGGTACTTTTGAAGCACATCTAAGAAATCTCAATACCAAAAAAATGCGAGCGAAATTTAATTTAAATATTCCACTCGTATTTTGACTAACTAATGATATAATTTCAAATACTTACAACGAATATATTTTATACTAATATCTTATTACTGTTTAGCTAACTTGTTTATAACTTAATACTAAAAACAATCTAAAATACCTTGCAGCCCGTACAAGCGGCGACCACTTCTTGTATTGTTACTGGTGTCACCATCACTATGAATCCTAAGGACATAGCGGCCATTGTCCTTGAAGTACTAACACTATGCGGCCTTACCGGAGGTTGAATATGCTGTAACCAAAATGATAGCTTTCGAAAAACATGCGCTGGAATTCAAAACGTTGAAAACGCTTTTGGACAAGTAGATGATAGCTTTTGTGATTCAATTAAAAAAAAACGTTCTAAATACTATTATTACGAGTATAACAAGGTCTTTACCTATGAAATTGCCGTTTTTCACGAAATAAATGAAGCGTAATTTTTTATTTCTATTAATGAAAATAATTTATTTATTTATTTATTTATTCGTAGGTATTCCAACAGCTACTTAAATAATACGACACATTACATTCGAACAAAAACAAGAAAATTGAACAACAGAATAAAAGACAATGCAGATTACAAACATAAAATCATATCAAAAAACTAAAAAATAAAAATACAAAATTAAATTTAAATAGTAATATATAAGTAACGAAATAATGAATTTAAATAAACCAATGTGCTTAATAATAAAAATAGTACTCAAATTAAATTAAAACGCGATTGGTTAGTATTTGATATTGTGAGTGTGTGTGAGAGTGAGTGTTTGTGTTCGTGTGTCTGTGTGTGTTTGTGTTTGTGTGTGGGTGTGTGTATGTGTGTGTGTGTGCATTTGGGGTAAGTAAGTGTTTTATGCACGATTCATTTTACAGATAGAAAAGATCAGCGGAGGAATAGAATTTATTCTGCTAATCAACCATGCAATCAAGGCATCTTTGCCAACGCATTGGTAGCTTATTGATGCCTTTCTTGAAGAAATCAGCTGGACGGGAGGCAACAAATTCTTCAAAGGCATTTTGTACTGCCTCTCGGGTATTGAATTTTTTTCCCGCCAAGAAGTTATCCAAATTCTGGAAAAAGTAGAAGTCTGTAGGAGCAAGGTCTGGTGAGTACGGCGGATGACGGAGAACTTCCAACCCCAACTCTTGTAGCTTGGAGACCGTCTGCTGTGCAGTATGAGGTCGCACGTTGTCGTGCAGGAGCAGTGGAGCCGAACGATTGACCAAAGCTGGTTGGAGACGTGCGAGCGTCTCCATCATTGTGTTCAGTTCTTCACAGTACACATCTGCAGTAATGATTGTCCCGTTTGCCAAGAAGCTGTGATGAATTACACCCGCGTTAGACCACCAAACAGTGACCATCACTTTTCTAGGGGTAAATTTTCGTTTAGGGCATTGTTTGGGTGCTGAACCAGGGTCCAACCAACTTGCTGAGCGCTTACGATTGTCAAACAGGACCCGTTTCTCGTCACAAGTAACAATGCGGTTCAGAATTCCTTCATTTGTATGCCTGCTGAGCAGTGCAAGGCACGTCTCCACGCGTACTTCGCGCTGGCGGTCATTGAGTTCGTGGGGTACCCATTTGTCAAGCTTTTTTACCTTGCCAATTTGACGCAAATGGACCAATATTGTTTTGATGTTAACGTCGAAAGCTGCTGCTAATTCAGCCGTGGATTGAGTTTCATCAGCTTCCACAATTGCCTTTAATTCGTCACTGTCGACCAAAGTTTTCGGACGACCACGGGGTTCATTTTTCAGGTCAAAATTTCCAGAACGGAAGCGGGTAAACCAATAACGGGTGGTGCGTTCGTTTGCAGTGTTCGCTCCGTAAACGTCGTCGATGTTGCGTGCCGCTTGTGCCGCTTTGCTGCCACGACGGCACTCATACTCCATAATTACTCGAATTTTTAACTTATCCATGATGACGAAAAATGTTCGAATGCGTTGAAAACAAAACACTAACTATTAAACAAATGACGATCTTAGAAAAAGAATTCCATGTTTGTCAAATAAAATTAATTTGAAATTAGAATTATCAGTCAAAAAATAAAATATTTTCATTTGAAATGGCCAGTACGGCAAAACGGCAGTTTCATAGGTAAAGACCTATTATTATGTTATCTTTGATTCAGGGTAAAAAGCAAATCAAAACTTTGTTTTTGTTTTTGTCGGCCGAGAGTTTTTTTCGTATGACACCATCATACGCCGGAGGTCCCAGGATCGAGCCTGGTCGGGGCACTCATTTGTTTCATCGACACAGATGTTTATTCTCAAGTTATGGTTGTTTATTTATGTACGTCTATTCTGGGTTCCCCCAGTTCGCTGTGTCGTCATCCATAACACAAGCTTTGCTTAGTCCATAAAATCAGTGTGTTTCAAGATTTATTGATTTATTTTTGTACAAGATAGTCCCGGTAATAAAATTTGCGAAGTAAACAAGCTATGTTGATATTATTATAAATCAAGCTTTTACATGAAGGGTATGACAAAGAAGGGCATGCGTCTTATTCATTGTTATATATTTTATACGAAGTACCTACTGACATTAAACAACCAACCATAGTTCAAAGAACTTGGCTCATTTTACTTACAAATCCCGTCACTGAGTTATTTTTATATTAATAATAATAATAAATAATAATTTATTTCGGACAATTGATCCATATAAAGAGTTAGTAACAATTTTAAAATTATAAATTAATGTAAGTAATCACAAATTGATTTTATTTTATTTTACATTACATTGTATGTGGCAACTATTCCAATGTTTTAATATAGAGCTATCTTTTCCTTTAATATTGAATTATTTATTATTAAAAACAACTTTATATCTTCTTTTTATAAATTCTATATAGAAATAATAAAAATGAAATTAATAACGAAAAGTTCAAACTAGTCCCTTATTTTTAAGAAATAAAAAAAACTCACCATGACTTCATCTTCATGAGCATTTTTGGAACAAGTGATACCGTTTGGTCGAACAACCTCCTGATCACACTTGCCTTTACTCTTGCTCACGTGGAATCCTGATCCATAGCAGTACATCAAAGCCATGGTCGTAGGGAAATAGTACGCACAACACGAAAGTATCCTAAAATCAAAGTATATATAATTTTTTTTTATTGAAAAAGGATTAGTCGTTTGTCTTCTATCTCACCTGATGGAAAGTGACGATGAAGACGAAGGTGTTACACGTCTATCCAAGAGATACCTATTCACTCGACGCTTGAAAGAACTAGGACTAAAGTTTTCTGGAAAACAGACGCAGGTTGTTCATTCCACACCTTGGCGACCCGCACCAAAAAGGAACTATCGAAGCGTTTGGTTCGACTTCTTGGGGTATCTACCATAAAGGGATGGAAGGCCTGTCTGCGTCTAGTAGTCCGATGTAAGAAGGGTGTGGGTTCAACCTGATCAAAAAGAGCATTCGCGCACTCTCCAAAATGTAATCTTTAGAAGACTGCTAAACTGGCAACTATCCGACGATGGTCGAGGCTTAGCAGTTTTTTGGTGGTGAGGTCAAAGTTGTTTATAATTTTTTGGGCTCTTCGGTCAACTGCGTTCATAGCTTCTAGTTGGTACTTTGCAGAACCACCTCAAAGGTGGCTACAGTACTCCATACAAAATCGAACTTGAGCTGTGTACAAATTAAGTAGCTGTCCAGGGCTGAAGTACCGTCGGACCTTCGAGATTATTCCCAATTTCTTTGAAGCAGTTTGAGCCATGGACACAATTTGTTGCCCGAAGTTTAGTTGGGACGATATAGTTACGCCCAGAAGCCTTAGGTGGTCGGTTAAGGGTACAGAAACATTTTGAAAAGTGGGCGTTGGGTTGAAACTGCGTTTTTTCGCCGCGAGAATAAACACGCCTGTGTTTTTGACGGGTTAAATTTGACCAATTTGGGCTCGCTCTAATCGGACACTTTCTTTGAGGCCAAATCCACCCACTCAATCATCGCTCTCTCAAAGCCCAGATTTCTTGAGGACTCGCTCGCGCATTGGACATGTATCTCTCTACAACGGTGCTGTCATCAGCGTAACCAATAGTGCATGGGGTTAGCAGGTCATTAATGTGCAGCAAGAATAACGTTGCAGAGAGAACAGATCCCTGAGGTACCCCGGCATTAATTGCCATTAGGTCAGAAGAGCAGTATAAACTGTTAAGTAAACTGTTGCATACTTTAGCACTGGGACCCTTATATTGTGTTATTATGCACGTTCTAGGTAGGTGTAAACTTCAATATTCATATATTTAATAAAATGCTAATGAAGACTGACTGACATACAACATATAGCCTAAACCACTGGACCTTGATACATGAGACGTTCGGTGTGGCAGGCCAAGGATGGGTGACCGCCAGGGGCTTTAGTACTTGAGCGTTTTTGTGCTTCGGAGGACACGTTAAGCACGTCAATCCTGGTTGTTATCGGTAAGATAGCCGAGGCCACATAGCCACGTCAGATTCCTGTGGCTTTTCCAGAGGTGGTTTGATAAACTCACACTAGTGGTAGCCATACCTTCACACAATAAGGAGTAGCAGAAAAAGTACTGAGAAACGATTTAAAAAAATTCTGGAATGAACAAAGGGGTGAAATCGTCCTTAGAATGTCAAGTCTCAAAAATAAACCCATCAATAAGTCTGCAAATGTAAGATTGCGTTAACGATGGACCGTACAATAAATTGTAGTAGAAAACACAATTCTCGTCAAAACCAATTAGCGAAGATTATGCCATTATTATAAATACTTACAAAATCTCATTAAACGTTTATAAACACATCAAACCGGCATTTAAGGCACTTCACGGCATTCAGTAACCGTCAAATCCATTTAGGGAAAACCTATAACGAAATGGGGCACGTGACATCCCCACCGCTAACACGGTCAACACCGTGCGGCGTATTATGGTGAGAATTAGCTTTTACTTTAAACATTTGAAATACTTCCTCAAATCTCGATGAAAAAGTACCAAAAGCTGATCTTGCTTTTAAATTTTGTTCTTGGGGACTTTCGAAACATAAGGCACTCAATTAAACATAAGATGATGATTAGTTTCTTCATTATGGTTTCATTTTCTACGTACTGTAATTAATATCTCCTTGATTTTCTATATTTCTTTTTATCTATGTTATAAAAGATACGATTGAAATATTGATCCAAGGAGATTCAATAAAATTGTCGCTTCATTATAAATATATTATCAATCAATATATCATTTTAATTTCATTATAGAATACACATCTCAAAATGTCTAATTATTTCTAAGTATGGCTGTATTATATCCATTACGTTAGAATTTAAAGCTTAGCATACCTGAAAGCGACCCGGCTGTGGAATACGTCACACGCCATGAGTCCTGTAGAGTTGAAGTAGTAACCTGATCTTGGCAGCACCATTATGGCAAATAATGAAACAGACAATATCCAAGTTACGCTGATCACTAAAACACACATCTGAAAAAAAACAGTAACTTTTAAAATACAGCCTTATTCTATTTTTTACATAGCACGGCACGTTCGTGGGAGGAAAAGTGTATTACTTAAACGCATAAAATATCCCACTTTTGAGAGTTACGTAAGTAGAAATGCTTTAAAATAATATTTACGTTGCATTCCGTCAATTTAGGCGTGATTCTATCTGTCACATAAGTCTTATAGATTTTTTAATGCATAAACATGAATATTTAGCCAATACCAAAAACTCTGATTATATCCTGTTACAGTTTTTACCAAAATCTTCTTAGTTCACTTCATGAGTTTCTAATCAATATTATAAAACCTGCAAAATAGCTGAATGGTAAACATACTCGTATAAAGCCCATTTGCGCAACGCTGATTTTTTTTAGCAATAGACTGTTTGTTTTGGTCCTAATGGCCTTTTAAATTTAACCAGAATTTGTAGCCTAGCGCTGAGGGCCCTTAGCCGCAACCTTGGATCTTTAAATTAGCTAGCACTAGGCTAAACATTGTTTTGTGTCTCTATCAGTTCAATAGAAATAGAAAGTGGCGGAACGACATTTTAACTAACTAACTGGCGAGCCCGGGGCTAAGTGGAGCTGCGCAATTTGCCATTGAGGAAGCAGTACCGTAGTTTATGTCAAACTATACACAAATTGTTAAGAAACTTAATGACTCACCTTCTTACTTGAATGTTTGTGATAAGTATTGGGATGGAGTAGGTAAAAATATCTATCGATCGCCATACATACTAATATGATGGCACTTTGCTGACTCACTGCTCCTCGGAGGAGAGCCTGCAATAGAGTATTCATTAAGAAACACTTTTTGCTAAACATTTATTTGGAGACATAAATAATCTCCCTAGTCATGTCTATGAACTATTTCTTGTTATAGTAGTAACTGTTTGTTTCCTAAATAAGTAAGCGCTTTTACCAATAGCTATTTAATACAACTAAAGGTCCCGGTGTACTCTCTTAAGTACCTCTTGATCCCGTGGCAATATCAGGATAACTATGTTATTTTTCGATTAATTTTAAATATTCTTTACTTCATTAGAAAGGTATACCACCTTTCTAATGAAGTAAAGAATATTTTAGATAAAAAAATATTATTAAACGCTTCAAAATTCGGTTAAAAAGGGTTTTATTAAAAATTTTCTCTTTACAATGTTAGTTCAAATATGATAGTCCAAAAAGATATTGTGGAAACCCTTACAAGGAAAGGAATACTTCTTATAAACCTTCAAGGATTTGATTATGTTACTCATGGACGATTTTATTTGAAACTAGGTTAGCACCCAAATTTATGGCCGACAGAATAATAAAATGTATAAACCACATTTTCTATGGTTTGCCTGAAAGGTCCTATTGACATCAACCAGCTGAAGGGGTTTTATAGAATAATTCCTTTACCACGCATGGCCGCTGAAGTAGACGAGTTTCTACGTGCCATAACTGTTTGCATAAACGTACGTTACATTATAATATTTTGAAATTGGGTAAAAAAATAAAAATTTTTGTATAATATATTCTATTTTTCCAATACTTTTCCATCGCTGTGAGTAATCAATTCCAACGAATTGACTGATTCTGGGCACTAGCGAAAATTGAATTCGGTTCTAATCCAACCCTACGATGATTTATTAAAAAAAAAAACTAAGTAAACTAAAAAAAATATCCAAGCGGCTAATAATACTAAAGACTTTTTTGTTATTTAAATAACTTTTAAAAATTCAAATAAATTACCGTTCAACATTATGTCTATTAACTTCAATGACATTTATACTATAGTACCTAATAGCCTGATTGTCGGTTTGTTGATTCTAGCTGGACTTTTAGGTGCATAAATCCGGGGACTGCATTGTCACGAGACTTGATAAGGTCTTCTATTTAATTTGCTAAATGAAAACCTTATTTTGTGAGTTATACGCAAACTTTTTTTGTAAACACAAAAAAAAACACATTGCTATAAGAATTGTAACATTATAACAACACTGTTGTTTTGAATATTCGTAAAATCGCTTATTATCATGAGTTGGGGTTAGCCAATCTATAATTCATTTGTTTAAATCAGATATTCATTTAAAATTTAATTCCTACATTAACTTATATAGGTAGAATCTCCCTTCGTTACGGCACGCTCTATGTATATAATTAGAACCATAACTGATAACAAGCGCAGAATTATATACATAAACTGTAACTATACCTCCTACTCCATCGTACATATTCACCGCTGGAAATATTTTCACACACACATAACAACAGCTTTTGATGTTGAAAGTACCTCTTAAAACTCCCATTAGAATACAATTCTCGACCACAAAAAAGCAAACAACTCTCAGACTTAATCCAATAGCTACGTTTGTATCTCATGTAATTCTCTTAAATCACAAACTTTTTTTACCGAGAAGCAACTTTACTCATTTTCTACCCGACTCTTGTTTAAATAAAGTTTAACAGGGACTTCATAGCTTCGCCTAGCTAACTGGATTAAACAACTCTGAAGAAATTTTGATGGAAAATTAATTTCCCTATTTCACGCTCCTTCTTTTTATCACATTTTGTATAATTCCATTAAAATTTGGAGCACCTTAGCTGAAGGCACGAAGTGAAGAGAGTTTTTACTTATGTTCGTTATTTACTTATTTTGTATTTGTTTTTTACATTTTATTTACCTGTATTTGACAGAATATTTCTCCGTACGGCCAACACTTGTAAAGTGCTGGAAACAGAGCAACTGGCGCTATCAGTATTCCAGTAAATAAGTCATTCAGGGCTAAAGATGTCAAAAGATATCTTGGCTGAAACAAATTATATTATATAATGAATAAAACTTTGTGTTATTACAGTATTTAGACATTGCTAAACATTAGTTAGATGAGTTCACCTGGATGCACCGAACGCGCTTTACTTATTTGTTGATAAACTGACTCAAGAAATTGTTCCTAATTTTTTTAAGTTTCACATCATCATCATTATCACAGACATCAGATCGAACTTTGGGCAGTTTGCCGCTACTGCGGCTGTTGCGCTCGAACAGATGTAAGTATAAGAGTGTAGTGAGAGTAGCGCATTCAAGAGTATTTTATATTTATTTTATTACCTTTAATTGATATGTAAATATTGTGAGTTTATAGATCAAAAAAGCTAATCCTTTTAAACCAAATATTTTCATTATGTACTAGCTAGTTGCTATAAAACAAGTTAACTTAACTTACTAATCGAATTACCTGATTATCAATATACTTGATATATCTACGATTATTGAGCACACAGATGAGGATCAAGTTGCCAAGTACAATTCCCATAGAGAGAGCGAATATAAAAAAGGCTTTTATTATATCAGTTGTAGCCGGGAACGTCGACGGCCAAGTTTTTCCGTTGATTCCACAGGAGCTGTTGATAAGAGATGGCGCCACTAGCAATGCACCTTTGGTCGAGTCGAACATAGTCGGCGCCTGCAAAGAGCAGCGCAATATCTTCTTGAAAAAGGCATTTAGATCCTTATATAACGTTTATTTCTATGAGCAGTTATCGATAACTTTAGTTTTTAGATAATTGTGTGGCTTTTTTGTTGAGGTGGCTTTCATGGCTGAGATTGATGCTTGGTATGAGACGTATTAATGTTGATAAATCTGAAACAATAGAAAAAATAAGGTGTAAGCTTTCTAAAGATCACGCCCATAATCTCAATGTATATAATTCCAAATGTAGGTATATTAACCGGAATTCACTGTCATTTCGACAAAATTATTTAAAGCTGTATTATTAAAATCTATGTAAAGACATAAAATCAGGATCGAACATAAAAATGAGAACGGGACAGGGTTCGACCCTAACGTAACATAAACTTAAAATAGTGGCCAAAATGAAACGTGACTTGAACGAAAAATTTTCATACGATTATATATTTTTCTAATTTGTTTCTGCAAACCTGGATACAAAATAAATTTTTCTGATTTTATAATTCATGGTGCTAATAGAAGACCATGCGACCATTACATTTTGGGGAATATATGGTGTGTTTGTCTAGGGATTTATTATTAGTATACATTTGGCAACATCAATAAATTATTATTTTTCATTAAATATATAGACAAATTTAGAAATTTCCCGTGCATTTATTATTAATAAAATCCATTTTAAGTGGTTTTATGCGCAGACATGCAGTAGTACTCGAATTATTTTAAAATCAGTCGGCATATTTAGAGTCTTTTAGATTCACATTTGATATAAAACCACTAATGCAGCAGGTCATACAGGACGTAGCGTGGTGACAAATTACCATCTTTAATTTCTAATCATGCATATAGTTAATGTCATTCACGAATTCACGCCCCGTTACTTGTTTGCTCGAGGTCGCACACTCCGATCTATAGTCCAAAAAAGTAGTTAAGTGGGGTGCTACTTTGTGGATAGCGCCCACTATTTTATAGGTACAAAATAGTATTGAAATTTCAAATATGCCAGGCGTCCCGTGACAACATAATCTTTTAAATCACCTTTCAGCGCTTTCGACAATGTTGTGAGGGGCCTGGCTGCAGCAGTTTCTATGATGTTTATGCCTTAATTATTTTAGCATAATGGTTGATAAGAGAATTTCTATACGTATAATGTTTGGTAATTTATCGGTATCTCAAAACTTAGAATGCCATTCCACCCTACATACCTACACCTAGTACAAGTCCATGTGCGCCAAACATGTTTGAAATCAATATCGCTTACACAAGATCGTAAGCGCAACATAATCTCGAACCAATTAGAAATCATTGATGATAATCATTGATGCTTCAACTATTGCTGATACGTTTTTACTTTGGCATGTCTCATATTAAACAAACAAAAAATAAAATAATAAATTAAACAATGGTCATTTAACAATTTTTCATTCATATAAATGGTATTCTCGTAAACTGAAAATTTGTACATATCTTCAAGATAAATTTTATCTAAGCCAAAGAATAATTGCACCAGACTTTTACATCATTAGAAATATAAAAAATGGGAACTGGAGTTAATCTTACTTCGTTCTGTAAATTGGTGTATCCTGCTGTGCATTCCGTGGCTTACAGACTAAATATAAAGGGGGTGGAGCTAATGCATTGGGCGACGAAAGCAAGTTAAATTAAAATAGCTCTTAAGGTGGTCAGGCGGTAGTGGCTTCGATTTTACTTCGTCATATATTTGAGATTACTTATTGTCTAATAAAATAAACCCCTAATAAAAGGAGTTTTGATTTTTAAATAAACATTGTTGACTTGTTCATTTGAATACCGACTTCAAATCATATGTTCCTGTTGTATTTAAGTATTTTGTCGTTTGTAAGGATATAATTTAATATTTGTTAGCGTACGAACAGGAGCTAGTCCAAACAAAGGAATTAAAAAGCACTGAACCTACTCTCTTCGCAGACAGCGTAGAAAAATACCAGTTTTTATATAATCTTGTGGAACCCGCTGCGTCAACTTTATAGCTACAATTGAGAACACTAAAAACATCATAAACCTTATTCGTAGGTCCTTAAGGGATACTTTTATTATTCTTAAAAGTGCTTTATGTGTCCATTCCGGGCACTGTTTTAGTGATGCGGTGTAATAAAAATGATATGTTTAAGGGTAAAAAGTCTGTCGGATATTGTTATTAGTAACATTAATTTCCGTTGTGTTTAATATAAAAAAGAAAATAAATCTTTTTCCTATTTTTAGACAGCGGGTTACATTCTTATTTTAATCTACGAAATTGTTTATTTTTTTTTCTTGTATCTTTGTACTCAACAATACATAACTCCAAATATAATAAATATATTTGTAGTTATGTATTATATAGTCCGTCCCACCAGTCCGTAAATAAAAGGGCATTGACGTCTCTCTACCAATTTGTATAAGTTTGTAAATAAGCAAATATAATGTCTAGACCCGCAAATCCCGCGTCCGGTCGTATCAAACCAAAGGGTCTATCCCTAGTTTCTTTTAACGTTCGTAGTCTCAGTACTAACCTTCCTGAGCTCAAACTGTTCCTTCAGAACAACGAACCAGACTTATTGCTTCTTCAAGAGACGTGGCTCACTCCAAACCGCTCCAGGGGATTCGCTATTCTCAAGTACGCGTTCACTCGTAACGACAGGCCCAACTCCGACGGTTTCGGCGGCACTGTTATTTATTACAAAAGAGGTTTCCATTGCTGTCCTCTCCCTACGCCTCCTCTCCTCAACATGGAAGCCACTGTGTAGATTGGCTATGACTGGTCATCCGACCATCATCATAGCTTCAATCTACATACCTAGTGGCTCCAAGCCAATCCGCAGCAACTTTGAGGCCATTCTCGCCCTCGGCCATTCAGCCATTATCTTCGGAGACTTTAACTCCAAATATACTGACTGGACGTGCTTATCGACTGACACCAGCGGGATCGCTCTCCTTGACATCACTAACTCACTCGACTTAGACGTCATCTCTCCCATCACTATCCCAACAACCCGAACTACTCTCCTGATATTCTCGGTTTTGCAATTGTCAAGCGAATCGACCTCGATCTCAGGTCTATCAAACCGCTCGATGACCTAGGTTCTGATCACCGCCCCGTCTCCCTCGTGCTAGGACCGCCTAACGATAAAGTCACCTCTCCTAAGACCTTTACCATTTGGAAAGGCTTTAAAAATAAGTTAGTTTCAGCGTTAGAGGCCCCGAACTCTCCGCTCGCGATCTCGCCCGATCAATTAGACAGCTGGACAAAAAAGATTCATTAGTCAATTCACTCACTGATGCTATCAACTCAGCCATCAGCGACAACGAAAAGGTTGCTAAGCAAGGCAAACCCACGCTTCCCTTAGCCGTTAGCAATCTTACTAAAGCTAAGAACACGGCTCTCCGGAACTGGGCTCTATGGAACAGCTGCGAATCAGCTTCAACGTAAAGTTAGGTCTTGCCTCGCGGAACTCCGAGACGCTCAAATGAACGATCTCATGGAGAATATCTCCCCGTCCTACCAAGCGTATTACAGTATGGCCCGAGCCTTACGCGTAGACACCGCCTCTCACGTTCCTGCTCTTACTCGTCCCGATGGCACTACTGCCTTCGAAATCGAAGAGAAAGCCGAATGCTTCGCTGACAGCGTGGCTTAACAATGCTCTCCCAGTGCGCAACCCGCGGATCCCTCCCATATCCAAGCGGTGGAGGACGAAGTTCTCCGTAGAGACTCTCTCCCCATCACCGCCGACCCCGTCACAGTATCTAATGATGAAATCTTGCTTCTCATTAGATGTCAAAAATCCAAAAAGGCTCCAGGTGCGGATGAAATTTCCAACCACGCACTTAAGCACCTGCCTCAGCAGATGCTTACCTTGTTAGCTATCATCTTCAATGCCTGCTTTGACCACAGCTACTTTCCAAAAGCTTGGAAAGAAGCGATTGTCATAGGTATTCCCAAGCCGGGTAAACCTCTGAATATCCCGGCTAATCACAGACCCATCAGCCTCCTCAAGGCCATTTCTAAACTTCTCGAAAGAGTCATACTCTCTCGAATGCGGAACCATCTATTTCCAACGGATGGCGATCCTCTCATCATTCCCCATCAGTTCGGCTTTTGCGCTAAGCACTCCTGCCCTCAGAAAGTCCATCATATCTTCGAGTACATACTCGACGGCTTCTACTTCTTTGACGTACCCAAGGCTTTCGATAAAGTCTGGCACAGCGGCCTCGTTTATAAACTTTATAAAATAGGCTTACTCGATCGCCTAGTCAGGATAGTCGCGTCGTTCCTCAAAGATCGCACGTTTCGTTTCAAACATGAAGGCACGCCTTCCGCGCCTCGTTCTATAAAGGCTGGACCTCAAGGCTCGGTCCTCGGCCCTCTGTTGTACACCGTGTAAACTAACGACAGCCCCATCCCGCCGAAAGGCGTCGAACTCGCCCTCTTTGCTGACGACACCGCCCTTTACACCAAAGGTCACGTGGTCCTGAATAAAATCATCAGACTCCAAAAGGCCGTTAACGCCCTCGGTTTCAAAAATGGCGTATCGATGTGAACCCAGAAAAGAGTTCTGCTATTCAATGCGACCACAAACTCCGTAATCGCTACAACGATCCCCACATTCGAATGTTAGGTATTCCCATCCCCTGGAAGCGCAGTATTAAATACTTAGGCGTCACCTTAGACCAGACGCTTTCTTTCAAGCCACACGTCGATAGAGTAACGAAACTCGCCTGTTTTTACTTAAGCCGCCTATACAATATGTTAGGTAGAAAAAGTAAAATGTCTTTTAGAAATGAACGTACGCTTTATAAGGTCTGCGTTAGACCCGTCATGACATATGCCTCGCCAATCTTTGCCCACGCCCAACCCTCCGTCCTGCACAAACTGCAGGTAGTTCAAAATCTCTTCTGCCGCAGGGCCACAAACGCACCTTGGTACGTGCGTAACGCGGACCTGCACAGAGATCTTGAACTACCTTCAGTGCAACAGCACCTCAAAACACTCTCAGAATCGTTCTTCAAACGCGCCAAAACCCATCCCAATCCTCTAGTTCGAGATTCAGTCTCATATACTGCTCCTGTCTTAGATTCGAAATTCAAAGTAGCTAGACCGAGAAACGCGCACACTGGCGAACCCACGCAATTACCATTAGATCTCGAAGCCCTTCAGGCCGCAACTTCTAATTCTAACGTAAATCCGAATTAATTCAATTTTTATTTTTCATTTTGATCACCTTCAGTGCAATGCATTCACTTTCAGTGCTTTTAGCACCTTCAGTGCTATGTCAATCCCACCGGGTGACCCCTTCTGGGCCCCGCTAGTGCGGCCTCTTTCTCCAAATTGGTCGTCGCTCAGATGAAGAACGCGTGGCAAAAAATTGCACGAGTCATTCAGGGAGTTATTTAGTGGGTAGTGGTTCTGGTAAGCTCGGAGCGGGTCCCACATTACTCCGATCGCGCGCGCGGAGTATGTGTCAGAGCATTTTTTGTCCTCCTGCCCTCTCCGTCGAGGGGAACAAAAAAAAAACTCTACCAATGTGCACCATTTTTGAAAACGACACGATTAATTTCTATGATTATTATCGCAAATACGTCGTAAACGACGATCACGCGTATCGTATTACAAGGCGGGGTGAGCGCATGACCTTGCAAGATGTGCCAAACATTATAACGTTGGTTGTTATTTTAATATATTTAATTGATATTTGAGTTTAAGTGAGTTATGATTTGTACCAGAGAAAGAAATTAATTTTTGGAAGTCTTGCAATAGACACGTTACACGAGGGAAATAGCATATTTTCATTAACACACTTGGTTTTTCTTCATGCCTATCAAGTAATCAATAGCGTAATAATAATGTAGTAGCGAAATCTTTTCGACAAACTTCTGTATTAAGACGGCCCTTGAGGTCTACCACGCTCTAGCCTGAACGCACTAACATCACCGCAACAAACAGTAACCCTAGAGGGCTACGCTTTTTACTGTTCCCAAGGTTTAATTCTATTTCAGAGCTTAAATCCTGGTTGAGATAGATATTTATGTATATTTTTAAGTTTATTAGTTCGTTGTATTGTTTTCATAGTACAAGTTGTTAATAAAAAAAGTTTGAGCTACATGATGCGGTGTAAATGTTAGTTAAATATTTATATATTTAAATACTTTTTATTAGTAAGTTTTACCGATTGACTTATTAGTTAGAATTGGTTAATTAGGTCTAACATGTACTTAAGTCGTGGATAATTGTTTATATTATGGTCAAAAATGCAAATTTTACGTATAATATGTATGACTCCATTCTGCTTAAGTTTATTCTTCCACCATCTAGGTTCCATCACACAATTTTTTAACGATACTTAACTTGGGCTGTGAATAATTAAAACAATGAAAAAAAGACACATTAATGATTTATAAAAACAAATGCAATAACAGAAGCGGAATAAACTTAATTTTTTTGGTTTAATTTACTCTTTTTATTAGGCTTAACCTTATTTTGCTATGCCTATGGCTACTTTGCCCTATGTGCGAATATATTTTGGCTTAAAAAAAAAAAAAAGAAGAAGAAGATGGAATACATCCATCTTCTTCTTCTTTTTTTCTTTAATGAAATATTTTTTTTTAGTTTTAAGTATATTAATCGATAGTGCATTGATAAAAAGTATAAACGTTGTACACTAACTGCATTTTTTTAAAACTTAATAATATTTTCACCTGTTTTTGAAGATGATTAAAAGTCTAAATAATAATTAATTTTTATTGCAATGAAATGAAATATTTATTTCACAACATTGACAAGTACTTGTTCTTATTGATGTCAAATAAAACATGACTCTTCCACCAGTTCGGAAAAAACCTTCGTGAAGAAGAACTGGCAAGAAACTTCACGGGTATATTTTTTTCAATATAAATTTACAGAATCTCTTTATGTCTATTCAAAGTTATTACCATCTGCATCTGTTAGCTCGGCAAGTCTCCCTCCCCCCAAGTATCCAAACGACGAACACCCTTACAATTAACTTTTAAAACTTTAACTTTAAATTTTAACTTTTCAAAAAAATTTTCAAGTACACTTACAATTAACGGTTTGGAATATAATATTGGAATTATATTAGGTGACAAGAAGAACTCAAGAAACTAGTTAGCTTTGTCAGAAATAAGATATAACAATATAAATAAACATATTTATAAAAAACTTATATATATTTTTACATTATTGTTATGTAACATAATGTAAACATAATTTTACAGACAAGATCGTTCCCGAGTCTCCTCTGTAACTGTCGATTTTTACAGATTTCAAAGACAATTTGTCAAATTTATGTTGTCGCCACATTTTGAAAGCATTTACTACGAAAATAACGTCTCAATATATAATGGAACCTCATTGGAACATTGTTATAAACTTATTATAACATTGTGAAATAATTAATTTCGCATAAAAAAGCGACATATTTTTATGGTAGTAAGTGACCATAGATAAGGATTTTTTAAGTTTTTACATTCAGTCTGCACGGAGTTCTACTAAAATTATTCCCATCGTACAGTATTTTAAATTATTGCTTCCCTAAGAACCTATAGACTTTAGTAACACACCTTCCTTATTTACCGTCTTATTACCACCATTATAAAACATGTTTTGTTAATCTTTACATAACAAAATTGAAACAAAACACTGATTGTAATGTTTACTCAAACCAGAATCCGCAATACTATTATAACATAACCTAGTTAAAACAACACACTTACGTCAACTAGAATATGCCACTATTTTGCGGGTAGGTAATTACGCTATGAGTCCCTAAAGACAATCATTTGGTTTTTACCCATTAAACGTTTTACTCCTTTGGGCATGCTGGCGTGTGGTATTCATGTCCTAGAAAAGGGGTTCGTGGTTTTAGAACCTGACGTTTAGATGATCAATTTGTTAGTAAAATTGTTTGTTAAAAGCAAACTAAACATGGTTGTGGTCAGTCTGGGAGTTAAATTCACCGGACTTAACTGGGAGAGAGCGTTTCCAATGTTATGTAGCATTTCAATGCTGTGTTTTTTTTTATAATTATAATTATAAACCCCAGACACAAAAACAGCGAAGTAATTAGTTTAGAGTATTAGTTTAGATTTTACTGGTCCTAATGATGACTTAATCGAGACTGTTTTGTTTCATAGTTCGGTAAGTAAAAATGTATGATAATCCAGATTCTAATTCAATAACCATTTTGAGGTTTATTTTGTTTGTTACAACACACAGAATAATACTATTGAGCTTATTTCAACAAAAATGCGCAAAATGCTCTCCCTCAACCCTTTTATGACATCGCCTAGTAGCATCATTTCCTAACTACTCTTTGGTTGAACTGAATGTTAGCAAAAATATCTGAGATAAAGAATTCATAGAATATTTTTAAGGAGTTCATTTCAGGAATTAAAATATCGTTGGTTGTCTGTTTGAGAAAGATAACTCAATGATTTAAAATGAAATACTGCACACAAATCATAAAAATTCAAAACTTCTTTACATACGAATAATAACATGTTAATGATTAAAGTTATTTTATTCATTATCCATGAATTTTGGCACAGTAATCAAACGTCAGAGTTACCAAAATTTTCTAAATGACGGCAGAGTACCGGAAACATAAAAGAACTCCCTTGAGGTACGAGAGTGCAGAAAGTTCATCAGCATTTTTACGGACTTAATTTAATACCTGCGAGAACGTATTTCGCCATGTTCTTGATAAAATAATATGCCCAGAATACGATACTTGAGTTTATATATCCCTAGTGGTATTGAATACCTAATCAATAATCCATTGGGTGAAAAATGTTCCCAAAAGCTAATATTGTTTTGTTAATACGTAAAGATAAAATATGTCTTTGGTATTGAAACGTATCTGTAACCTATTATTATCGATTTAAAACTTGGCGAACATGATGAACATTAAAATATGACTCTAATAACATACCCAAATTAAATGATAAGGTACTTGAAGTAACATAATAATTATTCTAAAAGTCATTCAGCAAATCCTTAGAAACAATACTAAAATAAATATTTATTTATTTATCTCATAAATAATTTTTCAGTCACAGAAAAATCGTAAACTTTTATTTTTCAGTTCATTTACTGAGTAATTCGAGGTAGAAAATATTGAAAAAGTGGTAACACAAATAAGCAGTTGAACATTTTAATCTGAAATCAGTTTTCAAACGACAAAATCAAAAATGGATTTGATTGAAGACAATGACGGCGACTATGATATTTATAACATAGTAATTTTTTTTTTTGTAATAAATTATATGTCACGTACATAAATGAAAATAATAGGTACAAAAAAAAAATCTTAATTTGGAAAAATATATCTAGTGTTACATAGTCGAATATAAAACAAGTATTATGTTTATAAATTTTTTAGTAGGTATAATATGTCGGTTGGGGGCTTTTATTTTGCTGGCTTTTTTCTTCTCGATTTATCTACAAGACCTTCTAAGCTCCGAAGACTTAACGTTTTACAATTTTTATGTTTGTACATTGACTGTAAGAAACATATTTTCAGAACTCTTCACACATTAAGTTAGTCTCGTGCTTTGTATGAAGTTACAATTGTTTTTGAGTTCACATTTTTTTTAAAAATATTTTACATTCTATCATTGCTTTTTAGTCAATAATTGCTCATCTCATCTGTTGATATTCATTTACAATGAGAACTGCAAGGAAAATATAGTATATGTAGGTAGGTACAGCAAATTTAATTTTTTTAAATTCGCCTTAATTTTATTCATAAGTTGTCGAAAGCAAGCAGAGGGCTATCCTTAAAGCTGAGTGTTGATGGGCAGCAAACTTATTGTGTTATCAAAAATATTTAAATATATCTAATGTAAGTCTTGACCAATAATTCCTGAAAAAGGATCCATTACTAGTTTGCCGGCGTTGAAATGCACAAGTAAACCTTATCCAATCCGTTCATTTACTGTACCACATTCGTACGTCACCCAAAACTTAGCAAATTATAATTAATTAAACGTTCAAGTTATCGATAATCAGTTATAAATTCTAAATTTATATTAATAGAAATTTATTTTATTTTCAAATTCACAACATTTGAATTCTGTGATTAATGATACAGATAGAAGTTAACCATAATATTAATTTCTCATGAAATTCTGAATGTAACAGCATTATTTTGTATTTTACCTCTAAACGGAGGAAATGAAGGTTCCCGTGAAATTTTCAACGTCAACAAGTATATAAATATTAATGTAATTCAACCCTTTCATTGAAATGAAAATACAATATTAATTCAAAATATTACTTCTTTTACTGAATGATAGTGGATATTATAACAGTTCCAAAAATAATTATAAAAGGGTCCACGTTGAAATATGTATTTAAAATTAAAAAAACTACCAGAATATTAATAGATGTTGCCTAAAAGTTTACAAAGGCCTCAAGACGAAATTCTTAAGGTTAAAATAGGGAAGTATAATAAATTGGAATTGTTCTGAACTATCTCATATCACATAAAATTCTACGAGCTAAATGATGACAATTGTATATTTGGCTAGATTTAAAACTGCAAGTTTTATCATTTATTTAGAAAGTATAAGTTATCTTAACTCAATAAATGTTTTGTGAATTAAAGATTTGAATTTAATATCGAAATAATATACATTAGCAAACTTAAAAAAGAAGCTAAAAACGTGTTATATTATATAAAAAAGAAAACGAAGATACATTTTCGTGCCAAACCTGTTACAAAAATTAAAATATACAAAAAAATATAGACTCTAACCTATAAAAAGAAAATGACAATAGAGGTGGCCTTATCACTAAAAGAGTGATCTCTTCCAGGGAACCTTTAAATTCATAATATTAAAAAAATCACTCGGAACTACAGTAAGGCAGTGCTTTTATAATATTTTTGCATAATGACATTAAATATTATAACAGTTTTATTGTGACAGTATGCGTGTAAACCCATTATCTACGTAGCTATTATAATTATATTTTATCCAAATGCCTTTACAATTTTAATAGGGTTGATTTACACGTTGTGACGTCACAAATTACTACCATTTTGTATGGAGCGTTTTTCGGCGACTTGCAGCAGCTCCTCAAACATATCGCTGTAACTGGAACACTATTGATTGTTCTTAACTGTTAATTAACTTTGTGTATTAAAATAATGAGTAGTAAAAAATAGCTTATTATGGACTTTGCTTTGATTGGTCTGTCTGTTTCATTATTTTGTTTATTGAAATAGTTTTTAAGACCACAGACAAAAAATACCACCAAAATTTAAAACGGCCTGATAGAAGAACATTTTTAAAAGTAGTATATGTTTTGATACACATGAGCATATTTGAACGATTATTATTATCGCGTTAGGTACCTAAACATAATATGGTGTATTTCCTATATATCTCTATATCATTAATTAGTCCATGCAGATTAACTTGCTTATCATGAAGTTTTTGAAATAACAGAGGCACTAGCATAAACTTGTCAATTATGATTCAATTTAGGATGTACTTGTAGACGACTGTATAGAAAGGGTTGTTTGAAATAGGTGGATAAAAAGCCTGTGTTTCTTGGATTTTTGAATTTGTTATTCGTTTGGTATTTAATGTAAGTGACTGCCTACTACATTAGAAGTTATTGTATGTTTGAATAAAGGTCGTTTTCTATTAATGTATTACGCCTGAATTACGCCCAGTACGCAGTATACATAACACAAGGGGTTACTCAATTTGTACGGAATTGTGTTTTTGTTTTACTGACAAATAAAAAATAGAAAAATAACACAAATATATAAAAAGAAGTACCGAGTAAAAAAAGTATATACAAAAGGAGTACTAAATATTAAGCTATTTATAAGTACCTATGGAGGCGTTGTTGGACAGACTATTCGTTTTATAAATCCTTGTTTTAGGAAGCGACTAAAGTCTCAATATAGAACACATTTATAAAGTCGGGGGACTATAAATTGCTTGTGAAAAGGTATAGCGTATATCAATCTTTTAGTTTTGTAAAGAACGAAAAATCTTGTAAATGTGTTTTTAAATGTCAAATATATACATCAAATATTTTATCTGTACTTTTAGTGTGGGATTAAAAAGGAAATATCTGTTCATTTTTTCAATTTATAAACTTTGAAACAATTGAAGATATTTAAAATAATTTTTACTATATAAATACTACCATAACAAAAATGTCATAAAGTATATTTTATTTTGTTTTTTATGCGGATGGAACCATAATAAACCTTTAGTGTAGAATGAAGTTAGTTAGTTGAATATAAAATGTTTCAACATTATTATGCAATTATTAACCTGGGTAAATTATGTTGATAACTTTTCTTCGAAATTAAGCCCAAATGAAATAAGCGAAAATAAGCCTAAACATTCAACATGCTATTCTGCAGCACATTGTTTATAACAACATTCTATTAAATTACTATTTCATGAGATTAATGTTGCAGCTTTGTTTCAAATTGAATATATAACCTTCATCAAGAAATACTCTATAGAACAGAAAAATAATTTAATAAACTATACCATAGCATGCAGCTTATCTATAAATTGATTAACGACATAGAAGCCATTTACAATGTCCAGCTAATATCTTTCTAACCACTACTTTAACTCAATTATCTTTCATGCCAAAACATTAACAAACTGTAACAGCCTAACTAAAACCGGTTTAAACACATACTAAATAACTGTTCCAAAAAAAAAAACCAGAGAACACAATAAAAATATAGGTCAAGACGATTCTGGGGGTATTGCGAGTCTATCGGGCGCCAAGCCCGGGGTTTTGACTCTCAGCGCGGCGGCTCCACAACGCCCCCTACAGGCAAAGTTATGACCAGCGGAGTCACGATTCATTTAACCATTTCCTTGATAGCGAACATTTTTTTACCAAACACAATTTCGAAATGAATGCCTCGTTTTTTTCATGTTAAGTTGATTCTGTTATTATTTGGCACACTGAATAACACGAGCCTGAAAGATTGGATTTTTTTGGATGTGTTGTTTAGCAGGATTTATGACCGAAATTGAAAAGAGAAAAATATTCCTGTAAAATAATATGTCTTTTTTCCTCTGATTTTATACCAGCGTTATAATTTTTGTCGTTTATAACTAAAGCAAACTAAACAAAACTTAGTTGTAACATGATGGTTTCCACATCAGTCCAACAATAAAAATATCGTAAAGAATAAATAAAAAAATAACAAATCCAAAGTGAGTACAAAATCAGTTTCTTTTCTATTACGAACGGTACATATTTTTCTTTTATTTATGTAGGGTGACCAAACGTCATAAAGATAACAGAGACATCCCTAATAACAACCGAAGCACCCTACTTAGTCGCTAAGGGATAGTCGAAGCGCTTACCCACATAACAACGTAATAAAACATTAAGTTTGTGCTTAACTTTACTGACTTAACTAAGTTCGACACTTGTTCCTTAATCACAAAGTCGGGGAAAAGTTTTAGAACTGAGTCAGTGACACAAGAATTCTTTTTCACATATTCAGAAAAATGTGTTTGTCTATTTAATTATAGTTTTTGTTATTAAATAAGTCAAACAAAAATATAAAATAACGAAAAGGACAAACCGGGAAACACGACACAAAAAGAGAAGTGTTATAAGTTTCAGGTGTGGTCTGTATTACAGAGCAGATTAGACATTCAACTAAATAGCTAGCCGTATAGTTGAACACTTTTGTTCAGACTAGCCCTCTTGTTGAATAGTTGATTATTTATCCAGGAATATGCGGTGTATTTGGTTATTTTCTTGTAAACTTGTGATATCTTGCGATTTGAATGATAACTGTAAATGAAGCTAACACGTTCGACCAAACAGTTTAGTTAAATGTCTGATTAAACCATCCGCCTGCGACATATTCGTATCTATATGTATGTCTGTGGTACCGTAACTATCCGAAAGTACCGGTTTTGATGCGTTTTTTGTTGAAAAACTAATTGAACCGAGAGTAGGTATTCTTAGCCATGCTTCAAGACAATTGGTTGAACTATTTAAAAGTTACGCTTGGTGTGTCTCATTATCAATATGTTTTCAAAAACACATGTAATATTATCAATTTCACTGCAGGTGAATTACATGTTATACCATTTTTCTTGACATATAAATAATTTGAATTTGATTGAAATGTTTATTGGTTTTTATAGTTATCTAAACGATTGGCGCTTTATAAATATTTAAGAATTCCGATTTTGTATATTTTCTTATAATTTTTATTTCTAGTATGCATTTGTTTCTTCACAGATTTCAATATGTTGTAAAATCTTATAAAAGATAATCGCCTATGGTTCTTGGCTATCTAAAAACTGTAAAACACGAAACTTCACTTATAAATTTATAATAAAACAAACAATTACTTAATTCTAAATGCTAGATTAAGTCGAACAACGATTAAGCTTCAGTTGTAAGGAAACTGTTTTTTTTTTCATATAATACAAAAAATTATAAAGACCTCACTACGAAGCTTTCTGGATTTCTAAGGCAGTTTACAGACAAAAGAAAAGTCCGTAAAAGCGCTTGCTAAGAAAGAGAAACGATACTAAGAATAAAAAATATTTTCTCATAAAAGCAAGTTGTGAAGAAGTAAACGTTTCTTTATGACCAACTATTTGTAGGTCAAGTCGTTCAAAGCGAGGTTGATACTGGGTGTTGACAAAAACTACTATTCTCATATTTTTTTTTACCAAATCCAAAAGTTTAGTCAGAAACTTTTGCCAATTTTGAAATTAAATGAGAAACAAAGTAGGTGAAGTCGCTTCAACAAGCCGCAACGCGCAAGATACTGAAATCATGGTTCGGAAGTGTACATAAATACCCTTACACTTTATCTATTAAATAAGTATGATAAAACTTTTTTGCTCTACTTATTTTATTCGTTGGTTAGAGACATTTTGATAATTTTTTATGGAGAACCATGCTAAGCCTTTCCGTTATTTTATTTCGATATTGATCTTAATATCGGAATTTCCATACTAGGTACATAGGAATCACATTTATTTTCTCCAATAGTTCAAATTACTTATGTTTTGAAATGTTGAACTGATTGCAAAAAGTCTTAGATGAAAATTGTCTGATCTTGTTTTATTACGTGCTAATTGTTTAATTATGATTTTCTATTTTCACAAAATCCAAGTAGTTGAAAACATCTGGTGATTTAGTTTTTTTGACCTCGTAACTACTCGTAAGTGGTTGGAATAGAAACAATTCAGATGACTACAACATGAGGCACTCGAACCTACTCTGCTGTTGATCCGACTGACATGTGAACTCGCTCATTATCCTTAATATCCTGGAGTATGGTGGTACATCCAGGTTTCACCCATAGTCTCTTATAGATATGTATATTTTATAAAAGCTTGAAAGCTTTTATTTTTATGAGGGTAGTTTCGTAAAAATAGCATTTACCGTCTATTAGGGCCGAGGCGTTCTACGCTCGCTAGAAGGCTGGCAATTGGAAAGAAAGCTGATGGTTTGAAGATAAGATTGCTAAGTAACACATTGTGTTATAAATTGGTTTACGAGCAAAACCTACAAGTTCATCTTTATTACACCTGAGCATTGTAATGTTAATAACTTGGTTAGTTAAAACTGCTAATGTAAAAAAAATAATTAAAAGAAAGGGGAATAAATCTGTATGTGTACACCACCATTCTGATAAAGAATACAATATAAAACAAAAATATACCACAGTTATCTTTTACAATCAATTGAATCATTTTCAAATCATAAATTCCTTTATCAGTCCCTTAAAATATCCACTAAGTTCTTTATAGTCGCATTATGGATTCACTTCGCCCTGTACATTCGCATCATATTGGATGTTTCCAGTAATGATGGAAGATTGAAATTCAACGAATAGCGTCTTGAAAGCATTGGCACCGGTGAAAGACATACCAAGCACTTTAGATGGGAAATCAATGACATCATTTGCATATCTCAAGTGTTCCTCTTTGAGGTGCTGTAGAAAAGTCTCAATTTTGAGACGAGGTATTTTGTATCGAATTTGTTTGTGGATATTGGAAGAAACTGGTTTTGAATTATACGATGATCGGTATTAAGATGAACCAATTTTTGGGCTGATTATTGTTTTGGATATTTTTGTGTGTGTGTATAAAATTTGTGTGCTAAAGCACATTATAAACTATCCGATTATTTGGATGATAAAAGCCCTAGGATTTAATCCCCTCATTAACAGGTTTTCACTAGTATTTGTAATAAAGCATATGTAATGTGTCTGTTTGATCGTGGAGTACTTCGTCCCGATGAATATCTAAAGCGTCATTGTCACTAAAGTACATCTTCTTATGGTAGCGTCGGGTGACGGGTCGCTCACTTCCCTCTAATATGGTTGAGGAGGGCGATGGCTGGACCCCGCGTTAACTCGTGAACGGGTGCCGTTTGAGGGTGTTCGTCGTTTGGATACTTGGGAGAGGGAGACTTGCCGAGCTAACAGATGCAGATAAGAATAATTTTGTGTAGAGAGACACTGTAAATTTGTTTTTTTTTTAATAAACCCGTGAAGTTTTTTGCCTGTTCTTCTTCACGAAGGTTTTTTCGAACTGGTGGTATATAGTCATGTTTTATTTGACGTCAATAAGAAAAATTGTTTGTCAATGTTGGAAAATAAATATTTGAATTTGAATTATTTATGAGTTTAATACATCATTCAATAACAAAAAAAAAGAAACGAAAAGAAAACGAAAAATCTGTTACTTTGTTAGTATAGTTGAGGAGTGTTTGAAGAGCGCTTTTGTTGTGGACCCAGAATCAACGTAAATATACAAATATAATCAACCATGCCCCAACAACAAAACATCTGTGTTCACCACACGAATGGATGCCCCGACGAAGACTTGATCCTGGGACCTCCGGCAACATCCACTGACGCCACTCGGCCGACTAAATTAACCAGGACGTTCTATTTTCATATTCTAATTTTAAAACTAAGCTAGAAAAGTTTTGCTCCGTATCGACAGACATATCAAATACCTCTGATGGGAAATCAATGATCTCATTTGCATATTCCAAGACCGGGGTTCATGAAGTTTGACCTTTATACGACGACGAACTTTTTTAGATTTTTCCTAAAAAAAAATAGAATTTATGGAACTTTGTGATCTTAGTAGAGATATTATTTACATAAACATAATCATTTGGGCATATAATTATATTTTTTTAAAGGTTTTAATGTAGAAATTGCTTACAATATACTCGTAACATGCGCAATTATTTTGTTCAAGAATAATATTTAATTCAATGAGTTCACGCTCATTATAATTAAAGAACTAAATGTTAAGAAAGTGTATTTAGATAAACGATGGGAGTTTTTTTTATATCCAATTTTATATTCAACTCTGTCAACATTTGTAGGCTGAGAGCTCGACAAAAATTATAAGTACACGTGTACTTTTAAAATTTCTTACTTATTTTATTTAACAACTCAATCGGGATAAGTAAGTATCTACATTTAAAACCTTTAAAAATTATAACAGAAAACTATTCAAGTAACATTTAGGAATTTCATTTAAACTACTTTATCCAACTTATTTCATTAACTACAATACAATTTTTATTACATCGACATTTTACTCGCATTAACTGACGTTTCAACTTTACTGTCACGATAAACTTTGTCCAACTTTGTGAGAACTTAATCCATTTCCGTGTGATTATGGGTCCGTTAGCCGTCGGCATGTCACAAAAGATGCAATGTAGTGAACACAAGAGTAATGGCACTTGTGTGATATGGATGCAATTTTGAGAGAGACGTTCAAATGTGGTGACTGTGGTTTCTCGGTTTCAAAAGCCTAGTATTCGGAGTAAATAGATACTTCGTTTTGATAGTAGAAAACTGCCTACTATTTTTTGACAACTGTTATTTATGCAGTTGAAAAAAGAAATTTATACGAATAATATATATATTTTTTTCATTTTTATAATAAGCAAACAAGCATGCAATCAGTGGAAATAGTCTTTGTTCCAAAACAGAAAAGAAATAATTTGTTCGTTGCGACATAACGTGGATGTTATTGCGGTTAAAACAGAAAAAAAATACAATAGAGGCATGAATTTTTATTTGATGTGGAGTTTGTTTGAGACCACAGAAAGAACACAAGATGGTTTTTATAAAACATTAATAGCAAAAAATTACAGAATTTAGAAATTCCAACCCTCAACTAACCATTGGAAAAGATGTGATGGGATTTTTTTTTCAGCACGAGTCTCGGAACTTTGATTTCTGGCACTTGAATAAAATGTCTAAACTCACAATACGAGTTTTTCGAAAATTCTGTTATTATGGGGTTACATGTAATATATTAAACTTCGTGTATCACTAATACGACATAGATAAACACGTGTTTTATATTTTCCCTACGTAAGAGGGTGAAATAGTTTAGACGGGAAGTAAAACTTTCTACCAAACAAATTGAAAAGTGAAAATGAAAAATGAATGACTGGATACTATATCTAAGTATTCATATCAATAATCGATATTAATATTTACTCGTTTTTTTCGAGAAGTTTAGTTTACGTTTCTGGAAATGCACATGATAATTTCACAGTTCGTCCTTTGCTAGTGAACGGTGTGTACGTATTTTGAGTTGTTAGTTAATTTATTTGAGTAATTTTGCTGATCATTTTTCGGCTTGGTCTCGTCCGTCCTGCTCATCGATTCGGGGGTTCTACGCATCGGAAAGTCTCTTTGTCCCACACATTGGGGACCACATTGCGGTGACCAGAACCAGCCTACCAGAGACCTCTGGGCATTAGTAACAGTTTTGGCCGCTGTGCGAGTTGTGTCGCGGCTGAGAAATTATCGGCGAGAATCTAGAAAACCGAAAAAGCTTTGGCTCTCCGTGAGGGTCGAACCACGGTCTCTGGGGTCTGAGTGGGCACATGTTCCAACGCAGCTACTCGTTCACGTGACGTCACATCGAAATAGTTGAACACACTCTTACTGCTCCTGCTGATTTGACACTGATTTTAAAGTGAAACTTACAAATTAATTACCTACTGTGTTTATAAGTAATATTTTACTTATATTACCAAAGATATCCAAGACTTGCCATAAAATACAATAAGGCGTGCATAACCAACGAGGTTTTTAAATAATTCTCTCAATGTTTCTGCGTCGTACACCTCCCCCTTTATCAACCCCCAAGGGTGGTTTGAATGAGTCTAAATCTGAATCAGACCTAAACTCTGCAATCGTGGACGATACTTTTGTAAATTTAACCCGTTCGAAACGTCCTCGACCAGATTCAGATCACGCCGAACATAAGAACGCACATGATACTGTCTTAAACAAAGAATGGTCTTTATGGAAGAAGGAACAAGAACTAAACCTTTCGAAAACACTGATACAACAGACATCTTTGCTTACCAAACTGGCCGCGGACATTGCTGACATTAAAACTCAAAACAAGCAAATTCAACAAACCAACGATGACATTGAACGATCTGTAAACTTCATAAATTCCCAATTCGAAGACATGAAAAAAGAGATCAATCTTCTGAAAAAGGAGCGAAAAGAACAAATGGAATACATAGAAGAACTAGAAACCAAGATTAAAGATCTTCAATTAAACACGCGTTTGTCCGGAATTGAGATTAGGAACATCCCAAAACAAGAAAAAGAAACCGTGGACGGATTGGTGAAGACTATTATTACTATTGGTAACGTAGTAGGTCACAAAATAGATGCGTCAGACATTCGAGACATCTACAGACTGCCGGGAGCCTCTGATACTATACGACCGATTGTGACGGAATTTGCTTCTGTTCAGAAAATGAATAAAGTACTTACCGCAGTGAAACAGCAGAATAAGTTAAGCAAGACCACTGAGCAAAAATTAAACACTGAGCAAATTGGAATTCCTGGCATACGTCGAGCTGTCTACGTCTCGGAACAGCTTCCGGGAAGTCTCAAGAAATTGTTCAGATCAGCGCGAGAATATGCAAAAAAGAACCAATACATGTTTTGTTGGGTGTCTAATGGTAACATTTTTATTAAAAAGGACCAAGATGGAAAGCCGATTCTGCTAAAATCAGAAAAAAATTTACGTGAGTTGTTAAACGCGTTAAAACAATGACTATCGACTAAACCAAACATTTACCTATTTTATAAAAATGTATACATTATTCCTTATATACTTATAGTTATACTTAAGTTTCAGATATTTATGATTACTAAACAATATACACATACTTACACAAACAAAAATTATTACACTAATACACAACAGATACACAAAAATACATTAAAATCATTTAAGAAAAATAAACATAATCCTATTCCTAAAATCTACTACTTTATCAATATTCAAACTTTTGATTCTTTCGTAAACACTCAGCGCCTTCTTCTAACGGTCTCGTTAAATATTTATTTTAAATGGCGACGATAAAAGAAATAAATAATGAAATAGATATGCTTAACTTGGATAATTCGTTGTATTGTAATCCAAGCGAGATTTCTAAATATTTAAAGACTACAAATGAATCTTTAACCATTTTTCACATAAATATTCGAAGTATTAACAAAAATTTTGACGAACTGGAAACTTTATTGAAGGATTTAAATACGGATATTGATTTGATTATTTTAACAGAATGCTGGCTTAGTAAAGTTCTGAATCCCCCGCATATTCCCGGATATTACTCACATTTCACTAAGTATAATATTAACCAAAATGATGGCATAGTGGTTTATTACAAATAGGACTCAAATGTAAATTGGATGAACCTACTTTTATGGGAGGAAACTGTCTGACAATCATTATTAACGATACAACTAGCATTGTTGCAATCTATAGATCTCCATCATTAAACAGTAAGCATGATTACGAAAACTTTTTTTGTAGTTTGGACGAGGTTTTTACCAGGCATTCTAAAATTCGCAATATTGTCCTTACAGGCGATATTAATATCGATATCACACGTGATAGTAAGGACAACAATTATCTGGAATATTTATCTTTATGTGCTTCTCATGGTCTATTACCCACACATCTATATCCTACCAGAGAAAACAAATGCTTGGATCACGTTATGCTAAAAACAAACAGCACAAATAAAACTTTGGTTATAAGTACGTCGATTACGGATCATGCAGCTACCTTGCTCTTATTGATAAATAATAAAACATTTCAAAAAATTAATAACATTGTTAAATCTGTTGATTATGCAGCTATTAAAAAGGAACTTGAGTGTGTAAATTTTTCAAAAATATTACAAATTAATGACACTAATATTGCTACCGACGAGTTTATATTTACTCTACAGTCGGTAATCAATAAACGTACTAAGACAAACACGGTTCCAAGAAAAAAACGATGTTTGAAACCATGGGTTACCCCCGGAGTATTAAAATGTATTAAAAATCGTGATAACCTACATATGCAAAGTAAAAAATTCCCAGAGAACCTAATTATAAAAAGTACTTATGTAAGATACCGCAACTTTTGTAACCAATTACTATCGAAACTAAAACGGCTCCATTATGAATCAGAACTAACAAAAGCAGGCAAAAACTCTAAGGCTTTATGGAATAGCGTTAAAGATATTACAAATACTAAAAAGACGTTAAATTCACCTATTGAATTGTTAAATATAAAGCACTCTCATGATTCATCTATAAATGAAGTTAGTCACCATTTTAGCACCATAGGTAAAAAGCTGGCAAACGAAATAATAAAACAAACCCCAAATAACAATTATTCCAAATTTATTCAGACACTAAACAGTTTAATCCCTCGCTCCCCAAGTAGATCACTGGCATTGCTGGTACTAACGAGAAAGAGATTGAGTCCATTGTTTTGGGCATGCGTAGCAATGTCTCTGCGGGATAGGACGGTATCTCCTGCTTGCTGCTGAAAGATTGTAGCCATTTTATAATTCCAATTATAGTCCACATTTGTAACTTATCCATCTCATCAGGAGTATTTCCCAATGCATTCAAACTAGCTATTGTGCATCCAGTCCATAAGGGTGGAGACAGAGATTGTGTAAATAACTATCGTCCAATTTCGATACTGCCTGCTCTGTCTAAGATACTTGAAAATTTTTTAAATAAAAGACTAACTGAATTTTTGTGCAAAGAAAAATTATTAGCAAACAATCAATACGGTTTTCGACAAGGGGTTTCTACCGAGGACGCCCTAATGGATTTAACACAGGAGATAGCTAGAAATCTGGATAAAAGAACTAGGTGCCTTGGAATTTTTTTTGATCTTTCTAAGGATTTTGACACGGTCTCTGTTCCCATTCTATTGGCTAAATTGGAGCGGTTGGGAGTAAGAGGAATAGCGTTAAAAAAATTTAGCAACTATCTTAAAGACCGTAAGCAAAAAGTTAAAATTGGTGCTCTCAGCAGCAGGGAGGAAACGGTTGAGTATGGTATCCCACAAGGAAGCATCCTAGGTCCAACCTTATTTTTAGTATATATTAACGATTTATGTACAATTAATTTAAACTATTGCAAAATATATACTAACGCGGATGATACAACTATTTTAGTCAAAGGTCAAACCTGGGGTCAAGTTAAAAGTAAGGCGGAAGTTGCAATGAAAAGTGTAATGGAATGGTTAAAGTTTAATTTGCTCACTCTGAATATAAATAAAACGAATTTTATTCCATTTGCAATACGTAGCAATTCCCACCCACCTTCGAGTTTCTCAATTTTAGCTCATACCTGCACCGGGCCTGACGCAGTAAGCAACTTCAACTGTACTTGTCAATCTATAGAGAAGGTTCATGAAACTAGATATTTGGGTATTTATTTCGATGATAAACTAAATTTGAACAAACAATTAAATGCACTCTCAACAAGAATTACTCGACTAGTTTATATATTCAAACATTTGAGGCACTATGCTACACTCCGAGTGATAAAGATGACGTACCAAGCATTGTGTGAATCTATTATTTCCTACTGCATCACCGTCTGGGGTGGAACATATAAAACAGCAATGCTTGATATTGAGAGAGCACAAAGATGTATACTAAAGGTTATGCTACGTAAACAATTTAGGTATCCCACAAAGCAACTTTACATCGAAGCTGACGTGCTTTCAGTCAGACAAATTTACATACTAAAAGTCATATTAAACTATATGACTAACTATATGATATATATAAAAAACTCAAATGTTACAAATTATAATACGTTGGAAAGATATTTTTTGGAATTTGTAGCTTTTAATGATCTTTCTCAACACAATCATATTCAAAACAAAAATGAACGTGTTCTAGATTTAGTTTTGTCAAATAATTCTCATCACATTATCGTTGAAAAAACAGAAACGAATTTAGTTCCAGTAGACGATCATCATCCGCCCTTACTCGTACGCATAAGATCACATGGTTTTAAGAACATGAAACATAAAAGAGAGCCTAGATTAAATTTTTACAAGAGTAAATACGATGATATAAACAAGGCCTTCAGTGAAATAGATTGGGATCAGGTTTGGCAAAATGCAAATGACGTTAACAAAATGGTAGGTTTATTTTATGATGCCATATATAAAATAATTAATGAATATACTCCTTCAAGAAAACCCCAGAATGATAAGTATCCAGTATGGTATAGTAGTGCAGTAGTAAAAGCATTGAGGGAAAAGGCCAAAGTGCATTCAAATTTTAAGAAATACAATAATCCTCGAGATAAGATCGAATACGACTATTTACGGGTTAGATGTAACAAAATGATACACGACGAATATCAAAGGTTTAAAAATAATATAGCTTCTATTTTAAAAACTAATCCTAAGTATTTCTGGAAATTTATTAACAATCAAAAAAATCAAGAAATAAAAATTCCAAATAAAGTGTTCTTAAAAAATGATGAATCTAAAAACGGTCAAGATATTAGCAACCTTTTTAATAAATATTTTAAATCAGTTTATGATATGGATACGGAAAATAGTGTCATTTTTAATTCCAATAATTACCAAATTAAGCAAAACAATAACTTGGTACTATCTAGTATTAGAATTTGTGAAGATGAAGTAAAAAATTATATCTTAAGCCTAGATTGTCAAAAAAGTCCCGGAACAGATCTTATTCCGGTGATATTCTTAAAAAAGTGTGTTGAGTATTTAAAGATGCCATTGGCACGAATATTTAACATCTCATTGCAATCGGGCGTTTTCCCAGAGCTGTGGAAAACTGCACAAATAATTCCTATACATAAGACAGGAGACCATTATAACGTAGAGAATTACAGGCCGGTATCAAAGCTAAATTGTATGGCTAAGGTTCTTGATCATTTTGTACAAAAAACTGTTTATCGTCATGTGAACCAATCACTGATACCAATGCAACACGAATTCAGGTCAGGTAAATCAACTGCTGCAAATTTAGTTCACTTTGTAACTGACATATCTAAAGCTTTGGATAGTGCCAAGGAGGTTCATACGATATATACCGATTTTAAAAAAGCATTTGACCTAGTAAATCACAGCTTACTTATCCAAAAATTATCATCCTTTGGCATACATGGCTCATTGTTGCGTTGGTGCGAATCTTATCTAAAGAATCGTTCACAAATGACCGTAATTAGAGGTTTTTCATCGGATGTATTTTTTGTTCCTTCAGGGGTTCCTCAGGGGTCACATCTTGGGCCACTGTTTTTCTTGATATTTATTAATGATTTAGGTAAAGTTATTTCTTCAAAATTTCAAATGTATGCCGATGACTTAAAAATTTATAGGACCATTGATTCTTTTTTAGACACACAATTACTTCAAAAAGACATTAATGAATTAAAAAAATGGTGTGATGAAAATCTAATGAAATTAAATATTAACAAGTGCTTTTATATGAAGTTTTCGCGCAAAAAACAAGGTACCTCACAGTTCTTACTTTATTGATAAGAGTCCGTTACAAGAACTAAATAAAATCAGAGATTTGGGTATAACGATGGATAGCTCATTGACATTCAGAGACCAATACCACAGCATGCTCAAGAAAGCATCTAAATTATCTGGATTCGTAATACGTCAGATGAAGATATTTAGAAGCCCTGAAGTGACAATAACGGTTTTTAAGAGCGTTGTTCGCAGCATCTTAGAATATTGTAGTCCGGTGTGGAATCCTAGTTATCAAGTGCATATAAATAATCTCGAACGTATTCAAAAAAAGTTCTTATACCATCTAGCATACTCGGACAACAAATGTAGGAAGTTGTGCTCTTATAAGGAAAGATGTGACTATTACAGGGTGATGCCTCTAGTAACACGAAGAAAAACATTAGACATAATATTTTTGAAAAAATTAATTCAGGGTCAAACAGATTCTCACGAATTGCTCGCGCAGCTAGAATTCTGTGTTCCACGCCCCGGAAGCCGCTTGACAAATCGTAAGATTTTAGAGTCGGCTCCAATAAAGACCACCACTGGAAGACATGCTCCAATTCAAAGAATGATATGTTTCGCAAATAACACAAGAAGTGACTTTGATTTATTTTCTGATTCTTTAGCCTCACTCAGAGCAGCAATAAAATAATGCTAAAACTCAGTATTTTAGATTATTCAATTGTTCATCATAGTAAGAAGATCTTTTAAATAAATGTAAAATCCCCACATGATTATACTGTTTAATGCATGTTGGATTCACATCTAGTAGGTGATGATTAAGAAACGAACACTGTTTTGTATTAGAATTAAGTTTAAATTGTTACCAGTTTTGTGAATTATTAAATAAATAAAAAAAAATAAAATAAAAAAATATTAAAAACCCACCAAAATATTCCTCAGCCAAAACCTGAAACACGTAGAACTTTTATACCCACCAATAAACATTATACCGTATTTGCTTACCACCAGTTTTATATTATATCTACAATTATCTATAAGAAAATCGATAAAGTTCTAAAAATCATAAATCTAAATTCATATGAAATAAAGAAAAAAGTAATTTCATGGTTAAAAGAACAGGATTATTACATAACAGAAAATATTTTAAAAATGATAACGTAACACAACATAATTATAAATGCTATACACACACACACACACACACAAACACACACACACGCACACACATATACGCTAACAATATGCTACAATATAAAAACACTTGTAGTTGATTTTTAACAAAAATAAAATAATAATATCAACTGTATTATATCTAGATGCCAAGGGCGAACACTGTTCCCTAAGATACAGGATATAAACCTAGTTTAGGGAACAGGGAGTCATCACTGAAAACAGGCTTAAAACAAAACTACAATAGTTCAAGTAAATAGCGGGCTATAGTTTATAAGTCTTGTTTGTATAACTGATTAATGAGATACTTATGTATAGTTTGTAAGCTTGTTTGTATAACTGATCGTATAACTGATTGTAATATAATATATATATATATATATATATTTGTTAATAAATAAAATGTAACTAACTAACTATTTAACATTTGTATGGATGTGTGTTGGAAGGTAAAATATTTAAATTTTTAGTAGATAATAATAATAATAATAATATTTTACATACCAATAACAATTTCATCGACAGGACGCATCCCGAAATCCCTACATACTGCTTTAAAAATACTGCAGCTGCCAGAAACCACATCCATCCCTTTACAAAAGTCTATAATATTAGACACCTGCTCCATAGTTCGCCGTTTCCTAAACCCAAATTCTCTGCCATTACACTCTCCTGAAAACAACAGCTCACGACACACTAACGATCCTGCAGTAGGTTCATGACTTAACCATAGTACTTGACAAAGCCCGTTATCTGTGTTTATTTTACCGACTCACTCGAGCTTCGAAGATTTCGAAAATAATAATAATAATAATAATAATAATGGTTATCTTATCTTGTTTAGATAATTATTAATTTGGAATTATTTGCACGAAGTTGTCATTTTGTAAAAATATGGTTTATATATGGTCATTATTTCCTAATATGCGGGATACACTTTTTCATTTGTCCTGTATGTATTTATTATTATTATATAAGAACTATGATATTATTTGGTTATTAGTAAACTCAAGATAAATACTTTTACTCGCGAATTATATGAGGCCGAAAACAATATTTTTTGTTTTAATAGGTCTTTATTCAACGATTGAACATACAAGACTGTCCTTAAACAACCAATTTAAATCTAAGCTTAAATTCTACGTAACAAACAAGTGCAGGTGTTTTTTCTGCAATTCAGCGTCTCATGTAGATAATGTAATAACATTATCTACATGAGATATCATATTTATAGAACTGGCGACATAACTGAATGGATGAATTTAAACTTATACAGAAAATAACAAGTTAATGACAATATTAAAATAACATATAAAACTATTGTCCCAACTCTGACACTTATTGCATTTACCACCTTTTCACTATATGCACTATTTTCACCTTCACTGTTTTTTCTTACGACGTATGATAGAGCGTGGAGTTTCGCGGTGTCGATGTCGTCGTAGTAAGCGGGCGTTCTCGTCGCAGGACTCAGATGTGGAAGCTCTGGTAGTTTGAGTGTCGACAAGGCATGATACACAAGGGTATGTTTCTCATTAGGGGTTTTCTTTTTGTGCAGTGTTTTTCCTTCAATTTTAACTTGGCAGTTATCATTCAGAGTAATGATGTATGTTCCCCAAACGTTATAACGCATAATTTCATTTTCACAATTATTGGTTATGAATGTTTTCTTCTTGGTGTATAACACCCAACGATTTGGTTGAATTGGTTCCAATCGGACTTCCTTCACAACCACTAGTAAAGGTTTACAGGTGGATGTGTCATAGGTGAACTTCATCAATGCGGAAACACAGTCATCAGTGAGTAATGACGCTGCAGCATCTACAGCGCAAAGAAACAGTGAGTTTTCAATTTCAGGACAAGGCTGCGAGAGTGAGATAGTGTTCAACCCCTTCACTAATAGGATGGGACATTTAGGAAGAATTAGGAAAGTTTCATTTGAAGGGTATAACATAGGAAGAGGATGTATTTTGTAGTAAGTATAACTATCATTATCAACGACCGGAATTTCTAAAATAAATACTATCTGATTTTGCTTAACATAAGCCCTTGTCTTAATACACCTTTCTATATTTATAATGTTATCCCATGATATGGGATACGGAAGTTTAACAGTATTTTCTAATAATTTTAGTTCATTTAATAATTTGGAACTGTTAATGATAGATTGATGCAAGGTATTTAGTTTCAATTACATCTAAGGTTATATACAACTTGTGAAAGTTATGTAAAAATAAATTTAATAATACTATTACGCGTTGCTCGATAAGATCCAGTGAAGTTTTTAGCAACAAAAACTAATTCATTTAATTTTTCGGTTATACGGATGAAATTATAACGAGTTGAGTTTGCAAAATGCTCTACTTTTTTATTTTACATTTCGGTTATTAGGGTCATTTTTCTTTCAAATGAGTTTTGTCGAATTTTCAAATCATGAATAAGGTGGTCATACTTTACAGCATCAGTATTATCAAGATTTCAGGTTATTAATTTTATTATAAAGCCAATGGGGTTTATGAGTCCTCTTCTATTTCTATTGATAGGGATTAACTGACTGTATTTATCGAGTATTAGATTTCTTATAAAGCTCACCTAATTGATTACATTGCTTAATTCAAGCCCTAAATAGTTAGTGTTAAAACAATTTTAGCATAACTAAAAACTTCATTAAACCTATTCAAATTACATTCTATATCTTCGTATACTAACTTTAAATCTAAAACCTTAAAAAATAACCACTTGTCGATTTCTATTAAAGCACGACCTTCCCTAACAGGCAAAATTCCTGGGTTGTTTTCAATCTTCTCTAGTTGAAGACCCTGGTTTTGGGTCACTTGTATGAGAAGCAGGAGCACGCACCTGTGGAGGACGTTTTATGTATTTAATAGGTACTTTAGTTTGGCACTCACGAACCTTGACAGGATCGGTATGTCTTACTATGTCGCTTACTATCGAAGCTTTAACAAATCTTGGTTTGTCTTTGCTTCTTCTAGTGTTAACGCCTTTGATACATATTTTGTCACCCTTTTTCAAATTAAATTGTGTTTCACCTCCACGTTGTTTTAAAATATGCTCCTTTTAATTTATAATTTTGTCTGTTATATATTTATAAAGATATTTAGTACGCTTAACATGTTCCTTAATTCAATTTTGCGTGTGATTTTTGGAGAAGTCTGCGCTAAAAGAGCTTCTGCGTTCAGTATGGCTAAATACAACTGTGGTGGAGCGAATAGTTTGATTGTAGGACATGATGGCGTAAGTCATGATTGAGCTAGCATCGGTTAACTTATTTAGCTAGTCTATAGATCTCTAATATAGTTGAATGAAATTTTTCTATTAAACCTGTGGAATTCGGATTATGTGGAGTTGTTAAATGTAAATTAATTTTATAAAAATCTAACATTTCTTTCATGATGCCATTATTTAATTCCGAACCGGGATCTGAACTGATTATACGGGCGTAGCATAAAAAGAAAAGTATCTTATTAAAGCTCTGATAACCTCTGGTGTGCTTCGATTAGGAATTTCTATAGCTTGTCCCAATTTGCTAAATACATCGATTATAGTTAAGAAGTATTTACCCTCAATAGAGAATATATCGATAAAGAGTTCTTGAAAAGGTTTAGTTTGAGTTTGTGTTAGTTGTAAGGCTGGTTTGTACGGTTTACGGTCGTATTTTAACATTTTACAAGCTTCACAAGAGTTTAAGATACTTGATACGGTTTGTTCCATATTATGCCAAAAGTAGTGCCTTCTAATGTGTATTAATATTTCTTTTATCCCGCGGTGACAAGTTTTGCCGTGATGATATTTTAAAACTATTTCTCTTTGCTCATCATCTTCTACAAAAACTACACGTTCTGTACACTCAAATTTTACTGTATTTTTTTTTAAATAAGGCTAACACGGCTTCAGTGAATTCCTTTCTATGTATTTCGTTTTCAAAGTATACAAAATATTTAATTTTAGGTCGTATATATTCTTTCAAGAACTGTTTTACAAGGTCGATTCTATTTAAAGGCATATGGACATCAAGGATTTTTTGTTTGTTGCGAGATACATCTTTGACTGCGGTTGATCTCTATTCCGTGTGAAAATTAATATTTGATTGGGTTTAGTGTCTACAGCTTCATGTAATATAGGTATACCGTCTGTGTCGATATCATGGGCAGAATGAGCTGTTTCAGTACTACTCCGGATATAGTTATTTTCTGAAACGGTAATTGTAGAGTCAGAAAGTGAGGGTCAAGAATATGGAGATTGTCGGCTAGGTAAGGACGTAACACTAATAGTTTTTTCAGAATCTGATAAAATGCTAATTGCGTCGGCTTTAGAATGATTGATTTTATCGGGATTACGGCCTAATTGAACTATTTCATTAGTAATTTCATCCATATAATTCTGCAAATCCTTTTCTTTATCATCAATATTAACCATCATAGAACTATTATCATCTTTGTCTATTGCATTTAGCGTTAGCGTTACTATTTTGCTTTCAATTTTTATAGATTATGTCATAATAAAATTCTTCTAAACGCAGTTTCCACCATATTACTTTGCTATTTGGTTCTTTTAACGATCCTAGCCAAGCTAAAGGCCTATTGTCAGTGTAAATGGTAAATTTATTGCCATGTAAGTATGGCCTAAAATGTTTGACGGCCCAAACTATTGCTAGTAATTCCTTCTCTATGGTACTGTATCGGGTTTCTGCATCATTAAGTGTTCTGCTCGCGTAAGCTATCGGTTTGTCTGATCCGATTGTGCCTTGTGCAATTGTGCACCAATTGCGAAGTTGGAAGCATCAGTCGTTAAAACAAAGGGTTTGGTGAAATCAGGGAATTGAAGTAATGGGGCGTTTGTCAAAAGCTTTTTACATGTTTCGAATAATTTTTTATAAGTTTCATCAATAATGATTTTATTTTTTTTTCTTGAGACAATTTGTTAGGGGTTGGGTAATTTTTGAAAAATCTTTTATAAATTTCCTATAATATCCAACCAAACCTAGGAAACTTTTTATTTCAGTGGGGGTTCGTGGTGATGGAAATTTGAGAACGGCTTCAATCTTATCATTATTAGGCTTAAGTCCATCTTTACTAACTACATATCCGAGGTATAAGACCTCTCTCCTCAGAAATTCACATTTATCTAAGGTAAAAAGATGTTATTCATCGCACGTTGAAACGTTGCGGGTGCTGTTTTAAGCCCAAAAGGCATTCGAGTGAATTCGAAGGGTCCTGACTGAGTTGTAAAAGCTGTCTTTTGCCTATCTTTTTTTCTAACCTCTATTTGGTGGTACCCACTAGCTAAATCTATTGTACTAAAGTAAACTGACTTGCCTAGTTTATCGAAAAGATCGGTGATGTTTGGAAGGGGGTATTTATCGTCAACTGTAATTTCATTAAGACGTTTGTAATTTATCACTAATCTATATTTCTTTTCTCCACTAGCATCAGATTTTTGGAACAAGGTGTACTGGAGCTGACCATGGTGAGTGTGAGTCGGTGATAACATTGTCTTTTAGCATTTTGTCTATTTGTTTTTGAATTCCTTCGTTTTGTGCCTATAAGGTCTCAAGTAAATAGGATCTTCATGTTTAGTTCTTATGCAATGTTTGACTTGACCGGTATGTGTTAACGGGAATTTATCACAATAAAATATGTCTCTAAATTCGTAACATAATTTTGAAATATGTCTCTTTTCTTCTTCGTTTGAATGCTCTAATCTAGGTTTATTCAAGTTCTCTTTTAGTACGTTACCTACTTCAATATTATTTAAATCGTTTAGATAATCAAGTTCACAAATTTCACAATCTAGTTTTGAAACGCCAATATTCTTGTTAAAAGTCAGTTTTATTTTTTCGTTAGACGTATTTTGAATAACTGTGTACGCAAAATTATTGTAACAACTAATAAGAGCTGATGGCATTCGTACACCATTACCAAAATCTTTAAATTCTATAACTGCCTCACCTTTAGTTAAATTAGTAGCGATTTTGACGCGAGTCTCTGACTTAGGATCTGGGTTGATTTCATAAGGTGGACTGTACTGGACTGGCTCCAATTAAACCATCGTATCGCTTATCTACATTGTACACGTAAAACTTATGTTGTAGAGTACTTTAAAAAGATTTTAAAAGTGGTATAAAAATTATTTTATCATGTCTACTACGG
This sequence comes from Marasmarcha lunaedactyla, assembly GCA_923062675.1. Lineage (NCBI taxonomy): Eukaryota > Metazoa > Arthropoda > Insecta > Lepidoptera > Pterophoridae > Marasmarcha > Marasmarcha lunaedactyla. The sequence continues at coordinate 10,826,024 of OV281351.1, forward strand.
GCGTGTGTACTGACTACTTCAAATGGTTCTTCAAAAACATAATCTGTAAAATATTCTTCAACCTTTTGAGGACTGATAAAAGATCTGGTACTACCTGTATCTATCATAAATCTAGCATTAATTTCCGGGATGTAAATATGTGGCTATTTTAAAAGACTATCGCAATTCAAAAATACTATTTCGTGTCCGTTGGCTTCGAGGCTATTATACAAAAATTTTCATCATGACATTTTCCTGAACCCTGTACTTCATTACTCTCAATATTTTCATCAGGTAATTCGTAATACTGGTGGTAATCTCTGCTTCATCATGAATTAATTCGTCTGAAGTTTCTATTTCGTTATTGTAAAAGACATTTTGAGGGACATGTACTTTGTTATTTCTATGTACCTGAGGAATACTACTTATAGACACGTCTGCATTGATATTATGATTAGATTTTTGATAATTAGGTGGAACACCGAACTTAAATATATTAAGCTGATTTTTGAAATTTTGCGGCTTAAAGGTATTTGTAGGTCTGAAATCCTATTGATTAGGAATGCCAAACTTAAATTGTGTCTGCTGGTTGGGAATTCCAAACTTAAAATTAGTATTTTGCTGATTTGGATTTACTTTGAAACCTTGCTGTTGTGGTATACTTACCAAACCTAAAACCGGAGTTGTTAGGAATAAATTTATTTTGTACAAATCCAGAGTTTAGAGGTAAATTAAATTTATTATTTTGGTTTGCAAAAGAATTTGGTGGTACGCCAAACTTAAAATTATTACTTTTAATTAATTGATGCTGAAACTGTGACCGAATTGTTGGTTTACTTATAGGATTCGCTTGTTTAATTTTATTCTTAGCGTTATATTGAAAATAAAAGTTTACTTCCTCCATAACGACACTCAAAGCACTTTCCAAAGTTGAACAACGATTTAATCTTACAATCCTAATTAAATCTTCAGATAAATTATATAAGAACACATTCAAAGACAAGTTATTGTAAATGATCATTTTTGCCGCCTTAATACTAATAAACTACTTCTTATACAGTGAATTCTGTTGCAAAAATCTGAATTTGATTCACCTTGTTTAATTTTTAAAGATTCTAATTCAATAGCAATGCATTCTTCCGACCTCGGATCACCAAAATGTTGGATAAGAAGAGTTTTTAATTGTTCCCAGTCTAAAATATCGTTTCTTTCACTTAATAATTCTGTGGCTCTACCAACTAGAAATAATATATAAATAATAATAGAAATATGTATAAATTTTGGGCAGCACTGACCTTGAAAATTAGTAATCACGTATTCACTTTTTAATAAAAGTATTCAATAATTTTCCTTCCCCTTCAAACTTGGGAATTATACATAAAATTTCTTTCGGCACTAATTGAATTTGTTCCATTTATAAAACCAATATAAATTAAGAAAATGAGCAGTTATAAAAAATAACTAAAAATAAAAGAATAAAACACAAACACAGAATAAGAAAAAAATAAAAAAGAAAATCATTAAAATTTCACAAATTAAAATATTTAACCATACAGTCTTAACTTTGACAATTTCATTTAATATTTTATACGACAAGCACTTAAAACTTTGTTTCCTTTTAAAACTGAACGGTTAATTCAATAAGAAAAAGCAATATTTAAAATCCCATTATATAAAACATCATTTTAAAACTTAATAAAATAAATCTTTCAAAATTGTTCGATTAAATCAAGTAACTTTTCAATACTTTTTTTGATCTCTACAATTTAACTTTTTAAAAACTATTAATCAGATAGTAGATATTTCGGCGATTTTCGGTCCAAATTATCCTTAAATTAATAGTTAACTACGTAAAAAGTGACTTAGAAATAGAATGGGATCAAGGATTAGCAAAGAGGTCTACTTAAAAACCGCCCAAGCCCATGTCCTCCAGGATTCACTGTATTGCACCTCGTAATTCGCGGAAGCTATTTATTTGGTTCGTACGGATTTCTTCGCGCTTTTTACAGAGGAGTGTCATTACAAAAGGGGATATCTACATCTTATCATTTTTTTCAGAAAATTAAGAAAACTGACAAAGACAAGACACACAGATCTACACAAAGACTGCATAGTTATGTAGGTACTATGTAATAAGATAAATAGAAGGGCATATTTGAAAAAAAATATTTGACTTTTAATTTAGTGGTACAAAACAAACAAAAAATTAAATATTCCCTTTTGGACAGAAATCTTGATAATATCCCCATTTGTTCTGGTCTAGTTGTAAATATCCCCTTTAGTTGTGTACTATTTGGTAATATCCCCTTTTGCAGTATGCTTATATATTATTGAAAAGAATAATAAAACACTGGTTATTCATTTTATAACAATGTAAGAATGAAAGAAATCACATGCAAATTTAAAAAATATTAATATTTCAATTAATGATTATTAATTATTATTACACAACCTAAATTCTGACATGTCCGATATCATCAGTTAGACAATCACACATTTCAATATTTTGTTCTTCTTCAGGGCTGCAGTTTGTACTATCAATTATTAGTTCTTTATACCACTTCAGTTCCTCTAAATTGTACCAATCCTCACCAAACTGTTTTTTCAGCAAATTTGTAATATCTTTCTTTTTGCAATCTTCAAGTGGACATTCTACTACATTCGAATCGTCTAAAGACAAAGGAGGTCGCTTGCCCCTTTTTAATAACGACAAAGGTTTGTCTCTACCAGTTTCAAATCTATAATTTTCATAGACTCAATTGGACAGTGGTTAAACCACGAACCCTTTTCTTAAAGAGAAAAATTCTCTTCAAAGACTGTATACTATCCAGCTTCTTATATCGCTCTTCCAAGCTCTTTATATCTTTAAGAATCCAGTCTTCCCCCAGTATTTTTAAATGACCATATTTTTGCCGTTTGTACAAGTCTTTTCTATTTTGTTTAACCGAGGTTAACGAAATGAATTTGCACTTGAATCTAGATTTTGAAGAAGAATGCGAGCATAGTATCCTAAAGTTCATACACAGAAGATTTTTGTCTGTATATCTGCAAAATAAAATATAATGGCCTTAAAAAAACAATGTCAAAAAGTACCCTTCTCAAGGTAACGAAAACCTCATAAATAAATTCACTTTCGATTTTCGTTTTCGGGGATTTTTCGTAATTCTATCCTTTCTTCCACCACTATTTAGTTCTTCTACAGCTTTTTCATCCATAATTTGATAAAATCAAAGTTAACTTGTCCTTAAGTTAATTAAGTTGAAATGACCTCCTGAAAAGCACTAAATCAACACCAAAGGTCAACACGACGCGGCGACACTCACAACAAATGCTTTGACTTTGATTTGAGTTTTGATTGACATATTCACAGACCATCGATAAACCTAACATTGTAAAAAAAAATAATACGATACACGTATATTGGATTCCGTTAAAAAAAATAAATCATGAAACAATGAAGTTAAAAGAAAGTAAAAAACACTATGTAAATGTATATGAAAGTAAATATCTCGTTTTGAAAAGATCAATCGGAACCTTCATAATTGCCAATTGCAAATATCCTTTTTTTGTCATGAAATCAATTCGGCATGAATGTAGCTATATTTTATGGGTAAAAATGTCCCCTTTTGAAACAAAACCTCATTTTTTAAGCTATTTTGCTCAGAGAATATCGTGTTTAGATTAGGATCTAAGTGACGAAATTGTATCTTTTAGCATTAAGAACAAGACTGTATAAGTTAAAATATATATATAAATATGTAAATATCCCCTTTTGTAAAGACACTCCTGTGCACTAAAATTGGTACAGTAATAGTAACAGCACAGGATAGTAATGCGACTTTAAAAAATCCACTCCGGCTGCGCCACTTTTACTCGCGAATTATATGCGGGCGAAAAAATATATTTTATTTTAATAGGTCTTTATTCAACGATTGAACATACAAGACTGTCTTTAAAAAACTAATTTAAATGTAAGCTTAAATTCTACGTAACAAACAAGTGCAGGTGGACTTTCTGCAATTCAGCGTCTTATGTAGATAATGTTATTACCCTAGGCTGCGTGGGTGGCGGAACTGGCGACATAACTAAATTGTTTGTAAAAATGAATCAAAAACCTCCAAGTGACAGGAAAATCATGCATAACTATTAAACGTAGGTAAGAACGGTCCCAATTTATACAGCTTTCAAACAAATAAATCTAGCTGAAAAATAATTACATTAGTAAATATGTACAAGACTCTTAGATACATTCGGTAAACTTATAACACATATGTTATTTTCAGAAGAAAAAAAAAGACAATTGGTTATAAAAGGACAATTGACCACTGTTATTTTAAGCGAGTGAAGCTGCGGGTAAAAACTAGCGCTACGACATGCTATGTTACATAAGTTTTTCAATGATAGACTAACTTAGAAATGTAAATTTTTGAATTAAGATTTAGATTAAGATAAAGCTGACATGTATTGTATGTATTTATTTATTGGATTGGATTGGAATGGCTGTTTTATATTGAACGTGAGATTTTATAATAATGATATTTGTAATAGTGACTAAAAATGATGACATAATAGATTTGAATAACTATAACTTTTTTTCTTATATGGTACACACGGAAATGGTAGAATACGGCCTGTACTTATTTAATACTCGTAATTGTCACGCATTGTTCTTATTTTACCCATTTTGATTTCTTGATACCGATATTAGGCTAATGTTACAGCTAAGTAGGTTCTCCAATAATGACCATGTATGCTGTCAATTTATTTTAATTATTTATTCCAAAAAGACACACCAATAAGATACAGATTATTTCTAGATAAACAATATCAGCATCATCATAATTTTTTATTGGAATTTCATCATTTCTGATACAACTTTTGTAGAAATCTTATTTATGCTTTGGGTTTTTTTTTTAGGTTTTACTTAAGTGAAATCTACTATTCTGATGCTTAAGTTTTTCTTTAGAAATCAGCTTTTGGACGTCGTGTATAATTAGATACTTTAATTTGTGTTAATTGTTGGGATACAATGAAAATCGTAGCTTACCTTGAGTCTGGCTATGGAATATTTAGTTATGTTACAATGACTTTGACAACCACAAATGTATAACGTATGATACAAAAAATGTCAATATGCAAATTTTCCTAAATTGCGCCTATGACCGATTTAAATGTAAGCTGAAGTTCGCTGTAAGATCATCCATAACATAAGCTCTGCTTACTTTGGGGCCATAAAATTGTGTGTTTGGCTCAGTATTTATTAATTATTATTATGTTTTGAAATAAGTTTACTTTTATCTGTTACGAAAGGAACCTTTACACAAGAAAACAAATGAAAACCGAATCTCCGAATTCTTAAATAATAGCAACAATTCATAATTTTTAGACGAAGAAGTTGCTTTGCCTGAAGCAGTGACAAAAATACAAGCAATAAAAATTGATGAGCCGTAAAGCTTTAAGGCTGCTTTGGTGTCTAGCTATGATAATGATAAACTTTGAAAAATTTTTATAAGACTGGCGATGTCTTTTGGCACAATTTAGAGTATTTTCAGGATTAGATGTAGATTTTTTAAATATTTTAGTTCAATAATTGTGATTATTGTATAATTGTACAAATCTTAATTGTCCACTACTATTTGTTTCTAGTAGTATTCATCATCACGATATGCATAACAATCCAATGCAAGAATATCACCTAACTCGCAGGAGTTTTGTGTCACAAAACAAAGTCACCCCTCTTACTACAATTTACAGTCTAGCTTTCCTTTTATTTAAATTTTGAAAGATTTCAAGTAATACTTCAATAAAATATATTCTTACAGTCGGCGGCGGTGCCACTATTGTTTTATTCAATTTGAGTTAGAGAAAATCCGTAGGAACCTACTCACTATTTTTATAACCTATCGTAGAAAACATTTCATTTTATTTGATCGTTGAAAACCTTCGTATATTACTTCTTACATAAATTGTAATAGCATTTGTAATTTTCTTAATGTATTAAGGTAATAGATCTGTGGAAAATATATTTGATAATGTGTTTAGGCAACGACTTTACATACTTTAGGGGCTACTAGTACACCTTATTTTATCGAGAAAAATATACAACATGTGCGGTCAAAACTCAAACTATTCCATATGGCAGCCTTCGTCAATTTTTAATTATTTTTAACGAGATGCACATAAAATAGTAACGTGGTCTTAATAAAAACAAAACTGGTTGGAAACCTTGAAGCATTGCCCATAAGTATGTGGCCAATTTATTTGCATGAGTTTTACCATTTTCAAATAATAAATACCAAAACCTAGTTTTGTTGTGAAGAATTTCTGTCCTTTTTCCCTCTTTACGTTTTGCTACATAAACAACCTTGTTAACATGCTTTTTACTTACAATTAATCAATGAAAAGTAGATAAGGTAACTTTATAAAAACATGCATACAAATCTTAAGTGATTACTTTTAATATCATGAATGGTTTACCTTAGCTCTTCCATCACTAAATAACCCACCCACTGTTACCACTTAGTTTGAAGAGACATTTGAATATGAGAGAGACAGAAATACATAAAGCATGACAACGATGTTTTTACCTACGGCAATTCTCACGCTTCAGCGGACAATTTGCGGTATCGTCGCGTGCGCCGGACCGCATGAATATAGAGTGTTAATTGTTAATACTGCAAAAAAATGCCTTTTTAATACAAATAAAGGAACTATAGTCCAAATAAAAAACTGCAACACCACATACCGGAGTGGTGTCCGGTGCAGTGTGGAAAGTTTACTGATAAAAATAAATTATTTCTACTAGCTTGAGGTATGCACAGTAGTTGCACAAACACCCTTTATAAGGACCTATATCTACGAAAATGAAAAGTTTATCATTACCGATATAAGCCCAGTCAGTATCAATAACTTCTTTACATTATAAATTTAATAAAGAGGAATGGGTAGCATTTAACGACTCCGCATTCATCATCTCTCTCTATGACATGAGATGAACGAATAATGTTTAACAATAAATAAAAAGACAGACTCATTTAGTAACTTTTCTTAGTATTTTTCTCGATAAATACGTTTAGTGTCAACACCTATTACATCCAACGCAAAAAATAGGAAATGACTAATGATAATTTTTAAATGCTACCTTATGGTTACTTACCAGAACTTAATTTCAAACACAATTTCTTCTTTACGTAAACGATTTTACTGATCGGATTAGGTTCCAAAAGTGTCAAAAGATTATTAAAATACATCCACAATAAACACCTGTAGTTACTTTTAAGAATAGTTTACAACATTACTCCAATACAAAATAAATGTAATAAAAATAACAACATTGACTGTATTGCAGTATCCGATTCATTGATTTCCCATGAGGAGGAGCTTTCACGTGCAAATGAAAATAAATATGTTTCGCTTTGATTGCCCAAATACTATTAATCACTCCAGTATTGTACTGAAGACTACTTATTTGGTATACCTATTATTTAAGTGGGTATTTGGTTTCTAGTCAGAATGGTTCAGAAAATGATGATTGGAATATTTCATTCGGTGAGATTTTATTTAATGGAGCGCAGTTTTTAAATCGTCTGCCGTCTCATTCTGAGGGCTTCTGTGCGATCCCTTTTGTTACCTCCAACACTCCCTAATTATTTGAACCGTCGGGTCCGTTGCGTGGCGATGGCAAGCGGCTTGATAGTATGACTCTGTTTCCGTGGAGTATGGGTAGGCCGCTGGTGTGGGATGCACCTTGGGTAGACACACTCGTGGCTTTCCATCTTCTTACAACCAGTGTACAATTTGGTTCGGCTGTCAACAACGCTGAAAGCCGTTGAAAATATGAGAACCTGTGTAATGGAAATATCTTTGAGGTGTTTGGCATTGAAATATACAAGGGGCTCATCGCCTTTATGCAGACCTAGCGGGGCGATCGGTGAGTAAAACTCGTGACTTTAAGTCTGACACATAGCTGGCACAACTAATTTCTATTGCGATTCAGCGTGGAAATACGGCCAGCCTTTTGGCTACGTTGCATTCAGTAGATTCTAGTTTAAGCGTACTTTAAATACCGCTTCTTAGAAACTATCCTAGTGCTTTATACCTTTTCTTCAAATAACTTAAAAAATTCAAAGACAGAAATACCGAAACATTTATTTAAACCAATTTTTTCCCTGTAGTTTCACCCGCATATTCCTTATTTATTTATCTACCTTTATTATTATTATTATTATTATTATTATTATTATTATTATTATTATTATTATTATTATAATATATTCTACCTTTCATTTAAAAACTAACGTGCTAAAATGTAACTGAGACGCTATTTTTGATTAAAAGTTATTCACCTTGAAATTTTTTGTAGTATATTTTTCGATATTCTTGTATTGCAAGTAAAACTGTACTTTTATATAGATACTTAAGGCAATGCTAGATTTACCTAATTCAATACAATACATAGTAATTGCACTGTCACTGCAAAGAACCATTCAAGCGAAAGATATTATATCAACCTGTCGGAGGCATGCCGTTCTGTTATACTTAAGGCAATGCTAGATTTACCTAATTCAATACAATACATAGTAATTGCACTGTCACTGCAAAGAACCATTCAAGCGAAAGATATTATATCAACCTGTCGGAGGCATGCCGTTCTGTTATCATGCTGTATATCATTATACTATATTATCACATATGAATTCGAAAGATCTCGGAAAAAGTTTTATAAATCAAGTTCTATGAACAGAATAAATCTTTTAGGTTATGATACAGGGCTGTTGAAAGTATTGAGGTATGTCTTATGCGTGTAGTAATGGACAAACTTATTTATTTCCTACAATTATATCGTTTTGAAAGTAAAAAAATAAATTATACGAATCGAAACTGTTTAGAAAAATATATAATTTATAATTCTTGGACCCAGGCCCACTTATCTATTCGGCTCGGTGGTTAAGGCACTTGGAAAATGTGCTATATGTTTCTTTACATGATATTTCGCCTTCAATTTATAGCAATAAATATTTTGGAAGAGAGATTCCTTTCTTGTCGAAGCTAGACTGGAACACCCTATCAAATGTTTCAGCTATTTCTGAAAATATTACATCACAGCGGTAATGAGACGACGCGTTATGTGATTTAGAACGAAACAAACCTTTAGTTACGTCTTATACTAAAAAGGGCTCTCGTTTTCTAGCCTTGTAAGATCTTGGGAATCCGGACTTTGGTTGCAGATTCTGCCAACGCTGCACTCTTTTAGACAACAAAAGATTTTGGACAGCTTGTTGTGTGTGTATTGTTGCAAAATTATGTGCTAGGCCCCGTTGCCATTGTGGCGTATTGGTTCGTGCACTTTGACGTAATGGAGTTTTTATAATCTCGTATTGATGGCAGATTATCTCGCCCTATCAGTTTGAACGAAATCGTCCGCCGAGCGCCTGTTACCTCCGATGCTACCTCGGTACTTGAACTGTTGGGACTATTGCGTGACGATGCCTACGTGGTAATTCGGCCATTCTTATGGCCAATTTGAATTTTGTACAAATATTTTAGGCGTTGTAATATATATATTTATAATTATTTTTCATACCTTTTGCTTATTCATCATGATAAATATTGGTTAAACGTATAAAACAGTATAGTACAGTAACAGCATGAAGAAGTAGTATCACCTGTTTTAAGTTATATATAAACACGATCTTATCCCTTATATATTTTTCCTTAAAATTTAAAATTAGATTTTTTTTTATTAATAATTAGCAGGCGTTTCCATCTCACCTGATGGAAAGTGACGATGAAGACGAGGATCATACACGCCTGTCCAAGAGGTACCTATTCACTCTACACTTGAAAGCTCCAGGGCTATATTTGTCTGGAAAAACAGACGCAGGCAAATCGTTCCACTCTTTGGCAACACGAACCAAAAATGAGCTATCGAACCGTTTAGTTCGATTCTTCGGCACGCTAACCACAAACGGGTGAAACTTCTGTCTGCGTCTGGTTGATCGGTGGAGAAAGGGGGAAGGTTCGATCAGCTGAAAAAGAGCATTTGCACACTTTCCAAGGTGCAATCTGCAAAAAACCGATAGACTAGCAACTTTTCGACGATGTTCGAGACTTTGAAGTCTCGAAGCAGTAAGTTTGTCGTCACTTATGAGTCTACGGGCCCTTCGGTCGACAAAATCCAACGCTTCAAGATGGTACTTAGCGGAATCATGCCAAAGATGGCTGCAGTACTCTATACAGGATCGAACCTGGGCTGTGTACAGGTTGAGCAACTGTTCGGAGTTGAAGTACCACTGGACCTTTGTGATGACTCCCAATTTTTTGGAAGCTGACTGTGCCATGGTTTCAATCTGTTGACCGAAATTAAGTTTCGACGTGATGGTCATGCCTAGAAGCCCTAGATGGTTTGTGATCGGTACAGATACACCTTGGAAAGTGGGCGTCAAGTTGATTGTGCTCTTTTTACCGGAGAAGAGACACGGAGAAGAGGTTTTGGAAGGGTTGAACTTGACAAGATTGGCTTCACCCCAATCGGAAACCCTACATAGTGTCGAATCAACCCTTTCGATTATCGACTCTCTCTGAAATTGGATCTGGTTTGGACTCGCTCGCGCATTGGACACATATCTCTCTACAACAGTGCTGTCATCAGCGTGACCAATAATGCCTTCTGATAAAAGAAGGTCATTAATGTGCAGCAGGAATAATGTTGCAGAGAGAACAGATCCCTGAGGTACGCCGGCGTTGTTCGCCATTAGGTCCGATGAGAAGCCATCGAATTGACCGTTCCATCAGGAAATCAGAAATCCAGTCGCAGAGTCCAGATGGTATGCCATACGCAGGAAACTTGCTCAAGAGGGCTTCGTGCCATACCCGGTCAAAGCCTCTCCGTGCCCTTCCAAGGCCATGCTTACGCCACGCATCTATGCAAGGGCATGCATAGATGCGTGACGTACACTAGGAGGTCTCCTGTTGAGCGTCCTCCGCGGAAACCATATTGGTTGTCACTGAGGAGCTCATTGGTCTCTAGGTACGTCAGGACACGATGGTTGAATACACGTTTTGCAAATTATGGAAAAATTAGAGTCGATATAGGCGTGTCAAAACAGGAGACAACTCAGCTGCACAGTGCTTTAGAACCACTGCGGGTATTTCATCCGGCCCACTGGCTTTTTGCACGTCTATAATGATAATGATATGATGATAATGATGAATAGAAAACATAATTCTTAATCCTAATGATAAAAAGCCTGCTCTGTGCATTTTAGTCGCAAAACTTCTCACTATTTTCTTTGACAACAAAAAATAACTACATAGCTGTGAAAAAAATATGTATATGGACTTACGCAGTCAAATCTGTGTTTGCCGCAGAATCCAACTATCAACGACGCGATTAACATTCGCTTGAATTTTATGTTGTGTCCCACATATTTTCATAAGCCGTCAACGACAACTATAGATTTTTGTGCTCTTCTGGGCCGTTCCTTCTTGATAGCTAACTGAGGATTTGCAAAGTAATTTTTTTTGCCTTTCGTTCATGACAAGATTCAGTACGGCAGCTTAATGCTGCAGGAAAAAAAATTAATAAGCGATCACGAATATTGTTTAAAGGAATATACAAATAACAACAATAAATCATTATTAAGCAAAAAAATTTTTTCTTTTAAAATCGTTCGAAGCTTCTTCTAGGAGTATTCAATTTTTTATATTATTACAATAAAAAATGTTTACTGGCAACATAACAAAGGATTTTTTACGACATTTTTGACTTCAATTAAAAATTTAGATCATTAAAATTTATTGCACAAAATAAAACAAAAACCAATTTGAAAGGTAATTTTAGTAGTAACAGTAAATTATAATTAATAAAAAATTTTTAATCGATACTTTCAATTTATTATTTATATGAAGTTTTTGTTTTTACTAAATAAATATATTTGTTGTGTTAGGATTAATCCAGGGAGATCTTCCCAATGCCCATCCCAAAAAATCCTTTATTTTCTTTAGAAGTTGCACGTTCATTTTTGTCCCGAGATTTATTTTATCTTAATAATATTATAAATTGTATAATATATATAAAAAACAAAGATGTTTTCAATGTCAACACCGGACTCTATAATATATAATTTAAGGAACAATCTGAAGACTTAAATGCGACGAATTTTTTATTTGGCGTTGTCTCAAAGCACTCGAATTAAATATTCACTAAAGTCACTTAACATCCCTTCCATTTTGATCAAGTTAATTTTCTTTTCAATTTATTTATTGACAAAGGACGATTCTTTCGACCTTTTTGACCCGACAAAAACCAAGAACTTGGCTTAGAGATTTTTATTGACCCGTAAGAAAGGTTCTAAATAATAAAATCACTTATATTCGATTCGGGAAAAGGTTAGTACCTCTTGCAAGTCAATATGGCTGTAGTTCCTCGCATATGTGAAAGGCCGGGAAATCCCCGCATATATTTAAACGATAGGTCAAAGTTTTCAGCTATTTTAAAGATAGTGAGCTTTTGGAATATGTTAAAGCCCCTTTGTTTTAACAGTTCTGCTGTAAGAGAATAGTTGCGATTACAAAAACCAAAAGATTAGGAAAGGAATAGCTTATGAGATTTTATTTATTAAAGGTTTACCAACATCTTATGAATTACATGAAATACAGTTATTGTTCAGTAAATTACAGGTAAACTCCACATACTTATTAAAATAGAAAAAATTTATGTAAGTACAGGTTAAGCTAGTAATGCATTCTATGATTACAAACATTGTGGATTACAAACATTTTTATTTAGGAATTCAAAATGTTCTACAAGCATAATAATTATTTTTTTATTACAACTTATATAATAAAAAAGTGTGATTTACAATAAATTACTTTATTTGTTTAATTTGTGATTGTGGACATAGTGAGTTACGGAATTTAAATAAACTATTACAAAATATATCTGTTTGATGGCCATAATGGTTTTTTCTAGTTAAACCATTCTTGGAACATTCTTGGAGTAAGATCCTAGTACAGTGGTATGCAGGGGTGGAATAAATGGTCAAATATAGTTTCTTGGTACTCTTCTTCGAACTCTAAAGTTGATTTTCTTTAACAATTGTGGACAATCTATTCTATTGTTGAATAATTTGTAAAGGAATACTACGTCAATTATTTTTCTACATTTTTCTAGCTCGATCAAGATTAATCACCTTTAGATAAACGCCAATGCTGGTACACAATTATGGATTTGTGGTTTAATTATGTACGGTCAGTACAGGTCAGTACTTGTTAACAATTTAATAAGAAAAGAATATAAACAATTTGTCAATAAAACAGTTTGGGTTTTTTCCTCTTTTACGTACGATTTAGAAAATTGTCACTAACTTTAAAATCAAACTCCAAATTAACTGACTCATGGAATTGTCAAACAAAGCCCAGTGCTATCCGTTGGACCTAAAAACCTGAAAATTGTTATGAAATTATGGTTTTATGAAGTAAACCGGAGTAAGGAAGGATATTTCTAAATATATCCTCTGAGGGATGAGTAATATTTGTATCTTTTATCGTAAAGTTTAAAGGATAATGAACAGCATCGCTTGTTTTCGTCAGCATTTACGCAACAACATCAGTTAACTCTCTTGATAAATATGTTTACTCACCATAATAAAAGTTACATCTTAATAATCAAAAACACAAAAAATAACCCTGTTGAATCTTCTTTACTTACCATAGTATATCCAAATTAATATTTCTAACAAAATTCTGAATGGAAAAATCGCATTTTACCTCCCGGTCCTTTTTAACTTCGCCCCAGGCGCGACTCAAGCACCCATTGAATTTGATTCACTATTCCGAAATTCAAAAACCCTTCAGATGCGACGTTTCTGTTTCTATTCAATCCAGAGTTTTTGTCTCTAAATCGAATGTACTTGATTGATTAATGACAATATCTGTTGAGTGAAGTGATTAAGGTGTAGTTTGGTTAGTGCGGTCATCTATTTTTAGAAGTACATTGTAACTACGTTATTTTTAACGTGGATTGCCAAATGTACCATTGATTAACATTTGATTAACAATATGTCAACTGATTTGATAGCTAAGTAAAACAAACTGTTGTGAGTGTGTTTATGTGACGACCTTCTTGTGAAATGTTAGTAACAATCATAATTCAATATATTTACTTTGTTTTTACTATTTCTTACTTAGAATTTATATACAATCGGGTGTTTAAATACCTTATATAAACTAATAGACATACAAACGAACCGAAAATATATGCCTTCATCAAACTATTAGTTTGGTTTCAAGAACAAAACCGAATTAGCTGTGAATCAGATTTTCATAAATAAGGCTTACTTTACGCAAGAAATATGCAAACCAGAGCTTAATTAAAAGCAGGTAAACAATGGTATTAATTTGTGCTCGTGATATGTTAGTGTTTGAATAAAGGGTGTTATGTGTGGAGTAGGGATTAATTGATATCAATTTAATTTCGTTTCTGTCAATAAAGTGTTACACATTCTTCTATTACACAAGGGTGTAAAGATGATGAAGTATCAACTATTAAGAAACATGAATATTTGAAATATATTATAATTTATTACTTTTTTACATAAGAGGTGGTGACTCTGCCTTACACACAAACGTTGTGTTACGGATTAGACGTTTGTTAGTGTTACCTAAGTAATTATTTCGAAGGTATGTCTACAAGTGTACCGATCCACAGTAGGCAAACGTGGTGAGCTGTAAATAGCATAATACCACCCCTTATTTGGGTGAGACTGAAGTCCTTGCATCGGGAGTGGTAATAGAGTTTCTTATGTTAAGATCTCGTCTGGGGCAGTATTACAGTCCTTCCTATTTTAATCGCCATAATAACCATGTTTTGGGTAGAGGATGAAACAGCCAGTGTAATAAATGAAACAAAGGCAGTTCCAACTTAGGCCTAAGGTGGGAAACGCTAATAGGCCATAAATAAACTGTCTATCTCGAAAAAGAAAAACGCATCATTAATCGATGATCACTAAATAACAAGATAATGTATCAATAACATCTACGATTAATGATGTTCTAGGGTACGGATGACACTTAGCATCAGGTACATAGGGTGCTAGTTTGCCGGCTTCGACAAAGGTAAACTAGGAATCTCCATTTAACGTAATATGTTCATCAGTCTCTGGGATAGTTAGAGTAGTAAATTCATTTATTAATATTAGGTCTTTACCTATGAAATTGCCGTTTTTCACGAAATAAATGAAGCGTAATTTTTTTATATATTTTTTATTTGTATTAATCAAAATAATCACCTATGCAATCAATGCATCTTTGCCAACGCATTGGTAGCTTATTGATGCCTTTCTTGAAGAAATCAGCTGGACGCGAGGCAACAAATTCTTCAAAGGCATTTTGTACTGCCTCTCGGGTATTGAATCATATTCAATCATATTTTCAAAATTCTGGAAGAAGTAGAAGTCTGTAGGCGCAAGGTCTGGTGAGTACGGTGGATGACGGAGAACTTCCAACCCCAACTCTTGTAGCTTGGAGACCGTCTGCTGTGCAGTATGAGGTCGCGCGTTGTCGTGCAGGAGCAGTGGAGCCGAACGATTGACCAAAGCTGGTTGGAGACGTGCGAGCTTCTCCATCATTGTGTTCAGTTCTTCACAGTACACATCTGCAGTAATGCTTGTCCCATTTGGCAAGAAGCTGTGATGAATTACACCCGCGTTAGACCACCAAACAGTGACCATCACTTTTCTAGGGGTAAGTTTTCGTTTAGGGCATTGTTTGGGTGCTGAACCAGGGTCCAACCAACTTGCTGAGCGCTTACGATTGTCAAACAGGATTCATTTCTCATCACAAGTAACAATGTGGTTCAGAATCCCTTCATTTGTATGCCTGCTGAGCAGTGCAAAAGCACGTCTCCACGCACACTTCGCGCTGGCGGTCATTGAGTTCGTGGGGTACCCATTTGTCAAGCTTTTTTACCTTGCCAATTTGATGCAAATGGACCAATATTGTTTTGATGCTAACGTCGAAAGCTGCTGCTAATTCAGCCGTGGATTGAGTATCATCAGCTTCCACAATTGCCTTTAATTCGTCATTGTCGACCAAAGTTTTTGGACGACCACGGGGTTCATTTTTCAGGTCAAAATTTCCAGAACGGAAGCGGGTAAACCAATAATGGGTGGTGCGTTCGTTTGTAGTGTTCGCTCCGTAAACGTCGTTGATGTTGCGTGCCGCTTGTGCCGCTTTGCTGCCATGACGGTACTCACTCCATAATTACTCGAATTTTTAACTTATCCATAATGACGAAAAATGTTCGAATGCGTTGAAAACAAAACACTAACTATTAAACAAATGACGATTTTAGAAAAAGAATTCCATGTTTGTCAAATAAAAAATTAATTTGAAATTAGAATTATCAGTCAAAAAGAAAAATATTTTCATTTGAAATGGACAGTACGGCAAAAAGGCAGTTTCATAGGTAAAGACCTATTATATATTCTGGGACGATACTAAAGACTTCCTTTTCTTAACTGTCATAATACCCAGGCTCATTGAGATGCGTTCTGGTAAAAGGGAAGAAAGATCCAATGGAGAAACAGAAACAAAGGCAACTCTTATATTACAGGGATATTTACGAATTAATAATGAGAAAAAAAGTAAGTAAAAAACAAGAATTTAAGATAGAATACAAGGCCTACAGTGCCTAATGTGCAAAGTGGCCAAACTGTTGACAGAATTGCCGCGTTGCATTAATTGTTAACAAAACAAAAGCGTTGTGCAAATTAAATTACAGCATTAGGGTCAAGAGTTTCACTGACCAATCTTTTCAAAATATCATTAAAGAGTCTATGAAAACCCTGACCCAGGACTCCATATTCCAACGCCAAAAGCTTCAAAAATATAACCATTGACTCAATATTGATATTTCCTATGCCTCACACTTTCTGCGTGATTGGCAGAATTACTTTTAATTTGTAAAAGTAGATTTTACTACAAATGCATTGCAGTGTAAGAATTGATCCAATTGCTAATGTGGCCTTTAACTTAACTACTAATACGTGTATACGTAATAAATATGGGATTTCAGATCGTTTATTAATGTTTCAATAACCAAACTATACTTACTCTGGCTTAAAAAAAACAAATGTACAATATCAGACTAAGCTTTCTCTAAGATCATAACACCCTGTACATGAAACAGAAAGGCTCAAAGGAAAAGTGACGCCACAGTGGAATGAAAATGTTCTATTAAATCCAGCCTTCATCCCGGAGATCATTAAGAAAAGTGATGAGAAGTTAATTTGTTGAAAAATATCAAGTAATTTATAATTCTCAGGCTTATTATTGTTTGTTATTACAGTTTTAATGAATTTCGTCAAGTCTCCAATGAGTTTTTAGAACATAAGAACAAAGAGCCGACTGCTCATACGGTGAAGTAAAACATCGTGTGGAAACAAACGTATGCTTAAGAAATTATTTCAAAGGTATGTGTAAAGTCTGCCAACCCGTATTAGGCAAGTGCAGTGAACTGACATATCCCCTTAGGAATTGTCGTGGAATTGCCTTTATACTTTTTTGCAGCGATAATTGTGTTGGTGAACTAAAAAATAAATAAAATATCACATTTTTGAACATTACGTACTATTGTGTTTAAGTTGCAATGGCGTTTCTAGACAAGATGTGGCTTTTGTATATGACTATAAAATTTGTGGGCATATTTTTTACATTTCACATTGCCCTTTGTTCGGCACTAGTTCAGTAGATATTCCTGACTTTAAACCTGACAGGCTATTATGAAGTTTCATACTTAGTGTCTCTTCCTCTGGGATTGTATTTCATGCCTCATATCAGTTTACTAAATGACAGCCCAATTTCAAGTTCTACATAGACAGACCAGAGTCAGGATACGATAAAAAAACAGAAGGAGGGTTTATAGGTTTTGTTTATATTAATACGTCCATGAATGTTTGCTTCCATGCTTTTTGACAATTTGTTGGGTCTTATATGTTTTTTTTAACTATATTGGCGTTTGTCGATCTTTCACGAAATTACAATTACTTACGTCGAAAAACTATGAACATTAGATTATAAATTTTAGTTTTGCTAACATATGTCGTGCAAAATTAGCCAGTTATATTTTAGTTAATTTCAATTTCCAATTTCATTTATACTAGCTTATTCAAATTAGGTGACTAGTTCTTATCATGAAATCTAATTATACTTAGATACTTATAAGAATATATGGCAGCTGAAAGGTACTTTGATAGATAGTACCCTTTTTTTAGTTACCTTTTTTATGCCACTTACCATCAGCTAGCGATCTAGTTGGTAAGTGGCATCTGTGCCCATAAACGTAATTAATTGAAGATGCCATTTATTATACTGTTATTTATTGGTTGTCAATTAATAACAGTAAACATTCGGTTAACATCTCGAGGCAAGGAAATAGAGCAGGTAGATAGTACCAAGTTTTTAGGAATAACTCTAGATAAGTATTGTGAAAGTATTTTATGTAAAAAACTAAATAGTTTTGTTTTCATCATAGGTAGATTTTCAGGAACTGTAAATCATCAAGCAGCAAAATTAGCTTATCATGGTTATGTTTCATCTATCTTGTGCTATGGTTTAATTTTATGGGGAAATTCTGTAGACATCCAGGAAGTATTTTTGTGTCAGAAGAAATGTGTTAGAGCACTTTGTAGAACAGATTTCATAGATCCGTGCAGGCCTCTTTTTGCTGTTTCAAAGTTACTCACTTTTTGTTTGTTCTACCGAGTTTGTACATATTCGAAATGTTATTGTTTGTAAAAAAACATAAGGAATATTTAAGGAACTATGTAATGTCATGATTTTAAGAACTAGAAATAAAGATACTTTGAGTAAAAAACTGTATATGCCGCCTAGAAAATTAACATTATTTAGTAGAAATGTTTATTGTATGGCTATCGATATATGTAATAAGTTGCCCTTTAATTATAAAAACTTAAATTTTAATGATAAACGAAAAATATGTGACTTATTGATACAAAAATGTTACTACACAATTGATGAATATTTTAAAGACACTGAATTGTAATTAAATGAATCTATATGTATAAGTGTAGGAATCATAATGTTTTGTAATATTTTTATAACATTTAAATACTAATATATATTAATAATAAATATAAATTTTAATAATTTTAATATTATTATAAAGGTTTTTAGATAGTTAATCATTTTGTAAGTAACTTCTTATAAATATTGGCACGCTGTTTAACAGTAAAAACTGTCAATTTTAATTAAGAACTATTTGATTGATATAAACGCTTCGCCGACCATAGGTTCAAGTTGAAATTTCTTACTTAGCTTTACTCCAGTAGTTGCACTGATGGTTCCTTTCCCTTTATTTGGAACATAACCACGTAAACTTCATTATCATGGCAGTTAAAATAGGAGGTACTGTAGTGCGATTTACGAGATCTTATGACAAAGACTTTATTACCACTAAGTAGATAGAAAATAATATTTCGCTCGTAAAACAAGATTGAAATAACGAATGCTATAGTAAAATTAAGTATAAATGATTTGACTAATAGAGATTTGACTAGAGTTTTTGCTAAGTGTACGAGATGTGTGTAGCAGAATTGCATTCCTAACTGTTAATGCAGACGGAAAATTCAGCTTACTATAAGTAGATTATTTATAGGTATGTACTAGCATCAAATTTATAATATTATTATTGAATACCATGAATTTAGCTTTGAAATGGCCCTTTATAATTAACGTGATACTTTTTTCTTCACGGCGACGACAAATTTTGGTATTATGACACTCTAATTTGTCTGAATTAAGGTTCTTTTAATCTTCATGAAGGCTTTCATACTCCGATTCAATATTGCCGTGGCGAAAGAACACTAAGTGGAATAAAAATAAGTAAGATAAAAACCCCTTTTAGTTATATCTAATCTTATTGATCTTAGCTGGTGAAAAAGTGATCAAGTCAATGATTTACGAATATAAAGCATAGCTTTACACATATCTATAGGAACTAAAGTTATTTTATACGTGTAAAAAAGTTTTGGCTATAGTTTTCCTATGTGGTACTTATCAGCACGCATTAGAATGTAAAAGAAAAACTTAAATATTACAAGAAGTGGAAAACACACTAATAAACAAAAATGATTATCAAACTTTCTCAATACTGCGTGAAAGACAAAAAAGTTAAAATTGGCTTGTTATGAATTATTTGTTGAAAAATCTTAGTCAAGTATTTTGAAATGCAGCACACATTCTGATCTGTTGTTAAGTCAAAGAAAAAAAGGCAGACAGCATTTCGATCACATGTTCCTTAATAACTCAACATCATCTGATTATAATTTGTTTATTATTTTCGATCTGTTTTCCTCACCTCAGGTCCGTCAATAACAATATGTTTAATTGATTATTGCTCTTTGAATGATTAAGTTGGTCTATCATCTTTGCACATAACATGCAATGTGGTAAAATAATATATGAAATAGCTCAATGTAACTAAGGGATCTGGTCCAGACGGTAATCCACCGTATGTCCTGAGGCATTGAAATATACGGTTGTGTTATCCATTATTTCTTCTCTTCAAACTATCTTCAAAATCAGGAGTAATTCTTTTGTTGTACCAACATGACATTAGACCTATTTCCAAGCTTAGCTTGCAGGTTTAGGAGCTAAGCTTCTTAGAATAATTCCAAAGATTGTTTAACACATAATATAATATTTGACTGTATCTCTCCACTGGTGTGGCCGTTTATTATTGAGGATCAGCATGCATTTTTAAGTAAAAGGTCCATGGAAACAAATTTTCATGAACTCTTTGACTTTATAACGAACTCTATGGAGGGTGGATGTCAAGTGGATGCCGTATGTACCGATTTTATTAAAGCCTTTGATAATATAAATTACAAAATTCTTTGCATGAAAGTCAAACACTTTGGTTTCGACCTCGTTGAATTGAACCCTACTTCAGAGACCGGTCTTAAGCTGTAACGGTAAAAGTTTTCTGATCTTCCTTCAATCCCGTCTCATCCGGTGTTCTTCAAGGTTCCCATCTTGGTACTATATCTATAAATGATGTGAAAACATAATCCAAGATTAAAATGTCATCTACACTAATATTATAAAGAGGAAAGATTTGTATTTTTATGTGTGTGTGTATGTTTGTAATGAATAAACTCAAAAACTACTGTGCCGATTTCAAAAATTATTTTGCCATTAGAAAGCTACATTCACCCACAGTAACAAAAGCTATATTTATTGCTATAAAAGATAAGGGATCCTTACTACAACTTAGTAACGTAACCCAAGGTGTAAAAAAATGCCATAAAACATCTTTCGTCGCATGCGCTGCGAATTTATGATAGAACAAAAGTATGTTTTACAATATTAAAGAACATGTCAGTAACTACAAAAACTTTGCGATACTATATGTCCAACTATTATCGTTATGTCACAATAACCACTTTTTACATTTTAAAAGTAGATAGAAATACCGACCAAATTTAGACCATGTTATTCATACTTCTCTTTAAATCCATATCCAAATAAATTATTTTGTGTTCAAAATTGTTTCAATACCTGTAGATAACTTTTTGAATTTTTTTAATCGTATATTGACATATAAATATATATACAAGGTCAAGATTTTGATGTTTATAATGAAGGCTTGATACAGATAAAAAAAAACTTTGGCGTGGAAAATTATTATCGACAGATGCAAATAGCCCCCAAGTATTAATTAAAATTAATACAATTAATTAGCTCAAACTTTTTACAGTCTAGAAATTCTTAGGGACACAATCTATCCCGATATCGAAAATCTTACGAAAATTTCAATTGGCTCTGTTCGATGGCGTTAGTGTCACCGAGAAACGACTCAGTAAATGAGACAAATAGAATTATTATGTAAAAAGTACTGGGTGATTTTAAATGTTACAAATCTATTGACACCATGTGCAACATCGGAGATACAGTGCACTACCCACAAGAATTTTTAAATTCCGTCAATCCTGCCGGCTTGCCACCCCATTACCATATGCCATACCATGCAATACAATTATGCTATTGAGAAATTTAAGCAATCCCAGTATCTGTAATGGCACAAGACTTTTGATAAAGGAACTACGTGACAATGTGGTTGTAGCAACAATCATCACTGGGCCCGCGGCCGGACAGCTCGCTCACATTCCGCGAATCCCGATGATTCCAACGGATTTGCCTATATCCTTTAAAAGGTTACAGTTTCCTGTGAAGATATCGTTTGCCCTTACGATAATTAAATCACAGGGACAATCTTTTTCGATTGTTGGCATCGACTTAAGAAAAGAGTGCTTCACTCACTCTCTTCTCTCAATTATATGTTGCCCTTTCTCGAGTAGGATCTCCTGAAAATCAATATGTTTTGTTATCACCTACAAATACCACTGCCAACATATTGTTATTTGTAAGCTTTAAGGTAAAAGTTTTGAAAAATAAAGGTAAGAACCAATAGAATTAAATAAAGCTTTAAAATAAAAATGTTAATACAGAAGTGTAAAAATTACAATGACTTAGAAAAAATCTTCAACAAAAAAATACACACACCTAAAACAACAATAAAAAACTAAAAAAAACTAAGGAAATTTAATTAGGTAAGATCAGATAAAAATGTAAAATGTTGTAAAAATGTAAATAAAAAAAAACTATGAACAAATTCGTATTGTATACATGTATGTATCATATCGTATCATCGTATTGTATCTATGTATACATAGATAATGTGACATAGCGTTTAAAAAAAAATAGAAATAAAACAACAAAAAAATATAAATATAAAGTAAATTTTAAAAAGAATCATGTCCACCCGTGCGTAGCCGGGACGGGCCGCTAGTTAAATATAAAGTTATACGTTCTATTGATGATTGTGTACTTCTTCATAAGGATTTAAATAATTTATCATCTTATTGCCATTAAAAATAGTTTATTTCTTTATAGTAATAAATGTAACGTAATACTTTCAGTCGCAAGAATAACAATATTATAATTGATTATCGTATAGACGACTGTAGATTGGAGATATTATCATTAGGCTGCTACAAGACTCCAAACTAACCTTTGCTGTACATTTATTACGAAAACTGTAAATAATAAATTTTCTATCAATGACTGCCGTGTCATTAGATAACAAAGTTTTTTTTTAACTAGTTAATAATTGCGTAGACTCCGCTTATTCTTGGGTCAATTAGCCTTTAGGTGGTCTGTTGCAATCTTCCATAGGTCAAGCTAATTATGGATCACACTCGTACATTCATAGATAGCCACACAGCCCAACAATTGTTTTTTTTTTTTTTTTTTTCTTTTGAAACCGCAGGTAAATTCCTCTGCGGGGGGGTTATGTGGGACTCACCAGAATGGCACCTACCCACTAAAAACCACCTGTTGGCTGTAGTTATTACCGTTAGCCTTTATCGGAAGCGACACCCGTCGGGAAGTTGGGCGCGCTGGCAGAGACCCGCTAGCGGGTCTTCCGCCTGTAGTGAAAGTTGCACTGAAGGTGCTCAAAGGGACATGAGTTGGTGGCCGTTCTGGGCAGCCTCCGGTGAAGCCGGGGCTGGGCAGAGGTCGGCCGAAGCATGATTTAGGGATCAATTCATTTAAATGAACCTACAATGAATTGAGAAGGGAACTATGTTCCGCCAGAGCTAGCAAACGCTCTGTCGGAGTACGTGAAGCCCTAAGTTTACGGGCTAAGACTGCAATCTCCCTAACATCGACACTTTTGATAGCGTCGCAGACGATACGCATATCGTCTGCTACGGAGGGTTGAGGAGTGATATTGGATGGGCGAGGAGCCAGGTTGGGATTCGCTAGTGCAGCGGGGCGGTGCCTCCAGTTCTCTGGAGCAGGCTTGGGCTGGGTAGGCTTTGCAGCTGGAGGAACCCGGCTACGCAGCGGCGGAAAGTTTTCTTGAGAAAGGCGCGGGGCCTGTTTGGGTGCCGACCTCTTGGGATTGGAACGCATACAACGGGGTGCACGAGGGCAGCCCCTGTAGTTTGCGGTGTGGCCGGACTGACCACAAAGCACGCAATCGGGAGGAGAGGGAGTTTCAGGAGTGCGATTGCACTCCTTAGTGAAGTGCGGGACCAGGCACTTGACGCACCTGGGCGGCGCGCGGCAGTTGGCCGCCGTGTGCCCGTACAACTGGCACCGATGGCACTGGCCGGGATGACCGCGGCGATGAGGCGCCTCGATCGAGATCCCAGAGAGGCCGCAAATAGAGCTAACCCCTTTCAGGATCTCTCTGGACTTGGGGACGTTGGCGAGAATCACCAAAGCGAGAGGGTGTTGCCTCCCGTACTTGCTGTGCATTTTATGCACTGCGAGTGCCGGGAAGCCTTGGGACTGCAGATCCTCAAGGATAGCCTCGTTCGATAATTCGAACGGGACTCCCCTGAGTACCGCTCTGATCTTACGCTCTTCTGACAGAGCATAAGTGTGATAAGCATATTGCTTATCGGTGAGGAGCTTAGTCAAAGCTCGGAAATCGTCTATCGACGAGACAGTGATTTTAATAGATTCACCCGAGTTTACCGCTCGGGTGTAATGGATCTTGTGCTCATTGCACAGTGTCGAGACCTCAGTCCATTTACCCTTTTCCCGAAGGAAAACGGGTGGTGGGACCTTGGCCTTGACAGAAGTTGGGGCCGGAGCGGGTGTTGAAGACACCGGGGCAGCTGGCGTTGAAGACGCAGCAGGGGGTGTAGGGACGGGCGTGGAGGGCGCCGGGTCTTGTTTCGAGCGCTTCTTAGAGCGCTTCTTAACAAGGGTGAAAGAGGGAGGCTCAGGGCCAGTTGGGGTGGCGTCCGAGGAAGACTCAGTCGCGGGTGCGCGCTTGCGGCGCAGAGGGGCGTCTACTTCGCACTCCATGTCACTGGAGGAAGGGGACGCGGGAGGGCCTAAGACCTGAGGGGTCTGGGGAACTGGGGTGGCCTGAGGGGCCATTGTGGACATTATCGTCATGAAATGAGGGATGAGAGAATCTAAGAAACGGAACTTGTCAGCATTTATATATATGCCTTCAGCACCGGTACTATCAACTAACTTCTTCCTAATCTCATCAGAGCTTAGGGAAGCCATTGCGGAGGGGTTGGGGAGGAACAATATATGAACCTAACAACGATGACTAACTTCCTAAAACCACCCTACACGCAGTAGGGCGGTTGAGAACGACGCGGATAACTTACTCGAACACGGCACTTGAAGTCCTGGAACAACGAATTCCCGTCGACGAAGCTCACGTTCCACGAAGTACGGTTAACAAGCCACTATTCGCCGTGAAAACGGCGTTAGAAACTTATTAGAAGTACGGTTAACGAGCCACTGACCGCCGTGAAAACGGCGTTAGAAACTTAATACGGTATACAACTATGAAATTATATATTACGACAACAACCAATGAAATTTGGGTGCTCAATTAGCGCGGGGGCTAAAAGAGCGGGAAGGCGTCTGCGATCGACGTGCGCTCGAGAACGCACGCAGACCGAGACTGTTTTGTGAACAATTGTTGTCGGAAAGTCATATATATTCTAATCGCTTAAGTAAAGTTGATATTGCGATGTAGATCACGCGTTATGATTGGTCGGTTGAGTAGTGCGTCACAGCTACATTACAATAATAAGGTTTTGTCTGACATTGATATGTTTACTATTAATCTTTTATTTTTGTTAAAGACAGTTCCAGAATGATTAAAAAGGGGATAAACGTAATTATTTATTTGTGTCTTTTGAAATTTCTATTTATAATTGATTTTTGTTGCTGAATTTGCGGTCTAAAATAAATGAAAATAATAAAAAAATCCTGGGAAATTGCTTTCGATCAATAAATTCTTCCACTATTGTAATTATATATTTAATATCTACATTATGTTAAATTAACAAGTGGAATCTTTATTGGATGATGTATTATCATTTGTGTGTTATATTTTATTGTTTAATGGATCTGTTTGTTCCCAAACAATTAAATTAGTTAAACTTGTACGCTTAATGCGCCTGCACATACATATTATTTTGTAATTCTATACATAAAACAAAAAGCACGATACCTTAAATGAGCAATAACAAATTTATAGAAATTTCGCCGAAATAAAGCACTGGTCTATGAAAATAATCATTCAAGTAGCCTAAATTGCAGATTTTCAAAATGAATGTTATTTTTTATAATGATTGTAAATGATTAATGCACAAAAAAACGATGGGATTAAACCCGAATTTTCAATGCTCATTAATATGCAATGAGCCAATATTCTGCTAAGTACGCTGGATGACAATATGGCGATTTAATTAGAGAATTGACCGAGATTTGAGATTGATAATCTAAAAGAAATCATATAATTTATGGTTGAAGATGAATATAATTAATTTTTTTCTCACAACTCTCTTCATTAATCATGTTATAGGTATTGGGGGCTGGAAGAATTAAGTTTTATTGTAAAACTTAATTGCACTAACCTCAAACTTTCATTGCCATTGCTTAATAGGCTTAACTAGGTTCAATTTAAATTTGTAAAGTACTATATTGTTATATTATGATGCCACAGTCTATTAATTCAGGGTTTTTAACGTATTTTCCAGATGTTTACATGTCATACTCTAGTAAGTGCTACTCGTAATAGATACCATTCTGAAACACATAAATGAATAAATCAGTAAATTTTTCAGACAAACACACCAACTGTATAGACTCAAATTCAGCAAAGCTTGTGTTATGGATGATGTAAGTGTAAGTCACGTCTGGGGACGCCACAGATGACAATACAGCGAACTTGGGAGAAACCAGAATAAACATACAAAGATAAACAACCATTACCCGAGAATGATGTTTAATCTGTGTTTATCAAACAAATGAATGCCCCGACCAGGACTCGAACCTGGGACCCCTGGCGTTTGTGGCAGGGCTACTACTAACTACGCCACTTTGCCGTTCGTACATGCAGCCAGAATCTAATAGTAACATTTTAGTTTAGATTAGTTTTAGTTAGTAAAATAATACTATCGTTAAATATATTCATTACTCACAACTAGAAATAGATCAACAAACGCTTTTTTTTTCAAATAGAACATAATGATTACATTGTTTTAAAAGCTCTTTTTGAGACAAGATTTGAACCCACTTACCACAACCATACCGAGTGCTCTAACCAAAAAGCTAATAGAGAAGATGAAAAGTTTTCTATTTTTAATTTTGCCCCCTCATATCATCAAACAAAAATGATTACACCATTGAATGCCTTTAAAAACAAGTGTTTTTCAGTTTCAGATGAATCTCGTTATAATACTGAGGGCGTAATCGAAAACGAACTATTTATAACATCTCATATCAAATAAATTATTTTTTTAATAATGTTTCGCCTGTTAATGCGCCGTCCAGATAAGAAAAAGTACCATTCAAACTATTATTTTAAGTTACCGACAAACTGTCACTGTCGCATTTTAACCCAGAGACACGTTACAAATGTGACGATTGGCGTAGCCTGCGTCATAGAGTGAGAGAAAACTCTATTTACCATCCGAAAGGACCGGAAATTTATTTATGTCTCAGAAAACGTTTACGTTTTACATACCCAACAAAACACACATTAGTATTCTTGTGGCAACTTCATAAACTCCCTGTCGTAAAACCAAGTTGACAGCGATTTGCTCCGCAGTTAATTCTAGTAATAGCCGGTAGGATCTAACAAGTTAAAATTGTACCCGGGAAAGACTTCTTCCTAGCAAGGAGCGCTGACAATGTTAAATAAAAGAAATAAAGTTTTGTTGTGATATCAATAATTAGCATACTGCATAAAAGCTTAATTATTGTCAGCTATTAAAAATCATGGCTGTTGTTATCATTTTATGTACGTATATTTGCTTGGAAACAGGGCGATTGCTGCAAAGCTTCTGCGCAATATTCAATTGAAGACAAAGTAAGTTTTAACACAGAAATAGGACAAAAATTCAGATTAATTGGAAAAAAAATGTAAAGTTAAAATTTTAACTTTACAGTGTACAAGATGTTTAAATTATTATGTAGTTAATTAAAGATTCTCAAATTTCCCTGTCAGCCTAAGCTTTTAGAAAGATGTATGAATAATAATCTACATAAGAGAAGGGTGTGATTGTATGCATAATGAATGTTTATGAATAATCCAGATCTTGGAACAAAGCATATTATCAACGTAATCGTCCTAGCACATAATTTATACCAAACTGTATCTCTTGTTTGGAACAATGTGTAACAGCACGCACTACACAAACATAAGAACCAATGTATAATGTGCCTGAAATACCAACTAATTCAGAATGGCACCTACTTTCATTTTGTAATTGTGCTTATAGTAAAACTTTAAGTAGCCAACTTGCATTTTAAATTAAAAGTCAAATCTGTAGAAAAGATCATGGAAAGCTCATTTTCCACAACGTTTACCTCAAGCTATCAAACAAGGTAATTGTGCATGCCTTCGAGCTAGTTTAACAGATATAAAATGCAATATAGACGTTGTATTCTATTATCTCCACTTTTTTGTAATATATTTTATTATGTGGTTTTCTTGATGCGTCAACTGTTTGAACACTATTTAAAAATAATTACAGCCGTTAATCAGAAAGTAATATTCTGCGGAAACTAAGATATTTGGCTGTGCACAATACTGCGTGCTATTAGCAGATACAACATATCAGTGTTAATATTTTATTTTCAGTTTTAAATTAACAGCTGCCAGCAAAAATGAAGATACTGTTTGTGTCCATTTACTTAAAACTAATAAAAAGCTTCAGGAATAAGTGAGCGTTCCTCCATTTCCATTCCAGGACTCCTGGTATGTACTGTGACTGCCAGCGGCTACCAGTGATACGATTGCCACTATCTGTAGCAGCAACAACCGTTACCTATGATGTGTACTCATGGGTTTGTGCCAGCAGCTTTAAAATCCTAATTAAATAATAAATAAAATAAATAATAAATAAATAATATATAAGTATCATTAAGAACTTGTGTCATGGATACTAGATAACGGATAAATAAACTTAAGAAACACATGGATAATTGTTTTTAAATATATAAATATTAGAAATAAACTTAGACCGTGACTAGAAAGCAAATATGATCAAATATCTGCCCCTACCAGGATTCGAATCCAGGACCTCTGGCATGAAAGGCAAGGATACTTACCTCCATACAAAACAGGCAGTCAAATTGTATTTAATCGACACAACAATTCGTCTGTAAATCTGATTAAATTAATTTAAATTTTTTTTAATTAAATTAAATCTTTAAATGAAATGTTTATTGACGCGGGTTACCTTAGTATTAATGTTAAAAAAACAAAAACAAAGAAGAATGGCAAGCGTGTTGGGCTTCTACGTAACTGGTAGCAGAGTTTCTAATGTAAAGATCTCTTCTGGAGCGGTACTACGGTCCCTCTTTTTTTAACGGCAATAATAATAACGTTTACGTGGTTTCGTATCGGATGAAGGGAAGGAACAGCCACCGTTACTACTGGAACAAAGTCATAAATCTATAATCAAACAATAACAATACGATAACATCTATAATTAATGATGTCTGTGGGCCACTTACCGCCACGTGGAACGCGTGCTCCTTTGCCGAATATGACAAACGTAGTATTAAAAGTATTTACCGTTATAATTTTTGAGAATTTTTATACAGGCGGTCATTTTTTATATTAGTTATTGTTTGTATAAAAGAAAAAGATTCTAGTTTTTAGAAATGCGAATTAAGCATGTTATGTTTCAATATTTATTTATAAATGTACATAACACGATATAGACAAAACTATACACAAATATACATAAAATATGTCATAATACATATTATATGCATTTAAATAAAAGGCCATGCCTATCTGAATATAACTTTTATTTTAAAATCAGCTATAAAATTTATTTCAAAGCAAAAGCGAATCCAACTTACCCTATTCAAGTTTGACGAAAAAACCAAGCTAGTATGTTAAATCAACCAAACAATTCTACTTCGATTTAAGTTATTTGATTTGTGAAAGTATAACTCTTCTAGGAGTTCAAGTGGGCAAACAGTCTGAAGTTTTTGCCGGTTTACACAAGAACTTATTAATCGTGTCTTGTTTTTATATCGATTAAAGGAGAATATATGCCTTTTATTTTAACTATCTCTATATATTGAATGCGAAGTCGTTGTGATGATAGGCAAAAAACAACTTGCTTTTGTTTAATTTCCACTTCGTTATTTGTAAAATATCTTATTCCATCTAACGTTATGACAGACATAAGTATGTTATTCAATATCATGGCATCGATTGATGGTTTCAGTTGATGATTTCAGGTTGGTTGCTAAGTTGCGTTTATATTAATAATTTCAATATACACTTCAAAAGTTAGATTAGTAGGTACCTAAAAACAAGTTTTATTATTTCAACTTGCGCAGCAGTGAACTTTAATTGAGATATGCGTTTCATGTTTACCCATACCATTATTTTGTCTGCGCGATTCAATAAATAAACATCCATTTTGAATATTGGAATGCGCAAGCTAAAAAAGATTTAACGTTTTCTGTAAATTCCTTTTTAGGTTATATTAATTTGCTTGAATGCTATAAAAATGTATGACATTGTTTTTTAGTATTTGCAAGTATCTCTTTTTATTTGGCATCAATCTCAATCAACAAATAGTAATCATAAATGTAGACGTAAACGAGGTCTTTTAAATTTTATAGAAATAAATTATCTATAAATATCTCACCAAACCTTTTTCAACTAAGTTAGATTTTTATTAAGTTCCAAAAGTTTGGAATTTGTAACTGTTTGTTCAGGTTTCTTGTTTTGAGACGCAGAAGAAAGCTTCCTACGTCTGTATTTTTTTTAAATAAAACTCTGATATTTTTGGGTAGCTCTTGGTCGTGTGTTATTTGCGTTAAAGTGTTATAGGATTTTTTTGTTCTTTGTTTACTTTTCTTTTTAGGAGGTGAATTAAAAATCACTATTTTGATACGACTTGTTTAATTTACTTGCAATTTATGTTTTAATTTGGATATTCCATTCTTTATATTATGAAACTTTCCAGTTGATAAATTGTTTTAAAAATGTTGAATTCGTAAAGACCTTTTCATATAACTAGATACAGTGGACGCTATCCACAAAGACGCACTCCAAAACAACTTAACGAACGACCATACAACAAAAAAGTAGTGGGGCAGGTCTTCGAGGATGGCACTCACAATAACAATTTCGCAATATAAGAAAAACAAATCAATTAACTAATGGCTACCTTCTTATAGAATATTTTCGAGATATACGAGGAAAAGGTATCGCAAAAATCCGTCACAGTGACAACGTCTCAATTAATTCATATAACCAATCCATAAGATTCTTTATTCGGGGTTACTTTTGTCGGCTTAACACACTTTGACGTTACAAATTTTGCTATTTTCATTCTAAAAAGTGGCAAACAATCGTTTGGAGCCGAAAGTTTTCACACTCTGTTAAATGAAACGGGACTTTGGCAGAATAAAACATGTGAATCGTTTTGTAGTTCAATTGAAAAAACATTCATGTTTTTGACACTTCTGAGCCTTTTGATATTTCAAAAGTCTTGGAGCCTTCTGTTCCAGTAAATTTACTCTTACTTCCTTTCATGTAATTAAATCAGGTCATACTTGCATATCACTGAGTACAGAAAAAATATGCACGATTACAGTTTCATTTACAACAGGTGTTACACGAGTTGTAATGGTCTAATGAATTTACGATGTATGTACAAATCTAAAAGAATATACATAGTTGTCTATTATTATTATTATTAATAATTGTAATAATTTTATTTTACAATATTATATTGCATAGTTCACATGATCACAGTTTTTATGGACCAGACGTCCTTGAAAATTCAACACTAATTCCCATGAAGGCCTCCCTTGCCATATCCCTTTTTTAAATGTTTCAGTAACCCTCCCACACGTGTTCGCCTACAAAATCATGAATAGAATACTCGAATCAAATAGAAAGAGAAAAAGTATTTTAGTTTCACCTTAAAATTTTTTTTATTGTATGGTTTTTATTGTAGGTCAGAAACAAAACAGTCGCATAAATAAATACGTATTGTAGAAACGATTGTCTGAGTAATAATCCCGACACATAATTGAAGTAATAACACTGATTAAAACTCATCAATGTTTTCACTATCTATGTTATAATCCAGCATTTTTCTTTACCTTCTCCCCGTGTTAAATGCTTTGCAATTTTTTTTATATTTCTGGAACAAACCTCACAATTTAAACTTCGTTTTCCATTACTTAAATGGGGACTCGATTGTAATGACCATACTTCACCAGAAAAATAACTTTTCATAAAACGATATATTTTCACCAAACGTTTATACGTACGGACAAAAATAACAGGTCTTTGTGTAGTACCTAAATAAATTCTGAGAATTCTGCTCTGTGAGAGCAGAAATGATCGGACTGTGATTTCAACCAATCGACTTACAGTCGATTAGAAATTACGATATCGGTCAAGTTAAAAGCTTGTTTCCTATTGGTAGCATTCAACCGGCATTAAGAGCATTTGACTCGTTGGTATAAATAATAAGTTAGTATTTAAAATTATATACTATATTACATTAAAAGCGTGGAAATAGATTGAAATTAAAAACTTAGAACCATTCAAAAAATATTATGTAAATTTCTTCTTCAAAGCCCTTATGCAATTTTTTTAGAGTAAAAGAAATAGCCAGATGGTATAGAAATAGGCAACGCGTTACATAGTCTTTTTATGATTGAAACGATGTTAAAGCATGCATTTACGAAAACACTGCGCAGATTTTTTTAAATAAAATTATTAATTATTAACAAAATGTGTGCAAGTATGAACAGATAAGCAACGTTAACCTAAAGCTTTTGCTCTAAACTATACTCTATAACATTGATATTCTCTATAACACTTTCCTTCAAATAAAGTAAATAATTTAAAACATAATTTATTTTTCTAAACAGCACCAAGCTGTTTAATTAAATACCAAATCAAATATTAACCTTTTCTGTAATTGTAATTAAAACAAGGGCATTCAAAGCTTAAACATATTTGTAAGCTTTTTGAGTCTAATTTAGTCAGGCACCGTCAAAAGTACGCCTAGGAATAATGAAATTTCACCTAACCACATTATTTTATTTCTCGTCGAGCCACCAGGGCTGGACCCGTCACAAATTACGAAACCTTAATTTCATTGACAACATTTCATAATGAAAAAGTAAATTAAAACTCCCAGAAAATGGAATGAAACAAAAGGGAAGAAAATTCGTGGATTCATTTGTCAATCTTAAGTTACTTTGAATTTTGTTATCATTAAGTTGACAAATTGTTCGAGAGTTGAAAGAGATCCACTTCGGTTGGATATAACTTTTATCAAGTTTTTAAGTATCGGATCCAATGACTGGTTGGATATAAGCAAGAATCTTTACATTTTTAAATTCTTTACATTTTGATACTTTCACTGACTTAGAATGTTCTTATTTTATATTTATTACACAAATTCAAACTGTCAGCTTTTATTTAAATAAAAATCATCAAACTGCTTGTTCTGTCATAAAAAAATTGTGAAAATTGGCCCTTCGATTTCCCGAAATCAAAGAAAGGTAATCAAACACCAGTGCACTTACCACACGCCAGTCAACACGGGTTAACGTCGTTATCTATGACGTCCACTTCAAAGAAAAAACAAACATTCACGTTTTATACTGGCTGCCAGCAAATCATGAAAAAAACTGAATGTCTAAGACAACTTTTTAAAAAGTCAGTTAACAATTTCGAATGAGTTCGAAATTCGAACGTTTACGTATTCGGATTTACGAGTTGGCGTCTGAACGCTTCCGAATCCGATTCAACACTGAGGAAGCTTCTGAACGGCGCTATGAAGCTGAAATATTTGTCGATCCCTGAGGACAAGCAGCGCAGATAAAGTCTGTAAGGTAGTTGCTAAGCCGATTAACACTTTTGTCTTTATTATCTTTTAGTTCCTTAGACTCTTGTTGACACTTCTCGAAGATGTTTTTGCTAAATCATGTTAGCTAGTCGAGAGTTCTTTGGATTTTTTCTATTGTTTGTAGGATTCTCAAGTGTGTTTGTAATGTTAAATCGCTTTAGCTGCACAAAGAAGGATAGTTTTCCTTATGGATGGACATATTTTTAGTAGGAAAATCAATAGCTTTTACAATGATAAAATAGATATAACTTTTTAAATTAAATTTGGTAACTAGAAAAATAGGAAACCTCATATTTTTCTAGTTACCAAATTGACTGAATAAAACATAATAAATGGTTAGTTATTTAACGTTATATATATTACTTATGAAATTCTATCGCATGTTTTTTCTCACCTTATGTATCCATCGTAGAAAAACTTTTAAAGTTTTGATCAAAAGAAAATTTGTTACATTGCCGGCAGACCCCATTTCTATAGGCTCTTCAAAACCAAGAGCTATTAAATAAAAATAGGTTCTTTGTGTCATAACGATGAAGGTCAATGAAAGCCTTTGAATTTTTACATGCCACTCATACAGTAAAAAAAGGTTGAAACCATGGAACTAAGAAACAAGTGGTTAAATAAGAATCAGTATTACTCAGATTTGTAAGATTATCAAATGATTGCTAGAACCAATTTTTCATATACTTCTCTGACGTTGACGTTGATTTGGTGATACTTTCAAGTTAAACTTTTCTCGATAATAATTTATTTTGGACAATAAAACGCAATCTATTTTATATGTACGTAAAATTATCCACAACTTTATTTCCTTACTCTTCGGTTCTCTCAAAATGTTGGGATAAAAATTAGCTTATGCATGCATAGGTACTTTCTTATTAGATATACAAACCTCAAGTATTTTTTAATATTCTCACAGCCGGGAAACGTGCACGCAGCCTACTTTATGGTAAGTGGTATCCACAAATATTGATGTTGAATGTGATAATTATATCGACCAATTGCCACGTTGCGTTGCGCGTTGCGTTGCGCGTTGCGTTGCGCGTTGCGTTGCGCGTTGCGTTGCGCGTTGCGTTGCGCGTTGCGTTGCGCGTTGCGTTGCCGACCGTAGGCCTCAATTGGAATTGCCTTTGTTCCAGTAATTGCACCGGCTGTTCCTTCCCTTTGACCGGAATACAACCACGTGAACGTGGATATTACGGCGGGCAACATAGGAAGCACGGTAGTACCCCCCCCCCCCCCTCCAGACGATATCTTTACAAAAGGTACTCTGCTAGCACTAACCTATAATTACATATTTTCTTGTCCCAAGTGTGCAGACAGTAACTATTCGTGTGAGTTTTCTAAGAGTTTACATTTTG
Organism: Marasmarcha lunaedactyla; assembly: GCA_923062675.1. Lineage (NCBI taxonomy): Eukaryota > Metazoa > Arthropoda > Insecta > Lepidoptera > Pterophoridae > Marasmarcha > Marasmarcha lunaedactyla. The sequence goes on from OV281351.1 coordinate 10,861,353, forward strand.
AATTTAATATAAAGAACATATTTGAATATTCGATGGTCAAAAATTTCAACAGAGCCTTCCAAAAAATCTGCATGATATCTTTAAAAGGAAAAAAATAGTCAAAAATACGATAATTATTTTTCCGTCTGGTATTGCTAAACTATTCATAAACCATATATTTTATCTGTTCAATATTTTATTTATTTATTTAACAATTTATGCACACATATAAGTAACAATAAAAGAAAGAAGAAAAAACAGAATTACATGTACAAAGGTACTGCTTATTTTAGGAAATTTCTTCCAGCAGACCTGTGACTGGAGAGTTTCGTATAAAGTAAATAAGTGTGCCATTATGTATTATAAATACAAAACATTACAATTTACTATATTTTATCTTATCATATCATACAAATTATTTATATGCTCTTTTACTTCTTCGTCAAAGTGACATAAATTGTCGTAAACTAGTTACTTTCTCATTAAAAAATAAGTAAATAGCTCATTAGGGCAAAAACTTTTGTAAATGTTTTCCTGTACTCGCTGGCTGAACAACTAACGAATTAAAAGAGATTCTGCTCCGGTGGCTAGTGGAAAGTTGGAGCAAAAAGTTTTCAGCTTCCGGAGCCCAAACTCTTGTTAATGATGTGTAAAGGTATGTTTTCTTTGTAAATACCTATTTATATAAAAAAATATACAAATGGTCTGTAGATCTTCTCGCTGAAAGCTTTTGTAATTACAATGTAAAAGGAAAGTGTTTCTTTCACTTTGGTGTCTTTCAACGATAATATGTTATCAATTAATCTCCCAAATAACCCAAAAAAGGGTAGGTTTCCTTTGAAGTTAAATCCAGCAAATGTTAGATTTCGTTTTATAATGTTATATTTTTGACACTATTAATAACTTTTGCTGGCGGAATTTTCAATTAGGAACAAAATTTTTCAACCAGAACTTTCTCAATATTTTAACTGTAGAATTTAAAACAATTAACCAAACTAGAACGAGCAATCACATAAAAATAAATCACTAAAATCCTACCACCTATTCAAAGTACAATTACTCTACACTGTGCCGCATTAATTATTTCCATTTGAAAATAAAATAAAATGCGATAAAATGTAGTGTTCATAATAAATGGTGCACTAATTCGTGGTTGAACACCGATCTCGCCTGAGTCGCTACTACGTAATTTTTTTTTATGCGAGCCACTGACAACGAACTCTGAGCGTTTGTGAATAATGGTGGAAGTTGAAAAAGTTCAAAATGAAAACTCTGAACAGTTTTGGTGAAATATTAATTTTGCGGTCCAATATCTGGCAAGTGTTATTCTTCGTTTAAGTAGATTACAGTCATTTCGTGGCTTGTTGGTGGCCTGTATGGTGGAGGGTTTGTTTTTAGTTATTTTTGGTTTTGAGGAAAATTTAATTATGTCTTATTTATTTCTGAGATAAAAACAGTGCATAATTGCAATCTTCTTTTTTTCTAAATTGACTCAATAAAGAAACAAGCACACAAACCACCTGGTGCAAAACGGCATCCGTCTCCCGGACATCACTAATCTTAGGTGATCAGATACGTCCGTTTTTTTTATTCCTGTAGATTCATTGACTATTATTTCAATATAACCGTGTAACATTTCATGTAAACATGAAGAATTTGCTGAAATATAAAGTAGTGTAGAAAAATAAACTGTAGAAGCACCCCAGATGAGAATCACAAATAGAAACTCTACTGTTGCAAAGAAGGTTTTTGATGTATTATTCATATTATTATTTAAAGAACAGTTTTATTAGTAATTAAACTTATTAAAGTAAAAATACTTCTTTGATTAAATTGTAAAAGATTTGTTATCATAGCTAATTTGTTGACATCTCGATTGAATTTTGACAAAGTAAGCTCATTATGTAAGCTTTATTATATTATTATATGGCTGTTTAAATTGGAAAAGGGATTTTGATTTTCACAGTAAGAATCAACTACACTGTAACATGAATAAACAGTAAAAGAGGGTCAGGCAACCGCGAAATACCACTGAACGTGCAAGATGTAACTTTGCTTTCCACTCGTTAAACTGAATTCCAATCCACAACATTGCATTTGCTGCAAAGTTTGTTCAGTTTCGATTACATATACCAAAGTTTAAATATACACGTCTTTTAGTTTAATGAGATAGAATGTATGAATGGTTTCTCAGTAGTATTCGTAATATGTTTTGTTATTTTATTATTATTGCTGATAATTAGTAGTGTTTTAGTAAATTATGCGAACAATTATTATTTTCTTCTATTGGAGGTTCTCAATTGGGGTAAATGTTTTTATTGGTAAATGGTTTATGTTTGTTACCTCAGAACTCCGTCATTTATAAACGATTTGAAAAAATATGTTTTGTTTGAAAGGAGATACGTGCAATTTAGCCCCATTGTGAACAAGTCAGGATTTGATGATTGGATCCTGGATAAAACGAGGGAACTGTTTAAATATTATATGCACACCTATACTGATTTGGGTATTATTTTAAAAATAACTTAAACATTTTCATCAGAAGTCACTAAAATAGTCCCAACGAACTGCCTACCTCTCGACTTCATTATCAGATGTTACAACTCCTAAATCTCAAATAGCACGCGCATTAAAATTGTTTTGATTGATTTGGGCCGACGTACCTTAACGTCGGGAAGTCACACTTAGTATTTTAAGTATGTGATCTGTGGTCAGAATGTACTGGCACGTTTATGAGAATTGTTTTAATCGATTTGCACTTATGTATATTAAAAAGCCACACAGAGTATTTTAATTAACTGTACTTACTGTGGTCAAAGCTATTCTGGGCTCGACTGTGACACTAACAACGGTACCCTTTTACATAAACCATGAATGAATGTACCATGACAATTATTTTAGTCGATTTAGTCTAACTTACATTTAAGAGTCACATCAAATATTTTGAGTAATTGTACTGTGGTCAAAGATATCCTGGACTGGATCTTGACTCCTCAATGTCGAACAGCATCCATATAATCCTAGCCGTTCTTCGAGCCGAGAAACATTTCGATCGCTTTAAGCTTACGTGGTTATTTTGAAGAGTCCAATTCATCATTTCGCGATGAAGGTCTTATAATGAATTTCGGAGTTGGACATGGAACTTTTGATTAGCTACTTGTAACCCCATCGTATTAGGAATCATTTGGTTTGTCTTGATAAGTTCCTTAGTCCAAAGTACACTAAGTAAAATGGTGACTTTCTGATGATGTAGTCAAGAGGTGGAAGTAAGAATTCTTAAGGCTGGTCGTAAAATTCTTGAGTCTTAATTTTTTTTTGCTTCATAAACAAGAAAATAAAATTTTTTACTAGTTGTACATCTCACTAAAAAGCATAAAATAAAATAATTTTACAAAAAGTAAAAACCGACTTTTAAACGTAAGTTCGTGATGTCAGCCTTCATCTGGCACAAAGGCTGACGCCGATCGCAAAAATAAATATTTATATTAAAATCTGTATGTTAAATTTTTGCCCTGTTCATTATGTAACAAGGCGTCAAAAGAGAATTTCCGTTCCGCTATACTCTAGCGAATGTTAAACTGTAATAATTGGATACAAAAGTTGATTACTCAGCTACTAGTACTTTTAAATATAATACTTATAGACGATTTATTTCTGTCAAACTGTATGAAAATATCAAAAGGGACGTGGTTTAGTGGAGACGCATACTTTAATTTTCCTAAAGTAATCATATTTTGGAATGTTTCTATGGTTTGGATACTACCTATGATACGAAATCCTAAATTTTTTTAGTAAAGTTTGTAAAATTTCAGGACCACAATTTGTAAATTTTTTTAAGCTTACAAAAGTTTGTTGCTGCCGAAAAGCTTTTTGGTCCATTTATATGTTTTGCCCTCGCCTTAACTATCAAGTATTTCAAGAAATTACCCACTTAATTAATTGTGTGAAAAATCCACAAATCGGCTGTTAAATCGAGTTTTTATCTAAAACGATGGGGCCTTAAAACATCCATTATCAAGTCTGCAAGCTTTGTGAGCTTCAAGACTGCGGTTCTTATATTTCGACATCCAACTCCTGGTTTATTACTTCATTTTACGTCATACCAAAATAATTTTTTTTGTCAAATATTGTTATATATTCATTTTTTAACAGGCATCCAACAAATGACATCACGAATGCATATACAATATTAGGTCTTTACCTATGAAATTGCCGTTTTTCACGAAATAAATGAAGCGTAATTTTTTTATATATTTTTAATTTCTATTAATCAAAATAATCACCCATGCAATCAATGCCAACGCATTGGTAGCTTATTGATGCCTTTCTTGAAGAAGTCAGCTGGACGGGAGGCAACAAATTCTTCAAAGGCATTTTGTACTGCCTCTCGGGTATTGAATTTTTTTCCCGCCAAGAAGTTATCCAAATTCTGGAAAAAGTAGAAGTCTGTAGGCGCAAGGTCTGGTGAGTACGGCGGATGACGGAGAACTTCCAACCCCAACTCTTGTAGCTTGGAGACCGTCTGCTGTGCAGTATGAGGTCGCGCGTTGTTTGGTCAACGATTGACCAAAGCTGGTTGGAGACGTGCGAGCTTCTCCATCATTGTGTTCAGTTCTTCACAGTACACATCTGCAGTAATGCTTGTCCCGTTTGGCAAGAAGCTGTGATGAATTACACCCGCGTTAGACCACCAAACAGTGACCATCACTTTTCTAGGGGTAAGTTTTCGTTTAGGGCATTGTTTGGGTGCTGAACCAGGGTCCAACCAACTTGCTGAGCGCTTACGATTGTCAAACAGGATCCATTTCTCGTCACAAGTAACAATGCGGTTCAGAATTCCTTCATTTGTATGCCTGCTGAGCAGTGCAAGGCACGTCTCCACGCGTACTTCGCGCTGGCGGTCATTGAGTTCGTGGGGTACCCATTTGTCAAGCTTTTTTACCTTGCCAATTTGACGCAAATGGACCAATATTGTTTTGATGCTAACGTCGAAAGCTGCTGCTAATTCAGCCGTGGATTGAGTTTCATCAGCTTCCACAATTGCCTTTAATTCGTCATTGTTGACCAAAGTTTTCGGACGACCACGGGGTTCATTTTTCGGGTCAAAATTTCCAGAACGGAAGCGGTTAAACCAGTAACGGGTGGTGCTTTCGTTTGTAGTGTTCGCTCCGTAAACGTCGTTGATGTTGCGTACCGCTTGTGCCGCTTTGCTGCCACGACGGTACTCATACTCCATAATTACTCGAATTTTTAACTTATCCATGATGACGAAAAATGTTCGAATGCGTTGAAAACAAAACACTAACTATTAAACAAATGACGATCTTAGAAAAAGAATTCCATGTTTGTCAAATAAAATTAATTTGAAATTAGAATTATCAGTCAAAAAAAAAATATTTTCATTTGAAATGGCCAGTACGGCAAAACGACAGTTTCATAGGTAAAGACCTATTATTACATGAAATTTTAACGTCGGTGTTATTTTTAACAAGGCATCAGTGAATGCCTGATTAGGAAAAGCTTGGTGAAAATGGGTCTTAGCTTATGTAATAACTTAGGTAGACATCCCTTGCGCATGAAAGGTAATAATTATTCTCTTTTTAGTTAACTTAAATTACAAGTCTGTTTTTATTTTTTATAAGATTATTTTGCTAGTCTGCTACTCAATGAAAATTAATAGTGCAAGCGTGATAACATTTATAACAAGAATTTCACAATAAATTCCTAACACTCAAAGAAATCATGACATCTGTTAAATCTAGGAATAGTGTAATTAAGTTCATGTGTCGTCATTATTTCGTTACGACCGGATTTTGAATTTTTGTGCAAATATTTACATTTGGTTTTTTTTTTGTGATCCCATCATCGAACTGTACAATGATTTTCCCGCGTCTGACTTCACTGACACATCGACCTTTCGATAACTGTTAAAATACATTATTATACCAATAAATAAAGTGATAAAGAAGTTAGCTTTGTTTAGTTAGCAAAAAAATGTATGCAATATTCAGAGGGAGCATAGACAAAATAAGTTACGTCTAAATGGCATTTTTTACGTACTTGTTACTACTGGATGCTGTTAAGTAGTCTGCATACTAAAATCTTATATGCTCATCTAAACGTGTGTAATAGACCCCAATAGCCCATTTGAATGGCTTCTGATTTATGCGATCTCTTTAGCGAACTGTCAGTTCACTGATTAATTCCAATAGCGATCTGCCTTATCAACGCTCCACTGTATACATTCAACATCATTACGTTTGACTTATGTGTCGGGTTGGCGTTTGCATCAAATATTATATCAATATATTAATATTTTAAACTATAAGTTTAGATTACTATAAAGTATGATTTGTCTTAGACTGACGCGGTTATTGTGAATTTGTTATACTTCAGACTATAAAAGGAGGCCTATAAGTTCGACAAAAAAGTTTTTTTTACGAACTGTTGCTAGAGTTATGTATTATTTGACGTCAATAAGAACAAGTAATTGTTAATGTTGAGATATATATATTTCATTTAATTTCATATCGAAGCAGCCATCTGTAGTTTGGTGTTTATCTGTATTTGTATTATACTATTTAAATAAAAATATTGTTGTGCAACTTAGTGTTCAACTGGACTCGTGTAACTTAAGCGGCGTTACTGACGGGCCAGCATCGTTCTGCACTGCTCGGCGGCATAGATGAATGTGTGTAGATAAACGTTTGCAAAAATTCCGCCCAGCCAGCGCCGTTTAGCGCCGGTTCGTTTCACCGAAACGAACCAATCGAGTCGACCTGTATAAAGTCCGAATGCACTACCTGATGAGCACTTGCCAATTATGTGAACGACTTAATTCGGGCTGACATTGTCGTACAAAACGATTCTCGCTCCGATCGCCACGCGGTTCGGACGTGCAAGACCCAGCTCTCCGTTGATCGGTCCCTTCCCGCCATTCCGAAGCGCTCAGTTTACTGACGTCACAGTCTAGCGTGTTGGCTCCGTGCTACGGTTTCCTAAGTCTTTCTACTCCGTCTGAGTGCTTTCGAAGTGCGATTTTTCTTTGCGACTAAGCCTCTTAGTCTTCAAAGTGCTGTGCTAAGTTGTGTTGTGCTTGTGCTGAGTGCAGTGTTGTGCCCGGCGTAAGTAGTCTGGTTTCAGTGCAAAGGATACTTAACGGTGACAACGAATTTGTACTGAACCAGTCCTTTTTATTTTTATTTATTTCTCTTCTCTATTTTATTTATTTTTCTCCTATTTTCATATTTATTTCTATCATATTTGTGTGTTTTCGTGTGTATTTGTCCTTTCTGTCGGTAAAGGTTGACCCTAACGCGGTCAACTCTTTACCTGCGTACCCTTTTTTAGGTTTCTAGGTAGCGGCCTTCGGCGTACTACGGTTAGTTTTAAGTTATTCTCCCCAGCCCCCCTACCGCTGGGAGGTTTGCCGCTAGGATTTTGCTAGGTTTTTAGGATCTAGGCATCCTTTATTATACTTATATCTTTACATATTGTCCCTTCCCAAATGGATAAGCAAATCGTCATTAACATTGCGAAGGCGTTCGCCCAAGCACTCGCCGCGTCGGGTGTTTCAATTTCTGACGACATATTTACGCAAGCTGTACTAGCGCTTAACGCATCCCCGGCCCCTCAGGCCCCAACCCCGGCCCCTCAGGCCTCCAACGTCGAGACCCCTCAGGTCTTAAGCTCTCCCGCGTCTCCCGCCTCGTCCGAGATGGACTGCGAATCGGTCGCATCCTCTCACGCGTCGCGTCGTAAGCGTACCGCTCCCGGGAGCGACTCCGAACCCGCGTCTGATACGTCGTCAGATGCCGTCACCCTAACCGGCTCTCCTGAGCCCGCGTTTCAACTCGTCGCCAAGCGCTCCAAGAAGCGCTCTAAGAAAGCTTCGGTATCTTCAATACCCGAGCCCTCCCCGGTGTCTTCAACACCAGCCCCCGCGCCGTTAAAATCGCTCGTAGTAACCACGTCTCCGTCGGTCACATCGAAGCCAGCGACGCGCTGCGCTCCCGTCCCGCCGAAGCCTCAGCTCCCTCCGCCCGTATTCCTGCGTGAAAAAGCGCGCTGGACCGCGGTTTCCAACTTGTGCAAAGTGCACAAAATCAATTACTTAAAAGCCGCCAACGCTGGCGATACAATCAAAATCCAATTAGCGACCGTCGTCGACTTCCGCGAGTTTACCAGGTTACTCGGATTAAACCAAATCGCGTATCACACCTACGCCCTCCCGGAGGAGCGTAAGATCCGCGCAGTACTACGGGGCGTCCCGTTCGAACTCAGCAACGAAGACATTTTCGATGACCTTAAGTCTCAGGGTTTCCCGGTCACAGCAGTGCACAAGATGCACTCCAACCGCGGTAGGCGTTTTCCGTTAGCGCTAGTAATCCTGTCCAATACTCCCGACTCGAAGGAGATTTTCAAAGAGGCTCGCACAATCTGCGGGCTCTCGAACATCTCCGTCGAGCGTCCCAACCCCCGCGGTCACCCTGGGCAGTGCCACCGCTGCCAGCTATATGGCCACGCAGCGGCTAACTGTTCAGCTCCCCCCAGGTGCGTTAAGTGCCTGGATCCCCACTTCACTAAGGAGTGCACTCGCACTCCCGAATCCACTTCCCCCCCTGCCTGTGTGCTGTGCGGCCAGTCCGGCCACACAGCAAACTACAGGGGTTGCCCGCGCGCTCCGCGCTCCACCGTCAAGAGGGTCGTGCCTAAACCGGCGCCGCCGCTCACCTCCGCTAACTTCCCGCCGCTGCGCAACCGGGGTCCCCCGGAAGCAAAGCCCGTTCAGCCGACGCCTACTCCGGCTCTGTCTTGGAGGCAGCGTCCGGCCGTCCCGCCTGCACCTTCCCGACCTATTCCAGCTCCCGTAGCTCCCGTAGGGCCGCGTCCTTCTCCGTCTTCCGCACCTCAGTCGTCGTTGGCTGAGGACATGAAGACCGTATTCGACGTTATTCAAAACGTCGATATTAACGAAATTTCCGTGCTCGCACGCAAACTGCGAGCCGCCCGCTCTCCTCAAGAGCGTTTATTTGCTTTAGCCGAGCATCACTCGCTCCTAAGTTCGTTGTAAATTCTTTTATAATTTATAAATTCGTAAATAATAAATTATAATGTCTAGACCCGCGAATCCCGCGTCCTGTCGTATCAAACCCAAGGGCTTATCCCTAATATCTTTTAACGCTCGTAGCCTGAACACCAACCTTCCCGAGATTAAACTGTTCCTTCAGAACAAAGAACCTGACTTATTCCTTCTCCAGGAGACATGGCTTACTCCAAAACGCTCCAGGGGATTCGCTATACCTAAATACGCGTTTATTCGTAACGATAGGCCCAACTCCGACGGTTTCGGCGGCACCGCTATATATTACAAAAGAGGTTTCCATTGCTGTCCTCTCCCTACCCCTCCTCTCCTCAACATGGAAGCCACTGTGTGTAGATTGGCTATGACTGGTCATCCGACCATCATCATAGCTTCAATCTACATACCTAGTGGTACCAGACCAATCCGCAGCGACTTTGAGGCCATTCTCGCCCTCGGCCATTCAGTCATTATGTTCGGAGACTTTAACTCCAAACATACTGACTGGACGTGCCTATCGACTAACACCAGCGGTATCGCTCTCCTCGACATCACTAACTCCCTTGACCTAGATGTCATATCCCCCGTCACTCCCACTCACTATCCCAACAACCCGTCCTACTCTCCTGACATCCTCGACTTTGCAATTATCAAGCGAATCAATCTTGACCTAAGGTCCATCGAACCGCTCGATGACCTAGGCTCCGACCATCGCCCCGTTTCCCTCGTGCTAGGACCGCCGAACGATAACGTCTCATCTCCTAAGACCTTTACCAATTGGAAAGGTTTTAAAAATACGTTAGTTTCAGCCTTAGAGGCTCCGAACTCTCCACTCGCGATCTCTCCCGAGCAATTAGATAGCCCGGATAAAATCGATTCATTAGTAAATTCTCTCACTGATGCTATCAACTCAGCCATCAGTGACAACGAAAAGGTTGCTAAGCAAGGCAAACCCACGCTTCCCTTAGCCGTTAGCAATCTTATTAAAGCTAAAAACGCGGCTCTCCGGAGAGCCAAGAAATATCCCACGCCCGCCTATAGAACAGCTGCGAATCAGCTTCAACGTAAAGTTAGGTCTTGCCTCGCGGAACTCCGAGACGCTCAGATGAACGATCTCATGGCGAATATCTCTCCGTCCCACCAAGCGTACTATAGCATGGCCCGAGCCTTACGCGTAGACACCGTCTCTCACGTTCCTCCTCTCACTCGTCCCGATGGCACTACTGCCTTCGAAGTCGAAGAGAAAGCCGAATGCTTCGCCGACAGCATTGCCGCACAATGCTCGCCCAGCACGCAACCCGCGAATCCCACTCACATCAAAGCGGTGGAGGACGAAGTCCTTCGTAGAGACTCTCTCCCCATCACCGCCGACCCTGTCACAGTCTCTAATGACGAAATCTTGCTTCTCATTAGAAATCAAAAGTCCAAAAAGGCTCCGGGTGCGGATGGAATTTCCAACCACGCACTTAAGCACCTACCGCAACAGATGCTTACCTTGTTAGCTATCATTTTCAATGCCTGCTTCGACCATAGCTACTTTCCTAAAGCTTGGAAAGAAGCGACAGTCATAGGCATTCCCAAGCCGGGCAAACCTCTGAACGTCCCGGCTAATCACAGACCCATCAGCCTCCTCAAGGCAATGTCTAAACTTCTCGAGAGAGTCATACTTTCTCGAATGCGGAACCATCTGTTTCCAACGGATGGCGATCCTCTCATTATTCCCCATCAGTTCGGCTTTCGCGCTAAACACTCCTGCCCTCAGCAAGTCCACCGAATCGTCGAGTATATACTTGACGGTTTCTATCCGCGTCGTTATAAAACAGTCGCGGTTTTCTTTGACGTAGCCAAGGCTTTCGATAAAATCTGGCACAGCGGTCTCGTTTATAAACTCTACAAGATAGGCTTACCGGATCGCCTAGTCAGGATAATAGCGTCGTTTCTCAAAGACCGTACGTTTCGATTTAAACACGAAGGCACGCTTTCTGCACCTCGTCCCATAAAGGCTGGAGTCCCTCAAGGCTCAGTCCTCGCCCCTCTGCTGTACACCGTGTACACCAACGACATTCCCATCCCGCCGAAAGGCGTCGAACTCGCCCTCTTCGCTGACGACACCGCACTCTATACCAAAGGCCACGGTATTCGGCGCCTTGTAACCAGACTCCAAAAGGCCGTAAACGCCCTTGGTGCATGGTTTCAAGAATGGCGCATCGATGTGAACCCTGAAAAGAGTTCTGCGATGCGCTTCGACCACAAACGCCGTCGTCCCGATGGCGATCCCCACGTTCGAATGTTAGGCATTCCCATCCCCTGGAAGCGCAGTACTAAATACTTAGGCGTCACATTAGATCCGACGCTTTCTTTCAAGCCACACGTTGAAAGAGTTTCGAAACTCGCTCGTCACTATTTAGTCCGCCTAAATAGCATGTTAGGTAGAAAAAGTAAAATGTCCTTCAGAAACAAACGTACACTTTACAAGGTCTGCGTTAGACCCGTCATGACGTATGCCTCGCCAATCTTTGCCCACGCCAAACCCTCCCTCCTGCACAAACTGCAGGTAGTTCAAAACCTCTTTTGCCGCCGGGCCACAGGCGCACCGTGGTACGTGCGTAACGCGGACTTGCATAGAGATCTTGAACTGCCTACAGTACAACAATATCTCAAAACACTCTCTGAAGCGTTCTTCAAACGCTCCGAAACCCATCCCAATCCTCTAGTTCGTGATTCTGTCTCATATGCTACTCCTGTGTTAGACTCGAAGTTCAAAGTCGCTAGGCCTAGAAATGCGCAAACGTACTCATCCACCAGACTGTCACGCGATCTCGAGGCCCTTCTGGCCGCAAATTCTAATTCTAACGTAAATTCTAATTCTAACGTAAATCCGAATTAATGCAAATTTAATTTTTCAATTTTTAATGTTTTCATTATTTACTTTTCATTTTTAATGTTTTTATTTTACTTTTAATTTTTGAGCACCTTCAGTGCTATGTAATCCCAGCGGGTGACCCCTTCTGGGCCCCGCTAGCGCGGCCTCTTTCTCCAATTGGCCGTCGCTCCGATGAAGGCTGAGTGGCAAAAATGCACGAGCCGACAGGGGGTTTTTAGTGGGTATGGTCCTGGTAGGCGTCGGGACGAGTCCCACATAACTTTGGAATCGCGCCAGAGTATGCGTCAGGGCATTTTTATCCTCCTGCCCTTCCCGCGGAGGGGAACAAAAAAAAAAAAAAAAAAAAAAAAGTCGTACTAAGTTTGGGTAGCGCCCTTACAATAGAGTTTCACTAATATTATGAACTATGTCTATAATATTAATTTGTATGTATTCTAGTATTTTTGTTTGTATATTTTAAGTATTTGATGTATCATGTTTATTAAGAACACACTAAAATTGAAGTTTGAATCAACCTCCTTCCAGTCCCAGGGCTACTAGAAAACATTTGTTTATGAAATTAGTAGTGTGTTTTGTACTAGCATTTCTTATATCTCGTTGTTTTCTTTATTTTGCATTTCTTTGTTTTTGTGTGTACATAAACTGTAAAAAAAATTACTGAGTACTATTGTGTGTATGAATAATTAATTTTATATTCACATACATTCGTATGTTACAAAGACTCATTTCGATATAAAACATTGAAAATTCTGAATTCCGAAGGTTACAAAAAGAAAGAAGGTTTATAGAGAATATTCGGTATCAAAACGTAGAGCGTAAACTCATAAGGACTTATTACTATTACTTGAACTGACAAGGTAGATATGATAAGGGAAGACACTTCTCGACTTTGATTTACAAAGTTACCTACATTCAAATTAGTGAGACGAGCGAAATTGTCAGGTCTATTAGTAAAGTTTTCATACAATCAAATAGAGAATACCTTACTATAGAAAATTATATATCTTGAAGAATGTTATTTCATCTGTACAAACCCATGGATTCTATAGGTAATATGTCATTTTGACATTTAGACATACACACTGGTACTTTGCGGGGTAATAGGTACGCTGGAGAGTTGAAAAGTCGAAAATTTTTAATGTTAGTTTTAGTGAATTGAAGAATTTTTGTAAGGTAATGCAATCTTAAACCTTTATTCAATATTATATAATATAACGGATTGTTTGTTGCACAGCAGTGTCTTAAAACTCGGTACAACGCCTATTTCTAAAGATTTTTGCGTGCTAAAAATACTACGAAATTGCAATAGATGTCGCTATTATTATATTAAATCGCACAGTGTACTTCATTAGTGGGACAGTAGTGTGGTCGTCACAAAGTATCAATGCTATTTCCAAGTCTATATAATAAAATTCAAACCGTCCAGCATTTGCGGTTTCTTTGCCGTTGCGTTGTGTCCTATACCGATAGAGTGCGCTAGCATCAATTTCATACTGTTGACCTCTGTACTATACTAGTCGCAAAGACTCGTGGCAGACGCGGTCATAAAACGTGTGTATAGGACAGCGCACATTATTATCTCGCTCGCACTTACACTGTTTATGGGTGACGTTACAACGATTTTAGATGCGCTTCGTTTGGTTTTGAGTGTATGTAGATAGTATTAGGATTAGAAATCAATAATCACTAGTAATGATTGTAAGTATCAGCAACTTGATGTTATATACGAATAAAAATACGCTACATTAAAGGGTAACCTATTAGACTAAGATATTGTTAACTACCTTTAATAGAATTACGAATTTATTGCTTCCTTCAGACCTTCAAAATATAATATTTAACAGTATAACAATTATTAGTTTTGGTCATTAGTTAGTGATTATAAAATTTGGTGATTTGTGTATGCAGCGATGACTCACCCGATTTTAAATTTATCGACAGTTTTGAAAGTCTGCGCGTGCGCATCCCTATAACAAAAGTGATCTATGGCCTCGTCTGCCACGAGTCTTTGCGACTAGTTTAATATTTATAGGCTATTTGTGTTGACTAGTTTCGATTATTAACATTAGTGGCAAGAATGAAAAGGTTGATGATGATTATATGTTATTATTAATATTATTATTATGTTTATTGTGATGGTTTCTTTTTCCTAATTTAATTTTGAATTGGTAGTTACAATTTTAATATTATTTTTTTACATTAATATGTTGTATTATCTAATAATTTCGAATAATGCAATAGTTGTATAATATCTTTAATAATATAATATGTATTAGAAAAGACATATTATTAACTAAATAATCTTATGAAATTATGAATTAATGAATTCAAATTCGAATATTTATTTCTCAACATTGACACTTACTTTTTCTTATTGACGTCAAATAAAGCATGACTCTACCTCCGGTTCGGAAAAACCTTCGTGAAAAAGAGCTGGCAAGATACTTCACTGGTATATTTTTTTCAAAATAAAGGAGACGTTTCAATTATGCTATTTATGGGGCGCTCGGCTAGCTTTTGTACGGTTGTTTCCAGGATTGTATAAAATAAATAGAACGAGTATTGAGTGCGAATACTTCATAGTTTTGTCTTAGGAAAACATTTTCTAATTCGTAAAACAGCTACACTACATATTGAAAACATGGCGTCATCTGTCATTTTGATGTTTTTTCGATATTTTAAGTTTTGAGGTTAATTGTGATCTAACTTTTATTTTTTCTTTTTACGAGCTCCTTTGGAGTTTTTCGTTTATTTAATTTTTCACCATTAAGCTATCGACTGCAAAAATCTTCAATTATAATCGATAAATCGGTAATGCGTAAAATAATGTTTTGATTATTTCAGATTGCCAAAACGATTATTCTCAAGTTGCCACAGACTCGATAGTACAAGCATACTATTTCATATTTTGGTTCAACAAGGAGGAATATGGAAACGTCACCTGGGTGTGGCTTTGCGATGGTTTTGATTTTTGTTTCATAGTACAAAATAATGCAGAATGTAATTTTTTAAATATTTTTAGTGTTTTACCACATTTTTTCATACATTCAAAACTGGTGTAGGTACATCACGCTAGCCGAATATAAAATATCTCCTTTACAATGTCGCTTTATGTCTATACAAAATTATTCTTATCTGCGTCTGATAGCTCGGCAAGTATCCAAACGAGAAACACCTTTGACGACGAGAGCTTGTATTTCCAATGTTTGTTTTTCAAGCAGTCCTATTAATTACCTTTCAATGGTGCCGCAGTGGTCACGGTGCTGCTGGTTCCTCGATCTAAAGCTCCCAGGTTGAAACCCAGTGTTTACTAAATATACCAATGAATTTTTACAACTTAAGTAAGCTTTAGTAAGTAACAATTACTCTAACAGCTGACCGTACTAATAAATTATTTCCAAAGTAAGTATTTGTGTCAAGTTCAAGTCTGCTAACCCACAGTAGACAAGCGAGACGGCCTATTCATTGCCGGAAACACCTACGTTGAGTGAGGCTGATATGAAATAAACTCTTTTTTTTTAACGGATGTAAGATGAGACGGATATCCCTGCGATAGGAATAGGATTATTGTGCATGAGTTGTAGCGCAAACTCAGCGTAGTATTCGATTCTTTTTATTCAATTCTTATATCTAAGGATACTTAAATAAATATTTAAAAATAGTTTTAAAAAATCTTCCTTATTTTATTTAAAGTTTAATTCATCTTTGTTTGAATCTGATGAAAAAATACAAAGAAAACCAAAAAAGAATTTCATTAAAACAGAGGTTTGACACCTCTGTCATATAACGCCCAATCAAATATACCTCTTTAATTTCTTTATAACATTCTAATTGATAATTTTTTTGCATTGTTCATGATCTGTTTTTACTGAAATGTCTGTACCACTAAAGTTCTAATAAATAGGTGTAGAATATAACAATGAATGTGATATTTCTAACACAATCCGACTTTGTATGCAAACAAGATTAACAGGCGGAAATAATCCATTTTGTCGCGAGTATTCGTTGTCAAAATATTCATGTAAAGCCGATTGGGTTGCCCAGGTTTTTGGTTTGTACTGAGAAAATGGAATAAATTATCATTATATATGTTTTGTAAAAATGGTACTGCGGTATTTAGTTAATGGGATGGATTCTGTAATAGTACGTTTTAAGAATATTAACATCTTCATCATAAGTAGAAAGGCAAAGTAAGGTAAGAAACTTAAGTAAGAGGTTTGAACTTTAATAACAGAGTTGAAAATTGAAACATTGTTTTACTAAACAGTGAGTAACATTCGTATTATGATTGTGTTACGGCTGCATTCAGAGATGTCAAAAGCTCACTGAAAGTGCTCCTAATAAAAGATTTTGCAAAGCAAATATAAACCCAGATGTAGTGTAATGAAATATAAATTCGTTTGGAAATGTCTTTATAAATTTTCATTTCATTTATCAAAACATTTACCTGTCTTCCGGTGCATTGTACAAAGCAGAACTTTTTTTAAAAGTGGGTTATTTTTGGCAGGTGTGTAACAATATATAATAGTATTTGTTCAGCTGAGTTATATGGGTTTAACAGGTGTATTCATAGTAAAGTAAAAGTGATTACTAGCGCAAAAGTGATGTTTTTTATTTTAGAAATTGGTTAAAGTAAGAAATGAATATCTAAAGCGTCATTTTCACTAAAGTATGTCTACTTATGGTAGCGTCGGGTGACGAGTCGTTCACTTCCTTCTACTATGGTTGAGGAGGGCAATGGCTGGATCCCGCGTTAACTCGTGAACGGGTGCCGTTTGAGGGTGTTCGTCGTTTGGATACTTGGAGGGAGGGAAACTTGCCGAGCTAACAGTAAGAATAATTTTGTATTGATATAAAGAGACACTATAAATTGATTTAAAAAAAATATACACGTGAAGTTTCTTGCCAGTTCTTCTTAACGAAGGTTTTTCCAAACTTTTGGTAGAGTCATGTTTTATTTGTCGTCAATAAGAACAAGTAATTGTCAATGCTTAGAAATAAATATTTGAATTTGAAATATCAAAAGTTAGAATTTCTTCTCTTAACGTCACTTTATTGCAATATACTTTGCAATATACTCACTTTGATATAAAATTTGTTGATTAAATTCTAGCCAAGTTTTAACTTGTACATGTTATTTATTAGCAACTAGCAATTACTCGTTTTTAAATACGGGTGTTAGTTATCAACTTTGTATTATACCATAAAGTGATAAACTATAACAAAATGGCTTCCATTTTGACATGATTGTTGTCACACGTTTTTAAAATATGTTAGTATAGTATAAAACGCAGGCACTTTTTATTTGACCTTTTAGCCAAGTCTAAGAACAGTTTATAGATTTTAGCCCTACTAAAACTGCTAGAAACTAATGCTCGGAACTGTACTTAGACTAATACCTACATTTACTTCGATGAATCCATAACTTAGTCAGAACTTTCCTATGAACCAAATATCAGTATCGCTTCATAAAGTGCCTATATGTAATGAGGAACCTTCTGATGTTTAGTTAGACCTCCAACTTCGTTCTTATTAAAGCGGAGCATAACTGCATTCTATAACGAAAATGTATAATAAATTGAACCTATACAAAATGAAATAAAATGAAATAAAATCAAATGAAATGAACTGAAATGAAATGAAATATTTATTTCTCAACATTGACAATTACTTGTTCTTATTGACGTCAAATAAAACATGACCCTACCACCAGTTCGAAAAAACCTTCGTGAAGAAGAACTGGCAAGAAACTACACGGGTAAATTTTTTTCAAAATAAATTTACAGAGTCTCTTTATGTCTATACAAAATTATTCTTATCTGCATCTGTTAGCTCGGCAAGTCGCCCTCCCCCCAGTTAACCAAACGACGAACACCCTCAAATGGCACCCATGCACGAGTTAAAGCGGGATCCAGCCATCACCGTCCTCAACCATATTAGAGGGAAGTGAGTAACCCATCACCGACGGGTCGTTGACGAGAATGATCAATGTTTAATAATATTTAATACAAGATCCCCAGAAATTGGAGGAGTTATAAATCAATTTCAAATATCAATTAACCCACAAACACACCGATTGTATGGCCCCAAAGTAAGAAGAGCTAGTGTTATGGATACAGCAAACTTGGGTCCAGGGTAAACATAAATGTATGATTATAATCAAAGTCGACCCCAGAATCAAATCTGTGTTTACAATCAAAAACCCATACTTATACAACGACGAAGTGTCTTCTGGCTCGTAACTATTTCACTCATATTTTATCCTCCTAGATTATTATACTCATAGATTGCTTATCAGCATAGATCGGAATAGGCTGACTATATTTACCTAAACTTCGGAGAACAGAGACAGAAAGTGGACATTTCCTTAAACGACATTTTTGTTTTTGCGGAATTCGGGAAAATAAGCTCTATTTAAGATGGGTAAATTCTATTGTTAACTTAACTTGCAATTACCAAATTTTCGGGTTTTTTCACGTAAAATCCCGAAATAACTAGTCTAAGTTTAATTAATGTATTCGAATTATAATAGGTCCTTACATATGAAATTGGCGTTTTGTAGTACCTACTGGCCACTTTGATCTGTCTCTTGATCTGTCTTTGATGTATCTCCTCTGTGGTTAAGAATCACCAATTTCAAATTTATACAGCTATTTACTCACGCATGTCTGTTTTTTCTTTGCGTCACTTATTTTATAAAATGAAAACTTAAAATATCGCATTATTTACTAGTACGAATTCCACCGTGGCACCAGTGCTGCAGAAATGGCTCGAGGTATTAATGTTGTGTATGGAGGCGGTGTCGCAAAAGAAAACACAGTGCGTTTTTGGTGTCAACGTTTGCGTTCTGGAAATTTCGACATGCAGAACAAGTCTCGTGGACAGCCGGAAACCAAAGTTTATAATGAAGAATTTAAGGCTATTGTGGAGCACTGCCCCGGTGCGCTTCCAAGGCCCTTCAGGCCAAGGAGAAACCGGCTGACCCGATCCCATTGCACTTGGGCCTTTCCCAGGGTGACGGTACAGTGCTGTCCGAATTAGGGGCACCACTTCACGTCATCCCCAGCCCCCCTACCGCGGGTAGGGAGGTTTAGGTGCTAGGTTTAGGCCTAGGCATTTTTATATATTTATATATCATATATCGTAGGACCAAGCCCTCCAATGGACCAGCAAAGCTTGGTAAACTTTGCTAGGTTGCTCGCCCAGGTGCTCGCTGCGTCCGGCATCCCCATCCCAGATGACGTATTAACGCAGGCCTTACAGGCAACTATCGCGTCCCCGGCCCCTCAGGCCTCCGACGTCCAGAACCCTCAGGTCTAGAGCTCTCCCGCTTCTCCCGCCTCGTCCGAGATGGACTGCGGATCGGTCGCATCCTCTCACGCGTCGCGTCGCAAGCGTACCGCTCCCGGGAGCGACTCCGAACCCGCGTCTGATACGTCGTCAGATGCCGTCACCTTAACCGGCTCTCCTGAGCCCGCGTTTCATCTAGTCGCCAAGCGCTCCAAGAAGCGCTCGAAGAAAGCTTCGGTATCCTCAATACCCGAGCCCTCCCCGGTGTCTTCAACACCAGCCCCCGCGCCATTAAAATCGCTCGAAGTAACCACGTCTCCGTCGGTCCCATCGAACCCAGCGACGCGCTGCGCTCCCGTCCCGCCGAAGCCTCAGCTCCCTCCGCCCGTCTTTCTCCGCGAAAAAGCGCAATGGACCGTTGTATCTAATCTTTGCAAAGAGCTCTCTTGATCTCTAGATCAACTATCTTAAAGCAATCAACGCAGGCAATTCAATAAAAATCCAGGTCGCGACCATCGACGACTTTCGCGCAGTTCAACAGGTTACTTTCTTTAAAACAAATCACTTATCATACCTACGCCCTCCCCGAGGAACGTAAGATCCGCGCAGTACTACGGGGCGTCCCGTTCGAGCTCGCGAACGAAGAAATCCTCAAGGACCTTAAGTCCCAGGGTTTCCCGGCCAAAGCAGTACACAATATGCACTCCCACCGCGGTAGGCGTTTTCCTTTAGCTCTAGTAATCCTGTCCAACACTTCCAACTCGAAGGAGATCTTCAGAGAGTCTCGCACAATTTGCGGACTCTCGAATATCTCCGTCGAGCGTCCCAACCCCCGCGGTCACCCTGGGCAGTGCCACCGCTGCCAGCTCTATGGCCACGCAGCAGCTAAATGCTCAGCTCCCCCCACGTGCGTTAAGTGCCTGGATCCCCACATAACAAAGGAGTGCACTCGCACTCCCGAATCCACTTCCCCCCTGCCTGTGTGCTCTGCGGCCAGTCCGGCCACACACCTAACTACATGGGTTGCCCGCGCGCTCCGCGCTCCACCACCAAGAGGGTCGCACCTAAACCGGCGCCGCCGCTCACTCCCGCTAGCTTCCCGCTGCTGCGCAACCGGGGTCCCCCGGAAGCAAAGCCCGTTCAGCCGACGCCTACTCCGGCTCTGTCTTGGAGGCAGCGTCCGGCCGTCCCGCCTGCACCTTCCGGACCTATCCCAGCTCCCGTATCTTCCGTAGGGCCGTGTCCCACTGCACCTCAGTCGTCGTTGGCTGAGGACATGAAAACCGTGTTCGACGTCATCCAAAACGTCGACATTAACGAAATTTCCGTACTTGCACGCAAACTGCGAGCCGCCCGCTCTTCTTAAGAGCGTTTATTTGCGTTAGCCGAGCATCACTCGCTTCTAAGTTCGTTATAAATTTTATTTTTGTGTAAATTCGTAAATAAGTAAACTATAATGTCTAGACCCGCAAATCCCGCCTCCGGTCGTATCAAACCCAAGGGCTTATCCCTAGTATCTTTTAACGTTCGTAGCCTTAGCACCAACCTTCCTGAGCTCAAATTGTTCCTTCAGAACAACGACCAAGACTTATTACTTCTCCAGGGGACATGACTCACTCCTTACCGCTCCAGGGGATTCGCTATTCCCAAGTACGCGTTTACTCGTAATGATAGGCCCAACTCCGACGATTTCGGCGGCACTGCTATATACTACAAAAGAGGATTCCATTGCTGTCCTCTCCCTACCCCTCCTCTCCTCAACATGGAAGCCACTGTATGTAGATTGGCTATGACTGTTCATCCGACCATCATCATAGCTTCAGTCTACATACCTTGTGGTACCAGACCTATCCGCAGTGACTTTGAGACCATTCTCGCCCTCGGCCGTTCAGTCATTATGTTCGGAGACTTTAACTCCAAATATATTGACTGGTCGTGCCTATCAACCAACCAAAGCGGTATGGCTCTCCTCGACATCACCAACTCACTCGACTTAGACGTCGTCTCCCCCATCACTCCCACTCACTATCCCGACAACCCGAACTACTCTCCTGACATCCTCGACTTTGCAATCGTCAAGCAAATCAACCTCGATCTCAGGTCTATCGAACCGCTCGATGACCTAGGTTCTGACCACCGCCCCGTCTCCCTCGTGCTAGGACCGCCTAACGTTAACCTTAGAGGCCTTAGAGGCCCCGAACTCTCCGCTCGCGATCTCGCCCGATCAATTAGATAGCCCGGATAAAATAGATTCATTATTAAATTCTCTCACTGATGCTATCAACTCAGCCATCAGTGTAAACGAAAAGGTTGCTAAGAAAGGCAAACCCATGCTTCCTTTAGCCATTAGCAATCTTATTAAAGCTAAGAATGCGGCTCTCCGGAGAGCCAAGAAATATCCCACGCCCACCTATAGAACAGCTGCGAATCAGCTACAACGCAAAGTTAGATCTCGCCTCGCAGAAATCCGAGACGCCCAGATGAACGATCTCATGGCGAATATCTCCCCGTTTTTTTTTTTTTTTTTGGTTCCCCTCCACGGGAAGGGCAGGAGGACATAAAAAATGCTCTGACGCATACTCCGCACGCGCGATCGGAGTTATGTGGGACTCGTCCCGACGCCTACCAGAACCATACCCAGTAAAAACCCCCTGTCGGCTCGTGCATTTTTGCCACTCAGCCTTCATCTGAGCGACGTCCAATTGGAGAAAGAGGCCGCGCTAGCGGGGCCCTTAAGGGGTCAGCCGCTGGGATTTACATAGCACTGAAGGTGCTCAAATTGAAAAGTAAATAATTAAAAACATTAAAATTGAAAAACAAAATTGCACTAATTCGGATTTACGTTAGAATTAGAATTTACGTTAGAATTAGAATTTGCGGCCTGAAGGGCCTCGAGATCTAAAGTTAACTGCGTGGGTTCGCCAGTGTGCGCGTTTCTTGGTCTAGCGACTTTGAATTTAGAATCTAAGACCGAAGCAGTATATGAGACTGAATCTCGAACAAGATGATTGGGATGGGATTCGGCGCGTTTGAAGAACGATTCTGAGAGTGTTTTGAGGTGCTGTTGCACTTTAGGTAGTTCAAGATCTCTGTGCAGGTCCGCGTTACGCACGTACCAAGGTGCGTTTGTGGCCCTGCGGCAGAAGAGATTTTGAACTACCTGCAGTTTATACAGGACGTAGGGTTTGGCGTGGGCAAAGACTGGCGAAGCAAATGACATGACGGGTCTAACGCAGACCTTATAAAGCGTACGTTTATTTCTAAAAGACATTTTACTCTTTCTTTCTATCAAACTATATAGGCGGCTTAAGTAAAAACGCGCGAATTTCGTTACTACCTATCGACGTGTGGCTTGAAAGAAAGCGTCTGATCTAAGGTGACGCCTAAGTATTTAATACTGCGCTTCCAGGGGATGGGAATACCTAACATTCGAATATCGTTGTAGTGATTACGACGTTTGTGGTCGAATTGAATACCAGAACTCTTTTCTGGGTTGACATCGATACGCCATTTTTGAAACCAAACACCGAGGGCGTTTACGGGCTTTTGGAGTCTGGTGATGTTATACAGGATTGCTTGACCTTTAGTGTAAAGGGCGGTATCGTCTGCAAAGAGGGCGAGTTCGATGCCTTTCGGCGGGATGGGGATGTCGTTAGTGCACACAGTGTACAGCAGAGGGGCGAGGACTGAGCCTTGCGGGACTCCAGCCTTTATGGGGCGAGGGGCGGAGAGCGTGCCTTCATGTTTGAATCGAAACGTACGGTCTTTAAAAAACGACGCGATTAATCTGACTAGGCGAACCGGTAAGCCCATTTTATAGAGTTTAAAAACGAGACCGCTGTGCCAGACTTTGTCGAAAGCCTTGGCTACGTCAAATTGAACCGCTATCGTTTTCTTTCGTTTCGGATAGAAACCTTCGAGTATGTACTTGACGATTCGATGGACTTGCTGAGGGCAGGAGTGCTTAGCGCGAAAGCCGAACTGGTGGGGAATTATGAGAGGGTCGCCATCCGTTGGAAACAGATGGTTCCGCATTCGAAAGAGTATGACTCTCTCGAGAAGTTTAGACATTGCCTTGAGGAGGCTGATGGGTCTGTGGTTAGCCGGGATATTCAGAGGTTTACCGGCTTGGGAATGCCTATGACTGTCGCTTCTTTCCAAGCTTTTGGAAAGTAGCTAAGGTCGAAGCAGGCATTGAAAATGATAGCTAACAAGGTAAGCACCTGTTGAGGCAGGTGCTTAAGTGCGTGGTTGCAAATACCATCCGCACCCGGAGCCTTTTTGGGCTTTTGACTTTTGATGAGAAGCGAGATTTCATCATTGGAGACTGTGACGGGGTCGGCGGTGATGGGGAGAGAGTCTCTACGGAGAACTTCGTCCTCCACCGCATGGACGTGGGAGAGTTCCGCGGGTTGCGTGCTGGGCGAACATTGTGCCACTATGCTGTCGGCGAAGCATTCTGCTTTCTCTTCGACTTCGAAGGCAATAGTGCTGTCGGGACGAGTGAGAGGAGGAACGTGAGAGGCGGTGTCTACGCGTAAGGCTCGGGCCATTCGATAATACGCTTTGTGGGACGGGGAGATATTCTCCATGAGATCGTTAAACTGGGTGTCTCACGCTTTGGTTGCCCGAGAGACATTGTGACTGATCGTGGAAGGCAGTTTGAATCTGGCCTATTCAGGATCTTGGCAGAACTAGTAGGTTTTCAGCATAGGCGCACCACTAGCTACCATCCCGCCTCAAACGGGATGATAGAAAGATTTCACCGTCAGCTGAAATCAGCTATTGTCTGCCACTTCTCCTCGAACTGGGTAGACTCTCTCCCACTCGTCCTGCTAGGCATACGCAGCGCTTATAAAGAAGACCTTCAGACATTATCCGCTGAAATTGTTTATGGAGAACCCCTTCGTCTACCCGGCGAGTTTTTCCAATCAGAAACCGAGGAAACCATAGACTTAACAGACTACATTTCTCGGCTTCGCAGCACAGTGAGAACGCTTCAGCCATCACCAGCGTCACGGCACGGCAAGCGTCCCACATTCAAATTCAAATTTAAATATTTATTTCTCAACATTGACAATTACTTGTTCTTATTGACGTCAAATAAAACATGATTCTACCACCAGTTCGAAAAAAACCTTCGTGAAGAAGAACTGGCAAGAAACTTCACGGGTATATTTTTACACAGAGTCTCTTTATGTCTATACAAAATTATTCTTTTCTGCATCTGTTAGCTCGGCAAGTCTCCCTCCCCCCAAGTATCCAAACGACGAACACCCTCAAACGGCACCCGTTCACGAGTTAACGCGGGATCCAGCCATCGCCCCCATTTATTTTCAAGGACCTAGCTTCCTCGTCTCACATCTTCTTGCGTGATGACACTATAGGTGGTTCTTTGAAACCCGCTTACTCTGGCCCATACGAGGTTATGTCACGGGGGGACAAAGTTTTTCACATTCTTATCAAAGGTACAAAAGTGGCAGTATCTATAGACCGAATAAAACCAGCCTATATACTGTCCACTCCAGACACCACAACACACATGCCACCTACAACTCACACACACTCAAACACACCTCTTGCCACTCAAACACATAGTAACACCCACACAAACAACACTCACACTAACACTCCTACTCAGCTTGACTCTAACCAACACTCAGTCAAGAAAACGCGTTCCGGGCGTGGTGTAAGATTTCCTGACTATTATCGCCCTTAGAACGGTCTGGAAAGGGGGTGATGTGGCAAGATTTGTTATTTATCATTATGAAGTTAAAATATTCTTTATTAAAAATTGTAACTTGAAATATTGTGCATATAAAATATAGGTATATCTCTTAGTTTATAAACGCATATTATATCTATTCATATAAATATATATTACATAAATAAATAGCCATCAATAATATTATATACTTAAACGATAAGTAACGTAATAGGTATACAAAAGCAACGTCAACTATCTACTAATAATATTAATAAATAGTAATCCATTATATTGCAATTCAACGTTTAAACATCCTCGCGTAAATACATTTATTATTAGTAGTAGATAGTTGCACGGCGCGTACGCGCCAAACCGGTTGAGCGGGGGCTGCGCTGGCGGCCGGTGGCCGCGTGCGCCTTCTACGACCGCCGCGCGCCAGTCGGTTTTCAATGCTCACGCATGCTCCACGTTTCTCGGCTATCCGTCGGAGCCCTAATTGCTTACGCGCTTTCATAGTATCTATTAGTTTTAATCGTATGTGCTTTTCTCTTCGTCTTCGTGCCTTAAACTATTTCTTCTCCTTCTTTATAAACTTTTGTGCTTGTAAATTATTGTTATATTGAAACTATAATTAAACTGACAGTGAAGTTCAAAAAAGGTTTTTATTTATTTAGACCAGTTAAAACTACATATCCTTTGTACTGAAACCAGACTACTTACGCTGGGCACAACACTGCACTCAGCACAAGCACAACACAACTTAGCACAGCACTTTGAAGACTAAGGGGCTTAGTCGCAAAGAAAAATCGCACTTTGATAGCACTCAGAGGGAGTAGAAAAACCTTGAAAACCGTAGCACGGAACCAACACGCTTAACTGTGACGTCAGTAGACTGAGCACCACGGAATATCGGGAAGGGACCGATCAACGGAGAACGGGGTCTTGCACGTCCGTACCGGGGGCGATCGGAGCGAGAATTAATCTCCCCGTCCCACCAAGCGTATTATCGTACGGCCCGAGCCTTACGCGTGGACGCCGCCTCTCACGTCCCTCCTCTCACTCGTCCCGATGGCTTTATCGCCTTCGAAGACGACAAGAAAGCCAAATGCTTCGCTGACAGCGTTGCGTCTCAATGCTCGCCCAGCACGCAACCCACGAATCCCTCTCACATCAAAGCGGTGGAGGACGAAGTTCTCCGTAGAGACTCTCTCCCCATCACCGCCGACCCCGTCACAGTCTCCAATGATGAAATCTCGCTTCTCATCAAAAGTCAAAAGCCCAAAAAGGCTCCGGGTGCGGATGGTATTTGCAACCACGCACTTAAGCACCTGCCTCAACAGGTGCTTACCTTGTTAGCTATCATTTTCAATGCCTGCTTCGACCTTAGCTACTTTCCAAAAGCTTGGAAAGAAGCGACAGTCATAGGCATTCCCAAGCCGGGTAAACCTCTGAATATCCCGGCTAACCACAGACCCATCAGCCTCCTCAAGGCAATGTCTAAACTTCTCGAGAGAGTCATACTCTCTCGAATGCGGAACCATCTGTTTCCAACGGATAGCGATCCTCTCATTATTCCCCATCAGTTCGGCTTTCGCGCTAAGCACTCCAGCCCTCAGCAAGTCCATCGAATCGTCGAGTACATACTTGACGGTTTCTATCCGCGTCGTTATAAAACAGTCGCGGTTTTCTTTGACGTAGCCAAGGCTTTCGACAAAGTCTGGCACAGCAGTCTCGTTTATAAATTCTACAAAATAGGCTTACGGGATCGCCTAGTCAGGTTAATAGCGTCGTTTTTCAAAGACCATACGTTTCGATTTAAACATGAAGGCACGCTTTCCGCGCCTCGTCCCATAAAGGCTGGAGTCCCTCAAGGCTCAGTCCGCGCCCCTCTGTTGTACACCGTGTAGACCAACGATATCCCCGTCCCGTCGAAAGGCGTCGAACTCGCCCTCTTTGCCGACAACACTGCCCTTTACACCAATGGCCGCAGAGTCCCGGGTCTCACCACCAGACATCAAAAGGCTGTAAACGCCCTCGTTGCATGGTTTCGAAAATGGCGTATCGATGTGAACCCAGAGAAGAGCTCTGCGGTTTACTTCGACTACAAACGCAGTCGTATCGTCGACAATCTCCAAGTTAGAATGCAAGGCACTCCCATCCCCTGGGAGTGCACTACCAAATATTGAGGCGTAACTTTAGACCAGACGCTTTTTTTCAACCCTCACGTCGATAGAGTAACGAAACTCGCACGTTTTTACTTAGGCCGGCTTTACAGTATGTTAGGTAGAAAAAGTAAAATGTCCTTCAGAAACAAAGGTACGCTTATAAGGTCTGCGTTAGACCAGTCATGACATATGCCTCGCCAGTCTTTGCCCACGCCAAACCCTCCGTCCTGCACAAACTGCAGGTAGTTCAAAACCTCTTCTGCCGCAGGGCCACAAACGCAAGGTACGTGCGCAACGCGGACCTGCACAGAGATCTTGAACTACATACAGTGCAACAGCACCTAAAAACACTCTCAGAATCGTTCTTCAAACGCGCAGAATCCCATCCCAATCCTCTAGTTTGAGATTCAGTCTCATATACTGCTCCTGTCTTAGATTCGGTATACAAAGTCGCTAGACCGAGAAACGCGCACATGGGCGAAATCACGCAATTAACTTTAGATCTCGAAGCCCTTCAGGCCGCAAATTCTAATTCTAACGTAAATCCGAATTAATGCAACTTTATTTTAAATTTTTTATGTTATTATTATTTACTTTTCATTTTGAGCACCTTCAGTGCTATATAAACCCAGCGGATGACCCCTTATGGGCCCCGCTAGCGCGGCCTCTTTCTCCAATTGGCCGTCCCTAAGATGAAGGCTGAGTGGCAAAAATGCACGAGCCGACGGGGGGTTTTTTAGTGGGTAGTGGTTCTGGTAGGTGACGGGACGTGTCCCACATAACTCTGGATCGCGCGCGCCAGAGTATGCGTCAGAGCATTTTTATCCTCCTGCCCTTCCCGTGGAGGGGAACAAAAAAAAATGCTATTGTGGATGCGAATCCATCGCAAACCACGTCCGAGTTAGCTGTAGGCTGCGGTGTTAGTGACAAAACTGTTTTAATCCCCTTGAAGCGAATTGTGAAGGTGAAAATGCTCGAGAGGTGGGTACCTCATGAATTGAGTGCAGCAAACTGGCAAACGCCCGTCGACTGCTGCGTTATATTACTCAACCGGCACCCATAATGAAAGGATTTTAAATCGAATCATTACCTGTGATGAAAGTGGATCCCGTACGACAGTCGAAAACGCTCATCGCAATGGTTGAACCCTGGCGACCCAGTCAAATCCTGCCCCAAGTGAAAATTGACTCAAAAAAAGTAACTTGTGAGCGTTTGGTGGACTGGTGCCGATGTCGTTCACTACAGCTTTCTTAAATCTCGCCAGACGATTACGGCAGATGTCTTTTGTTCGCAACTGCAAACCATGATGGAAAAGCTAGCTGCTAAACAACCGAGGATGGTCAATCGCTCTAGGCCACTGCTGCTTCAGGACAACGCTTGACCACACACTGCACAAGAGAAGGCTACCAAATTAGAGGTGCTTCGATTCGAATGTCTAAGACATCCACTGTACTCCGCGGACGTTGCTCCAACAGATTATCGTTTTTTTCGAAATTTGGATAACTTCTTGCAAGGGAAAAAATTCAACTCCGATGGGGCAGTCCAAAGCGCCTTCAACGATTTTATTGATTCCCGTCCGAATGGTTTTTTTAGTAAAAAAAATTGACTTTATGTTTCTCCCTTACAAAACGCCATTTTCATATGTAATGACCTAATATTTACGATCCTTAAACTAAACGTTGTATCAAATCATTGAATACATGATGTTTTGGTGGTGGCAACAGGTGCATCGCATTACGGAGCACATCTTGGAGCAAAGGAAAGTAGGTTAAAAACCGATAGGCACGGGTGCGCTTTTCTTTGACGTGGCTAAAGCCTTCGACAAGGTCTGGCTCAACGGCTCATTATATAAGCTCTTTGAACTAGGCGTAACAGACAGCCTCGTGCACATCATTCGAGACTTTCTCCACTGTTGAACCTTTCGCCACAGATTGGAAGGTGCACTCTCCAATTCCCGTCCTGTATTAGCCGGAGTCCGACAAAGCTCGGTGCTTTCTCCAACTTTGTTTTCACTATTTACTGGTGACATACTAAGGACGGAGAAAGTAGACCTAGCGCTCTTTGCAGACCGCGCTATACACATCTGATAGGAATCTACGTAGGTTAACTAGAATACTTCAATCTGCAGCCAACGCATTAGGCGCTTGGTTTAGGAAATGGAGAATAGAAGTCAACCCAGAAAAAAGTGCAGAAGTGTACTTCTCTCTCTCAACCTGCTCTAGGACAACCTCTAGGAAACCCTCCAAAAGATTAGGTCAGATCACCCTGTTTGGTACTCCGATCACATGGGCTAAAAAAGTCAAATATTTAGGAGTCACTTTAGATAGTGGACCACATAAAACGCGTCCGGGACCGAGCTGCCTTCGTCATGGGTAGGCTGCACCCTCTTCTTTGCAAGAAGAGGAAAATGTCGCTTAGATATAAGTTTACACTTTACAAAACTTGCATCGGCCCCATCATGACATATGCCAGTGTCTTTCGCTCACGCCAGCAAGTCGCACCTCAATCACTTGCAGGTTATTCAAAATAGGTTCTTACGCAAATGCGTCGGGGCCCCGCCCTATGTCCGCAACTTAGATCTGCACAAGAATCTCGAGCTGCCCACCATTGCCGCATTCATGAAGTTGGCATCTGGGCGCCACTTCGATAATGCTCCCCACCATCCCAACCCGCTGGTTGGCAAGTCATCTGAATACACAGCTAACCCAGACGCGGCGGTTCGTTATAGGCGTCCGCGTAACGTCTTAACTGATCCCGACGATGATATTGCAACAAGGAATGCCGGTGTTCCAGTTAGAAATAGGGCAACACGGTATTCGAATCGCCTAACCCACCGGTGGGCCAGGCTAACGCGTCGTGCGCATTTATAGTGAGTTTCTTGCTGGTTCTTTGGCAGTAGATGATCCTACCAAATCAGTGGTAGTTTCAATATACGACGTCCTAAGCCGAGGTCCGTACCCTCTCGGGTGCCTTAGGCATATCATATGTAGGAGTAGTTTAAATTCAGCTAAGCGCCGTCAGCGCTAAGCAACAAAGTCCGGTGAAATTTTAAAGGCCCATAGGGCCATAAATAAACTGTCCAGTTCGAAAAAAAAAAGAAATGGCTTTGGGATTTTAAATTAATGTAATAAAACTTCACACAAATGTTCTTCAAAACAAACTTTATCTTTTTAATGTCTTCATCAATATTCATATTCATTATTCAAATAATGAAAGCTAAGTAATGCTAATTTCTATACAAGTTGTAGAATTTTTTCCTGTCGTATGAAAATCAAGTTAAGAAATATGGATGAGCAAACTTTAAATGCCTACTTATGTACAAAATGAACGCAAATTAAATAAACTATAACTAATTTTCTCTTTCCTGCAGACAATTGAAATAAATAACCATTATTTTTTCAATATTTGCCGGTGTCAATCATTTTTGTTTGACACTCAAAATTCATTTATAAGATGAGAAGGATCTTTCAACATCCACAGATGTAAGAGATGCTTATTTGTACAGAATTTGTTTCATTTCCGTTTACAATTTTATTACTTATTTCTTAAACCACTTCATAATCGGGATTTCGGTCCAAAACCTTTTCAAACTTTTCTTTAACTAATTCGTTGGTGTTCCAATTTATTACAGCTCTGTTTTTGTTCCCTCCCCATTTCCTTAACTAAGTTACAAAAAAATCGCTTCAAGGTTTGCGAAGTCACATAGTTATTTGACTTATTTTCAACTTGTTTTAGATTTTTCCTGAATTCCCGGAAACAAATGTCGTCGTAAGGAAGTCTCCACTTTCTCTCTCTGTTCTCCGAAGTTTAGGTAAATGTAATCAGCCTATTCCGATCTCTGCTTATCAGTCACAAATGAGATACCTAGTAGGCTTGGGAAAAAAATTCACCAGTTAGATAACTTGACTAAGCTCAATGTATACGCTTTTATAATAAGGTTTCTGAGGATATCCAAGGTCTTCCTTTTGACAAATTCAAAGGAACTATAAAGCCGAAGTTGTGTAATAAAGCATATTATAAACTATCCGATTATTTGGATGATAAAATCCCATGAGTTTAATCCCCTCATCAACAGGATTTTACTAGTATTTGTAACAAAACATGTGTAATGTGTCTGTTTGCACGTTGAGTTTTTCTTCATGAAAGTTTTTCCGAACTGGTGGTAGAGTTATGTTTTATTTTGATTTCAATAAGAACAAGTAATTGTCAATGTTGAAAAATAAATATTTGAATTTGAATTATTAATTTGACTACTTGCCATTTACGCACATATCTTGTAGAAATTGGAAATGCACATTAATCATGCGGTGTAGTGATAGTAACCTTGTCATAAATAGATAGATAAATAGATTGACGACCGAGTGGTGTAGTGGTAAATAGCCTTGCTTCATACGCCGGAGGTCCCAGGTTCGAGTCCTGGCCGGGGCATACATTTGTGTGATGAACACAGATGTTTGTTCTCGGGTCATGGTTGTTTGTATTTATATATGTATGTTTATTCTGGGTTCCCCCCCCAGTTTGCTGTATGGTCATCCATAATACAAGTTCTGCTTACTTTGGGGTCAAACAGTTGGTGTGTTTGTCTAGGGATTTATTATTATTATTAATAATGTATAAATGATTATTTTCGGAGAGTCAATCCAACATTTAAAAAATAGTTATCTGGCCATAAATATGTTCAATACAAACATAGAAAAGTAATAATAATAATAATAAATCCCCTGACAAACACACCAACTGTGTAACCCAAAGTAAGCAGTTCTTGTCTTATACATGACCACAGCGAACTGGGGAGGAACCCAAAATTAACATACACATATAAATATAAAAGCCCCGAACAGGACTCAAACCTAGGAATTCCGCATATGAGGCAGGGTTACTATCCACTAAGTCAATCGGCCGTCTATTAAAGTGCAATAACTATTAGCATTTTTCTGAATAAAAAATAAAATTAATGAATAACGTGTGAAATTTCCTAACAAATTGCGCAGTGTTTAATTACACTTTGTGAAAAGAGTTAGAAATACTATCAACGTAAACATTCCTCGGGTCTCTGTGTGGTTCCCGCGTCACTCCTGAATCTGTGTATATTTCAAGATAATATAGCTTTTGTTAGTTTTGGATAATGTTTTAATAAACCTTTCCAATTATGATATTATTTTCAATTGATAACATAAATACAAACAAACACATTTGTCCTCATTTTAATAATGTAATAGTATTCAAGGTTTAACAAATACTGTTGATCCTGAAACAGGTGTAAAAGTAGTTTAACATTTAACAATTTACCCAAAAATACATTATGAATGTGTAATAAAAAAATTGCAATAAATATTTAATACTAATTACGTTTTGCAATACGTATTCGATTTGCGCAACAGACTCCACGTTTTTGCTATTGCTTTTCAAATCAGTCAGTGCAGTTGCTCAACATTACGGCAAAATACACAGAACTAAATTCAAATCCACGATACAAGAAGAAGCAGGTCTACCAACACGTTACAAAGCCAGACTAATAAAAATTACATCCAGTGACGTTCAATGCGTAAGCGTACCTAGAGGTCTAGCCATATTACTATCTACAATAGCTAACGCTATCGAAAACGTGTAAACTATATGGAGCATCACGTGTTATAACTATAGTCACGTGGTATGCTTCATAAAATTTAAGCGTTTTCTGTAGCTTCAGCAATTGTCAATTATAATAATGCTAGATCCCCTGTTGTAGAAATAGACGACATCAATTGTAGAAAATACCTTCAAACTCTAAAAGAGATATCCTAATTATTAATTATATAGTCAACGGATACATAAACTTAAAAATATTTTACAATATAAACCATAAACATTTTGCATAATTTTACTATTCTATTAACGCTATTTCGTCGATTACTTCTTTAGATAGGAAAGCTCCAATGTTCTTGAAAATCTTCTTCAGTGCGACCTCCATAATCGGCTTGCCGAATTCAGAGGATATCTGTTTCCAATTTTGATTTAAAAACAGAAGCATAGGGTCACCTGTAAATTTACAAAAACAGGTTAAGCAAATATGATTTTTCAAATTAATTTTATACAGTCCCTATTAAAACGGCGTATTTTACAAAAAATATGAAATATATATTTTTTTGTATTAGGGAAACAGAAAAACTCCATTAGTATTATCGATAAATATGCGAGTAACGCTTTGAGAAAAAAAACTTGTAAATAAATATAATTTTCCTCAACGAGGTTATGGAAAGAAACAAGAAGCATTCATAATACGTAAACATGCAAAAAGCCCGGGACAGCGGCAAAATCACGCTCGTCTCGAAAAGTAGACAAGTCTAACTGAAACAAAGATTTGTAAGTATAAAAATTATGTTAACTACTAAGAATAGGCTACCTTAGGAAACCTGAAAATAACTTACTACATTCAATAAGATTACGTATTTACATTGTAATTAACTAAATCCAACTAGAATCTACACGAAACTTTGTAACAAATGCGTGTACTTTGCTTGTATCAAGTTATTTACATGTTTTGACCATTTGCATATATTTGTGCAATATATGACGACAAAACTACTTGCAAACTAAGTCTTGAAGATATATTTCGAGCGGGTATTGTGCTGTGTTACAACAAAGGTAGTTTTTAAAATAGAGCCTACAAACCTAGTTAAACTTACGGCACTCATTTCCCGTGAGGATTTCGGGATAAAATTAGCTATAGGTACTCCCAATCTTGCTCACAATCTTCCTCTCGTTTTACGCAATACAAACATATTTTCATTCTAACTAACGATTGTATTCGGTTTGTTTTAATTTTTGTTTAACACAAGGGGTAACTTCCCCTACAATAGATACATTTTGTATTTTTTACAGACTGTCTATTTAAAAAAGTTTATTTTTAACAACATTTACAAAGTAAATGATGTAAATTAAGTATAAGAAACCATAATTTACCAAACGCCTACAAGACGCTTTAATATATCGAATGTATTCTTTTTTTTATAAGAGATATACTTACTGAGCTCCTTATTTCCATTGAACAAGTTCGTCAAGGAAAATTGCGCGTTGTCTATTACTTCAAAATCAAAGTTAAACTTCGTCGGGATCGCGTGGTTCTGTTCATCATCCCCCTTTTCCATTTTGTAATGTACGGTTAGTTCAACTTGAACATTCTCTGAAAAAACATGCAGTTTAATAAATCAAACTGGCATAGAAATTGTCATTCTACAGACTGTTTTTTTGAGTGTTCTGAAACGTCTGACGTCTTTTTCTTTTGGCTACTATTAGAATTTAGAAGGCTATAAGACCTTAGTTTTGGTTAGCCAAGTACTAGAAAATTCGCGAATTTAACGATGAAAGCGCACTAATAGCACAATGGCCTATTAAAGTGGATTATGATAAACGATGTTCTTTCGCGCACACGCCACTTACCACCACGTTTGTGAAATTTTAGAGAAATGTTTCAACAATACTTAGGTGTTTTAACGTAATTAAATGTTTGGCTGGGTTTCATTGTCGATTCCTATGAAAAATATTTGTCGAGAAAGTACACAGAAGGCATTAAGGGTAAATATGAAAGACAAGTAAAAGCGTACCAAAAACAAACTTTCTATTTATTTTACTTGTTTTTCTTATGCCTAATCAACATTATTTATTTTTAAAGAAAAATAAGTGTTTTGGTTTGTAATCAATTGGTTTATTCTGAAACTGCACAACTGATTTTGAAAATGTTTTCAACATCACTAATCAGATGTGACTTAGGCTGTCCTTTATTTTACTATTTAATTTGAGGAAGATCTACATTAGAGCTAAATTAATAAATATATCAATAATGGATAATAAATCCCAGAAATACATAACATTATATGTTTAGAGATCAGGAATTACACGGGTGGTCCTCAAGTATTAAATAGATTATTGTGTTAACTAGTCTGGCACAGGCAGTTCGAGCTGGCCTAATTTTGTCGAAATGTTTGTGTAATAAAATAGACAATTTACTCAATTTCAGTTTCATCTGTCCGTCGCCAGTGATCGGTAGAATCAGAAGCCTGCCTCCAGCGACGTAATGACCTCTGATAGAGGCGTTCAAGTGATACCTCATTTGAAAAACATTTTTCTTTAGATCCCAGCTGTAATAAATATGCATTGAACTTACAATTAGAGACATCAAAATGGACCATTTGTTTGGGAGATACGATGTCATAGACATACTCACAGATACACAGACACACAGATAGACAGATAAACACGTTTATTATAAAACACCCCTCGTTATGGTATTTCCTGTAAAACATACTTTTTATAATTGTAAGTGTGTTTAGGCCCGTAATAATAAAATATATCACAGAATAGGTTGAGTCTTGAGACAGAGATAGAAAACTATATCTGTCACGCTTTTTGTGATGAAACATAATTTGAAGATAGTTACAGTAATTACTACATATGAACAATCATTTACTTCGTAGATAGATGCTTTTATTCAATGTAATCGCCTTTACATCACACGATATTAGAGCCTATATTGTAAACAACCAAAATCGAGTCGAAAGTAGCTTCAATTGTTTGTACTATCGCTAAGCTATTCACTTACAATGGCAATCCACAAATCAAAGTAAAATTTTGGACTGAATCAATATCCTGTCGACCGATAAATATTTTCAGACATTCATATAAATAGTTTATATTTCAATATACGCATTTATTAAGGACGTACATTTAATTTCTTAAAATAAAGTGGTTCTATTGTATTTAATGATCGTTTTGAAAAACATTGGAGTGATGTGTTGAATGTTCAGGTATTTAGCTAATCTGTATCAACATAACGTGATTGTTCTTCGGGTGAGACGGTGGATCTTTAAAATGGTGAGTTTTGTATTTGTTATCTTTGTTAATATCATCTTGTACAATGTTTTAATTGTAAATAAGAACTAATCTGATAGGTATTTAATTATTCATGATTCTGGATATATTTTATACAGTAAAGCTTTTTATAATTTTGTATAAAAAACTCTTCTTAAGTTATGAATCTACTTACATCACATCATCGACGACCAAATTCTTCAAGCCTTTTAGCTTGCCATCTGTCAAACTGAACTGTAAGCCAGACAGATCAAATACCACCGGATCCATGTCCATGACATCCAGCACTTCTACACCCAGATCTGGGATACCCCCCATAAAGATCGGTATCGCTTTTTGGAAAGCGTTCTTGAGACATACGGAATCATCTGGCTTGCATTTTTCAACCGGCAAAACTGTAATAAAATTAGCATGATTTCCAGGATCATTTATCGAACGTTAAAGTTTGTTTATGTTTAAATAAAATAAGATGATGATACACCAGTGTGCAAAGAAAACTTTGCGTTAAGATCATCGCTGGCGTAAACGTATTTAGCCGAGAGACCTGTAGATTGTGAAAGGTATGATTGCAAGAAATATAAGCAGCAGGACCTCTAAGATTGAATAAAAGCAATAGTTCACGTCACTGTAATGACGACTTGCTGACATGATTTTATCTTAACAATGAAAACAATAAATTTGCGTCTTTGATTCATCAGTTTCTACTGCACCTAACCTTTATTTACCTACACATATAACGGGACGTGCGAGGCCGCGCAAGTGGGTACTCGCTATCGGGTCATCCACTGGGAAATATATATAAGGGCTTCAAGGTCGGGCGAAAGCTGACTAGGCAGGTTTGAGAGTGCGTTCCTAGGTCTGGTGACTTTGAACTTCGAATTTAGGATAGGGGCAGAATACGAGACTGAATCGCGAAACTAAATGATTCGGATGCGTTTCGGAGCATTTGAAGAACGCTTCCGAGAGTTTTTTGAGATGTTATTGAACTGTATGTAGTTCAAGATCTCTTTGCAGGTCCGCATTACGCACGTACCAGGGTGCGTTCGATAAAGACGTGCGTGTTTCAATACTCTGTGGACGTGTGGCTTGGAAGAAAGCGTTGGAATACCTATCATTCGGACATGGGGGTCGTTGGGGCGGCAGCGTTTGTGGTTGAAGCAAGTCGCAGAACTCTTGTCTGTGTTACATCGATACGCCATTTTTGAAGGCGTTATTCACCAAGGGCGTTAACGGTCTTCTGGAGTTTGGTGTAAAGGGTAGTGTCATCGGCAAAGACTTCGGTTCGACTTCTTTTGGCGGGACAGGTTTGTCTTTGATGTATATGGTGTTTAAAAGAGGGGCCAGGACTGAGCCCTAGACTCCAGCCTTGATGGAACAGGGCGTACCTTCGTGTCTAAAACGCAAAATCTTTGAGATAGGTTGCGATTGAAGTGATAGTATCAGTGAGGGAGTGAAAAGTCCCTCCGTCACTTTCTATTTGTATTAGTTTGAACTGATAGAGACATAGAGCAATGTCTAGCCTAGTTTTAGCTCATTCAGAGCTACGCAATTGGGACTAACTGTACCTACATCCATTACAGCCATCCACTAAGATTAAAAATGTTGTATTTTTGCTGGAGTTAATGTTTGAATGTTTTTTATCTATTTATTTATTTATTAGTTCACCAACAGAATAGTTACCAAAACATTGTCAAGTTACATTTAATAATGGATACAAACTAAGTAATATTATAATTATAGGCGAATACAGCGTGCTAAAAGAAGTAACTAGTAAATATACATAAAATTAAATAAGAAGAAAGCTATTAGGACAATTTTGAATATGGAATAACAATAAAGTAAATTAATTCAGGGTACCTAGATTTAAATACAGAATGTCATGTAAAGAAAAAAATTTAAGATAAACAAAATATTGTCAAAAAAATATATATCAAATGTCAAATTATCAAGTACCTCAAAAATGGCTGAACATATTTAAATGAAACTTGGAATAAAGATAGTTTACGACAAAAATGTTTAGCTCAATAACATTACAACTTTGACTGTTACTTCAAAATTCTTACAGTGTTGCTAGTCCAATGAGAAAAGAATAAATAAAACTAATTCACCAATTGTTGAACTGTTCTTAGTTTAAATAGCTGAACAAACCAAACCATATATATTATGGTCTAGAACATTGGTAACTTGCAATTACCAAGTTTACAAAATTGTGTACTAATTATATGTTTTTTTTATATAGAATCTGCTATTTAATCTAATGAGTTAGAGAATGAAGAGTTGTTTGTAAACAAATGAAAACCCGTCTAACAGGATAAAACCGTTCATTAATTGTTAAACGGCTAAACCGGTTTGCATCCTATATGACTAAGATCGCGTTATCTTTGCCTTCAAACAAAAATCCTCATCCGAAGACCGAGTCAAAGTCAGTCGTCTATTAGCTTAGGAGCTACGCTGCCACATGTATATACATAGACACATGCGTTGAATATATTATATCATTCTTTCTTACTTCGGGGATTAAAAACTTTATTGTCTGGACATTTGCTGGTGTTAGCCGTTTACACATAATCCTCTGTACTCCATTTATCCAGTTTTCTGATTTAAAATTTGTCATGATTTGTCTTATGCTCTTTGGAAGCTAGCCAAGCTATCTAGTAAAGAAACAGCGCTCAAGGCATATCATGGATTTGTAGCATACAATTGTGTGATTTCCGAAAAAGTTTTTATTGCACAAAAACAGTGCGTTTTTGTGCAAATTAGAGCTATTGCTGATGTGGATTCGTGCACCACCTGCAAGCCATTATTTAAGTCAATGAAATTGCATACACTTCCGTGCATTTATATTTATCAGTGTTGTACTTTTGTAAAAATGAATCCTGATTGCTTTAAAACAAAAAGAGTTTTCTGTAATTTTAATACAAGATTTCCCGATAAGCTATGTTTGTCAACAATAAAATCAGAAATATGCAATAGAAATAGTGAATGTTTGTCAATAAGACTATACAATAAATTGCCATCCGAACTAAAATGTCAACCACTCAATAGGTTTAAGTTGATTCTAAAGAAATGGTTAATCGAAAAATGTTTCTACTCCATAAATGAATATCTAAATTTGAAAAAACTTGA
Source organism: Marasmarcha lunaedactyla (assembly GCA_923062675.1). Classification (NCBI taxonomy): domain Eukaryota; kingdom Metazoa; phylum Arthropoda; class Insecta; order Lepidoptera; family Pterophoridae; genus Marasmarcha; species Marasmarcha lunaedactyla. Next base: position 10,900,433 of record OV281351.1, read on the forward strand.
TATGAATTTGTAAATGAATGTAGTAGTTAACTAATAATTTAATGATTTGTGTATTCACAGTAATAATTAACAATCCCAAATTATATACATATTTCTTTTTATTTGACATTGCATGCTATTACACAGTAAAATATGAGAACGTATAATTATGTCAAACCACCACAGACTACCATATTTTCAGCAATAAAGATTATTATTATTATTATTATTATTATTATTATTATTATTATTATTATTATTATTATGAACACATATCGGCCTCATAATTTTATTTTGTTGATACCTTAGATTTTTTTAAATTAAATGCACGTACTATTCCGCAAAATGCTAGTTGAACAACATTCTTACTCTTATCTGTCAAAAAGAAATTGTATACCAAAAAAAATACAAACACAGCGACTGTACGGCAACCAAATAATCAGAGCTTGAGTTTTGACGATCATACAGCGAACTGGGGGGAGAGGGACCAGAATAAAAATACATAAACAAATATAAACAACCATGACCTGAACGCAAACATCTGTGTTCATTAAACAAATTAATACCTCATACGAGGTACCAGGTTCGAATCCACCACTGACGCCACTCGGTCGGCGGCATAATAAAAACATAACAATAAAAGTGATCAGTTATTTTTAGCACATAAACCGAAATAAACTTTAACTTGAGCTAGTTTACTTAAAAACAAGATCTGTTTATTAATATTCTTTATTCATGGTTGATATATTTGGATAAGAAACTTTAATATGCATAAGAAAAAGAGATAGTTCACAATAAGCTGTTTACCAAATCATGAATGTTGTTCAGTAAAATAATAATAACTGATGATGAAAAATCAACACCTAAGAGATTTCATTGGAACTTAACAAGGGTAGAACGTAACAAGTAAAAAATTACGTAATAAAACTTTAAACCAAGTTATTCCGCATGACTAAAGAATATTACTAGCTTACATAAACATTTTGTCCAACATCAGCCAGCTATTAAAAATTGTCGTAACCCCTAGGTTTTTGGGTTTTTTGATTTATGCTTGAATGAGTTACACCAAAAAATGAATCAAGCCTATTAAATTTGGTAACCCAATAAAAATTTGGTTGATAGAGGGTTCCGGTTAACTTTGACACTGACACACATATCCGTCAAACACGAAAGCTACAAATTTAATTTTAATTACCAACAATGAAAATGGACGTCAGAAAATATTCTATATACTACCGTTAAGAAACGTGAGACAAAACAATTGGCTTGAGTCGATATTAAATAAGAGACCACTAAAAGTCCAATTTAAAAAAACTATTTCCGGTATAAATAAGTTGGAAACGAATAATTTGTTGTTTAAGATAGTGCGGATAATTGCTAATTCAGCAATTTAGATAAATTCAAATATTTATTTCTCAACATTGACATTTACTTGTTCTTATTGACGTCAAATAAAACATGATTCTACCACCAGTTCGAAAAAAACCTTCGTGAAGAAGAACTGGCAAGAAACTTCACGGGTATATTTTTTTTCAAAATAAATTTACAGAGTCTCTTTATGTCTATACAAAATTATTCTTTTCTGCATCTGTTAGCTCGGCAAGTCTCCCTCCCCCCAAGTATCCAAACGACGAACACCCTCAAACGGCACCCGTTCACGAGTTAACGCGGGATCCAGCCATCGCCCTCCTCAACCATATTAGAGGTTTACTACTACTACTATTAGAGGTTACTACAATTCTACAAAATATATATTTAAACAAAGTCGTGGCTATATTACAAATTAATTTACTCTATACCCGATAACATAATTCCTTAGCATGGAAAAATAACACAGTTGAAGTAGAATTTATTCAAATACATACCCGACGCTTCGGAAAAACTCAACACTAACACAACACAAATATAACCGAACAAAAACATCTTGCAAGCAACTTTGAAACAACACAACTTGAACTAAGAAGAAAAATAAGAGACCAGTTATTATAAAGTCTATATACCATATAATTAAAGTGAACCGTGTTATGATAATTATTAATGTGCTTGTCTTTGTTTATTGCATATAAAAAGCGATAGAACATTTTAATTTTCTGTTTATTTTCAAACATTTTTAATCAATTCAAAATGAGAAAATCGTTAAGGTAAAAAAATTCAGTCAAACTGCCATTTTTACAATATTAGAATCACATGTTTAAAGAATATGTATTCTATAAAGTATAGAATAAAGTTGCTTTCTATTTGACCATTGAGCTGAGATTAGTATGAGGTATGTATAAGTTTGCTTTATAGATTTCATCCTTAGACTTATATCCGCTTAATAGATTTAATTTTTTTGTTCACAAAGTTGAAGTGCCTGAGGTCCACGTCTCTGTGGAAAAGGAGAAAGTGCTACGCCGGTTTGAGAAGACGAGGTACTAGTGGAAAGGTACTAATAGAGGCGCACTGAAGTGGTGTACGAAGTCGAAGTGAAGGGAGGTCAACATCTACGTGCAAGAGGATTGCTAGCAAGGTCAGCTTGAGAAGATGAGGTATTAGTGCCGGGGCCATAAAGATAGGAACGATGTCAAAGTGCGAAAATCATAAATTCAAGGTCTCTACAACGCCGTTGGAGTCACGTCCACGTAAATGTTAACGATGTCATGAGAAGACATCCACGTTAACGGATAATAAACCCCATTTATCAAATCCTGTTGTGGGTTCTTCCAATTCCGTAACCTACTTCCGGAACAGTAGTTTTGCACGTGTAACCATTGATGCAGACAAAAGTAAAAAAATCGAATAAACATTATCTTCTTCCTGTCATGTATACCTCTCGTATTAGGTACTTCTTAAATATCTGTTATAGTAATTTAATTACAAACATCATACAACTTTAAACATAATAAAAATAAAACAAGTAAATTCGAAGCCTAAGCATATATTTTAGTATCTTGCACGGCAGCTCCATACGCAAACAGAGTACTTGTTAGTACCATTAACGTTGAAGTAATTATTTATGAACGATTGTTATCGTCATTATAAAATCTTATTTAAAACGTTTTATTAATATGGCACTTTGTAGGCCAATTTGCTGGAAACTAATTGCGTAGAAAATGGAGATTCTTTTCATCACAGATACAGTCGCTGGCCGTCAAGTAGCGCGTTCGCCTAGGTTTTGATACTTTTTCAAATATGTTTGACTTATTTTACGATATTTTATTTTATTATATTACTTGAGTTATGTTTTGCAAAGTAAGATATTTAAATACCTGGTTAGAATAATATGGGATGAAATAAAATTGGGGTACAATAAGGGCTAAATATATATTATATATATATTTTTTTCTTCATTTGAAGAGATTGATGTTATTAATATATAGGTTTTTTTTTTATTTTTTTTATTTTATGTATTATGGGATTAAAAAACAGTTACACAGTAACAGATAAGCTTATACATTTGAAACACTAAATAAGAATTAACCATGTAACGAGCACCATTATCCACATATAATAGTTAAGTTAACTCAAATAAGTGAGTGGCAGAAAAAATACATTAACAAAAGGTAATTACAGAGATTATCGTTACATAGTTGACAAAACAAAATAAATAATGCAATTCATTCTATCACATCTGGGTTACTTATTGTTGACAAAATAGTTGTTAAACATTTTTTATATTGTAGTTTTTTGAGATGAAATATATCAATTTTACAAAACATTTTATTGTGATTTTTCATCATTCTGTTAAGGGGGTCGCGTTCCCCCGCGTTGGTACGGCAAAGATTTGGCATAAATATTGGACGTTGGTAGGTTTCCCGAATGCGTTGTGATTTACTTGGTATTCTGTAGCATACACTGTTTGTTGAAGCAGTACAGTAAAATTGACTATGGCAAATATTGTACATATTAAGTTGATTTTGTATCGTTCTCCTATGCTTTAAGGAAATTAGTGAAAACTTTTTTAATGCTAGTTCATAGGATAATTTAGTGTGAAAATATCTATAACAGACAGAACGTAGGAATTTTCTTTGCACAGATTCAAGACTGTCAATGTATTTGGCGTAAAAAGATTTCCATATAACTGAACCATATTCTAGTTGACTTCTTGTTAGTCTTAAATAGATAAATAAGGGTCTCAGATCGCTTAAATTGATTTCTCGTTCTCATGACAAACCCATACGTTTGAAATGCTTTTCCCTGTATATAATCTACATGACTATCAAAGTGTAATTTTGAGTCCATAAGTATGGTAGTTATAATTTAAGATAAGTGACTACTTAATAAAAATAAATAAAATTAGGTGAAAAAAATATTACTTATTATTATACAATACAGTGACAAACTTTAATTTTGGGACCCGCTTAAGGTGCAATATCGTATAGCAAATTGAAAATGACTAGAGCTATTAAATTGACTGATTACGTTGATATATTTTTTAGACTGACAAAGAATAGGGATAAATGCTCCGTTACATCAACTGAGATGAAACGATAGTTACCGATTTTTTCTAACAATCTTTCAAAGAACTGAATCCCAAATTGAAGTTCGCCACCGAACAAAGTTATAAAGAATTTTAAACTCTGATATTTCTCAGTTCCATTCTACGAGCCCTCCTAGAATCGGATTTCTGGTTAAATACAAATACAGATTTTTTTGTGATGTGATGTGATGATTCAAATTCAGGGTACGCTACGGTAGCTAATTTTACGCTGTTGCATACCTTCAGCAGTGCTTGAGCTTAAGGTGAAGAAGGCGTATATATTCCAATTTTAGCACATGTAGTTTACACTGTATATTAATTAAAAGTCTGAACTTTTAAGTACCCAGTAAAAAAGTAATCATCATCAGCTTATTGTCGACCCACTGCAGGGTAAAAGCCTCCTCCCAGAAGGGCATACCTTCAGCAGTGCTTGAGCTTAAGGTGAAGAAGGCGTATATATTCCAATTTTAGCACATGTAGTTTACACTGTATATTAATTAAAAGTCTGAACTTTTAAGTACCCAGTAAAAAAGTAATCATCATCAGCTTATTGTCGACCCACTGCAGGGTAAAAGCCTCCTCCCAGAAGGACAATATTCTTATTAAACAGGACCATGGGTGCTGTACATTGCATAAATTTCGAAATTACCTATCAGAAAAATTTTGAATAACTCTCTGCGAATCTTTGATCTTATCAAAACATAACTATGGGGACTTGATTTATGGACCTCGTTTGTTATACAAAACCAAAGCAATGGTTCAATGGATGCAAAATGCATGTTGTCGTTTTTGCTTCGACGGCCCGTATCGTAGTCATGTCACAGCTTGTGTAAATAATGCTGGTATGCTCATTATGGAAGCTCGCCGGCAACTAACGCCTCGCGGCACTTAGGTTTGATCTATTAAATTACAAAAACCCAGAATATCTTTATAAATTTCCAAGTTCTCATAATAGGTACCGACAAAGTGTTGCAAGAGCGTTACCTTTGGCTCATCACATGCATAAGGCTGTGGCTTTTAAAGGATCCCTAAAGTACCAAGCAACTAAGTGCTGTAATAACATACCACCTACAAGAAACGTTTTTTCTAAAAATACATTTAAGAAAAGGATGAAAGCTCATTTGCTTCTTCTTCAAAAAGAACCTGTTTACTTGTAAAACTTGGTTGCTTGGTACAATTTATTTATAATGATATATTTAAATTTTATAAATCAATCACAATTTATTTATATTAATGATTTGTTATAAATAACCCATATTTGAGTATTATAGTTATATTCAATATTCTCAATAGAAGTTAACAATATTAACGTCGTCATAGCTAGTGTTTCTCTGCGTGCACTCGCATCGAGTTGCTACCATTTTGCATTATCATGGCTGACATGTTACTAAGCAGATATAAACTTAGTTTAAATGTACGGTTATTTAATTGTTTTATTGTATCTTTATTTATTTTTTGTATATTATCCTTTCTGCTTGTCAGCTGTTTGTATTGTTGTTTTTGTTTTATCTTTGTATTAGATGCAAATAAACTATTTCTATATATATTATATATCTATGATATTAAGACGGCATCGGTGGCTCCTCCGGATGTGCGAATGTCTTATTAAACTTTAGGTTCTAAGATGTCATGTATCGGTATCCTCATCATGTAATTTGTTAGCAATGCAATGCAAAGCATGCTTTTATACGCTCATAAATTTTTCGCTGATAAAAAATCATTAGTGCATGGCTGGGTTCGTTCGAACAAACTACCCTAGGATTCAGAGGCATGCCACTGCGCTACCACAGCTCTGAATCATCATCACCATCATCAACCCATTTTCAATCCACTGCAGGGTGCGAGCCTTCTCGCGGCTCTGAATAACATGTGTAATGAATGAGTTAAATCATAATAATAAGGTTACGTGACATTTTGCTTCTCTAGCTTTTGTGATATTACTATTTTGGCCACCGCTTCGTTTTTTTCTTTTTAAATTATATTGTTTTCTACCTTTATTACCCATTTTAAAGTTGATGATAAGTACCTAAAAACATAGACGTTTATAGATTTGTGCCTTACTTATTAGTTAAACAATACTTGTAAAAATGCAGTACTTAAATATTAAATTTATTATTTATATAAATAATAAAAATAAACATTTATACCAAAAGTATCAAAATTGATGGTAAGCGTGAAAAAAAGCGATGCGTCCACACTCTGGAAGGCCTCGGCCAGTACTAAATACTAGCGTTTTTTTCTGTTCCCCGTTTGGGCAGAAGGCTAAAGATGCATTTCCGCATACCTCTCGCGCGCGTTACAAGGCATCTGGGACTAGCTCCTAATGAGCACTACCCACTAAAAAACCTTCATCTGAGCGACGACCAATTGGAGAAAGAGGCCGCGCAAAATTATAATTTACATTAGAATTTAAAGTTGTGGCCTGAAGGAATTCAAGTGTTAGTTGCGTGGCTACGTTCGTGTGCGCGTTTCTCGGTCTAGTGACTTTGTACTTCGAAGCTATGACAGGGGTAGTATACGAGACTGAATCTTGAACTAGAGGATTGGGGTGGGTTCGGAGCGTTTGAAGAACGCTTGAGAGAGTTTTTTGAGGTGCTGTTGCACTGTAGGTAGTTCAAGATCTCTGTGCAGGTCCGCGTTACGCACGTACCAAGGTGCGTTTGTGGCCCCGCGGCAGAAGAGATTTTGAACTACCTGCAGTTTGTGCAGGACGGAGGGTTTGTCTTTGGCAAATATTGGCGAGGCATATGTCATGACGGGTCTAACGCAGGTCTTATAAAGCGTACGTTTGTTTCCGAAAGAAATTTTACTTTTTCTACCTAACATACTATATAGGCGGCCTTAATAGGAGTTTTGTTACACTATCGACGTGAGGTTTGAAAGAAAGGTCTAAGGTGAATACCTAACATTTGAACGTGGAGATGTCGGCGACACGATGGTGTTTGCAGTCGAAGTAAACCGCAGAACTCTTGTCTGGGTTCACATCGATGCGCCATTTATGAAACCATGCACCGAGGGCGTTTATGGACTTTTGGAGCCTGATGAAGAGACCCAGGACACTGAGGCCTTTGGTGTAAAGGGCGGTGTCGTCGGCAAACAGGGCGAGTTCGACGCCTTTCGGCGGAATGGGAATGTCGTTTCTGTACACGGTGAACAATAGAGGCGCGAGGACTGAGCCTTGAGGGACTCCAGCCTTTATGAGACGAGGCGTGGAAAGCGTGCCTTCATGTCTAAAACGAAACGTACAATCTTTGAGAAAGGACGCTATTATTCTAACTAGGCGTTCCGGTGAGCCTATTTTATAAAGTTTATAAACGAGACCGCTGTGCCAGACTTTATCGAAAGCTTTGGCTACGTCAAAGAAAACTGCGACCGCATTTTTACGCCGTGGATAAAAGCCGTCGAGTATGTACCCGACGATTCGCTGGACTTGCTGAGGGCAGGAGTGCTTAGCGCGAAAGCCGAACTGGTGGGGAATGTTGAGGGGATCGCCAGAAACAGATGGTTCCGCATTCGAGAGAGGTTCTCTCTCGAGAAGTTTAGACATGGCCTTGATGAGGCTGATGGATCTGTGATTAGCTGGGATATTCAGAGGTTTACCCGGCTTGGGAATGCCTATGACTGTCGCTTCTTTCCAAGCTTTTGGAAAGTAGCTAAGATCGAAGCAGGCATTGAAAATTATAGCTAACAAGGTAAGCACCTGTTGAGGCAGGTGCTTAAGTGCGTGGTTGGAAATGTCATCCGCACCTGGAGCCTTTTTGGACTTTTGACTTTTGATGAGAAGCGTGATTTCATCATTAGAGACTGTGACGGGGTCGGCAGTGATGGGTAGAGAGTCTCTGCGGAGGATTTCGTCCTCCACCGCCTGGTTGTGGGAGGGATCCGCGGGTTGGTTGCTGGGTGAGCATAAGTGAGGCAATGCTGTCAGCGAATTATTCGGCTTTCTCTTCGACTTCAAAGGCAATAGTGCCATCTGGACGAGTGAGAGAAGGAACGTGAGAGGCGGCGTCTACGCGTAAGGCTCGGGCCATACTGTAATATGCTTGGTGGGACGGGAAGATATTTTCCATGAGATCGTTCATCTGAGCGTCTCGAAATTCCGCGAGGCAAAACCTAACTTTGCGTTGAAGCTAATTCGCACCTGATCTATAGGCGGGCGTGGGATAGGAGACTTGGCGGCTCGCAGTTTACGTGCGAGTACGGGGATTTCCCTAATGTCGACGTTTTGAACAACGTCGAACACGGTCTTCCTGTCCTCAGCCAACGATGACTGAGGTGAAGACGACGGAGCAGGACGCAGGCTTACGGGAGCTACGGGAGCTGGGATAGGACGGGAAGGTGGTGAGGGAGCGGCCGGACGCTATCTCAAGGAAAGATCCGGAGTCGGCATCGGCTGCTCGGGGCTTGTTTCCGGGGGACCCCGGTTGCGCAGCGGCGGGAAGTTAGCGGGAGTGAGCGGCGGCACCGGTTTAAGCGCGGCCCTCTTTGCGGATAGTTTGCTGTTGGGCCGGACTGGCCGCACAGCACACATGCAGGGGAGATAGTGGACTCGGGAGTGCGAGTGCACTCCTTTGTGATGTGAGGATCGAGGCACTTAACGCACCTGGGAGGGGCTGAGCAATTAGCCGCTGCGTGGCCGTAAAGCTGGCAACGTTGGCATTGCCCAGGGTGCCCGCGAGGGTTGGGACGCTCGACGGAGATCTTCGAGAGTCCGCAGATTGTGCGAGCCTCTCTGAAGATCTCCCTCGAGTTGGGAGTGTTGGTTAAGATGACGAGGGCGAGAGGAAAACGTCTACCGCGGTTAGAGTGCATCTTGTGCACTGCTTCAACCGGGAAGCCCAGGGACTTAAGGTCCTCCAAGATATCTTCGTTCGCGAGTTCATACGGGACGCCCCGTAATACCGCGCGGATCGTAAGCTCCGGAAAAAAGAATTTTTTTTCTATACATGTTTTAGACGAGAAACTTTTAAATAATTTGAACTTATATTTTGATGCATACGTGTTATAAATCGATCAGAAAAGAACACTGAAAACTCTTAAAAAAGCACGATTTTGTTTAAACGCTCTTAAGTTGGAATTCCCATTGTCTCAGTAATTAAACTGGCTGTTCTTTCCGTTTATCCGTAACGCAACCATGTGAACGTGGTTTATAAAATTAGAAGGACTGTAATACTTTGCCAGACGAGATCTTAACATAAGAAACTGTACTATCACTACTATTGATATACTTTATAACACACAAGCTTTTGAAACCTTCGAAACTACATAAGCATATCAAAATTGAGGCATCCCATTTATTAGTACCCTTGGAGTCTCTCAGATGACAAATAACTTAGAATGCTCCCTAGACCAAGGGATTTTCGCGACCCTTATCCGCTCCATTTGATTTATTACAAAAATTTGTCATGCCCACTGAGATTTTGTAAGAAATGAGCCACCGTATTTTGTTCCCCACTTTTTTGTTCTTTCATATTTCTCTCTGAATTCCTATTTAATTGTACTTAACGGGATTCTCTTGTGTTTGGTACTGTTTTATGGATTAATCTGGGACTGTTCTTGGAACAAATAAAGTTTAATATTTAATATTCAGACATTGTTTTGTTGAGGTTTTATCGTAATTTGTAAATGTCAAGATTTTTATTCCTTTATTCTGAGAAATGTATTATTAATAATAAAGTAGAATTACCACGCAATATGTAACTTCTTTTGTACTCGCTGTCTAAGTGGTTTTATATCAGTTATCTGTTTCTGCAAACTTAATTTTAAATAATTTCTAAACCCATCATTTGGGTGTACCTATACAATTTCAGGGGCTATTTGAAAATCTACAGCTAGTTTTAATCTTTGCTTTACATAGTAATTATTTGATATATCCTTTTACACTTTTTCGAGTTGAATTGAAGTAAAATTTTTTTGTTTAGATTTCTTTTGTAGCTGAAAGTTGTGCTTTGACCTTCATATTTTGCGAGTTAAAACCTTTTTTGCACCATACGCTTTCCTGGCGGTTTAGGTACTTTTCAATTTGGACTTTTGGATGTTTGGTTTATTTTGATACCTGTGTCAGCTGTATTCATTTTCATTTTCTGTTTAGAGATCCACGAATACGGTATGTAAAGTTATTTTGGAGTATTTTTTTTTATATTTTTTTCCGATTTGATGAGGTATTTTAAGAAAAGTATTTCAATATTTCTGAGTTCTATGTAGCGCATAATTATAAATCAACTTTTTAAATCGCATCACAAAAGGCATATTCATTATTTTCACACATCGTGGTTTTTTATTTTTTGAAAGCTCGGCAGCTAAGCAACTTCCACGAACTGAAAGTTTAAAAATTATTACTTTTGGCTCAGCCAATATTCTGAAATAAAATATTTAAAATAAATAAAAATGATTTGGCAGCCCAGTGCCATTCATAAATGTCGCAATTTCCGATAGATATGAAGTTTTAGTGACAGTTGACTTAACTTTTACCTGCCCAAAACCGCCATATTTGATTATTTGAAAACTAAAAACCTCAGTCAGACGGTTTTCGGACTCCTCTTGCGTTCTTTTTGACTCTACGACCCTACGATGTGCTCCTTATCCGTATGACCTTCTCCACCACAAAATATAACCAGTAAAGAAAACCTTCCTTCGTCTCAAAAGCCTCTATAGTATGTATATTATTAACTATTTTGTTTGAGATAACATTTATTTATAATATACTAAAATGTTCTAAAAAGTAAAAATCTTCCGTTTAAAGTATTGATATTGGCATTGACACTGACATTCCGGAGATATGTCATTTCGACAATGACATTTTACTATTCCAGTTTAATACATAAAATAAATCACAATAAAAAATACAATTTCATGAAATAAAATGTTGAGTAATTTGTTTCTTGTGCTGAAATATAAATAACACTTCAGCTATAATAGCTAGAAGCTTATTTGCAAGAGCGTAAATGATACTATCTTTATGCTGAAAAAAAAAATGCAGGTTTATTACTTTATTGAATAAAATAAAATGGTTGCAAATGGTTGAGCGATTAATTTATTAAAATTATTTATAACTAGCTGTCACCCGCGTTATTCTAAATTTCGTGGGAATATCGGGATAAAAAGTGTCCTATGTGTTATTCCAGACTATAAACTATCACTGTGCCAAATTTCATATTGATCCATTCAGGAGTTTTTACGTGAAAGAGTAACAAACATCCATCCATACAAACTTTCACATTTATAATATTAGTAGGATTAAATCGTATGGTGGCTTAATAAGCTATTGTATATTAAACAAGTTTCGTCACTGCCGATAATAGTTGAAAAAAAAAACACATCTGAATATGCCCTTTCATTATTTTAGGAATGAATAACAACTCTACATATAATTTTCTATAGATTCCTGTGACAGATTTTTATTGTAATCATTGACAGTTTGAGCAAAGAGTAATTAGAAGATGAATACTCGATGACGTCGTATAGGGGTAGGGTGAGAGCAATTTTATTAGCGCATTACGGTTAAAATAACCCCAATGACCTTATTCTGCGAGTTGTTACTAACAAAATATTAGGTCCTTACATATGAAATTGGCGTTTTGTCGTACTCGCCACTCTGATCTGCGTAATCTATTCTTCGGTTAAGAATTCCAATTTCAAATTTATACAGCTATTTACTCACGCATTTGCGTTTCGAAAACCAGAATTCATTGGTTGCTCCTCTTTTGGATTTTTCTTTGCGTCACTTAGTTTACAAAATGGAAAACTTGAAATATCGCATTATTTACGAGTAGGAGTTCCACCGTGGCACCAGTGCTGCAGAAACGGCTCGAAGTATTAATGCTGTGTATGGCGGCGGTGTCGCAAAAGAAGAGAGAAAAAGAAGAAAGAGTTTTTGGTTCCAAAGCCCCGTGTACGGCCGGACACCAAAGTTGATAATGAAGAATTGAAGGCTATTGTGGAAGCAGATCCATCGCAAACCACGTCCAAGTTAGCTGTAGGCTGCGGTGTTAGTGACAAAACTGTTTAATCCACTAGAAGCAAATTGGGAAGGTGAAAAAGCTTGAGACGTGGGTACCTCATGAATTGAGTGCAGCAAACTGACAAACGCACGTCGACGGCTGCGTCACATTACTAAACCGGCACAATAATGAAAGGATTTTAAATCGGATCATTGGATCCTGTACGACAATCAGAAACGCTCATCGCAATTGTTGAACCTGGGCGAATCAGCCAAATACTGCCGCAAACCAAAATTTACTGAAAAAAAGTTATTTGTGAGCGTTTGGTGAACTAGGGCCGGTGTCGTTCACTACAGCTTTCTTAAATCTGGCCAGACGATTACGGCAGATGTTTATTGTCCGCAACTGCAAACAATGATGGAAAAGCTAGCTGCTAAACAAGCGTGGCTGGTCAATCGCTCTAGGCCACTACTGCTTCAGGACAACGCTAGACCACGCTAGGACACGCGAATCTCCAATTAATCATGTCTATATATATGGGACAGTTTTAGGGTGAATGATGTATGCTTTAACATGATTTAGTCAATGCAACAAAGGTTACAAGGTGTCATTGATTCTCAGGGTGGTTACACAAGATTTTAAGTTCTCCGAGATTTTATTTCTAATATTTTTATTATACCGTATTATATCGTAGGTGACAAGAGTGGCCCTCTTAAGATTTTTTTTAATTTTTGGCCGACAGCCTTTTTTATTATGATTTGGCATCAAATTAAACTTATAACCCAAAATTTTCACCCTTCTACCACCAACGATTACCAGAATATTCACAAAATATTATTCATAAGGCAACACAACGTTTGCCGAGTCAACTAGTTATATATAAATATCGCATATTGTGTTATATTGCATTAATTATTATGTTAATAATTGGTTGTTAAATAATTATTTATAATATTGTTTATAATTAGATGTTTGTATGATAAGAATATTTTTATTTATTGGCAAATTAAAATAACATACATGTTATCGTCGGTTTTTTGAACTTTAAATTTTGCATTTTGATATCATTCATTATATTGATTAACATAACAAATGACACAAGAAATAAACATTTATGTCACAATTTTACATTTATTCAACACATATAAGTATTACATATATGGCAAGAATATTTTTGTTTATATTATATTTTATTAGAAAACAAAAATATATCTATTGATGTAAATAAAAAAATCATATTGCATTAGAAAATATGAAATAACTTAAGTATTATTTTCGATATTTCAATCTTATCTATCTAAACAGGTGCGTTCGTAGGTATCCAACCTAAGTACATACCTACTACTGGTTAGACAAATAAATGACACTATGATTCCCTAAAATCTTTAACTACATACTAACCAATCCCTAAGAAATGGTGTCTAAACTTTTTGTCAAGTAATTTAAAATCAAAAATATTCCGTATACGTTGCTCTAATTCTGTTATCCATGTTATAGAAATTGTCATGATAAAGATAAATAAAACATTTAACCGAACAAAAACAGTTCATTGTAACGTCGCAACCGGCTACCTTCATAACATTATTAAAAAACACAAAAACACGTTTACATTTAATTGCAAAACTACATTGTGTACATATTTTTGAAATGATGCACATTGTCAAAATAGAGAAACTGCTGCAGAACTTATTATTGGAAAGAAACTATTGGGTATACATTGCTTTGAAACTGCATAGTATACATGTTATTGAAATTGTCACGTATACATCAATAAAACTTTACGAATGTGTAGTATTCACTGGTGTTGCCTCGTTTACTTTACTATGAAGAAAAGGTATACCTAATTTTGACCTAGTTTGCTGATTACATTATTTTGAGGACACCATGAGATACTTCTTTTTGAAATATGTAATATTCACATTTGTTTGCAACGGTGTACAACAGAGGGGCGAGGGCTGAGCCTTGAGGGACTCCTGCCGCGGAAAGCGTACCTTCATATTTAAACCGAAACGTACGGTCTTTGAGAAACGACGCGATTATCCTGCCTAGGCGATCGGGTAAGCCTATTTTGTAGCGTTTATAAACGAGACCACTGTGCCAGACTTTATCGAAAGCCTTGGCTACGTCGAAGAAGACTGCGACCGCTTTATAACGTCGCGGATAGAAGCCGTCGAGTATGTACCTGACTATACGGTGTACTTGCTGAGGGCAAGAGTGCTTAGCGCGAAAGCTGAACTGATGGGGAATGATGAGGGGATCGCCATCCGTTGGAAATAGATGGTTCCTCTTTCGAGAGAGTATGACTCTTTCGAGAATTTTAGCCAAAGACTTGAGGAAGCTGATGGGTCTGTGATTAGCCGGGATATTCAGAGGCTTACCCGGCTTGGGAATGCCTATGACTTTCGCTTCTTTCCAAGCTTTTTTTGGAAAGTAGCTAAGGTCAAAGCAGGCATTGAAGATGATAGCTAACAAGGTAAGCACCTGTGCATGGTTGGAGATTCCATCCGCACCCAGAGCTTTTTGGATTTTTGACGTCTAATAAGAAGAGAGATATCGTCATTAGACACTGTGACGGGGTCAGCGGTGATGGGGAGAAAGTCCCTGCGGAGGACTTCGTCCTCCGCCTTCTCAATGTGGGAGGGATTCAAGGGTTGCGTGCTGGGCGAGCATTGAGAGGCAACACTATCAGCGAAGCATTCGGCTTTCTCTTCATTTTCAAAGGCGGTAGTGCCGTCGGGACGAATGAGAAGAGAAACGTGAGAGGCGGCGTCTATACGTAGGACTCGGGCCATGCTATAATTCGCTTGGTGGGACGGGGAGATATTATCCATGAGATCGTTCATTTGAGCATTTCGGAATTCCGCAAGGCAAGACCTAACTTTACGTTGAAGCTGATTCGCAGCTGATCTATAGGCGGGCGTGGGATAGAGCTTGGCTCTCCTCCGGAGAGCCACGTTCTTAGCTTTAATAAGATTGCTAATGGCTAAGGGAAGCGTGGGTTTGCCTTGCTTAGCAACCTTTTCGTTGTCACTGATGGCTGAGTTTATAGCATCAGTGAGGGAATCGACTACGGAGTCTATTTTATCCGGGCTATCTAATTGGTCGGGTGAGATCGCGAGCGGAGAATTCGGAGCCTCTAAGGCTGAAATTAACGTATTTTTAAAACCTTTCCAGTTGGTAAAGGTCTTAGGAGAGGTGATGTAATGGTTAGGCGGCCCTAGCACTAGGGAGACGGGGCGGTTCGATAGACTTGAGCTCGAGGTTGATTCGTTTGATGATCGCAAAATCGAGGATATCAGAAGAGTGGTTTGGGTTATTGGGATAGTGAGTGGGACTGACGATGACGTCTAACTCAAGTTGCTCAGTGATGTTAGGTGGAGAGCGATACCACTGGTGTTAGTCGATAGGCACGTCCAATCAGTATGTTTGGAGTTAAAATCTCCGAACAAAATGACTGAATGGCCGACTAACCGGAACACAAGCACGTTAACGTTAATATTGGCGGTTAAAGTAGGGAGATCTGTAGTACCTCAGAGTAACTCTTAATGATAGAATCTTTACACACAGAAAAAAAATCCTCGTAGGTTTATGCGTCACGGCACAGTAGAAGGAAAAGCAGAGATACTGATGCAGTCTTTTCTCGACGATTGGTCATAAAAGTTTTAGCATGTAAATAAGATGCTTTTTTTTATTGTATTTTTGGATTTTCGTAGCCCTGCCAGCAAATAAACTGATCAGGTACTTAACGTCTCAACGCTGGAAAGTTCATTGTTTTAATAGAAAATTATTAAAGAATTTATCACGAAACCAATCGAACCTACTCGACCGGTATAAAATCAACAAATATGAGATTCTTTGTGTAACTTTTGTAGCGGTAACAACGTTGCCTTCTGTGCCCGAGGTCCTGGGTTCGAATCCCGGTTTGGGTGGATATTTGTGTGATGAACAGGTCATGGATGTTTCTATGTTTATTTATAATATTTATATACTTAATAGTTATTGTTTATATATTTCTTAAATCTATTTTTCCGTTATGTAGTATCCATAGCACAAGTTCTTAAAGAAATTCAATTTGGGCTGGATAAAGGAGGGTTATAACTAATTTAAGTTAGTCCAATATCGTGGTCACTGATTAGCTATTCATTAAAATTTTAATAGTTATTTAAACATAATAGGTACTTACGGTGATTCATATTTAATTTGCAATATTCTTAACAGAGTGTCCCTGTTCTTTGAAAACAACAATTTTAGACTTTTCATGTGCAGAAATCCGATAAGGCACATAGTTACTATTCATCCTGTCTGCAATAACTATAATATTCACAATAACAAGAACGCTACCACTGCTAACTTGTTGGTTTTTTACATCATATAATTTTGAAGGTACACAGAAAAACATATAACACGCTCAACTGCGCCCGGCTTAACCTTCCTAACATTATTAAAACACACAAAACTACATTGTGTACATATTTTTGAAATGATGCACATTGTCAAAATAAAGAAACTGCTGCAGAACTTATTATTGAAAAGAAACTATTGGGTATACATTGCTTTGAAACTGCATAGTATACACGTTATAGAAATTGTGGCGTATACATCAATAAAACTTTACGAATGTGTAGTATTCACTGGTGTTGCTTCGTTTACTTTACAATGAAGAAAAAGTATACCTAATTTTGACTTAGTTTGCTGATTACATTATTTTAAGGACAACATGAGATATTTTTTTTTTAAATATGTAATGTTCCGGTTAGAGAATTCGCCTCCGCGCCAACAGCTCAGTCGCCCGGTCACCGCGGTGATGCAGTGCGGAGCACCCCCGCGAGAACAAGAGAGTTGTTATTTTTTTGCTCTTTCCAACGCGGACTTTTACCTACACTGTGTCGCATTATAAATATCTGACGCAGTGAGCCCGCCGTCTGCGCATCTATACACACAGAGTCTACGAAACACAGCAGCTTAACTAACTACAAGCACAAGCGCTAATACAGTTGTTCTTTTTTGTCTTGTGATAAAGAATGCCGATGCTCGAGAGACAGAAACGAACATCAAGCTTGGAAATTTGAAATATACCAAAAAGCAAGATCTTATAAATTTAGTCATGAAAATAGCAGCCACTGTAAACCAACCAATCCAGAGAACTGAAATAAGAGATGTTTTCCGTTCTTACACAAAATCCGAAAAAAGTCCGATTGTTGTAGAATTTACGACAGTGACGGTAAAAGAAAACGTCCTAAAACAAGTAAAAAAATTCATCATAGACAACAAATACAGCATGAAAACTTAAATTTTAGCGGACCTAAGAATCCTATTTATATCTCTGAAAACCTGACTCCTAAAACCAGGAGGTTGTTCTTTTTGGCTCGTGAATTTGCTCTACATCACAGCTTTAAGTTTTGCTGGACATCCTACGGGAAAGTGCTTATACGAAAAGAAGACGGATCTTCGCTTATTCATATTGAATCTGAAACTACGCTTAGTGCTTTAAAAACCCATAAATGACTAATATTCGTAAGTTTAATTTTTGAATTAATATTTTCTTTTTGTACTTGTAATGCATTCATTCGCTCATACAAAACTTTCATTTACAATCACAACATACATAACAATAGCAAACCATTTTCTACTAAAAATATTCAAAAGACAGTTACACATCCACAATTTACTCACAAATATAATTATTATACAAATAAGAACAGTAAAACAACAACAATTTTAAACCTCTACGTAATACATTTGCCTTAAGTTAAAAATAAAAATAAGTTTTATTTAACATTATAGAGATGTATAAAGATATGCCGTACCTACCTTTGGAGAAAAGACCACAGTGATTATATGAACAAAGACGTTAGAGCCGAGGGATTCTGAGTTTTACTGGAAACCTACAAAAATCTCTTAATTTCTAGTATTGCTTGACCCAGATTCTTTTCCTCTTCTTTTTTTCTTCTATAGTATTCATGGATCCAACGACCAAAGCCACGGCAATCGTTGCTTTTTTTAATGGTTTAGATAAAACAGGTGCCATGATACGTCTCTATCCGCTTGCGTTCGCATGCAGACTGTACACAGAGAATGAGGGATCCGGTATTCAATGCAGTGTAATAATCGACGTTCTTGCAAGGGGCCACGCCCTCCCTAGCTACCGGGCCCTGAATAACGTGTAGTGTAATACCACTATTAGGAACTTCCCCTAAGTCGTCCCTAAATGAAGTAAATAAATACTTTACAACGATTGGACATGACTTAGCCCATACTAACCTAAGCAAATTCAACATAAGTGAAGCTAAACTTGCGAAACTTACTGTTAGAGATGGCCCAGGACCTTCCTTTTCAATGTTCATGACAGATCCCGAAGAAGTTAGATTGACTATATGCAGTCTGAAATCTAAAAGCTCACCTGGCTGGGAAAATTGATAGAAATACAAAACAGAAGGAAAAAATATTGCCTGTATCAGTTTCCATTTCGTAATGTATAAAGTTGCTATAATTTGAGTTTCTGCTGCTGTTAAATAATTACTACATGTCGTGCGTGAGGCAAAGTTATTACGACGCGCTCTCTGTTTATAAATTTATAATATAATTATTTCCAGTCTCGTTATCCTCATTGTGAGTTCATAAATGATGGCATGTGATACCTACCTACAAGAAGATATTTGCATTTCGTGTATTTGCAAAAAACTGTAAAAAAAACCACTGAATAAAAAAAATATCTTTGAATCTGTTATAAATCTTATATCCTGAAAAATCGATAAACTATTCCTGTAATTAACAGAAACATCGCTTCTAAATGCTTTTTTTTAGAAAACATACAACAACAAAAAAGAGAATAATGCCCATAAAAGCCGATAAAAAACACAATTTTATTTATATTATATTACTGTACAATATAATATAAATAAAATTGTGTTTTTTATCGGCTTTATTGATTTAATTTAAAATGTATTCAGTAAAATTATAAATATATACGATTCCTGAACTTTCAATACATAATAATGATGATGGTGAATTTGTAACCATGTAAGGTAATAGGCTAGGAGCCAAGCGATTTGATCAGTTTCCATCTCAATTTAGCAACTCAGAATTGGATACTTGCCAAAGATAGCTGAATTATTTATAAGTATCTTCTACTTAGCTTATGATGTTCAGTGTGAATTATGGGAAATGTAATCATAGGCAAATGTAGTGGTAAGACCGATCAGCATAGAGATTTTTGGGGTAGCAGTAAATGAAAAACTTTGTGATTATCATTAGAGTAATGCAAAATGAAGCTCACAATTATTCTCACTCTTGTGGTACTCAATTAAAACTGCGTTTTCTATTGATTTAAATTAGAAAGCAAAATAAACGAAAACCGCCTTTTAATGCCTCGGAGCAATAACTGTATTGCTTCAATTATCCATTTTTGCTCGGAAGAAATATTGTAGCCTAGATATTGTACGGATTTTCGAAGTGATTAATGCAGCACTTTATAAAGTACTAGATTACATTCGTTCATTCGTTAGCTTTTGCTTGATCCCAGGTTCGGGTTTGATCAGTTTAGCAAGTTTCATCCAGATCTGTTTTCCCGTTTCTACAAGATAATATTACAATAACGAACATGTCAATTACATTTTCACATTTTAATATAAAGCAGGATTTTCATGCTGAAAGAAGAGCAGGCCTTATATTTAGAGTAGGTCATAAGCTTTGTACCGCAACCAAATTCTGTAAACACGTTAGTAAATAAAAACAAAACTGAATATTAGCATATTTTTATTAATAAGGTAAACTTTGGTATAACCACATACCTTCTATAACTAACCCTAAATATGATATTATTATAAACCTTATATTTATCAGTCAAAGCAAAGCAACCCCAAAAATGTTTATTCAATAAAATTGTTGAGAGGCTGCGAGGCTAAATATTTCTTTATTATTTCAAATATTGCTTGATGTGGCCTCTCCGTGATAGCTCCTCCAAACTCTTGTGCAACGAGCTTCCAATTTTCATTCATAAATTTTAGCAACGGCTTACCTGAAACCATAATTTATTTAAGACACTTACAAAGGTCTATTTGCTTAGCGCCGAATTAGCTAGCACTAGGCTTTATGTCTCTATCAGTTCAATAGAATTAGAAATTGACGGAGGGACTTCTTATTAACTAACCGGTCAGCCTGGGGTTAAGTGGAGCTGCATAAGTGCCTTGGTAATGAGAATGAAAAAAAACTAGCGAATTCCCCTCCCCCCCCCATACCAAAGAGTTTCCTCACACGTACTTTGATAGATATGCAGCCAAAAACTCAGTGTCAAATTGATTAAATTGAAACTGAAAACTCTGATTATTGTTGTATATTTATAAAACTTATTTAACAAATGAAAAAATATGACTTACTTAGTCCCTCGTTACCCTCGAAAAGATTAGTTAAGTCGAAATGAGCTTTTTCCTTAATATCGAAGGTGTATGAAAGGCTTTTCAGTATTAAGTATTCCTTCCCATCTTCTTTTTTCTTAATCTCAAACGGCATGGTCAAATCAACGTACATTTTCTCTGAAAAAAAATATAATTACTGATGAACATGACGAATTGAAACGCACGTATTTAGCCTTAACTTCTGACAAACTTTTCGTTTATTAGTAAAGCATACGTTTTGAATTATACCTTTCATACATGCACCCACCTTACATAAAAAAATACAAGATAAATTCTTACATTTAAACCTGTAAGAAAATTTCAGAAATTGCTTTCTATTTTGTTTTTAGAGTTTTCGGCGTATATGAGTACTTGTTACTAGCCACTTGTTTGTTTCTTTGTTGTTTGTTTGTGCTAGCGTCAAGAAAACATTCGTAATACATACGTTTTTATACATTTTTGCAGGGATTCGTCGCTACGGTGGTGAGAACTCGCCACAACAGTGTACGTGCCTGGCACTTTTCAATATCTACAAAATGTATGAAAACGCATGCAAATAGCGGGTCACTAAATACAGTTTACTATTGCGCGTTGGCTGCGGTCGGGATAGTCCGCCTGGAACACAGCCACTACGTTCTAGTGGTAGTACGTAGACTGTCTTTTGTTATCGTCTCCTTTGCGGCGGTACAACAGTAGGTTCTTCCTACTCGTATTATAATCGCCACAGCAAAGTGTTTGTTATTTTGGTCAATACAACCCTTGAAATTAAAATTTTTTTATTGAAAAAGGATTAGACGTTTGTCTTCTATCTCACCTGATGGAAAGTGACGATGAAGACGAAGGTGTTACACGTCTATCCACGAGATACCTATTCACTCGACGCTTGAAAGAACTAGGACTATACTTTTCAGGAAAACAGACGCAGGCAGTTCATTCCACACCTTGGCGACCCGCACCAAAAAGGCACTATCGAAGCGTTTGGTTCGACTTCTTGGGGACTTCTTTCTATTATAAAGGGATGGACGGCCTGTCTGCGTCTAGTAGTCCGATGTAAGAAGGGTGTGGGTTCAACCTGATCCCATTGACATTACATGCAAAGCGTGTGGTCGGTAACGCATCACTAATTAATATTGCACTCAAATATTAAATTAATGATGTCCATGGGTATTCACTATACATTGCTATTAAACTGACAGTGAAAGAAAATAAAAACCGTTCTTCTTATCGTTTTTGCACTACCGTAATGAATTAATCTTTTTGCATCATAATAGGCACTAGAAAGAAATAAATAACAAAAGCCAAATAGTACGAGTGCTGATGTGGGAGCGGTTGACCGAAACAGTTATATAAGACTAGGACTAGTTATCACAAAAATTCAGTTTTTGCATTCTTTAACTTAATATATTTTTACAAAGGTATAAAAGTAACTAAAAAAATTTCCAGAGAATGAGAATCTCAAGGGTAGCTGCAGAAACTAGTATTTTATTGCAAGACTTTATTAACTAGCATTTTATTGTGTTCCGCATAAAGGAATTTGAAATTATATGTGCTTTGTTAACTACGATGCTGCAAATCATGCGTTTGTATTTATTTAAGTACTTATTTTAAGGATTAACTGCACAATTTTTGGTAACTTTTACTGTACCTAGAATACTCATTATACCTAAGCTTGGAGTAAGATTCTATTCCATTTTGTAGTCAGGGCCACTGCCGCCAAACCACGATACTGTCATTAATGTTCTTTATGATTTGGTACTACCATTATTTTGAAATTTCACAGAATAATGCGATTGATAATAACAAAAATGCGCAAAAAAATTTCCTCTTACTCTACCTCTATATTACGTCATCTAGTAAGCCCATGTTCTATATTCTCATTGTTAAACTTTCAAAGTTTGCAATAAATATCCGTGATAAAGAATCTATAGAAAATTCCAAAAATTGACATTCCAGGAAATTAAAAAAACTCACTAGCCCTTCTTTCACACTGTGCGAGAACTTACAAAGGTGTGCTAATAAAAGCCGCTGATATGATCATTTAGTCGTTCTTATCAGAGAAGACAAAAATAAATCAGGCAATCCTATTCGTATTCTTATGGCGTTATGCGCGGTTTACATGTATTAAGTAGTTAAGTTGGTAACTAAATTTTAACTAAATTTTAAGTTACTACATGTCACTTGTGTGTCCAAACGGATTAAGTAGTTAAGTTCATAAGTTCAGTGAAGAAGAGCAGTGATGAATCTCAAGGAATTCGTCAATTCTGTGCTTAGATATATGGTAAATGTGATTTTGGACAAATTCAGAGAAGAATTTTATTCGGAAATTAAAATCTTTACAAGAATATGTTTTTTTTCTAAATTTTTATTCTACAAGCGTATCTATTTTAAATATTCTTCAACAAATTTTAAATTTGAAAATAAGCTCCACTCCGACATTTAAAAAAGAAAGAGTAAATGCGAAATAAATACGAGCTCTTGCCGCCACCAGGTTTGTCAACTTATGCACTTAACTAAAAAATCACGTCCAAACGTGTTAAGTGAGAAGCCCCGCCCACCCACTTATACGAAAAATAGAACGAATCCTAATCTACTTAATCACTTGCCTACTAAATTTTAAGTTACCACTTGCCACTTAACTGACAGTTTACACGCAAATTTTAACTTAAAATTTAGTTAAAATTTAGTTACCAACTTAACCACTTAACGCGTGTAAACCGGCCATTAAGGCGCTACCCAGACCAAATGACCTTGAACTATCGCTCCATACGTGCCGCGCGCCTGCGACGCATGAGACAGTAGTCAACAAGCACAGATTTTTGTAAAACAATACACATCAAATTTTGTTCGTTTAAAAAAAATAAAACCTGTAACAATTTTAAAACAATTTAATCTCTCCACTGAGTCTCAAAATGAAATAATGCTTACTTTAAGGTTACGGTGAATATCACTAGGAACTAACTTTTATGTGTTAGTTGTTTGCGGGTTTATTAAACGTTAAGAACTTATTTAAAAAATAATTGGA
This sequence comes from Marasmarcha lunaedactyla, assembly GCA_923062675.1. Taxonomy (NCBI): domain Eukaryota; kingdom Metazoa; phylum Arthropoda; class Insecta; order Lepidoptera; family Pterophoridae; genus Marasmarcha; species Marasmarcha lunaedactyla. The sequence continues at coordinate 10,924,226 of OV281351.1, forward strand.
GCTTCCGATACAGAATCAAGATTATATAGGAAAGTAATATATTTTTATCAGTTGATTTGTCGATTAGAAAATACGAGTCGATACAGCTGCTAAAAACAATGAAAAAAATGCTGACGCGGTGGTTTTCTCGGCCACGCGCCTGAACTGCTATTTGGTATCGATAAAAATTAAAAGAAAATTCTTACTTATCTTAATGATGCAATCTCCATTTCCAGAGATTGGCAAAATAATCAGTCTGCCTGACGCTTTGTATTTACCCTTAAAATTAAGGTCAGATTGATATCCAATTACTAATTGTTTCTTCTCCATGTTTAAACTGAAAAAGCAAACATTTATTTACATTAATAGTTTCAACGAAATGGAATTCAAATTGCATTACGAATCAATGTAAAATTACTATAAAAATTTGATACTCAAATATAAAAAAAAACAAAAATGAAATACATGTACAAGTAGACAAAACATCACTCCTCTTTATAATACTATACTAAGAATTTCCTAGTAACTTTCTTTCTGATCCTCATAAGGATAAAAAAATATCATAAACGAAAAGCAAGCAAGGACCGAAACAAGTAAAACTTTTAACAGGTTCAAAAATAAATCTTAAATCATTTAAATAGCATCACGATAAAATGCATTTTCGATCAAACAGATCTCTTTTTTTAACACGAACACATCACACCATGACGAGCGAGTGGTGTAGGGGTGAGTAGCCTTGCTTCATACGCCGGAGGTCCCAGGTTCGAGTCCTGGCCGGGGCATACATTTGTGTGATGAACACAGATGTTTGTTCTCGGGTCATGGTTGTTTGTATTTATATATGTATGTTTATTCTGGGTTCCCCCCAGTTCGCTGTATGGTCGTCCATAACACAAGCTCTGCTTACTTTGGGGCCAAACAGTTGGTGTGTTTGTCTGGGGATTTATTATTATTAATATTACTATCTAGCAGAGATCCCGAGACCCCTCGAGAGTCACTATTCAATAAAAATGTGCAGTGGCTTAAACAAGCGAAACTCTGTCAAACATAACCTTTCTGAATTACTTACTCAACTTTCTCAATCACAGTATTCTTGAGGCCTTTGATTTCAGCATTCTTCACTAGTAATTTTAATCCAGCTAGGTCTATGGCTATTTTGTCAATGTGCAGTATATCTAAACTGTCCATTCCAAGTTCGGGTATTCCATTCGCAAAGTCAGGCACCATAGACTGGGCTGTTTTCAACATACATTCTTTGTCAGATACCTTGCATTTTGGTGGATCTGCAACCGAAGAAATGACTAGTTTCAAAAGAGAACAATTTCAATAACTTTGAAGATAACTTACATTGTTAATTCGTAAAGACATCGTGTGTCATGTTACACACATAGCTAAACATCTGTTTATAGTCTGGTCAAAAAAGACGGTAAAAAAGGGATGGTTTGGTACACTGAAATTTGGTACAGCCCTTATAGGATATTATAACAAATTAAACACTTAAAAGACCCTATCAATTCCACATGAGTAAAAATATTAGCATTTTCGAGTTTCCTGATAAACTATAAGTGTTATCATAAAAATTGGTTACAAAAAATGTAGATCATTAATTGTCTACAAAAAATGTTACGCCACATTTTTTTTCCTAAGAAATGCCACTCCTGAGGTATGATAATGTTTAAGTTTGAAATAGACGTACACTATTCAAATTTAAAAACTGACGACACTCAGAAAAAGGAATAACAGTGCTTTTACAATTTCAGGGTTGGATTTTTTTTGATTGGATGGACACTTTAATGTTCAATATTTTGCAAAGATATCCTTCGCTCGTCGATTACATACAAAGTACTTAAAATGTTACTTAAAAGTACTTAGATAATTGTGGTACACTTTTTCATTCATTAACTTGTGTAATAAAATATTGTATAAAAATTATAATTGGCAGACCTTTGCTCATGTAACCTACAAGTTAACGTTTTGTTATTATGTTGCTTAACATAAATTTGTTGACATTATCCTGTTTTTAAACTCTGCCATATGTACAAAAACAGAACATATTAATGGTAAAGAAAACATTTTAAATAATTTTGTTACATGCTTTTTCGTTACTTGGCCTTAGTTTCAACTTTTTACAAACCTCACCCAAAGGTCTAACATGAAAATTTTTCTATTTGTAGTTTCATTAAGAGATACAACAATTTTTAGGTAGAAAAGATATGTTTCTTCCTAGCACGAAACATGGCGAAACAATGGCTAAATAAAGGAAATAAATAAAAAGCCTGATGTTAAGGAAAGACATAAAGTCATATTTCTTCAAAATTGATTAATATACAGACAATCACCGTCAGACACAACATGCGAATGTGATCAACGTGCTATTGGACCAAAGCTTGTCTGAAATACAGTCATTTTCTTATGATTAAATGCCAAAGAGTTAAAATAGGTTCCGAAAAATTAATAGTATGTTGTTTACGTACTTAGTCCAGCTTTTGCTATTTGATTTTTCTCCGTTACCCGTGAATATTCGGCACAGCTTATGAACAATATTTTCATCGAAGGCAATGTAAAAATGAATATGACAGATTCATTTTTACATTAACATTCAACTTTCATAAACCTTGATTGAGTTGGTGGTATGAAAACAACCCTGTTTAATATAAAAAATTGTGTTTATGTCTTTATCCATAACCTTGAAGAATCTTGTGTATCATACCTACACGTAATTTGTCATCCAATAGTCAGTCAAATACAAAACTATAAAAAAACCTCCTTTGTGATGTCAACCTTTCAAACGGGAAAAATTTCTAAGAAAACAAAGTGTTTGCAGACGTAAATTATTAAGCCAATATAAGTTTTCACGTACCTACCATGCTATTTAAATGTTAGTTTTATTCATGAGTTTCATGAACTCACTGCGAATTATTAAAAACTACAGAGTCACAACAGCAAATAATACAGTGGTAATTATCATATTATCGTGTCACATAATTTACCTACACGCGGAACTCCCTAAATCTTTTTATATTTTTTTCTTTTCTAAGTTAGTTACTGCTAAACACATGAAATTATATGAAACTAAAATGAAACATTGTGTCTTCGATTTGGATTAAATAAAAAAAAATTAATTAAAGATGCACGGTGCCCGCACCCAAAAAACTAAAGCGATAGGTTTTATTTTTCGCGATTAAAACCAGATAACTTGTTAATTTCGTAACGCAGATATTTTGCAATTTCAACTTCCACATCCTCATTGAACATATTTGCTTGTATTTTTCCTATTTCAAGTTTGACATTGACCCTATGTTTTCACAAGCGCAAGCGCATGTGTGATCAAAGTATCATTAAAACTGGCTAGTGACGATTGCAAAATGCAGTTTGAACGGTATCGACCGGTGACGTGAATAAATCTCAGACGATGTTTGGTTAAGTTTTTATTTTTGCTATCTATACTTCTATAAAACTGTTTTAAATATTAGTTTATTTTTAATTGCCAAACACTGACACCACAAAACCGGTTTTGAAAATTATTTCAGCATATGAATGCTACATTGTCTAAAAATAACATAAGCTATATGCCCACGAAATTCCCAGACCTCAAGTAGAAGCTTGTATTATGGATGACCATAAAGCGAACTGAAGGGCAATCCAGTTTAAACATATATTTATATATGTGTGTATATATATATATATATATATATATATATATATATATATATAAATACAAACAACTATGACCCGAACAAATATCCGTGTTTATCGCATAAATGAATGCCCGACCAGGACTGGAACCTGGGACCTTCGGCGTATAAGACAAGGCCACTACCACTGACGCCGCCCGGCATTCAATACTAAAAATTTTCTTGTATTTGACACACAAACACGTGACGAAGTCCTCCATTTGAATTAAACTCCAGTTACTGTAAACGCGAACTGCACAGGATATTACAATCTAAATATTTTATGGTTACCTGCATAGAGATTGGGTGGTAATATGATTATACATCATACAAGTGATTGAAACCAATCCTACGAATAGTCGTAGGGTTGGTTTCAGTTACTTGTTAATTTTTGATCTAAATGATTAAAACTATTTATCGGCAAATATTATGTTGTGAGTTTTTTTTACAAAATTAATGAATAAAGAAGATTCCTAAGCTTATTAACCATTATGTTTTTGATAGTCCTATTAATTTTTTCTCAGTGAGAATCAGTACATCGCACCAATTTACCAACTACCGAATGAGCACTCCTAAATTTCAAAATATAATATAACCGCATCGTAATTTTTAAACATTCTTTTCATAATACCTTTTATTTTTAAATATTTTTAAAACGGTAATCAATAAAATAAAAACTTACATACTGACGACAATACAACTGTCACTTGTATTATGAAAAATAAAAACAATATTTTTCCACCCATGATACCAAAAACTCGTCGACTGTGCGTCGAAAAGATACAAATACTAGTGGGCGTCGTTTTGAGTGTTGCTATTTATTAACTCTAGGATGTCAAGGTTAAGAAGAAGAAAAAGCGGGAAGTATACTGCTTATGGTATTAAAAAATCTATATGTGACCTATCTGCTCGTACCCGTAGAGTTTTTATTTTATAAAATAAAAAATAAAAAATGATTATACATCGATTGATTGATTCGTCGATTGACGACCAGTGTCAGATTAAGAAACATAGGTTGTGATATGTTCCTCGGACTAAGCAACCCTGTATGTTAAAGATTTTTTATATTGTGTTATTGTTTTCTTTCACAAGATAATTAGGATTCAGAATAACATTCTTTACAATTATATAGCGGAGCGGCCAAAAGAAGTTAAGTTAGTAAAATACCCATTTTCAATATAAAAGTGATTAGAACAAAAGTTTTATATTTCTGCGTCCTTTAATTTTTGCAATGAAACAATAAACGGTATTCATTTAAAATATAGTCAATGGAGTAATCTTCTTTTTATCTCTCATGACAAAGTTCAACTAAATAATAAAAGGCATCTGTTGTATTTGAGCCTTCATTCTTTGACGACCGAGTGGTGTAGTGGTGAGTAGCCTTGCTTCATACGCCGGAGGTCCCAGGTTCGAGTCCTGGCCGGGGCGTACATTTGTGTGATGAACACGCAGATGGTTGTCGTCGGGTCATGGTTGTTTGTATTTATATATGTATGTTTATTCTGGGTTCCCCCCCAGTTCGCTGTATGGTCATCTATAACACAACATGCTTACTATGGGGCCATACAGTTGGTGTGTTTGTCTGGGGATTTATTATTATTATTATTCAAAATAAATGAACATTTTTGTACTACAACGAAATAACAATTGAAAAAATAAATTTAAAAAAATATACATATTTAAAAAAACCCAAAATATGACTAATGTTAAAAGACAGCCTCGAAACAATACTGATGTAGAAATACTTCACGTAGTTATTTTACTTTATGAGTTGCCCTCAAAAATAGCCGGGACCTGAAAATAGGAATCTTTAGTAAACGATTTCCACAAAAAAGGATTTTTATGAGGCCGTAGTATGCTTTCTATGTTTAAGTAAGTTTGTATGTTTCCTTACATTTTTATTTTATGTCTGGAATAAAGTACCTCGAGGAGGTTTTATATTACTTTTCATACTAACATGATAACCTACTAAATAATCAACACAAAAGGTAAACACACACACAATTTAGATTACTAGATTACTAGATAATTTAGAATTTACACAATACAGCGGAAAAGCTTAAACTTATGTTGATTAATTCCAAAACAGTTAACGACGCTTTTAAGCCCCATAGGTACCAACTTGTATTTATAACATTTAAGTCGATATCGTTCATTTTTATTGATAGCTTTTTTATTTTCAAGCAAATAATTAAATTGGTAATTAATCGCTTCCTGAAAGAGGAAAGACAAACTCGTTCTCTTTAATCAAAGAATAAAAACTATAATTGCTTAAATTAAAGACCGCTTCCTGACAAAGCCAACAATTTGAAAATTACATTTTAGGCGTTTGCACCAACCAGTCTTCTCTTTTTATTACTCAACATATTAATTATACATTTTGAAATTAAAAACATAATTTACTAAATATGTCCAAAAGAGAAGGGAGATTCACTATATAAGCATTATATTAGACATTACATATTTAATGTATTAATTTATAAAAAATTTATATAATAAAATGTTAGGGCATGAAGCTAATAGTTTTAATCGTAATTTGAACATTCAATGAACAAAGACTCATTTATGAGCTTGGATCCCTTTCTATTCAATGGAATGAGATAGGCTATTTTATCTGGTTTCCAAATTTTATCCTTGCTATCTTAACAGTTTAATACTTAGAAAACTAGTAAACTGTGTGGAGCATCACGTGATGTAACTATAATCAAGTGCTCCATACATTTTACGCGTTTTCTATTGCGTTAGCGATCTTAGATTGCAACTTGGCTAGGGCCCTTTGTCTTACTTTTCCTCCAAGAAATAAGCCCTATCTTTTTATTTATGATTGTTCAATGAAGAAATAAGACTTTGACTTCTTTCCTCACCATTCAACAGGATTTCTAAAATTCTTCGAGGACTTGAAAGTCTTGGTCAAAGTTTGTTGAGACGTAGCCAAGACAACAATGTTTTAGGCTTGTTTTTAAAGGCACGGACGCCCTGGAAAGCCCAATTATTGTAAAACTTTCATGAAACGGTATATTTTAATAACAAATACTTAAGATATTATAAGAATGAATATTTATGTACCTTTGCTAATTTGTGTTAGAGTTATATAGTTTATACATATATGTGAAAAACATATTCATGCATGATCAGACATATGCATGCTTAAAATATAAGATTATAAAATAAACCAAAAGGATAAAGTTTCTGTAAAATTTTAGATACGATAATTTTAGATACCTACCTACTGCTTTTCAAAATCCACAGATCTTAATTTATATATATAAACAGTAAAACTTACAAATTAACTAATTTTGTTATTTTTGTGTAAATTAGGAAAAGGGTATTTTCCGACATTATAGGTTATACCTGGTTCGGAAGATAATGAATTGTACCAAATTGTTAAAATATATGTATTTAATAAAGATTTAATTTTTCTTTTCTTTTCTTTTACAAAAAAAAAGCAGATTACTTACAAAAATTAGTGTCTTAAGGCTAATAATAAATCTACACAATTGAAAATTTACTTAGTAAAATTAAAATTAAATTATTAGTATGAGATAAATTAGACTTTTTCCCAGGATCTTCCAAATCTGAGATATAGAAATGTTTAAATTAATTTAAAAGCAAATCACCATGCTCAATTTCGGAATAATCGTAAGCAACTCAAGAGTAAAAAAAACATTTAAAAAAACTGTCGTGAACCCTGGATACTATATATATATTTTTAATTTTTCCTGATAAAACTCTTAAAAGGAAATTAATTTTGATTTTATTTGCTAAAGAAGGAAGCTCTGTTACTTGATTACGTACGAGATTATCGCCGATCAAAATAAAAACAAATCTAGTTCGAAAATCTCAGAAAGTTTAGGTTCTTGTAATTGGCAAAACATTCCATATAAGAAACTTACACACATGTATTTTGAACGTGACAATGTTTTCGTTTAGCGAAACTTTATATGTAAAATAAAGTGTAATACGTCTTTGCTAACGTTTAAAATTGCATTGTTGCAGGAACAGTTATTAGGAAGAAGGGTGAGATTATTTTTATTGACAATTATGTGATCTACAACAAATTTTTCCTATTTTTACGACAAAACTTAAACTATTCAATTATAGTTATAATCCTAGTTATTTTAAAAAGTCAGGTTTTTATCTATCAAATATAATGTGTTTCAAATGTAGTTATGAACACCAGATTTCATTATTATAAAATTTACAAAAATGGTCTTACTAAATTTAAAAACTAAATTGGCTTGTTTTTATTATATTTATTATACAATACATTATATTTATTGTGCATCAAGGAAATATTTCGAATGTTTGACAACCAAATCGGTAAGGCCTCTTAAAATAGTTAATGTTAGTCTGACACGTTCTCTGTGCTGCTTACTATATCACGCAACAGGGCCGCTGCAGGATAGCGCAGTCCGATATCAACCGACAAATTGAAATCGCGTGTTAGGTATGCCATTGGTTATGCCTGTATTTGACCTACCCATGCCTAATGAGCACGTGGTTTCGGGACGTTGCCATGTTGCGTGCGTGTGCGGTACCTGCGCCGCAAAAATAGGATAGTCCATGTGCAGGACGACTGCATTTATCTCGAACTTTATCTACACATATACGGCCTTGCCACACGGCAGTGGCAATAAGTGTCGGCCCCAATATGTGGGATGCACTAACGCATTTTACCATCAGCATTAAAACAATTGAAAATTTAACTGGACTCTGCAAGTCAAATACTAAAAGATTAACTTTTAATACCAAGGCGATATTTTTCTACAATAAACAACCATTAACACTGTATAAAAAACGCCTTTCATAACATAACTTAATATTTTAAGGGTTTTTCCTGATACCTGCATGACAAAATTATCACAGTAATATGTTAGGTTCATGGCTCCTAAACATGTTAAACCAAAAAAATATTGTTCAAAGAACAACTTATTATCCGTATGATGCAATAAAAACACTAAAAGCTTGGCCAGTCAAAACAAACATATTTTTTATTATTCTTGTGGGTACGTGACTACCGTATCTGTAAAGGTACCAAAACGTCGAGTTAAATGAACATAATAAAGCCAGTTAAAAACTTTTGTTATTCAATATAATCGTGAAAAGAAACAACCATATTTTTTTTTGTTAACTGCATCACCATACCGGTAGGTAAATTTCAATGAGAGTTAAACATAAATTACGATACCGAATACATCCAAGTGTCATCAAAGCGTCCGTATAGTTCAGTTCAGAAATCTTAACCAACTTGTTCAATTAATTACCATGGTAAATAGAGCGGCCAAGGTCCGTCTACGCTAGCGCAACATCCAGTTTTTAAATGGTTTCCTATCGATAAAGTTGCTTTTACTTAATTATGCAGCGGCCCGGTAGTCGGACTTTGACCTGTCTGTAACTAAATTCGAAGCATATTGCGCTGTATATGGTGCCTTGGTAGAGGTGTTACTATACTTTGCGTCCAACATAAAGAAATTTGCAATCGTCATCAAACGGAAATTGTAAAATCAATAATTGCAATGAAATTGATAAATATTAATTACATTACTATTTATTTGAAAAGATATTTATAGCAATTATCGAGTCTATAACAATTATACCTACTTAAATAAAAGCGTGAAAGTGATATTCTTTTAACCAATAAGTCACTAAAGTGAAAAAGTTATAAAAGAACAATAAATAAATAATAAAACTTCAGGCAAACACACCAACTGTATGGCCCCAAAGTAAGCAGAGCTTGTGTTATGGGTGATTATACAGCGGGGATTACACTGGGGGAACCCAGAATAAACATACATATATAAATATCAACAACCATGACCCGAACACAAACATCTATGTGCATCACACAAATGAATGTCCCGTCCAGGACTGGCACCTGGGACCTCCGGCGTATGAGGCAGTGCTACCAACCTCTATACTCAACTAACACCACGATACTCGGTCGTCTGTAGTTGTAGATGTTGTTTCAGTATTCCATTTGTACATTTACTCCAAAGTGCAATCAATAAATTCAGAAGCAACTCCGTTGCTATCTGTTATTATGTTCAAAATATTATTTCCAGATGAGTTATTTTAAATTATCATAGCACAAAACAATCATTGTTCTAAGTTTTTGTGACAACTATTGTACGATAAAAGAAACTGGGCGAGACATACTAATCAGACAAGCTGCATGCCTAAACAATAATTTAATTTCAAAGACTTTAAATTTTTTTTTTTAATTTTATTTAAACAAGCATTACGGTACCTTTGAATCTGAAAGAAAGCACTACTTGTGAATGCTTCAGCTGCTGAATACTTAGCAGTAAAAACACTACATACACATTAATGAACAAAACACTTTAGTTTACTGCAATGTAAGTTAAATTACTTAAACATTTAAAGGATAATATATTCATACGGTATAGGTATACATTGTGAACAGAAGTCAGCTGCCTTGAACCTCTTGTGGAATTCAACTAATGGATTAAATATCTAAGTTTAACTATCTATAAATTACATTAGCTTTAATTACAAAACTTAGTAATTGCTTCACAAACCCAAAGCTTAATGGTATCAAAGCCAGATGTTCTCCTCTCGATCTAATCGCTACATGCTTTCTTTGTGCTTAAACTTATCGTTTTAATCATTTTGAACTAGATCAAATGAACTAAAAAGTACTTTTTATCGACGCCAAGAACCTCTGATCAATATCATGCTTTATATTTATATTTATTATACTAAACCAGTTTTTACAACATGTTCACGGCACGCATTTTTGAAGGTTAATAAATAAAAGTACGATGTTAATAATTTGTGAGTGTTCCGTACACTGTTTGTTTGACATGATTATATGATTATATTATGATATTTATCATTATACAAATAACTTAAACTTTTCATAATTTAAACATTGTTGAGATATTTTTCTTTCATATTTTTGGTTTTTACAATTGCCTCAAGCCACTTAAACACTTCACAATTATTTTTTTTTCAAAGATCTTGATGAACTTAGAATGAAAAAATTTAAGAGCTATAAACAAATTGAATGTTCTTCTTTTTGTTAACATGTGTAGTTCGTTTTTTGATCTTAATTCGAGGAACCCTGATGCAGAAAAAATATTTTGTTATTTACAAAATAGTATCTGTAATAACTTCTTTCTCAACTTTCCACCAAGCACATGTCCACACACGTGGTTTTTGTTTGTGATGATGTTACGAAACATTTTGTAACATCAATTGCATTATTTGTATATATATAACTGCCCAATATGAGAATGAAACGGAAGGCGAATGGAAATTTTAAATACAATAAAAAATTTGAGTTGCAAAACGTTATTTGCAAATTGTTTATTTAACATTTCGCACTCTTCGGGTAGTTTCATATTACTTTTTTGTATAAGCAAATTATTATTTGCTTGTTTTGTAATGTCAAAATACCCTCAATACTGAAAGTTTTACTATAGTTGTTTATTGTTCTATCTGAGCTCACTTGATTTTAATTTTTTTTTTAAATTTCTAATGTTCTTTATAAAAAAGTGGAATTGTATAATTCCTTATTAAATAAAGATTCTGTAAACCGAACGTTAAGCATTTATTTAAAAAAATTGGTACTTTTCGAATATTTCTGTTGATATCAGATATGAGCAAACCTGAAGAAATTATATATAGAATTGGACAATTACAGCATATTATTAAATAGAGGACAAAGACAGCATACTACAATGTGCGGTAACAAGTGTTAGATAGTACTTGTAACAATTTTGTGGTTATTTAAGGGGGAATGAGTTTTGTTTAATTGTTTATACATAATCGATAAACTCTTTCACAATTACAAAGTTTTGTCAGAAATTCTCTCAGAATCTGGAGTAACACATGTAAAACCGCGTAGATAATACTAGTAATTAAAATTATGTGGCAGCTTGGTAAGGCAGAAATATGAAACACTGGCGAAATGAAAAAAGTACCTGGATTTATTAATTCGGTTCGGATGCATTAAGGGGCATCCGGTCCATCACGAATAATGCATTGCAATGTTAATTCCTGTAGTTTAAAAAATACAGTACATTAGCCTACTATTTCTTTGATTTAACTAAAAATCTGCTAGAAAAATAATTCACTAACAAGAGTGAGGTTGCTATGGTGAGAGATTGAAATAGTTTCAGAAAGAATTTACAAAATTATGTAACATAAAAATTCCCTTCATAATTTGCGAGAAACCAGCAACCATTGCATTATTAAGACAGCCAAAAATGGCAAACAATTTGATAATAAAACATGAACGAGTCTGATGGGGTGAAAATCAATAAAAAAATTTGAAAATTAACGATCAAATACTTAAATAAGTTTCAACTTAAAAATTTCAACAAAATGCTGAATTAGCACACTCAATCAACTATGCCTATAGTGGAATCTATTGGCTTGACATGGGCATAGACGAATTTAACCATTGAAATGAAACAAAATGAAATGAAATGAAATATTTATGAAATGAAATGAAATATTTATTTCTCAACATTGACAACTACTTGTTCTTATTGACGTCAAATAAAACATGACTCTAAAAAACCTTCGTGACGAAGAACTGGCAAGAAACTTCACGGGTATATTTTTTCAAAATAAATTTATAGAGTCTCATTATGTCTATACAAAATTATTCTTATCTCCACCTGTTAGCTCGGCAAGTATCCCTTACCCTAAGTATCCAAACGATGAATACCCTCAAATGGCACCCGTTGACGAGTTAACGCGGGATCCAGCCATTGCCCTCCTCAACCATATTAGAGGGAAGTGAGCGACCCGTCACCCAACGCTAACATAAGAAGACGTACTTTAGTGACAATGACGCTTTAGATATTCATCGGGACGAAGAACTCAACGAACAAACAAACACATTACACATGTTTTGTTACAAATACTAGTACAATCCTGTTAATGAGGGGATTATACCCAAGGGCTTTTATCATCCAAATAATCAGATAGTTTATAATATGCTATAGCACACAACTTCTGCTTCATAGTTTCTTTGAATCTGCAATAGGAAGACCTTGGATATCCTCAGGAACCTTATTATAAAAGCATATACATTGACCCATGAATGAGTTAGTGACTTTATGAAGCCTACTATTATGAGCTGCCAGCATATTTCTTCTTCTTGTGTTAACATTGTGTAGATCTTTTATTCTTTTGAACAAGGTTATGTTCTTTTTTACATACATTAAATTTTCTAAAAGATATTGTGAATGGAAAGTAAGAACATTTATTTCCCTAAATTTACTTCTAAGTGACACCCTTAGACCGAGCTGAGAGATTCCGTGAACAGCCCTTTTCTGCAAAATAAATATAGTATCGATGTCGGCAGCACTCCCCCACTGCAGAATACTACAGAATATGTCATGAGGCTGTGGAAGTAACCAAAATAGACTAATCGAGCAGTTGCTCCATTTGAAATTTGTCTCATTTTTTTAACAGCATATGCTGCAGAGCCAAGCCTTTTCGTTAAACCATCAACATACGGTCCCTACTGGAGTTTGGCGTCTAAGGTTATGCCCAGAAATACAGTTGTGTTTACAGGAGTCAGTTCCTGGCTATTAATTACAATGTTTGTGTTTACCTGTTTGACATTTGGCAATGTAAACTTAACACATTTCGTTTTTTTTTCATTGAGGAGCAAATGATTAGCTGAGAACCACTTCTCTGTGTTAGAGATGCATTGGTTTACTGCTCGATAGTCAGTTTCTTGTCTTTTGATTTGAAATAAGAAGGAAGAATCGTCAGCAAACAATATGACCTCGCATTGATTCTTACCGACCGATGGCAGATCATTGATATATACTAAAAATAGGAAAGGACCAAGAACTGAGCCCTGGGGCACACCCATTGTCACTGCCAATCCTGATGATTTTTCTCCAATTATTGCAACTTTCTGTTTTCTATTAGAATTATATGATTTAATCAAGGCAAGCGCTCGGTTTTATATGCCGTAATGGTGCAGTTTCATGAGTAGAGTAGTATGATCCACACAGTTGAACATCTTGGACAAGTCATAAAAGACACCAATAGCATCTCACGACTCCTCCCAGGCGCTGAATACGTGTTTTATGAGCTCAACACCGGCATCGGTTGTTGAGCGACCCCGCGTGAAACCAAATTGCTTAAAATTCATTAAACTAGGTTTTCTAAGTAGCTAATTTTCCCATGACATCATACTCTCTGGTTTCCCATTTGAGGTTAGAGGAAACGAATTAGGAGATAGTTTTCTACATTGCGTATCAATCATTCAATGGTAAAAAAAAACCTTGGTTTGTCCATGGCCTGTCATTGTTTAGAATAATTTCCCGTTTGGAAATAAAATAAATCATCTAAAAGTCTTTTTTTTTCCTTACCAACCTTGGGTTCTGTGGGTCAAAGTTCACTTTGCAGTACCTAATGTAAAGCCGGCTCTACACTCGCGGTGCGAACGGCTGCGAAAGCCCGCAAAAACCGCGAAACACGAGTGTAGATGTTGTTCACGCTTCGCATTCGCGCTTTGCGGCGTTCCCCGATAAGAGTCGGTGTTTTGTTCTGCGACAAAGGGTTTGTGACGTGTGGACGAGAATGTGACGTGAACGCATCTACACTCGCAGTTTTCCGCAGCAGCGTAGAAGATATCGCGAACAAGACTGTGAAGCTAGAGTGAAAAAATGCGAGTATGGAGGGACACAATTCACGCGTGGATCGCGGCGTATATTCACGGCGTGAATTCACGACGCGACTTCACACGCGAGTGTAGAGCCGGCTTGATAAAATTTCATATTTGTTATGAAAGTAATAATTTTAACTATTGTTGGGGATAGAGGGGTGATTTTTTTAAATTGGTAAATCGTACGTAAGTGCTCGAAAAATTGTCACATTTATTTTCGAATCCATCAATCGAAGCCAAATTTTATTTTTATTGATTGATTATCATATTGACTAATATCTTTTGTTCCGTTGAAATTGTAAATAGTAGTTTGGATAATGTTCTATCTTTAATAATCAGGCAAACATTCTAATTATACTTCACTTCATGAATAAGATTTGCATTATATCTCTTGGGTGGTCATATAACATTTGATTCAAGGAATTCTACCATAGGAGGAAAAGGGGTTCGAAACTTTTTCTTCTTCGCGGTATGATCGAAGACGATTACTTTTTATATACTCGTTGGTATTGTGTTGCAAAAAAATTTCACAATGAACATGAGCGCTACATTAGCTGAGGAAACATTTAATAGCATAACTGTAGAGGCTTGGCAAAATGTATGTGTACATGCTATTTAAGGTACAAAAAAAATTTCAGGGCACGGATGAGGCTTTAGATATAATATCAGAACAAATTATAATTAACACAAATAATTTATCAGATGAAAGTGAGGAAGACGATGAGTGTGAAATGTCTGGAGTTGAAGAAATTTAGACTTAAAAATTATGTTTAATATATTCACTATTTTAATAGTATTAGTTCCATATGAAGTACCTAGCTATAAAAATTATAAAAAATATAAAAGTATTGGTTTATTTAATTATGTGCAAAGTAATTTACCTGTAGTATAATTCTGAGTAATTTAAAAAAAAGGGCCAGACAGCCTGTGATACGTGATCTAATCGGCAGATAATTATCTGAATTCACCTTTTTTTTTACGTTCCACTTTTTCAGTATCATTTACGACATGATAATTAAGTTTTAATAAAATTTGTTCTGCTTAATAAACAAATAGGATTAATAAGGTTTTCAATGCTAAATGTTTCATGTATATTTTATTACATGATCTTTAAACTATTCGAAAAATTAAGGTGTCTATGATATTTAACAACTATTTAACTATTGTAAACATAATTTTCTGCTATTTTCTATATTGCATAGTGATTTCTTAATAAATAAAAGAAAAAAGTGACTTAATCTCTGTGATTTAGTAGATATTCTAACTTTACTATCCTAATTATTGTATCAGTGCAGTCACATTATTTCTGCAACTTTTGAATTTGAATATAGAAAAGTAAATTGATGCAATTTTAACATGTGACACAGGAAGTGTAAATGTTTTTTATGAAAGCCACCTTATATTAAACTAGCCTTTAAAATCCTTCAGCATATTAGCATAAGAGCCCCTCATATTATTGTTGGAGCAATTATATTCAATGTATGGTTGCTACTATTATATTAAATATAAAGAAGTTCAGTTTATTTTAGACTCAAATACAAATTTTATAGACGAAATAAAAAAAATATTAAAAAAATGTAAAAGTAAGGATGCTGTCTTAATTTTTCCTCTAAAACCTAAAAAATTAAGTAGGTATATGAATTCTATGACTATAGTAATAGAGGTATATAAATAATTGTACATTTTTATCTAAGAAAAATAATCCAATAGAAAATTTATCTCACTTACTTCATCAACAAGGTCTTTAAAACGAATACATACTTAATACATTTAAATAAAATATATGTAGGTACCTATAAAGGTGAGTAAGATTAGTGTCATGTTTTATTTGACATCAATAAAAACAAGTAATTGTCAATGTTGAGAAATAAATATTTCATTTCATTTCATCTGAAGGCAAGTAGGCACATAAGTTGAAGATGCCTGTCATTTAAGAAAATTTATAAGTATTAACATTATTTCCTATAATTTAAATATTTACGGAATAAATAAACGCACCACATGCGCCTGCATGAAATTTTGGGCAATGTTTCTTATAGTGTATTTTTTTAGGAATCCTCAGGCTGAGACGAGAATCGTTTAATCGTTGTTCGGTCTTTTGTAGGCGCTATCCGCATACTAAGGTACGACAACACTGCAGGGGATTCTAATGCGAATCTGAGCCTGCAAGAAGTTCCCTGACTATACCAATCTAGTGTTTTTAAAATAATAATGTTGGTTTGTTGGCTTTTTGATTATTATGTGTCAACTGGGAGCGACTGAACAAAAATAGTACTTAGTTGATTTCATAACTCATGAAACTACAATTCATGGCACAACAGTTAAAGAAAAATGTGTGAAAAGTGCAAAAATTAAAATATGCTTCTACCATAAATCGTTGAACGTCCCCATGTACGTTCTGATAAGTTTAAAAGATACACATGTGATACTATGGGAAACAAACCTCCGTTTTGTCATATAAAAAGTTGTTATTTTTTAAGTCTTTGAAGTGTCATAAATGTTTTTGTAAAATTAGGTTTTTGCTGTGTTTCTGTTTTTCCAAGGCAACGTTTATGTTTTTTGTCACGTGTTGATTTTGAAACACGTTTGACTTAAATAATGGGATAAATTTATGAAAGTGTCTATTTTTTCCTCATTGTTTTTGAAAAAAAGTTACAATGCAACATGTCGGATTACATTGTAGTCATTCCGATGGGATAGAATACCAGGCCACCCAGACAGATTTGCAAAAAAGTTTTACGTATGGAAAGCTGACGAGTTTTAGTTTATTTTAAATATTCGAATATTTAAAAGTAAAAATATATTGTTCCAAATTTAGATTTCTGTCTATTTTTTTAACAGCATTATGAAACTATGGTGTGTCATTTAAAAATGATTGATTTGGTTTATTCATTCATTTGAAAAATGATTAAAGATGAAATGATTTTTATGACTCCAAGTCCAACTTGACACCTAATTAATCCTTTAATCGACTTCAATTAGCTTTTAAGAACAAGGCGCCTTCTAAATCAATTGTGTACCGCTGGTAAACCAAGTTTAAGTGCTGTCAATTAAATTTGAAGGATGAAGAAAGAAGTGGTCGTCCTTAGACTGTTGTTACGGAAGAAAACGTTTTACTAGTAAAACGTTTTATTCAACAAAGCTGGCAAAATCACATCCGAGAAGCTTCAACATAATCTGCTGATTGTATTGGGTAGTGCTTATAATATTCTACATATCCACCTTTGCGTAAGGAGGTTCGTTTCGCGCTGGGACATATTCAAATTCAAATATGTATTTCTCAACATTGACAATTACTAGGTCTTATTGACGTTAATTAAAAAATTACTCTACCACCAGCTCGGAACAACCTTCGTGAAGAAGAACTTGGATGAAACTTCCGGGGTATATTTTTTTCAAAATAAATTTACAGTGTCTCTTATCTGCATCTGTTAGCTCGGCAAGTCTCCCTCCCCACACGACGAACACCCTCTGACGGGGCCCGTTCACGAGTTTACGCGAGATCCAGCCATCGCCTTCCTCAACCATAAAAGATTAATCATTGGATTGATAAACTAAAAGCAGGTTCTTCCTGCCATGCTAACGATATTCTCCAAACTTTCTGAGTGTCCCACGTAAATTATTCTAGGATTAGTTTGATGAAACGGTTTTGATATTAATCTATGAATAATTTTGTTGAAACAAAATGATACCCAGTCAAGTTTTTCCGGGAGATCTTGAAGTTTGATCCAATCTAGCCTAAGCCATATATTTTTTTAAACCAATACTACTATTTAATTTTACACAGAATTGAATGATTATCAATTGTATTATTTTATGTTCAATAATTTTTGCTTATTTACGCAAAAAAACTTATAGCTTGTCTGCCAGGATAATCACTTTTTACCAGCGAGATAGAATGTTCCACACTAGTTAAGTTTACTTTAGAATGCGCAATAAAATAATCATGTAAACAATTTTATCTTATTTAATTATCTTATTTATGATTTCATACAAACTTAATAGTACTATAAATACATCAGTTAAAAAAAAATTTATGAGCATTTGTTAGTTACATGCTGCAAATGAATCAATCTAAAGTAAACATTTTAAGCATAGGTGGAAAACTACTGGAAAAACCTTGCATTCTCTCAAATATCAATAAAATATATAACTAAATAATGCTTCATATATACATACATGACCAGGTATTTTTGAAAACCATAGGCTGTTTTTCATAATGGTAAAATAGTTAATAGAAAATTAAATAACAAATTAAAAATAATCGTCGATCGATTAGTGTGGTAACACCCTCATATGATTTAAAATTTTTCTAATGCGGTCGTTAATTAAAATGTTTGTGTCTTTGCATACTGAGATCATGATACTATATACTATTTATTCTGTATGTACATGTAAATAGTGTCATTTATTATTTACCAGTACTTTTGTTAAATTGTTATTTTAGCAACACTGGTTGCTGTCAAAAATAATAAAATACAATAAATATTTTCGAGTATTTATAACTCTCCTTTTAGATTGCTAAGTATCTTAAAACTTCCAATTAAGAATGATTGATATCATACCTCTTTGTAATCAAACTTTTATTTTGTTAATTTTGCAATAACCTCGACCAGACAGATAATATGAATGTCGTTAAATATTTGATAATAAAAAATCGAATCAATAATTTAAATGTTAAATTGCTGCAAGCACTATTCCAAGCAAGAAGCAAATTCCAACTGTCAAAAAGTGCCAATCAAAGGGCAATCGAGATACCCTCGACTTGGAGAAGAAAGACAAATATCTAGTAGATGTACAACAAAAAGAAAGATATTGGTTGACGTCATGCGAGGATGACGCCGTGTTAACCTGTTGCCGAGCTATACCGTGTTAGTTATCCAACGATAAGTTACGAGATTTAGAACCTATAAGTAGTATTATAGTCGAAATTTTTTGGACAGACAGATCCACAAAAGTTGTGAAACGTTACAGTACGAAACCATCAACGATGGTAGCAGTAGACGAGAGTAAAAACAGCGTAAAATACGGCAATTGGTTTATTTTGTCACCTAATTTAATCGTCTCTGTAATACATTAACAGGCCCCGTCACAAATCGGACAACTTACAACATCGCGAATGAAATGGCGAGAAAGCATTTGGTGTAGTAAGTAAAGCTGGTGCTGAGCGATTATTTCGTAAATATTCGATCCAAAAATCGCTTACATAATGTATAAACTAGGCACTGACTACTTTATTCAGAACCACAAGTTTCAAGTGTTTAAAGATTAATAAAAAACTAGAAACATGAAACATGAAACTTCAAACTTCGAGTATTTTATCAAGAATAATTTATTTGATTATAAGTTTTATGCCTTTGTTGCAATCGTGAAGATGATTCAAGAGATCTTCTGAGCATATTTAAATTTGAAAACTGTTTGATAATGATACAAGATTTGTTTAAATTACAAACTGTTAAATATTGAAACACTTATTTGAACTTGCCTGCGGCATAGCATCAGGGGCTCGATTGTCGTAAAAACAGACAATCAAAATATCGCTGTAGTGCAGAAGTCGTTCGGTCGAAGTTTTATCCAAAATCGGTATTCACGTATCGCGCGGACGCGCTTCGATAGGACTTCAACTTAGAGCGACTGTAGAATCGGTCCAATCGACGGATGTGAATACGAAAATGACTTCACCGACTGAGTCGCTAGGATATCGAGGATATCGCCGCGGTTTTTATTATAAGAATTGGCCTATAGGTATTCAGGTATCATTCCCTGAACTCAATTTGGTTTGTTCTAAAATATACTATGTATATAACTTGAAATTCATATCAAAATTAAGAAGCCTCTATAGCGAATGACATCAACACATTAAAAGTAGGCACAATATGGTTACACTGAGTAACGCCATCAAATCTACGAGTATATCATCAATCTTGATGACAGTAATGTCAGAATCTTTCAAAGTTACATGAGCCTAACCTACCCATGCCAACACTGCCCATTCGACCAATGTAGCTTATTAATATATTTTATTTTAAACTAAAATATCTTATATTTTACTTATATCTTATATTATATTTTATATTTAACAAGAGTTGAAACTGGACTGAATGTATAAAAAAATTATTCTACAAAGTAGCAACTTTTTCTTCAACGTAAATCCCCTGAGGTGATAATAGGTGAATCCATGCTAACAGATGTATAAAAAAATCTTAATTTTACAAAGTTATAAATTAATAAGCTTCACAATCGCATAGATTGCATCATCTTTTATGAGCATAACAGGATTAAGCTAAGTAAATATCTTAGATGTTATTTTAATAAATACAGTAAAGAACCCAAGATCATATTTTTTTAACAGAATTACCAGCTTCTATTGTAGTAAAACTGATTTATCTGCGCATGACCTCATAATAAAAAAAACTTCATTACCATTAATCCACGTGGGCGAATCTAGTATGAAAGTAATGCTTGGTGTTCCTGGTTGATGCGTTGCCTTGTTCGGGCCTGCAGAGTTTGTTTAACGACAAAGCCGGCCCGAACCATATACTAAACGTAATCGGCAAGTGTCGATCGTGAAACCGATGATCGTGAAATCGTAAAACCGAACTTTATCCTCATAGTTGGACAATGAGGTAAAGCGGTTTACGGGAGCGTAATCACAGCATTTAACGTTCCCATAAAATTTATAAGATAATATTAATAGGTATCACAAAAAAAACAATCTAAAACTATACAACGGTTTGTATTAGTGCTATTGTGCATCCGAACAATTCTAGACATCGATAGATTTTGGAATTACCTTCATAACTCCACTGATATCTTGTAATTTTTGTACAACTTGTTGCGTTTCAGAATGAAACGTCCAGACAGAATAGACATTTTAGTTTACATAAATTCCGATGGAGCAAAACTTTTGTTAAGATCTTTGAGAAATTATTTCAAGTTAAATACTAAAAGTCCTCGATGATCCGACACGTGCAAAAAAGTTATTCAAGGTCAAATGTCAAAAATTACAGGCTTTTCAAGTTTCCCGATAAAGTAAAAGCTTTATAACAAACATTTATAAGGCAAATCAGTAGCTCATCAAATTGTTTACAAGATATATTCTTACAGTTTTTGTCTTAGGAAACACAGCTTCTGAGACATCACGAATATAAAAGTTGAAGAAGTCGAAAAATAAATTTTTCTGCACCACCTTTAGGTTGTGTGCTGAGCGCATTTTTTTAACGTAGTACCCTTGCAAAGCTTAGGCCACCATCTATTGTGACTAAGTTTTATTAAAAATATTGTATTCACTATAAAAAAAACCCATTGAAAATTAATTAAATTAGACGATCGGTTCGAGACGACGATCGGTTCGAGAAGACGTTCTTGTAGGCAGATAATATTCAAAAGCCACTTCATCGGTTCCTCTTCTCCTTAATGTCTTCCCAGTTGTCTCCCCCTTGATATCATTAGAATAAAAGTTGTCTTGGCATTTGGTAAACATTTGAAGGTCTGTTAATTGATTCTTTGCAATTTGCGCGTTTATCACCAATCAAAGTCAAGAAGTCCTTTATTACTTTCACAAGCAATAACTCAAAAAGTAATAGTTGCAAAATAAAGAAAGTTTGGTTTTGTAAACTACTAAACATTTTGTATGAGGAACAAATAGTACTTTGCATCATAAATGTGTTTTTGCCGCGACAATGTTAACTGAAAAGGCGGTAGTAGTATTGGACTAACTTTGGATATAATGGACGAGCAAAGCAAATGTTTGATAATTATTCAATCTCAAAATGGCCAAAATCAACCCTGAAATTTAAAAAAGTGATGCAGTTCTGGTTTTATTTCCTGGGGACTTTAAGTTTATAGTAACGCATAATAAAGTGTTTAGTCAACTTTTTAAATTGCAATTTCTCAGGAACGCCGATAATTTTGACAATTCACCTTTTATTATTGTTTTCGCAAATGTTGGATCTATGCCGACTTTTAGTATTTTATTTAAAAATTTAAGCACTATGCGAATTAATGGAAACTTACCCATACTTGTTCACCTACATATTTTGACCGGACTATATGCATGCTTAAAAAAATGATGACAACGAAAGTCCAGAACGATATTCTTATATTTACTAAATTGATACAGTTTTAGATGACGTTGAAACTATAAAAAGAAAACGTAGGTATTTGAGTATCAAACTATGGTTTTTCCATTACAGTTTAATATCATCACAAGGATTTTACCA
The DNA here is from genome assembly GCA_923062675.1 of Marasmarcha lunaedactyla. Classification (NCBI taxonomy): domain Eukaryota; kingdom Metazoa; phylum Arthropoda; class Insecta; order Lepidoptera; family Pterophoridae; genus Marasmarcha; species Marasmarcha lunaedactyla. The sequence goes on from OV281351.1 coordinate 10,946,761, forward strand.
GATGTTTTCGTGTTAGTAAACAAGCTAATGAATGTTTATGGCACGCATTTTTTGCCTTGCCAAATTCCATTAAAAAAGCTTCCTTGCAAAACAACAACCCGATGAAGGCAAAAAATTTTTTTTATTTCACCGTTGGCCCTAATAACCGGGCAGATTTTAATCACGTATTTCTGACGCTACTACAAGTAAATATTGTTATATTGACAAAGGTCAAATTATGCATCTTAATTATAATTATTTTTAAAACAAAATCAATCAAGTTTAGCGCTTCCTTGTGAATAAATCTTTAGTTGAGAGAATGAGTAAGTGAAACCGATATTTAATCGCGAAACAGAATAATCAAAAACGACACTTCACAAATCACTCCGACATCATAAGATGCACGGCGAGTGCAATGTGTTTTTGACATTAGATTATTCACTAAGGTGTGTTTCACTAGCAATTCTTCAACTCGTTGTTTTTTTTTTTAAACATATCTCGAAAATTATGTAATATTGGACTACCACTTTATGTGCTCCAATTAGGCTCTAGAATCGATGGTTATAATTAGTCGTAGGTGATTTATTTATTGAATGTGATTATTATTAGGTCATTACATATGAGTTTGGTCTTTTGTAAGGGAGGAACGAACATAAAGTCAATATAAGTCAATATACAGGGTGTTTGATCCGTCGCTGGCCAAATCGATATGGCCTGTAATGTAGGTTATCTGCTATGCCTAAATGGCCATTAAAACTTTAAAAGCCGTGTGGTTTTTTTAAACCTTAAACCTATTTGTTTATCATCCCGAAATCATATTTAAAAAAGTGTAAAAGTGTAGATAGCTAATTTTTATTTTGTTTCAGTGTGTACTGTTTTAGGCTTCTTTTAAACTGTAAACCAAAATCATTAGCTAACTAGTTTTTTTTAAATTTACTTACAAAGTTAAGGAATCAAAAAAAAAATTATTTGATTTTTGGATTTACATGCATATAAAAACATTTTAAAAAATGACCAGGATCTTTACTTTGAACTCCTTGAAAAATTCTCTAGTCTTTCCTCTTTCTAATGATATGTCGCACATTATAAAAATCATTTAAAACATCGCAAAATTCGCTAAATTAGTGAAAGCGGTCGCGTAATGCTAAATTCATTAAAAAAACTTTTTGCATAAGTCGACACATGGGAAACAGGTAGAAGCTGTTATCTCACTCTTGCCAAGTAAACTCTATCTTATATCTCTTTCTTGCATAGGGTAAACCTGTTTGGACAAGTCGCGTACAGGTAGAACGATGACGTGAGCCGCGCCGAGTTGAACCGCCCGGCCCCTCTCCTCTTAGGTTTTATTTTAGTAGAGTCTTAACTTCTTCAGCTACCTAACGTTTGTGCCTACCACAACTCTGCAACTTCGTCTTGTTACAATTTATCGTTGAGCTTTTTATTTTTTTTTTGTTACGTTTTATTGTGAAGTTGGACTGTTTTGTTGTTGCAAAGGTGACATTCTCTAATGAAGAATATGCAGATATCTTAATAGCTTATGGAGCCGCTAATGCCGACAGCCATTGCGATTGACCAGCCTCGGTTGTTTAGCAGCTAGATTTTCCATCATGGTTTATTGCTGACAATAGACATCTGCCGTAATCGTCTGGCCAGATTTAAGAAAACTGTAGTGAACGACACCGGCACTAGTCCACCAAACGCTCACCGGTAACTTTTTTTGAGTCAATTTTCGCTTGGGGCAGGGTTTGGCTGGTTCGCCAGGGTTCAACTATTGCGATGAGCGTTTCCGATTGTCGTACAGGATCCACTTTTCATCACAGGTAATGATTTGATAAAAAATCCTTTCATTATTGTGCCGTGTGAGTAATGTAACGCAGCAGTCGACGTGCGTTTGTCGGTCTGCTGCACTCAATTCATGAGGTACCCACCTCTCAAGCATTTTCACCTTCCCAATTTGCTTCAAGTGGATTAAAACAGTTTTGTCACTAACACCGCAGCCTACAGCTAACTCGGACTTAGTTTGCGATGGATTCCACAATAGTCTTCAAATCTTCATTATCAACTTTGGTCTCCGACCGTCCACGGGGCTTGTTCTGCAGGTCGAAATCTCCAGAACGGAAACTTCGGAACCAAAAACGCACTGGGTGTTTTTTGCGACAACGCCGCCAAACACAGCATAAACACTTTGAGCCGTTTTTGCAGCACTGGTGCCTCGGTAGAACTCGTACTAGTACTCGTAAATAACGCGATCTTTCAAGTTTTCCATTTTGTAAACTAAGTGACGCAAAAGAGGAAAAAACAAATGAATTACGGTTTTCGAAACACAAATGCGTCAGTAAATAGCTGTATAAATTGAAAATGGGAATTCTTAACCAAAGAGGAGATAATACAGAGCAAAGTGGCCAGTACGACAAAACGCCAATTTCATATCATATGTAAGGACCTAATATACCGATTAATGATGAGTTGCCGACCGTAAGGTTCAGTTGGAATTGTCTTTGATCCAGTTCCTTTTCTTTAACCGGAACACAACCACGTAAACGTGATTATTATAGCACTCAAAATAGAAAGGTCTGTTCTGTAGTTCCACGCTCGGACGAGATCTTAACACAAGATATAATTTATATTGACATAAGAAACTGTACTACCACTATACAGTATGTCCCTCCACAACGTGCCATCATCCCGAAAAGGGTGACATTAAATAACATTACCGACAAAAAATATACAAAAAAAATGTTGAGAAATCGATGAAATTTTTAATAACATTAAATTTATTTTTATGTATAGATACAATTTAATAATTTACAAATTATTTATTCTTCATTTTTATCGTAGACTCTATGTACTCTTTATTTCTTTAAAATAATAAAACAAAATTAGTTCTTTCGTAACAAGTGAATACTGACAGTATTTATCAAAATAAATATGTGGTAGGTATATTTATTTCTTTGTAAATTCATATCTATAGAAATTGCAATATTATCTTTCATCAGCACAAAATCTTATCTTAAAGATTGCTTGAAGTGATAAGACTCCCTTCGTTTTTTCCGAGATTTAATGCCTTCTATAATCTTTCTCATATGCACGTAAATGAAAGGATTTTTCTTGAAATAAAATTCTGCAAATCATTATAACATTGAACCTACGGTGGGTATCAAACCAGTTGTAGAGTCATCAGATTGTTGTAGATTTATCAAGTTAAGTAAAATACAACTAAAATGAAAAGAAAAACCGTTGCACAAAATAGAAGTCATAAGCAAAATAAAAAAGTATATATCTAAATACTCACTTAGACAAAGACATAGACGAGTAGTAAGTGAACTAATAGACACTAATGGCTGATTTACACGCGTTAATTTGTTAAGTTGGTAACTAAATTTTAAGTTAAAAGTTGCGTGTAACTTAAAATTTTGTTACCAACTTAACAACTTAATAGTATTAAGTTAATACATGTAAACCGCGCATAAAAGATTGTGGCATGTATTATTGGGATGAAGGGGACGGCTAATCAAAAGACTATTGCTTGGGTAAAGGCCTTAAGGCCATAATTCAGAGCAAATATTCTCTAAAAGCTATTTGCCGAATATTCCAAAATAAAATTTGCAATTAGAAATCTAAAGATTGAAGCGTTTGGAAGTATTGTTTCAATAAAAAAGATGCTTCATAGATCAATTTCAGGTTTAGTCCATTTGATTCAGTCCATGGACAGCCGACTTTTACGCTTCTTGCTATTCTGAAAACTCACAAAAGGAAAAGCTGTTATATTTTTGGGTATGTTTTCATATTTTATAATTTTTATTTTTTTTTAAGATATTTGTTACAATCTTTAAACGCTGTAATTTTAGTTGAATTGGTAAAGTTGCATTAAACTATTTATGTCGTTTACTCCGGTTGCGGTAACCTGCCGTAGCCCGGGGATTCTTAGCACCCGCCATTATTCTACTACCGCCGCCAGGAATAGTGAGGCTACTGCGAACTGGGGGCCGGATATTTGTTGTCATGCTCATAGGGAATATTTATGCCATAGTCACCATGCTAGGTATAAGTCCTGGTGACCGCAACGGGGGACTTATTTAGACAGACAGCGCTGCTGCCCATTATTTGCTGGTTTGTGCGTCGCGTTATAACAGCGGTGCATAGACGCTTTAGAAGGCGCCTTATTCTTAAAAGCTAATTGAAGTCGATTAAACGATTCCTCAGGTTTCAAGTTGAATTGAAGCCGAAAAAACCATTGCACGAAAATGTTCCCGACGCAGCTTCATTTTTCTATGACACATAATAGTTTGTAATACTAGTAAAAAAATTTTGAGGGAAATTAAAATCTGATTCAAATTTATTTTTACTTTTAAATTTAACTATATAACTATAACTTTGAGAAAACTGATTAGTTCGAAGTTTAGTCACTGTGATTATTACAATACTACCACAAATCACTCTTAATAATACACCCATACTAAACAACTCGTGGTCATTACAAATCTGTACCGTACAGGATATATACTCGCGGTCGTCGCAATTAATTCAGTAAACCATACTACTTATTATATTTCTCGTCGCGCGTCTTTTCTAGCTTTTTTTTCTAAATATGAGTTCGTGTTCTGCCAAAAGGTGAGAAAAGACATCTTTAAGTCTTTCTAGTAGTAAAATAGGCAAGATAACTGTTTATAAGTATGTAACAATACATTTAATTAAGACTAATGAATCACAGGTCAAGAAATAACCACGTATATTTTTGAAAAATCTCTTTCACTCCAATAAAATTATCTATGAAACCCTCAAGAATAAGGGATAGACTTGCATAGTAGACAGAAGTATATAAGGAGTTCTTATTGGACGATAAAGCCTAGCCTACATTATAAACTATAGAAACAACCAATCAAATTGCGTATTTTGCTTCACATCTCTAGTTTTGGTGAATTATTATCTATTGGAGGGAGATATGTATCACCACCAAACTCAAAGGTACTGCGTATGATACGACAGAGGAAAAACAAAAAAAATATTTGGCACCACTAATTATCATCGTAGTACCAGGGTGGATTGAAAAGTTCGCGGCCTAACACAGATAGCGTTGTCATATTATTATAAAACTACTCTCATATGAAACCTAGACACTTTGTCAGTCTCTGTGCTATTTTTCTTTGAGATACATGCGTAATTATTTATTTTATTGAACATCAAGTGAGAGTAAGTTTCATTAATTTTTAAAATGAATAGTTTAGAGCACCGTGCCGTGATCAAATACCCCCACAAGAAACACTTAACTCCAAAGTAGATTCTAGTAGATAGTTCACACATCTGCAGAATCGATGGCTCAAATAGTGAATTGTGGTTTCGAATTGCTTCCTCATCCCCCTTATTGGCCTGACTTACCCTTCTGACTTCCACTTATTTCCAGAACTAAAAAAACACTTAGGTGGAATGAAATTTATTACCAATGAGGAGGTCTAAGGTCAAAGTGGCCGTGGATGCCTTTTTTGAAGACCTTGACGAGATCTTCTATTTAAATGGGATCAAGGCTTTGGAGGACCGCTGGACTAAGTGCTGTGACCAAGGAAGAGAGTATATAGAAAAATAAACATAAAAATTGCATTTTACTGTGTTTTTTTATTTAAGCCACGAACTTTTCAATCCACCCTCGTATTTAAAAAAACTCACGATTTTGCCTTAAAAATTCTCAATAGTGCTCATAATGTTAAATAAGGAATTTGAGATGAGAATGTTTGTTGTCAGCTATCTACTTTAATTATATAATTACTGGTTTAGAATTCTATAAAATAATTCAATATTGATACTATAATATACTGATGCATTGCCTTAGTATTTAATATTGCATTAGAGCTTTTTCTTTGATTGCTTCTTAAAGGTTTCCACGTTAAAGGAATAAGATTTTCGTAATTTTCCAACATCCTTTTTAAATATTGAAAGCTTTTTTCGTGATCAAAGAAGAAATCGTTAAAAAGACATTTATCGAATGAGAGATTTTTTAAATTACAGTTCGTAAAAGCCAATTTAATTTACATAATTGTTATATGATGCTTGTCTATTTTCTTTAAATGTTTTCTAAAATAAAACAAAATGCAAACGAGTACACTACATAAATACGAAAAGCTAAATTCCGGTAGTCATAATCACGAATTTCAAAATTCCGAATTTTATAACACCGCATGATTCTAGTCTGAAAATGAAAATTCCTTTTTTCATTATTCCGAATTTTTCTTTTTCGAAACTTCAAAATTCCCAAAATTTATAATTACGATAATCAATATGCCGAATTTGAAAATACTGAACCATAAAAAATCCGAATTATTAATAATCCGCAATATCATAAATACGAATCCCGAGTATCAAAATTCTGAATAATAGAGAGTTGCAATAACAAACGCCTTGTAAAACTGCATGAGCACATGATTTATTCGTTCGAGCATTCAAGTAGTCAGCTGGAAATGAGAAAGTTTATTTAGTTTTTTGTACCGAGTTATTTCTTAGGTATGTAGTTTATGTACTGAAATGCAAATCCCTTTTTGGCGCTTCACCGGCCGCTGCCGCGGCACGCTCACTGTGCCTGTTCGGCTCGCGCTGCATTATCTACATACAGACTAACTGCACCTTCTCGCTTCGGTCGTCGTCGCGCTTAATTTTATACATTTTTATTTGTGTCGCAGGAGATTTAGATTATAGTTTTTAATATATACCAGTTTTAGATACAAAATCTGAATGTTAGCATTGAATTTTTGGAAAATTAAAATTCGGAATATCATATTTCAGACTAGTAACACAGCTTGTTTTTAATTCTTCGTACTAATGAAAGTCGGAAAATTAAAATTTCGTATTTATGAATTTCGGTAAAATAAGAATCGTGTTTTTGAATAGTGGGAAATAAGACTCTTCGGGATTGTGAAATTCGGAATTTAAAAATCGGAATATTCAAATTCGGAAATACATAATTCAAAATTTTTGTATGTTTCCAATACAAACTTTTACTGGAATCTAATATTTACAGAATACAGATTCAAATTTGTTAATCCGTAGATGTAATGTTTTCTTATTGGGAGTTATTTAGTCTTCGTTACCAAAATCTATTGTTACAGCATTTATTCCTATGAGCAGGTACGTGATTTACTCAGATTGCTATCTCATCTGTCGCTGTTCATTTACCTATTTATTACTAATTTCAGCGTCGGTAGCGCAGTGGTTAACGCGTTGACTTCTTGTTCTTGAGGTCGTGGGTTCGACCCCCATCGCTCCCAATCTATTTTACTAATTATGTCGAAGGTATGTGTACACGTGTGCCGACCCACAGTAGGCAAGCGTGGTGGACTATAAATATCCTAATACCACCCCTTAGTTGGGTGAGCCTAATGTCCCTGCAGTGGGGTTGTTAAGACTGTCGTGACTTGTCTTACTAATTTGCTTGTTTTGCAATGTTATACGGTTGATATGTTTCCTAGTTACTAGATACCACCGATGTAAGAGATTACAAAAAGATGCAAATACAAATGCAATTACAACGAATGTAATATACCTTGTAATCTCTTTAATACGCGAAATGGGTTGTTGAAGCGGTCTCAGCCCCCATACTTATAATTCAAGATTTATAGGGGTTGTCTGATGGAGAATTTTGGGGGTTCCGGGTCATAGCTTATGTAGGATTTATGCAACCTATTCATTTCGAGATATATTTTCAAAAATAAAAGACCACGTCTAATAATCGCGTCTGCTTGATAAAAAAGTGGCAATCGTGTACCGATACATATTGTTTATCTATATAGAAGCAAATGAAATTACAATCTAAGTGTCTTTACTTAATTTTATGTATTATTCACCACTAAAACCTGGATTGCGATCGATTACCTACATACAAATCTAAAAGTTGACTATAAATTTATTGAAAAAGGATACAATCTACGAATGTTTTGAGAATGTTTATGTTACACTGTTTTTGTTGTATAACCAAAAAGATATCTAAATTTTTCTTCATGATTATCCAAGGTCAATTAATCAATATACTTGTAACTGCATAGTTTTATTACACAATGTGTTTGGTCAGCAATGTCGAAGCTTTTAATGGGTACAATGAATTTTATTGACAACAATATAGTGCAATCAATTTTATCAACAAAACCTATAATATGTTATTTTTCAATAACGGTTAAAAAATTACAGTACTATAATTTTTTGGAGACCGAAGCAGGGGTGCGCTTACATTAGGGTTTAAAATGTGCACAATGAGGGGTCCTACAAACTCAAAAGAAGTCTCGTTTGACACAATATGGGGAATTAATAAATTTAAAACATTTTATCATATATTTCAGTAATAGAATGTGCGAAACGGTACTGTAAAAAAATTTAAAAAAATTACCGTTACAACAGCTTACATTTTAGATAAACCTAAAAACAACTTTTTACCTAGCAAAATTATCAGACGAGACTATTGTATTTGTAAGATCTCTAAATGAGAAGATATTGCTAAAATACCCGCGCTTCGGTTTCAAATGGCAGCCATTTTGTATAATGGTGGGACCCACCCACAGCACATTGTATAATAGAATTTTAATAACTTATGTGCGGTTTGCATGTATTAAGTAGTTAAGTTGGTAACTAAATTTTAACTAAATTTTAAGTTACTACAAGTCACTTGTGTGTCCAAACGGATTAAGTAGTTAAGTTCATAAGTTCAATGAAGATGAGCAGAGATGAATGTCAAGGAATTCGTCAATTCTGTACTTAGATATGTGGTAAACGTGATTTTGGACAAACTCAGAGAAGAATTTGATTCGGAAATTAAAATCTTTGCAAGATTATGTATTTTTCTAAATTTTTTACGTCTACGGGTCGACGTCGATCGGCGGCCGATCGGTTGGTGTACTACCTTAACTAATTAGGTACCCTTAATAATCACTGGAGGGATATCAGCCTCTCCCAACTCAGGGGTGGCGTCCGACAATTGTAAGCCATCACGCCTACTGCGGGTTGGTAGACTTACCACCTCAGGGGTGGTGTCAGACAATTGTAGGCCATCACGCCAACTGCGGGTTGGCAGGCTTACCAACTCAGGGTTGGTGTCAGACAATTGTATGCCATCACGCCAACTGCGGGTTGGCAGGCTTACCAACTCAGGGTTGGTGTCAGACAATTGTAGGCCATCACGCCAACTACTGGTTGGAAGACTGATCAACTCAGGGTTGGTGTCAGACAATTGTAGGCTATCACGCCAACTGCGGCTTGGCAGACGCACCAACTCAGGGTGGGTGTGAGACAATTGTAGGCCATCACGCCAACTGCGGGTGGCAGACTTACCAACTCAGGGGTGGTGTCGTCGACCGGTCGACGGTCGATCGATTGGTGTGGTAACACCCTTAAATATTCTTCCACAAATTTTAAAGTAGAAACCAAACTCTACTCCATCATTTAAAAAAAAGAGAAAATGCGACATAAATATGAGCTCTTACCACCAACCGCTTTGTCAACTTATGCACTTAACTAAAAAATCACGTTAAAACGTGTTAAGTGAGAAGCCCCGCCCACCTACTTGTACGAAAAATAGAACGAATCCTAATCTACTTAATCACTTGCGTACTTAATTTTAAGTTACCACTTGTCACTAAATTGACTGTTTACACGCAACTTTTAACTTAAAATTTAGTTACCAACTTAACCACTTAACGCGTGTAAACCAGCCATAATGGCTGGGATATTGCCTAGTCACCTAGTGTACAGTGTAACCAGGCGATCTAATAACAAATATTTGACAAATAGGTTTATGCGCCATCACTACGATATCGATTAAAATAATCCTCAAACTACCAAACTGTAAATATATTACTACAAAACTAATCTTTTTAGTGCTTTTTATTCTACATGTGTGTCCCCATATTATTTGAGAACCAGCCTTCATCAAGAAATTTATCAGGGTAATTGCAACTGCAACGGGAATTTACACATACCAGTCAAATGTTGTCATTTAACACTCATTGTTAAATCTTATAAGAAAAATACAGATCCGTTTCACGGGTCCCTTTTATGGTTATACTTTTTTCTAACTTTGAAATCGAAACAACAACAACATTAAGCTAACTTTTAAAAGTTAAACTCTAACACAATAAGTAGAAATGAACAAAAATTATTCAAATAAAAAAAATTCTCAAAAAAAAAAAATTTTTTTTTTCAACAGTCAGTTTTTTTTCCTATTTACTAGAATAAATGAAACAGTTTTCAATTTGGGCAGTTCGATACTTAAACAAAATTAACTTTTTCACTTAAAATAATAAATAGATAAAATTAGCATATTTTTTATTAAATAATTCTAAAAACCTATGATTTTATTTGGAAAAACGTATTTCCAAATTTTTTTCGTAGTCTGGTATATTCAGTAAATAAGTTTTTTTTGTATATTGCAATAAAGACTGTTTTTGAGATCTAGCATGTGGTATCGTCCCGGTGCGAGGCAGGATCAAGTTTCGTCCTAACCTCTGTTTAACCCCCGCATGCCTATGGAATCAAAACTAATATTTTATTGAAAATTATGAAAAATAAGATTTGAGAATAAATACTATGAGACTACAAATTTTGCTTTATTTATATTATTTTTAAATATCAACGCGCAATGAATGACATGTTGCTAGAGGCAACTAGCATTGACTGTAGCGCCTCGTCGGCAGACCCGCGGGCATGGTTCTTACCCAAAAGTTCTCGCTCTATATACGTAACTGAAACTCGATGCATTGTTGTCTATACTTATATGATATATTTATATCTCAAGAATAATAAATTTCTTAAAATTATTTTAACCAGCATTAATAATTATATAAATATATATGAAATAACATGATACCAAAAATCCTATGCTTAAAAAACAATGTTTTATTGTGCCTCAATCATACAACTCTATGAAGCAATAACACACTATCCATCTTACAAATAAATGTAGTATAAGATTATTCCGTGACTTGTCACTTTCTTGATGTAGATACTTTTTTTATAGATTAAGATGATACACAAAATAAACATGTTCATTTGTTTGCCTATGTGTGGGTACCTATAGGTGTTTGAAGTGGGAGCCCTTTCGGCCGCATAATTTTTTTTATCGTAATGCAGTTTGGCATAACAGTTTCAGCACACAGTTTTTTCGCATAAATTAAGATAAGCAGAATATTATACACGCAGAATGCTTTAATTGCCATAAGTTTCACTTACTCTAATTTTCTTTATCATATTTTTATACAGCATAAATGTAAAGGATATAACTATAACGAGGACATGCAGAGAACTAATAGAAAAACAAATTTAGAAATTAAAAATGTGCCCAAACCTGCCAACGAGTCAAAAAGTGACTTGATGAAAATGATCTCTAACTTTTTGAAGCACATTAACCTTAAAATTGAAGACCAACATATAAGTGATATTTATAGGCTTAATGGAAGAGAAAAGGGAGTTAAGAACACACCCATTATAGTAGAATTAAATTCAACAGTTCTAAAATCTGAAATTTTGAAAAGTAGCAAGATTTTTAATCGGAAAAGTAAAAACGATAAACTTCAAGCGAAGCACTTAGGATATACAAAAAATGAAAATACCCCAATTTTTATATCGAAGCAGCTAACTCAAAAAAACGCTCGGCTATTCTTTTTAGCTAGTTTAGTTATTCTGATTAAAAATGAATCCCAAGTACAACATCTACTACAAATAACGGCATGATGCCAGATCCCGGATAAATATTTTATTGTACTAGCAATTAACAATATAGACATACATGTAAACATAAAACAACCCACACACACAAACTTAGCACATAACTACATACAAATCTCAACATACACAATCACACAACACTTTCACACTCAGCACTGTTTTGAAATAGCATACCTCATAGTAGTATCATGTAACATTTATATCATACCAAATACAACGACTTTTACTCTAATAATTTCCAATGGGTGAGACATCACAAACTTTAGAATACATAGACAACTTGGAAATTGCTAAATCTATTATTTGTGACTGCTCAGAAATTAACAAGCATATAACTGTGCATCAGGGTGACCTGACAATCATCTCTCAAAATATACGACGTGTATACAACAATTTTGACGATTTATTACTGACATTAGCTAACTTTAATTTTTATATTGACATTATTATTCTTACAGAGTGAAGACTTAATAAAAATAAACCTATTCCTCAACTTGACCACTACCGCTCATATATGACTACTTGCCAGCTGAATCAAAATGATGGTGTGGTTATATATGTCAGAAATACATTACATCACAAAATAAAGGAAATTAAATTAAATCACGCGTCTTGTTTACAGCTAGATATAGACAATAATATTATACTAGGTATATATAGATCTCCATCGCACACGAATTGCAGTGATTTTTTAAATTCTTTGAGTTCACACATGAAAACGATACGTACACAAAAAAATATTATAATAGCGGGAGATATAAACATAAACTTAATAATCAAACCAACAGAAACACATCAAGAAATAAGTAATAGAACAAGTTACTTGAACAAACTTTCATTATTTGGTTTACTTCCTGGTCATACGCTACCTACCAGAGGGAGCAATTGTCTAGATTATCTTATGCTGAAACTAAATAAATCAGTTAAAGTTTCCATAGCCGTATTGGACACATCAACAACGGACCATTTTACAATATTTTTGTCTTTGAAAAAACAGAAAACAAAAAAACTCATAAAAAGTTTGAAAATGCTCTATTATACCTACAACAAAATGACATAACAAATTTAATGCTTTGTGAAGACCCCAAAATATTGACTTCTATTCTTATTAAAATATTGACTGAATCCATTAAAACAAGTACTACCATTAAAACAATTCCTTGTAATAAAAGATTGATTAAGCCCTGGATTACGCCTGGCATCCTGCGGTGCATTAGACAAAGAAATAAACTACAGAGATATCTTAAAAATGATCCTTTTAACGAAACTCTTAAGATTGTAATAATTTAATTAAGAAATTAAAGGAAAGGAACTATGAAAGAGACCTATTGGCTAAATCAATTACAAACAATAAATCACTCTGGGATGGTATAAAGCCTAGAACCTACACAAAAAATGTTAAAAATGATTCTACACCTCTACTAAATTCTCAGTCACCCTCCGAATCGGCAAACTATGTTAACAACTTCTTTGTCAACATAGGAAAGCAGCTAGCAGAACAAATTAAACCTTCACAAGATCCACCTGAACCTAATAAACAAAACGCACAATCAAATTCCTTTGTACTTCTAGACACCGATCATGATAAAGTGGATAGAGTTTTGATGACCCTCAATTCAGAAAGTGCTCCTGGCTGGGACAACATTTCTACCAAATTCTTAAAATTTATTAGAAAGGACATTGTTCATATAATCTCACATTTAGCAAATCTCTGTTTCCAGAAGGGAATTTTTCCAAAACAATCAGTTATCACTGCTATATATAAGAATGGTGACAGAGAAGATGTCAATAGTTATAGACAGATTTCCATTTTACCAGCTATATCTAAGATAATGGAAAGGTTGTTAAACCTACGTTTGCTTAAGTACCTTTTTTTTTTATTTATTTATTTATCATTCACAATAGTAAAAACATTTAATCTAGCTTCACTTCCTTAAACCATTGCTGGTTTGCCTGGAAGTTGCAATTCCTCTTACAGGTAACTTAAGTCTAAGTTTTATTAACGACATAGTAAGTCACACAGTTTTACATAATCAGATTAATTTTCAATACATGTAATCAAATAAGTAATAAACAAATGATCTGATACTAACTTATCTATTTTTACTTAAAATTTTATATTATTCTATAGGTTTGATTAAATGACACACTTGCCAACTAATTATTAACTATCGTATTAAAACAGTACAATATAGGCAGACCAATTATTAAACAAAATGTTATAGGTATTATTTTACATAGGTATTTGATGTAACTGAACCCACTAGCGTAGGTATGTAACATACCGAACCATTCGATCGATCACAGTTATACGTAATCCAAATCTACTGTCTCCCGTCTCACTCACGCTCACCACTTTAGCACGCACTACTCTTACTTGTCGCGTAATGTATAATAAAAAAATCAATTGAACCAAACAGAAGAAACAAAACTGGTTTAGTGCGATGCGCGCGAGAACACAAAAGGAATTAGTTTAAGCTAGCATCTACAGGGTGTCCCGTAATTAAAGTCGATACTATTTTTATAATATATATATATATATTTTTTTTATTTCGTTGCTAGTTATAAAAACTATTTTTATTTTGAAATCAATAAGAGTTGTTGATGAAATGATGTTTAAGTTCCAATTTGATATTGGTTTTTGTGAGTTTATTTTTCAACTCCAAAGGCAATTTATTTATTAATCGTGGTGTTATAAATTCCGTGGTTCGTTCTCCGTAATAATTATTGGCACGTGAATTTTGTATATGTTTCATAGTTATTTGTCTAGTGTTTATTTTGTGATCAATTAGATTGTCTCTAAATATAAAGAAATTTTCCATTATAATTAACATTTGTATTTTCATTTGGATTGGCAATATCTTACAGTATTTAAAAATTTGTATATTATTCTTATATTTTAGTTTTAATTTGTGTGGCAAAATTAGTTTTAATATTCTTAGCTGAAGTCTGTATATTTCATCTATATAAGTTTTAAAAGTACGCCCATAACTGCTAAGGCCGTATGAAATTATGCTTTCAACTAATGCATTGTACAATTGCAGCAGTATGGCGAACGGTATTTTGTTTTTTATTAACTTAAAGTTGGCCATAATGGCTCTTAGCTTATCACATGTGGCTTCTATCTGTGGTTTCCAATTAAATTTTGATCTATAATCAATCCTAGATATGTATATCGCTGCACCTGCTCAACTGCTGTACAGTCGTCTACAAAACAGTTAGACATGCTAATTACAACTGAATATCAATCAATTTGGCTTTAGGAAAGGTATATCAACATCCGATGTGGTAACGAAATTGACTTCACTAGTAACAGAGCTATTGGATATGGGTAACAAATTTTTGACAGTTTTTATAGACCTCAAAAAGGCATTTGACACCGTGTTTGTTCCAAACCTTATAAAAAAGCTGAAAAATATCGCCACTCAAGCTCTTTAAATACTATTTAACAGAACGAAAACAGAGAATGGGACTAGACTAAGTGACAAGTGGCAATGCGGAGGTAACTTTTGGGGTGAATCAGGGTAGTGTGCTTGGACCTACTCTGTTCCTGATCTATCTAAACGAGCTTTGCAATGTAAATATGATAAATGCACATATTATATTTTCCTACGCTGATGATACTGTGGTCGCATTTAAGGGTAATTTCTGGGATACGGTAAAATCTTACGCAGAAGCTGGCATGAAATGCATTGCAACCTGGCTAAGACACAATATGCTTACACTAAATACCACAAAAACTAATTATATCTGCTTCAGTATACTAAATAAAAACCAACCTAATGAAAAATTTTTCCATTAAAATACATGAATGTGATAATAGTAATGACTTTACCTGTAATTGTTCAAAAATTAATAAATTGACTCAAACTAAATACTTAGGAATTATCATTGACCAGATATTGTGTTGGCACCCACATTTATAACATGTAAGTAATAGAATTAGAAAGTTGACATGAATATTTAGGACATAAAGGCATGTTGTACCAAAAACAGAAGATGCTCTGGTAGAATCTATATTAACGTACTGCATACCGGTATGGGGTTGTACCGATAAAACAAAATTTATTAACATTGAAAGAGCACAAAGGGCCTTAATTAAAACTATTTTCTTTATAAAAGTAAGATACCCCACAGAAACCCTGTATCAAATTAGTGGCCTCCTCTCCGTTAGAAAATTATACATTAAAAATATCATACTATTTAAACATAAATTACTAAACTAAGACAGAAGTTACAATCTAAAAGAAGAAAAGACATAGTTTGCCAGATCCCACAAACTAAAACAAGTTTTGCTAGGATTTAATTTAATAAACGGTCAGCACAGCTATACAACTATGTAAACAGAAAATTAAATATATATAGCAATCTTTATTACAAATCCAAACACAAACTAGATGTATGGTTGAAATCTTTAAACTATGAGGAATGCCAACAAATATTGAAACCTATGCTATGACATATTATATTCATAACATTACACACAATGCACGCAAACTCACACACACACATACACTCTCACACAAACACACACACACACACACACGCACGCTCATAATCGTGCTTGGGGGTTGTTAATATATTTTAATATTTAAAAAAATATATTATTGTCATTACATTAAACAGAATTAGTATTGTATAATTTTTATTTTTTAATTCAAATGTATTTGTAAATTCATCTATTTAATAATATTGCCTCTAAACTTTCACTCGTAAAAAAGTTTAGAATAATTGATAAAAGTTTACATGTTTACAGAATTAATAAGTTACATTGTGTTGTTTTACGAGCTAAAATTTGCCATTTATGTATTCACATCATTTCATTATTATTATTTTTTCATGTTGATATAGATATAATTTTATATTCTTAAATAATGTACGGAAGAGCGGGACCCTTTAACACAGTCATTCCGAGCTAAACAGAGGGCCCCAGATAATAACCCTGTAAAACTTTATTTTATGAAAATAAAGTTATTATTATTATTATAACTGTTATGCGTCTAAAGATAAATTATCATAAAATACAAAACGCATAATGGAAGTATCCACAAATCTTAACACAAACATTGTAGTTAAGAACCAGGAACTGACTCCGGTAATCTTAACTGTATTTCTGGGCATAACTTTAGACGCCAAACTCCAGTGGGGACCGCATGTTGATGGTTTAGCGAAAAGGCTTGGCTCTGCCGCATATGCTGTTAAAAAAATGAGACAAATTTCACATGAAATAACTACTCGTATTTTCTATTTCGGTTACATCCACAGCCTCATGACAAATGGCATTCTGTTGTGGGGGAGTGCTGCCGACATCGATACTATATTTGTTCCGCAGAAAAGGGCTGTTCGCGCAATCTAGCAGCTCGGTCCAAGGGGTCACTTAGAAGTAAATTTAAGGGAATAAATATTCTTACTTTTCATTCACAATATATTTTAGAAAATTTAATGTATGTATAAAGCACATTACCTTGTTCAAAAGAAAAAAAGATCTGCACAATGTTAACCCAAGAGGAAAAAATATGCTGGCAGGTCATAATAGTAGGATTCATAAAGTCACTAACTCATTCATGGGTCAATGTATACGCTTTTATAATAAGGTTCCTGAGGATATCCAAGGTCTTCCTATTGCAGATTCAAAGAAACTATAAAGCAGAAGTTGTGTGCTAAAGCATATTATAAACTATCCGATTATTTGGATGATAAAAGCCCTTGGGGTATAATCCCCTCAATAACAGGATTTTACTAGTATTTGTAACAAAACACGTGTAATGTGTGTGTTTGCTCGTTGAATTCTTCTTCCCGACAAATATCTATAGCGTCATTGTCACTAAAGTATGTCTTCTTATGGTAGCGTCGGGTGACGGGTCGCTCACTTCCCTCTAATATGGTTGAGGAGGGCGATGGCTGCATCCCGCGTTAACTCGTGAACGGGTGCCGTCTGAGGTTGTTCGTCGTTTGGACACTTGGGGGGAGAGAGACTTGCTAACGGATGCAGATAAGAATAACTTTGTATAACGAGACTCTGTAAATTTATTTTGAAAAAAATATACCCGTTAAATTTCTTGCCAGTTCTTCTTCACGAAGGTTTTTTCGAACTGGTGGTAGAGTCATGTTTTATTTTACATCAATAAGAACAAGTAATTGTCAATGTTGAGAAATAAATATTTCATTTTGTGGGGTTTACCAAGTGCTAAGTGGACTGTATTTAAAATAGCTAACGTGCAAAATCATATAATAAATCGAAATCAAATCAAACAAATCAAATTATCAAAATAACAATTATTCGTTGTGAAATTAGAACCAAGCAAGCGCAAGAACTCACCTCTGGTATCGATGTCACCTGGCACCTCCAGGAACCACGGTATCCTTGGATTGATGTTGGTTAATCTCGACTTACCGCGATCTCTCCTCAAATACCTGGTGTAGGACTGTGGTTGGTGATGATGCAGCGATGAAGTTCAGGCACTGACTTTGCTTCTAATCATTCACAACACCAAAGCGAATATAACAACACGACAATTATTTAACTTAAATCAAAATTACGAGAGCGACGAAAAAGGGTTGTTCGCGATTCGAATTCCCCACGACAAGAGGAAGTAGTATTGCCGATTGCAACACACAAAAAAACCAACACTAAGTGTTGCCGACTAAAATAATTATAAAACTACAAATTAATAAAAACTTTGCATCTAGCTTGAACACATTTTATTTCATTTCTCTAAAGTCATAAATGTAAAGTAATAAAAAGCTTTTGGTGACTAATTTATCAAGTACAGATCATATGTACCTACTTTATGTTGAGTCTTGAAAGTAACAATAAATTATATTAGGTGCGACGTCGATCGCAGCGAGGAGGAGCAGGTTAGAGTCTCATCTCATAATGCCAACTTCGCAAAAGCCAACTTCGCAATATGCCAACCGCTCGCAAAATGACAACTTCTCAGGATCCCACCTTCTCAGAATGCCAATTTCTCACAACGCCAACTTCGCATAATATCAATTTCTGAAAATGACAACTTCTGAAGTGACAGACCATGAAATGAGACGCGCCCGTTCAATTGGGTTAGGTTAGGTTTGTATGTAGTTAATACCCGGCGAAGCATCAGGACCAAACTAAGTGCCATTTCCAGCTTTTCACGAAAAACGACTTTGACGAAAAGCGACTTTGGCGAAAAGCGGCTTTGGTTCAATTTGGTTCAAACAAACATCACGTCTGTCCTATCAAAAGTTGTCATTGTAAGAAGTTGGCATTATGCGAAGTTTGCATTGAGAGAAATTGGCTTTCTGAGAAGTTGGCATTCGCAAAAAGTTGTCATTTTGCGAGCGGTTGGATTTTTGCGAAGTTGGCATTATGAAATAAGAGGCAGGTTAGTTCGTGAATAATAAATAATAATTTATGACCAAGATTATTTAAAAAATGATGATGATGAATTGTAAATAATCATCTCACTATAATCAAAATATATAACACAATAATGCAGAGCCGAATCGGCCAACCTCGAAACCACGCGGTACTGTTCTGTCCCGCCCAAGAGTGTTTTTATAAACCCGGAGGCGTAGAGGGAGGTGTGAGCCGTAGCGGCTGAGGCTGGTGCCTTCGGCCAGCAAGCTTAAGCTGCAAAGGTGAGCGCGAGCGCCTGCATTTTGTTACGCAAGGGCAAAGGGGCTGCACATCCTGTAGCGCCGGAGACGTCACATGTCTATCAGTAATTTTCTAAACGGGTATTAATTTTTTTTCATTAAAAAAGGATTAGACGTTTGTCTTCTATCTCACCTGATGGAAAGTGACGATGAAGACGAAGTTGTTACACGTCTATCCACGAGATACCTATTCACTTGACCCTTGAAAGAACTAGGACTATAGTTTTCTGGAAAAACAAACGCTGGCAGTTCATTCCATACCTAGGCGACCCGCACCAAAAAGGAACTATCGAAGCGTTTGGTTCGACTTCTTGGGATATCTACCATGAAGGGATGGAAGGTCTGTCTGCGTCTAGTAGTCCGATGCAAGAAGGGTGTTGGTTCAATCTAATCAAAAAGAGCATTCGCGCACTCTCCAAAATGTAATCTGTAGAAGACTGCTAAACTTGCAACTTTCCGACGATGGTCGAGGCTTTGCAGGTTTTTGGTGGTGAGGTCAAAGTTGTTTATAATTTTTCGGGCTCTTCGGTCAACTGCGTTCATCGCTTCCAGTTGGTACTTTGCAGAACCATCCCAAAGGTGGCTACAGTACTCCATACAAGATCGAACTTGAGCTGTATACAAATTAAGTAGCTGTTCAGGGCTGAAGTACCGTCGGACCTACGAGATGATTCCCAACTTCTTTGAAGCAGTTTGAGCCATGGACACAATTTGTTGCCCGAAGTTTAGTTGGGACGATATAGTTACGTCCAGAAGCCCTAGGTGGTCGGTTAAGGGTACAGAAACATTTTGGAAAGTGGGCGTTAGGTCGAAACTGCTCTTTTTCGCGGAGAATAAACACGCCTGTGTTTTCGACGGGTTAAATTTGACCAAGTTGGACTCGCCCCAATCAAAGCCCGGATTTCTCGAGGACTCGCTCGCGCGTCCTCAAGAATCGCGAAGAAAGGCGTAAATTTTATTGTCCATTTATTTTGGCAAATTATGGTAATCTGTATGTATGACTTGTAAACTTTATGCCATAGTGTGAGATGCCAATAAATGTTATGATTAGTATCCTTATTGTAAAACCATTTATGCATGAACATTTTATGCTAATATATTATTATTATAAATGAAGTTATGGGGTAGTATGCCTTATGTATGAACGTCATGCGAAACAAACAGTATGCCAAAAAACATTGTGCGGCCTTATAATATGCCAATTAAACCCGTTTGAAAAAGACCCGTTTGAAGTACTACGATCATATTCATTCGTAGTTATATAAAATTAAACTATAGCAACAGATACAATAAAACTAAACTTTAAGACATTTTTAGGATCAAGTAAAATTAAGTTCGATTATGGAATAAGCATTCATGTTATATATGTAACTTAAAAGTAGAGACGTTTTGAAGGTATGTAAAACTCAAAATTGTTTTTTTATGACGAAACAAATAGCCCAAATATTGGACGAAGTTATACTAAAATAGATATAAAAATGAATGAAAACAATACCTTTGAGACCATTTACATATGTACAAAAAATAATTATGGAATTTATTAATTATATAATGAAATAATTTGCTTATACATATATTTTACTCGCGTGATGTAGTTTATATTGGTAGATTCATAATATTTTAAAAAACTAACACCAAGACGACATGTACGAATAACCTTCATTACCGTTTTATTCTTAAATATATCTTAGAAAAATACTTTAGAAATGAAACTTTTTTAGTTAAGCAAATAATTTTAGCAATTTTTATCATTTAACCAAATCAAAAGATTTTTGTCAATTCAAGGGAAATAGGGAAACGAAAGGCCGCAAGCAGACAGAGAGCAAATAAAATTAATGCTCAAAAGATCATTATTCAATGAAACGTTTATTTATTACGGAAGCCTATAATTATCTATTTCGTCAAGAAGAGGTGAAAACGTATAATATAAGGTCAGGGAAAAAGAATATTCGTATTTTACATACAAAATAAAGACATTGTTTTTCATAGTAACTTTATTTAAATTTAATAACAATATACTGGGTGACTCAAAGATTTTTGCAATGGACTTTTACGCCAACTATGAACAGAAACAAATCATTTTCAAAAATAAATCCCAAAATGTTATGGAATACATTTAAGAGACATGCCGTTTTTAAATAAACTCAAGCTCAGAGACAGCCTTGCCTCTTCCTCAAATCATTCTGACTCTCTCTAAAACTGTAACAAACACTTTACTATTTTAGAAACGAACACTTTTGAGGAATCACTCTTTACTGAAGATTCACTTATTAATTAAAACCACTGAGGGTCCCTCCGGTTCTCTATATTTTTATCCCATATCAACTTATATTTTCTCTCATAAATGTGTTAAAAAGCGATAGGTCACCGGGTTTAGATTGATATCACCACAAGTTAATAAAAGCCATTTGTCATCAGATTGCCTTACCTCTTACCTTCATCTTTAACCGTAGTTTATATAGTTTAGATACTGGCCAATTTCGGGATGTTTGTAAAACCGCAGCAATTACACCTATTTATAAAGATGGACACAAGCGTGAACCTTACAACTATTAGGTCTCATCCATACTTAGCTCATTTTCCAAATTACTGGAAAAAGTGGTTAACGAAAGACTTTTTGAAGACGAAAGATTCTAAATAACATGAGAGAAACAAATTTATAAGTTCGATATAATTTTATATCATACGAGTTCTCTCTACAGAAGACGCAATAAACACATTAGTCGATAAAGTGTCCTCAGTAATAGATAAGAAACAATGCGGCGTAGGAGTATTCCTTGACCTAGCCAAGGCCTTCGATACGGTCTCTACACCCATTCTTTTGCGCAAGCTAGAACGGAATGGAGTTTGTGGAATTGCCCATGGCTGATTGCCACGATTTAAACATCCCTTCAATTCTTAAAAATATATTCATGCAGTCAGAAGCTATCATGCAATTGCGAAGAAACCCAAAGAGACAGCTCAATTAAATACCTCGGCATCATATTAGACCATAAACTTACCTTCGAGCAACACATTGCGAACACATCCGTCGACTTTGCCGATTCTATTTGTAAATAGAATCCGCAAAGTCGACGGCCTGTTTGGTGTGGAGCTAAGTAGTCTTGCCTTTCCTTGCCAGAGGTCCCAGGTTCGAATCCTGGTAGGGGCAAATATTATATTATATTTGCTCTCTAGTCATGGATGTGTATGTACGTTTATTTAAGTTTATTTCTAATATTTAAATGTAAAAAAATTATATTTGCGTGTTTATATAATATTTCTTAAGTTTATTTATCCATTATCTAGTATCCACAAAACAAGTTCTGATACTTAAAGAAATACAAAAAAATGTTATTATAGGTAAACCAGCGCTGTCCCATCCCCAAGGTTAAATCGGAGTTTTCCCGTAGATTCTTCAAATATGTTGTACCCAAACTTTACAGTATAGTTCTACTGTAGCACAAAAACACGAAAACGTATAGCAACTACTTTTTCAAAAAAAACCTTTCTACATGGCTCGATATTATACATTTTAATTTTTTTTTAAATTTACTTTTTATCGTTCGAAAAATGGGCACATTGGCTTAGACCATAGATCCTATTCCAAAGGAACCATAGAGCAAAAAAAGTTTTTGACTCTTCATATGAAATTGGCAGTTGACCCGTATGTACAGTATATGAACCCGGTATACGAACCATTATCTTCAATGTCTTGTTGACATATTGTACAAGTGACATGGTACGGTTGCTGTAGAAATTTGATACTTCTGTAGGTCTAGCATAAGAATTCTTCGCTATGTCTTCAAGAGATAAAACTACTATTCGATCAAGAAAACTAAACGAACGGGCAGTATGCGGCTTCCCCTTTTAATCATTTACAATTAATAAACAAAATAAGTGCTGCGAAAGAACAACATACTCAAACTTGGGTAATTTAGTCAGGTAATTCAATACTGGCATAGAATACCGAAATAAATATTAATGTTCGTATCCGAAATATATGACATCATTATTGGCACTAGTTTAGTTGGCTTAGTCAATTGTCACGTCACGTCACATGTCACGTGACTCGTGGTTGTAGAAAGTGTTATTTTGAAGTTTATTTGCTATGTATACTGCTTCTTGCGACAAAAAAATGCGACGAGTAGTTTTGACAGTCCTCTCTTGATGTCAAACTTACACTATCTAAAGAATTTTGAAGAGACCAAAACAAGTGAATGTCTGAAGATAGGTAGTAGAAGCACCAAACACTCATCATTTTTGGTAATTGGCTATAAAAAAGTGTGCTTCGTTGTCATGATGAAAGAACACATCTTGTCACGTAATGAGAGACCCTCCTCAAAGTATCCGTCACCAAGAAGACTCTTCTAAGCGTCCTGCGGGAGTGAAATGAAACAGGTTGTTACGGGGAAAATAACATTAACTTTATTATATAAAACAGTAGATTTACAAAATATTTCTATAAAAATAATACTAAACAAGAGTGGTGGGAAGAGACTCCAACGACGCAACGAGCATGGCGTAGACTCAGGCTCAGCCGGCACAGGCGCGCGAGGCAGAAGCGGTATTGAAGGGCGAGCTAGCTAGCACGCACAATAGGACCGGCGAGGACGTGCTAGCTAGCACACAAGGCAGAAGCGGTGAGGCGTGCAGACTGGCACGCAAGGCAGAAGCGAGAGGGCGTGCAGGCTGGCACGCAGCGCAGGAGCGGAGAGGGCGTGCAGACTGGCACGCAACACAAGAGCGGAGAGGGCGTGCAGACTGGCACGCTACGCGCTGGTTGGTTTTTGGTTGTCACGTAGATAGTTCCGAAGTTGGAAATCGACTCTTCTTCTTTGTTGAGTATCGGCTTTTATAAGAGGGTTCGTATTCTATCGAAGCTGTCACTTGAAATTTAAATCCGTAGATATATCCATCTTGCCGGCCAGGGTGGGTATTATCGCTGCCTTGAGCCTCATATTTCGAAAAGGAATGCGTCACGTGCAGTTGCCTTTAAGTATGCAACAACCTCTTCGGTTTATTATGTAGTTAAATTAATCAAAAATTGTAATTTGACATAGTCAACAATATCAACAAATTATCTAGCTCTCAGTTAAACCTAAGGTATAAATGTTTATTTTACAGAGTATTACATACAGAGTATTAAATACAAGATTATAGTAAAAATATGAACAAAGCTAATGTATATTTCCAAGACCGACAACAGTAAGTTAACTGTTAATGTTACAGTCCTTTATATTCCTCGATACTGGCCATTTTTTCTCAATTTGTCACTTAAGCCTGTTCTCAGTAAAGATCCTAAATCGATGGTTTTAGGCAGCGGCAAACGTCCATAATAAAGGATACCATCCCGTTAATCCGGTTAAAGCGCTCTTTGACCATGACCTTTGTCGCGCATTAT
This sequence comes from Marasmarcha lunaedactyla, assembly GCA_923062675.1. Taxonomy (NCBI): domain Eukaryota; kingdom Metazoa; phylum Arthropoda; class Insecta; order Lepidoptera; family Pterophoridae; genus Marasmarcha; species Marasmarcha lunaedactyla. The sequence goes on from OV281351.1 coordinate 10,971,455, forward strand.
TGTCGTTAGTAATATACTTGTCACCAGTGATCATCTTCTTTAAAAATTAATTCATTTTTATTTCGTTATATTTAAAATTAATTAAATTATATCATTAAAATATATCATCTATTAATCAGGTTTCTTTCTGTGAACTGGTGTGGTACCCACATATCAGGCTTTTTTTTGATAGCCAAGCTTTCCGAGCTGACAGAGCTGAAGAATTGTCTTGTGGTCAATTTCCAATTCTTCAGCTCTGTCGTTAATTCTAATCTTGCTCCAATTTTCAAAAATAGCGACATCAAAATTTCCTGATTCAAAACGCTTGGTACTTACGCATCTTTTATATTGGCACTGCATTTTATCCATAAACATCACAAACTTTTGTCGCGACTTTTTTCGAGTTTCTTCTCTATTAGTGTATATATATATATATACTGATATATATTGTATATCGAGTTTCCGCCTTAGCACGCTCATCGGTTATGGTTTAAAAAAACAATTGAAAATGGCGAGAATCAGTTATTTTATTTTTACTTTTTCTAATGCAACCTTTTTCATAGTATCAAAATCAGCCAGAAAAAATCAATACATCCAAAGAGACACAGTTGGATACAAAATACACAAAACTTTTTCCCCGTCCTATAATATAATTTTAATCTGAAAAGTGAAATTTTTTTTTTATATCTTACGAATACAAAGCCGAGTAATGCAGTACAAGTTTAAATAATGTTTGCATTTGGAAACGCGAACAAGTTTTTCACCATTACTCAATTAACGAAGATAGATATATCTAGCTAAAAATATTTGGTGAAGTAACTTGTTTAAGTCGTTGCTTGCTGGTACGTAGTTCCAATGTTTCTTGACGGTACATATAAGCAACGTAATCCAAAATTAAGAAACATACATCAAGAAGCTTTCGTGAGGGCAAGACCGTTGAAAAAATGTTAAAACACTTGACATTGACCAGTTTACTGTTCGGAATTACTATCGCAGCGCAGTTGCGTAAGTACGCATTTATGCATATTTTAATATAAGTTTAGAAGAACATTATTTGTTTTCTTTCTAATGTTTATGATTTTTGTAGTATACTTAAAAAATATATTTTTATTTAAAATACCAATGACCAATAATCAAGAAAAAAATGAGAAAATTCGAAAAGTGCGAAGTAATAAATTAAACTGTGTTTTAATGGTTGTTTGCAATATAATTCATAGCAAGATTTTGAATTCGTAGGTTTTTTTTAAGTATAATAATAAAAATTTTGAATGTAATTATTTATTCTAGCATCATTCTTATTGCATAAAGCGTACTGTTACTAGTTAACTTGTTATATTACAAACAATTATTTTCAAATAATTACAATTCGCCGGTGATCTGCTAATTAAAGTTACCAAAATTAAACCACGAACCATGGATGTTTTTACATTAGTGTAAGTGAAGAAAACAAATAAATAATTTGGCGTTATATTACCTTAATTATTTGTAAAGACATTTTTAAAAACGTCTGAACTTCATCATGACTTTAGATCTGTTGCGTGTGGTATCCATAAAACTTTGTCATTTCATTTATAAATAAGTTTAACTAATATGTCCACTCAAAATAGACATAAAACCATATTTATTTCTTATACTTGAGTGTAGGTGTTGCAATAAATTAATTAAATAGCACAGGTTTTAATAGGTTAAATTTCTTTTTGAAATCAAAGTTACAATTAAAGAAACTTGTAAACCATTCTGGGTATTCTGTTGTTAGAATAGTCTTTACTTTTTCTTGTCTTATAGTCGATAAAAGTGATTTCTTAGATTCCTCCCCAGAAAATAAAAGTTTCAAGGTATAAAAAATAAAAAAGTAGCTATTCCATCACAGTTGTCACTTATCTTGCTAAATAAACAAATTCCATGGTAAATTATCAAGATGGTCGCAAAGTTTGTTTCATATGTTATGATTGTGTTTCTTATAAAATCATCCTTCGAAAACCTTAATCTGAATTTACACAAAATATGTATTTTATGATGAAAGAGCTTGCACACGATAAAATAACTATTTTCATAATATTATCAAGCAAAGCGTGTACGTCCGTTAGACTTTTACTGAATACATTTAGAGGAGGGTGAGAGTTTTTAAACTCATAACTTAACAACTAACAAAAAATAGGTTTTCTAATTTAATTTATCAGGTAGGTTTTAATTGATAAATCTACCTATTACCAGATGGGTATTACCATCGTGAAAACAAGCAGAAATAAGCTTGGCGCATAGACAGCGTGGCGGTTTACCGGTTTAATTCACATTTTTTGTATTACCACATACAAATTACTAATTTAAAAACAAATTATTTATTTGATCGCTATTGTTACAGCACCTGCTATCGAGAAATGTTCAAAAAGTGCGCCTAAGCCCGAACTGACAAGATGTTTGACGGCCCAGGCTGTGAGTTTCGCGCCTCGATTCGTCCAAGGCTTGCCGGAATTCGGTATCGAACCTCTGGACCCTATGAGTCTGGACAAACTTGAATCCCGAGCCGGTACATTCAACTTAATAAGTCAAAACGTAGTTGTAAAAGGATTAAAAAAAATGGAAATCCAGGAACTTAGGTAAGTAAAGAAATTCACTTATTTAGATCGAGAAGTTGAAGTTGAAGAATATTCGCTTAATCCTAACTAAAAATCGAAAAATTACATAACAGGGTAAATAAATCACTATAGCAATAATAAATACAAAGATGCATGCCTTGTTTATTCTCATACTGCATAAATATATTTCTGAGGTTACCAAACTACAATTCGAGCGTAAAATGAACGGAACATAATTCTCCTTTTTGAACGTGTAATATGTCCGACCTTAACATAAAAACTCTATGCGTACTAACAAAATGGCCGACTCAATTATTACTTATAATCCAAATGTTTTAACCATTCTAATTGTGGAGGCCATGGAAACAAATATTCGTTATTTTGAACATCTTTCTACCTGATACTAGTTCATATCAAAAAAGGAGCGATCAATGAAAGCTATCTGTATCGAATGTTTCGAATCCATAACGTTCAAATAGATGTGTGGTATGGTTGTAGTACTTATTTAATTACTGCTGTAATTACAATATAAATTTATTCACCTATGCAACACAAACTCAATGCGCGATCATACTACGTCCATAGTCTGGGCATCCATGACTTATGTATAATACAAACTTTTACAAACTTTTAAAAAATTCGTTGAAAAAATATCTTTTGTCCTATCAAAAAACGATACCGAGTGGGGTCCGAGTTGTTCCATCATACCTATAGAAGCCGAAACCAGCCAATACTACGAAACTCACCACACTACAATTATTATATATACAATACAATGTTTATGTACCTATGCTATTTATGTGTTATAACAAATATTTATGAAGTATTATTATTACATTTTTATTTTAGTTTTTCTTTAACTTTTGGATGTATTGTTATAATTAATTTAATATCTTAGTATCTAGTATATACCTTCTTCGCTGCGTACCTACTCGTTTGTCCTAGGGCACATCTGAAAACCAGCGCTGTTGCCTGTGGCAACAGCTTATGCTGAGATGTGTCTGTCCTATTTGAGAAACGCAATACAGTGCAAAAACCTGTACATAATTAATTTTATCTATTATTATCGTCTATTTTTTCCCCTTCTTGTTGTTATTGTTTTTTTGTTTTTGTAAATTGTAAATTGTAAATTTTATTTTTATATTTCTGTGTTGTAGTTGTTTTGTCAAAAAAATGTATAAATTTAATTTGAATTAGTATAGAAATATCAATTCATAGAAAATAAAATTAACTATCATAATTCTGGAGAAGTTGATCTCGAGAATCTCTTATGTATATTTGAGAAAATGTGTCCTTTTTATTTATTACTTTTATACATCATGTAATGAATATAACAAAATTATATTTTTATGAGATAAACTCATGTTATTTTAAAAGTATGAACAAAAATGAATCACGTAAAAGAAATGCAAAATAATTAAAAGCCATTAAACTCGGTCTAGAAGTTTCAGAGCCTCCCGATCACATATAAACAAACTAGCAAATGAAATAGTTATTCTTTACAATAATACATAGTTTATATTGTATATGACTTAGGGCTGATTATTCAACACTCAGATAATTTTTATTAGTAGAACAATTTTGAAAATTTCACATAATTTTTATGGAATGTCTTGTCAGGTGTCAAAATTATTCTCCAGATAAAAGTTTTCTGACAAACAAATCTTATAGTCAGCCGTAAATATTATATTAATCAGGTCTGCCAGTAACGTCCTAGGCCGAATTTTCAGATCTAAAAATTCAGAGTCATCAGAGTTAAACATTTTAAGGTAACGCGGGTAATATATATTGCTGTACGTCTATGTCAATCCAGTATAAATCGACAGTGCTGGAGGGGCATATTTAACTGACTAACTCCGAGTTAAATTGTTAACACAGGCCCGCGCCAGTCGGCCTTATTATAATAAAGACACGCTGTCAACTCACCACTTTCAAATATTACATAAACAAATGTTAATATTCAGTATTATTGCATTTAAAAAAATCTTTAAAACCACTTTAAAGGGTCATTTCTCTGAAAATCATTTTTTAATTACCTTCAAAATGAAATTCTGTTTATTAGAATAAAAAGGGATTCAATTTGTTAATTAACTATTTAACATTGACTTAGTAATATTATAAATCGAAATTGAATGCTTATCATCCATGAGTTTAGATATAATAAATAAATTCAAGAATTTGCCAATACAGTCATAAGTAATGTAAAATTTATTTTGGCCTGAGAAATTTATTTTTAAGAAAACGTTTTTACTTTTATACTTTTGATTCAGGGTAATATTAATCTATTTCGCAACTATTGACTGTGTAAATGATTTCGTTTTATTATTTAATTTATTTTAAAAGACGCATATTAAAATAAATTATAAAAAAAATTATTTTAAGCGCTTACTGCAAACCAAAGGTCTGACGCTCTTATAGTCAAAATAAAAAAAATATAGCTAATAAACAATAAGTAATTAACGTAATAGCTACCACTAATTGAAATTGAAATATTTTTGTTACATAAGGAGCAAGTAGAAAAATTTTCGTTGACAGAGCTTTTAAATCGAATTGTATACTTGGCTCACAAAGCTTGGCACTTGACCACAAGACATAAGAAAGGAGATTCCTTTTTGTTTCATAAAATTTACTGTCCTAAAATCAAAATCCATAACAATTTTCATTTAGTTTACATCAGGTCTGAAACTTTTGTGAAAAAGTTTTTATGTATGGAACGCCGGCTAATTTTTTATCAGCATTATGAAACTATTGTGTGTCATAGAAAAATGAAACTGCGTCGGGAATATTTCCGTGCAATGATTTTTTACGACTTCAAGTCCAGCTTGAAACCTGATGAATCATTTAATCGACTTTAATTAGCTTTCATGAACAAGGCACCTTCTATAGCAACTGTGTACTGCTGATATAACGAATTTCAGTGCGGTCGCTTAAATTTGAAGGAATAAATAAAAGATTTTATCTCGAAAATGATGTTGTGTTGTTAATATTTTTTTGGGTGTAGTAAAAAGTGGTTATTCTTTGACTGCTGTTACGGAACAAAACGTGCTACAAGTGAAAAATTTGATTCAACAAATCCGACAACTCACATACAATATGATTCAGAACATGCTGCAGATTTGATCGGAAAGTATTCATGATATTCTACACTTTGCGTAAGGAGGATTGTTTCGCGCCGAGTACCCCACAACCTCACCGATGCTCGCGCGTGTCATGGTGCCATAATATGAATCATAAATTCAAATCAGGTTCTTCCCGCCGTGTTAACGATATTATAACAGCTGACGAATCTTGGATTATCAATATGCTCCAGAAACAATGCGATAGGCAACAGTATGGCTGTTTCAAAACGAATTACTGGAAAAATTTTGTTTGCCAGCTTTTTCTCCGTAACGGGGTATTTAGTATCGATTCCCTTAATTAATCTAAGAAGCATAAATTCACAGTCTTTCTGCTTGCCAGAAATGTTTGCTACTGCAAGCAACAAGCGACCGAACACGGGACTCCGATCCCTTTTGCCCCACCACGACAATGAGCTCGCGCACTTCATGATCAAGACGAGGGACTTCTTAAACACCGCTCTGGTAAAACTTTTGGGTCACCCAACTTACAGCCCTGATTTGGCATCATGTGACTTCCTCTTGATTTTTTTGAATTAAAAACCAGCTCAAGGGGATGCAGTGTTCATCGCCAAAAGATGCGCTCACTGTGTTCGAAAAGGCCGTTGAGGAAGGAACTGTTGCAGACTGGAAAATTTTGAATAGACAAGCTAGAGGAGAGGTCTTTGAAAAGATGTAAAAAAATATAACCTATACAACATTTTTATATATTTTCCTCAAAACTTTTCTAACTGTCCCACATGTAACATACTTTTTGTTGTTTATTTTAGGTAAAAGTAACGACGATTGGTGAAAACCGTGAACGATCCCCTTCAGTAGTTTACAAAAAATGTTTGGCAAATGTTCGCACAACGTTCGCTCGTCGTCGCACCTAATTTCGGACTTACATTGTGTTCTGTGATTTAAAATGTCCATGAAGTGAGGAATCGATGAAACAATTTTACATGAAACGTATTTCAACGAATTAAAAAAGCTTGAAATGAGTTGTCGATGAAATGAAAATACAGTAATTGAAAATAGTTACGTCAAAAAGTAGGTCGGCGAATCAAGAGGATCCCCTTCTGGTTATTGAATCAAATTATTTATAGAACCATTAGTTTGTATAATGTTGTTTGGGAAATGAAAATTTGCAATTTGTTTTTTTATCAAATGATGGGATAACAAGACAGACAGACGCGACGTTAATATGTAGTAATTTGTAAATATCACTTCACAATTTCAAACAATGTATAAAGCAATAAAATTTAAATTCATTTTATACAGAGGGCTGTAATCATTGTTATGAAAGATAAGAAGTGAATTTTATGGATTTTCTTTAGTACGAATAGAGATATTTTTCACAGTAGAATTTAGAATTTTTAACATTTAAACATTTCAATTTTAGGACATATTTGTAACGAAACATATTATGACATTCTAAATTATGAGATAAAGGTTACGCTACAAAATAGACAAACATAAGAAAGTGCCGTAATAACGTAGAGATATTACTGTCCTTTTTACTGTGTGACATGTAACAGACATACAGAAAGACAAAGAAGACCACTAAATGATTCAACAGGCCTTTTTAACTTTTAAATCTCGTTTTGCTCTCGTACAGATTATGCCGCTTCATTGACTACTTTGGAAGAATAAATTGTCACATTGACAGAAATAAAAATGACTAATTTTCCTTGTAGGTAACAGATTCTTAGAATCTTTATATTTATAAACGTTTTATAATTAATAACGAGTTAACAACTAGTTTTTATAGTGGCAATTTAGTTTTTGTTTGAAGATGATTTAAAACATGTTTGACGGCCGAGTGGCGTAGTGGGTAGTAATCCTGTCACATACGCCGGAGGTCAGGTTTGAACCCTGGCCGAGAACAAACATGAGCACATGTTTGTTCTCGGGTCATGGATTTTTAAATTTGATTTATGTATTTTTAAGTGAAAACTAAATTAATAAAGAGTACAAAACTTTCACAAAAAAGACGGATAATTCAGCTAATGTTACCATCCATGTGCGACATTGACACTTAAATGAAACGTTTCTACCCCTCTGTCAGTGGTTAAGGAAACTTGGCCATTTTATGAAGTGGTAGCGCGTTTAATTTACCATATCGACACACGATTTCTTAACGTTGATCTGGCCAAGCCACATCATGATGAGACCAATGGACAGTGGTTCGACTTTATGGAATTATAGAACATTTCATAATGCTTTACGACATATACCCTGGGGGTTCTGTATGTACTGTTGTGAAGTTCACTTACCCTCCATCACATTACCCTTAAATTTGTTTTTTTTGACATTTTCATTTAGGTTGCCTGGCAGAGATCACTCTTTTAGTGATAAGGCCACCTATTTTGTCATTCTCTTTTTGTAGGTTAATTTCAATTTAATTTTAGTATTAAAAATATTTTTAACAAAATCATTTCATTTATGGCAAATAGTCCTTTTAAAACTCTTAAGTTATTTGTGGCTTTATACCGAAAAGGCCTCACCAGATTTAATTATATTTAATTATACCTACTAATATTAGTGTTTACTTTACTTGGAACAAAAGCTGTTTTTCTGCATAATTCCATGCCTCTAATAACAAAAAAATATTCCGTTACTAAACGAATTAAAAAAACTGCCGTATTTTTTGCTCTTAAAACATAACAATCAATCAATCAGCCACCAACAACAAAAAATAGGTACATTGAACATTGTGCAATCCCCTTCAATCATCAAACAAGTTTTTCTGCAATCGTAACTTAAATAAATACACTTAATTCACGGCCAAGAGATTGAATTTACAAACCAATGCTTACAGAGCTTTATTTTTGAATTCACCTACTTAGTACAACTTGTTTAATGGGTTTTTTCTTCCTTGAATGATTGATATAGATAGAAACACACGCGTGAGTTGATCATGATTGTAAAGTATAAAATAATATAGAAATAAATATTCACGCGCGTCCACTTAGAACGCGTGGAGCAGTTTAAGCTATTCTGATATAGCATCGAACTAAACAAAAACTATATTTTCAAAGGCTGTAAAAACCTTAAGCTTTAGTTAGTTTATTATGTAATTCTACGCATATTTTAGTCCAGTTCAGGTCCAGTGCCCTCAGAATCAACCGCATTGTAATTTTTTTATGTAAACTGAGTAAATAACATTAACAACAAGTGCACAATCTTTTATTATCCCTGTGCAATAATATACATACAATTTAAAAACTTTACTTCAATACTTGATGCACAAATATTACGCGCTGTAACAAGGTTGCAATAGTGAACTTGAACTGAAAAGTACAGTAATTTTGTTAGTTGCTTTAGTAAACAGTGGTACAGTTGTATAATTTTACTGCCTTTCGAAATCACACAGCGGCTGTTCGAAGGTTAAGGACGGAGTTATGAAAGTTTCCGTTGGATCACATTTTTTAGTTTTATCTATATCTGTAGTTATTTATGGATAAACTGGTTTGAACTACTACTGGATTTGACTATTTATTTATGTTCTTTAGAAAATGTATTGAGAAAAATCTAGAAAATCTGCATAAGACATCAAGATATTTATTTTAATTAAAAACTGGTTTAAATTAATAGTCAAAGTTGATTTGATAGGCATATTAATGTGTCTCTTTACAAATTAATTAAATGCAGTACAGGAACACTCTAATTAACATTAGCTATATTTTCTTACATAGAACGAGTGAGGTGCCATTCCTGTAATAAAATAAGACGTCTTTACACACAGCACGATTATTCATATTTTTCGTATTAAGTTTTCTTTGGTAGTAAAAAGTGCCCTAAAAACGGATACCTCCTAAAAAGTATAAAATACGTTTTACGGGACCAATCATAAAATTACCAAAAGATTTATAAAATTTTATGCAGAATTAGCATAGATCAGTCTTTGTCAAGCCTTCGATAATAACTTAATCATCATCATTGATTTATAAAAAATGTTTTGGTAACATAAAGGGTTCTAATATTAACAAAAAAAAACATAGTATTTGGTTGATAAAAGCCCGAATTTTAAATGCACCTTGTTATTTTATTATATTCTTGCAAACAGACGTAGTATTAGCTTCTATTTTACTATATTTACTCAATATCATTTAATTGCTTTGGATTTATTCACGTTACCCTTGTTTTTCGCTCGGCTTCGTGCACTCCTAATAATACAAACAGTTACAAATTTAATTTAATTTTGCTCAAAGCAATAATGTATGACTCAACTTACGGTATTGTTTTAGTTTCGACTTCTCTAAGATGACTGGTCACATGAGACTATTAGGAAATGTGACTTTCCTAAGCGACTACTCAACAGAAGGGAGACTGCTGCTCATTCCTTTGTCTGGAAAAGGAAAGCTAACTGTTAAGATATGTAAGTATAAATAGTTGACGATCTCGTGGCATCCCGAGTTCGTTTCTTGGATGTTTGCTATGTTTGTATGTATGTTTGTTTCCGTTTATGCCAATTCCCTACAGGTGGATCGCGAGCTCGTTTGCCTAATAATCAACAATAATATCCAAAAATAGACAAAGTATAAAACGTAAATATAATATTGGTAATATTTACTTATAGAGCCTTCAATAATATTCTTCTAAAATTTCTAGATTTGTTATGGGAAATTATAAGTCAAGCCACAGATTTCTTTATTGGCCACGTGACCAAGCTTCTAATTTCATAACTTAGCCACGGGAAATGAGATAGCCTCTAATAAACTAATTCGTATTTTTTGCAACTTCTACTAAATATTATATTAGGGTCGGGTTAATTTTAGGCTGTATTTATAGCAAGCGCGGACCGAGCGAACGACGCGAGCATGATGCAGCAGCACCCGGCTAAGTGCTATAATCGAAATTGGATGATAATTCAAAATTTTATAGCAAAAACATCATGTAACAACATCTTTTTAATGGCAAAGATAGTTAACTAGTGGCTAAGATAGTATTATTTAGTCGCTCGTCGGTTGTGGCTGAGTTATTAATTTAGATGGCAATATAGTTTTTTTGTGGCGTATAATGCTATTAAAAAGAAGTCCGTTTAATTAGCACCCATTTATTCCTGTAGCCTTCTACTGCTGGGTGTGAACAAATTTAAGATTGTGCAAAAATGTACATAAAAAGCTTCTCGTCTTAGTAGAATTTTAAAACAACTCTCAACCGAAGTCTTGTACAATAAAAATTACAATATGTGGTTAAATATAATACTCTTTTTCAGGGGGTTTAGAAGTATTAACAAAATATAAGCTAAGGACAATTAAAGATGCTCAAGGCGTGGAACACTTAGTGAGCTACGACCAGAAACCTACACAAATGTACAAGGGGGGCGCTAAAATAAAAATCACTAACGTCCTTGGAAGTGGAGAATTTGGTAAGTGTGATTTTTAATCAAGCATACATTTAAAAAGCTATTAAACTTTATTTAAGTTTTATTCAATATATCAGTGGTGGAATCATAATCTGTCAGGGAAAAGACCATGGCCAAAGAATAGCTTGATCAAATCAAAATTTAGTATTATGTGATGCGAATACTTACTCTGATGATCAAATACGAATGAAGATAATGATTGCGTATTTTCAGTTAGTTAAAGTTAGGCATCAACGTGACAATTCTTCTTTGTTATCTGAATACAATCTTAAATGCAATTTTAATAATAGATATTAGATTTACCCCAAGCTTTGCTGATATAAAATTATCCCGTGTTCTATCGTGTGTGACGAGCGCTGTATACCTACCTACTTGATTTTCTTTTTATAGTTGAAATCTCTCTTGCGCCTTATCTAACTATTCTATCTTGATCAGAAAAACCCATCAGGAGAATAAAGGCAGATTTAAACTAGCACATTGTCGCACTTATTATTCTTACTTTTATGGATCCCAAATAGGAAATTGGACTGCAAAGTTAGTTCCTAGGCTAACAAACAAACTTTCTATCGATTTATTAAATATTTTCTGTCTTTCCAGATCAACCTGTGAATACCATCCTCAATCAGAACTGGAGAGACCTGATGGAAGAATTAGGCCCGGGCTACGTTAGGGCTATCGTGGCCAAAATTGAGTCTCTTATTAATAAACTGTACGCTCAAGTACCATACGAAGATCTGTTTACTCCTTAGTCCTACTGTATTTTAACTGTAGATTTAAGAAACTGTGATAATTTTTAAGATTATTTTAATAGTAGGTACCTATCAATTGAATAAAGGATGTGGAAAATTATAGCATTTTTTTATTTTACAAGTTTGAATATAAACTCGCTAAGCCCATCGACCAGCTGACAGCCGACCGGCTTTATCTAAAGGTCGTGCCAAAACAAAAGGTTCAAATACAAGAAGCCAATTACCAAAAAGAAATCACACAGGGCAGACTTAAGGGTTCCTTATTATACTAATAACTCTATATCTAGTTTATATTTACCGGGGCCACACGAGCTAGTCCAAAGAAACAGTAGCAATGCTTTACTTGTTCAATGTACCTCATGAATTTATTAACAAGGTCCAATGTACCTCAACCATTTAGATACAAATTACGATAAATCGCCTCGTCCATCCAGCGGGGCCCTCGCTTGTTGTACGCTCAGACTAAATAAAAATAATTCTGTTCGTAGCTTGTCCCAAAGTACCTCTCGATTTATGTATAAACTCCAAGGCTTCTTTAATAGAACAGGAGAAAATCAGCAAGAAAGTTTTGTCTTTCCAGCGGGGCCCTTTCTAATTTGAATTAATACGTGCAGAAAATGCACAACATTCTTATGTAATACCAATGTACCTCACAGTTATTCTCGATTTACCAAATTTTTCACAGTTTTTTTACCATTTATTATATACACAAAACAAAGTAAGGTAAGATCAACAAAATAATATTTTCCGCAATAAGGGTAGGTATCGTCACGGCTAGGCCGTACGAAGCACGTCAGAATGCCGCGATATTTTAGTAAAGAGGTCGATATAAATTAAGAAGAAATTGTATGTTTGAATATATATTGAATGACATAAAAGAAATTAAAGAAACAATAGATTCTGACTTGCTCCATCATTGGAGTAAGATATAATGAATAAAAATAAAACAAATAATTAGAGCTTACTGTGTGATAAAACTATTGCTATTGCGTGATTGTCAGTAGGAAATAGAACACTGAGATATAAAATGTAAATAAATGTTGTGGTTTGTTATTAATGAACTATAATGGGGAGAATCAGTGCAATTAGTATTTTAGAACAAAAACTTGTTATACATAAGTACCAAGACCTGTTAAGAGATGTTGGTAAGTTTTTAACATTAAGTACAATATTTTTAGTAATGTATGGCCCAGTATTCTAGTCTTAAATGATTACTGATTAATGTTAATTATTGTATTCGTTTTTTAAGTTAATTTGCCATCTCCTAGACATGAAGTTTACAAAAATATTAGAAAAGAATTAAATGAAAAAATGACTGTCAAGGCCATATACTTATCTGTGAAAAAAAATTATAATTACTTCTTTCAATGCGCTGAGAATGAAGTTAGCAGCGAAAGTGATCGACCGGAATCGAGTAACGAAGACTCAGATTTAGAGAACAATTTGACTGATGATGATTGTCAGACAAAACATTATAGTTTTTCGCTAGATTTGCATAAGAGTCGCATATATTTTATACTCATAGATGTGATCCTAAGAAACCTAACGAAGTATTTCAAAAACGAGTAAAACTGCCTAAGCGAAAATGGTCCGGTATTTTATCACAAGAAATATGGAAGTACACTAAGCAAGTATATAAAGAAGGATCTATAAAATGTGTTGGTTATTGTAATCGATGCTCAGCACGATTGATAGTGTCTATGACACCGAATCTGGACACGGATAGTGATATTAAAAGTGACTGCAAGATTACAGGATTTCGGTCTCATCTGCATAACCCCAAATCAAAAAATAGAATGACTTCTTATACTAGAACTGAATTAGCCCAAAAACTTCATAAAAAATTAGCGTTAGTAGTGCGAAATGAAATAGCGAATGTGTTAATACCAGAAAAGAAATTATTCAAAGAAAGGGTTGCACTAGTACCACCTCATCTTCCAACTTTGAAGCATTTGTCGCAGATAAAATATGAAACTCGCCAAGAAAATGTACTACACAAAAATCCAGTCTTAAGCCTTTGTAAATTATCTACAATGTCACCATATTCTAGATTAATTCAACAGATATCGGCCAGGCCGTTTTTCCTATATTATTGGTCTAAATCACAAATCATGTATTATAAAAACCTTAAGAAGAAACAAAGTATCTGTCTTTGCATCGAAGCCACTGGCTCGTTATGTAAAAATATAAGTCACAGTCATAAAACAGATAAATACTTTTTAGGACCAGATTGTTCTAAACATATTTTTTTGTATACTGGAATCGTGTAGTCAGAAAATTCTATCAGTGTTCCTGTTGTTCAAATGTTAGCAGAAATTCATACAACAGAAAGTATAGCTCGGTGGCTTGAATCGTGGATAAACTCTAGCTCTATGCGTCTACCAAATGAAATTGTCTCAGACGATTCAGCGGCAATTACCAGTGCCGTTGTAAAAGTATTTACTAAATTATCTTCTACAAAAGTTTATGTGGAGAATTGTTTCAAGCCATTAGAGGAAAGTGTTGATAATTTACCATCCTGTTCCATCAGATTGGACACATCTCATTTCATACATGCACTGAGTAAGCTTTCGTGTTTTGGTGTTGTTCCCTACACAGTCAAAAAGTTTCACATTGACAGCGTTAAACTCATCAAAAGGTGTCTTTTATAGTTGTGGCTATGCATAAATATGGCGGCAACACACCAAATGGTGGAATCACTCCATGCTGTGAATCAATAAATCGATTAAAATTTTTACAAGATAAAATGAAGCTAGAAATATTTGATGGATCACCAATTATTGAAAACATCGTTCAAAACACTGAGACTGTGGGATGTATGCAAATCAAACGTATATTTAATTCCAAAATAGATAATAAAAAGGTATATTTTTACCACTTGGATGACAGATTTTATAGACAGACATTGTTACTTTTATTAGGGGATGAACAATTGTTGGGTGACAATGTTAATCAATATCAACAGCCTGGTTTGCTTGATTTCATTACGCGTATTGTGTCAAGATCGCCATTATATTCTAATGTAATGTGCCCTTTACTTAAAAATAACGAATTTAGACCAAGAAGTAGCAATGTTGACAATCAGTTTAAAGATATAAAGACGCTTTTGCTGAGGAACGAAAAACTATTTTGTGTAGACGATTTTGTAGTCAAACATTTAGATTTTTTATCTGGAGGTCTAAAAATGGCGCTTAGTAATCTTACAGAACATTTTTCTCGAGACAAAGGTGTCAGAAAGGAAACGCGAAAAAGAAAACAGTCCCTCAAAGGCAACCCGTTTTCAGATGAAAAGCCATCAAATTATGAGAACTGGCGCGGTTTAATAAAGAAAAATAAAACTCATTTACAACAGAGCACACTAAACGCACGGACATTTAATAAAAAGATTTCTTTGCTTAAAAATGGTAATATAGTAAACAAAAATGATTATCTTGTACATATTATAAACACTTGTGCTTTCGATGCTACTATACAGTCTTTTGCAGTTGCGTTCGCAGATTACGCTATTGTGAAATCGAGCTACTCTCATATTGATAATGATTTTAGCAATTTGATACAATCTCTGGCTCAAAATGATATAGATTATACAATTTATGATCTTCGGTCTAATATTCTAAGTGCAAACTTTGAAATAAATTTAACTACTAGTCACCACCGTTGACTGCCAAACCAATGTGGCTTATATTTTTGAAAGGCGATTATTTTCATAGTGCAGTTTAGGAAAAAGTTTGTACAGAAGTAGATTGTGCTGCTGATAAGTTAAAGAGAAAAGTTACTCTTTTGCCTATTACTTAAAAATAATACAAGAGCGTGGCATTACTTTCTTAAATGAAGTTACTAATGTAGGAATTACGTATGAAGGCAATAACTGTAACTACAGTGGATGTACTGGTGTTCGTAGATTATCATATACAATACATTAAATAATATCATAGCTTTTGATATTAATGGTATCAATAAAGTATATTTGACGAAAGTTCCTAACATGTTGTTTTTGAGTCAAAAGGAGTCCTGTAAATTGATATCTGTGGTTGAATATTGTCCTGGTGGCATAGGCCACTGCAAAGCTCATTGCTTACGAAGAAAAAGTGGCAAATGGGAATCTTTTGACGATTTCAATTCAACTGTTAAAGTAAATAATGATTAAAGGAAAATCGTAGCGCATTGCATAATATATGTGAGACAATAATTGATGGAACATAAATATAATATCATTGCAATAATTACAGTAAATGTGATGTGTTTAATATTATTGATTGATATAATAATTCGTTGATTATATTTTTTTTAAATTGTGATCTCCTTATTTTTTTCTTTCTGATATTATATAACATATTCCGAAATAATATATACGTCATGTTCCTGATAACAAAACAGTTTTATTTTTTATTTTTGTACCGTTACTACCGATACAAAATATTAAATTTTGAATTTGCTGACCATACTTTTGTGGTTGCACTGTAACCTTAAGTGCGAAACTAATTTTCATGTAATCATATCTATTTATTTCTTTATTTCTGTTTCATGTCATTATGGGAATCACTAGTTTCTGCTAAATTTTGGCAATTCTTTTATAATTTTGAATATTGAGGGCTTCTCCTTTCTTTCTATCTGAGGGTTTAGCCGCAGGTGGGCGACTAATTATTATGAATACTTTTACAATGACGACTTGTATATTTATAGGTACATTGGTATTACATAAGAATGGTGTGCATTTTCTGCACGTATTAATTCAAATTAGAAAGGGCCCCGCTGGAAAGACAAAAATTTCTTGCTGATTTTCTCCTGTTCTATCAAAGATGCCTTGGAAAGAGGCACTTTGAGACAAGTTACAAACAGAATTATTTTTATTTAGTCTGAGTGTAATACAAGCGAGGGCCTCGCTGGATGGACGAGGCGATTTATCGTGATTTGTATCTAAATGGTTGAAGTACATTGGACCTTGTTAATAAATTCATGAGGTACATTGAACAAGCAAAGCATTGCCACTATTATTTTTGGACTAGCTCGTGTGGCCCCCTAGATATACACTTCAATTTTTTCACATAGAGACAGTATAACTTAATTTTTTCTTTGTAAATATTCAATACCTTTTTAATTCCTTATACGTATCTTATTTTTCAAATTTTATGGCGTCCTAGAAAAAAGTTACGGTAGAATAAAATTATTCTACGTACATTATCCCTCTGATAAAAGTAATAGAAAGTAAGTAGTATTTTTACTAAGTATACAATTCAAAATAATGTAAAAAAAACAATCTATTTTTGTTGCGTAAATAAGACATTATTTCTTTTTGCCATCTCCCTTAGGGTGTTACCACACCTATCAATCGACCGTCGATCGACGTTGCCTGTTCCATGCTTACATCGATAGACAGTCGATCGACCTTGATCGATTGGTGTGGTAACACCCTTAGTATGTTATGTTATGCCATATCACTATAAATTATTTACGAATACAGCATCACTGAAACACTACATACCTACAACCTACATTCTTGCGAGCTTAAACTTGGAATCACTTCGTACGGGTTGCTTAAGACAAAGTTTTACCATTTAAATGCAATAAACTATAAATAACACTTTTTACCGGATATTATCGCGTATATTTTAGTTAATTTTAAAATTATTTCGACGTTTCGGCATCTTTGCAGTTGCCGTGGTCTTGTGTTACATCATTTGAAAGGTAATTTTGTTAGATTTTCAATGATAATTTAAAAGAGAATGGTAGACGGTACCCTGTAATATTTACAAATTGTAATCATATCAAAACCGGGCTGTATTTAGTTTATAGGTCAATATTAGACAGGTATTTACCAAGCTTACCAAGCTTTTTCGTTATGAAAATATTGAGATAGTTGTTGGTGATAGGGATACTTAGAAATATCAAAAATTAAATTATAAAAATTAAAATTATAAAATCCAATTATTCCTGTAATAACGTCATTTATTTTTTAATTTTACACCTAGAAAAACTATAAACTGTCAATCTGTCAAACTTCAATGGTAGCCGCCATTTCAATGAGCCCTTATGTCAATTGTCTTTAGGCTGTTGTATCTACATCTACAATAATTGAAATTAGGGTGTTTTTTAATTTCAAAAGAATCATCTGATCGTCCTATGAACGTTTTAACCCTCTAACCGTTTTCGTCCTATTAAGTAAACAAGTTTTCACGTGTTTTTTGAGGTTAGATTATAATTTCGACTTTTTATTCCCAACTTCTATATAAATCTTATGATTGTATTTCGATTATCCATCATTCAAACAGTCAAACCCACATATTCAATTTGAGATACCTGAATGCTCTGCGAAAATAAAAACGGTACTCACAATGTATGTGAGTTTGCCAATATTCTTTAAAATTGATGTGACTTTCCTATCAAAAATCAAGAATAATTGCAATAGGTCGAAATGATGACACTAAATAAAACGAAAATCAAAGAAATAATAACAATTTATTTACAATATTTCCTTCAGTTTTTTGTTCGGGCCCTAATTACTGCTTGTAAGCGGTTTTTCATTTACCGAATGAGTTTTCTGATGGAATCATGTGAGATTTCTTGCTACTCTTCGATTAAAGCTTTTTTGAGTTCTTCTATCGATGCTGGAGCTGGACTTCTTTCTCGTATCCACTTTTTTTATCTCGTTCCACAAATGTTCTATAGGATTCAAGTCAGGACTGCGGCCTGGCCAGTCTATTGTCGCAATCCCAACTTGTCATGTACTGTCTAGTGACGGTAGCGGTAGGGGAGCACATGGGTTAGCAGAATGTTGTTGATATATGTTTCTGCGGTTAGCCAGGTATGAATACCAGCTCCATTTTAGCTGCAATAGAAATGCCCGCCCACATCATAGAGGATCCAACCCCGTATGCCACTGTTTCTCTAATACAACTTTGTGTAAATCGCTGCCGCGTTCTTCTGTAGATTCTTCGTCGACGGTCGCTACCGCTAACAAGATTTGGCTTCATTGCTCCATATCCCAATTTAAGTGGTCGCGAGCAAACTGTATCGGGGCTTGTCAGTGAGCTGGGGACAATTTGGGTCCTCTAAGTCTCCGTCTCACTGTCCACTTGCTAACAGCCCTCCCTCGAACTTCTCTGAGATGTTTCTGGACGTCCACACCGGCCACGTGTCGATTGCGCAGAAAAGTGGTGACAATAAATCGGTCATCTGGCACCGAAGTGCATCGTTGTCGTCCTGACCCTGGTCTTCGGACTAACTTACCAGTCTCTTTGAACCTCTTGTACACCTTGGAGACACAAAACTGGCTCACATGAAGTTGTCGACGCTGAGACAAGCCTTGCCGGATAAAGACAATGGTTTGAGCGGCTTCTGCAGGTGTGGTTTCCATTTTCTTACAGCTTCAGTATTTCCAGTAACGTGAAAAGGACTGAATCAGGTCAAAAAGGTCTGAGGACTCTTGAACGATATCGTTTTTTCGTTATGAAAATTGATGTCTTTTGTTTTTACGTTTTATGACATAGAATGATTTTTTTTCTTATTATATTGATAAAAGTTGAAAGCTATCAAAATTCCCTTACAAATAATGTAACACAAGATATAGTTTATTGCATTTAAATGGTAAAAGTTTGAGCAACCCGCGATGAAGTGATTCTAATTTAAAGCTAGCAAGTGTAGATTATTGCTAATTTTTATATTAGAATTATTTCATACAATCAATCATTTTATCTTGACATCCATGGTGCTGGTTATCAGTATAGTCAGTTGATCTCTCATACAGCTACATAGTATAGTATAATTATTTATAATTTACCTTCGCTCCTTACATTCTGATAACGCTAATGGATACATTTTTTATTTACTATGATATTTGTGGGTAAGTGTACACATTATTTGACTGCTAACTCATACTGCTCAACTGCTAAAAAATGGGTATTTTCTAACAAAAACAGCAAAAATCTCATTACTCGTTAAATTTGAGGCAAAATGTTATTTAATTAGGCACAACAAAACGCCAACAGCATAACCTACCAACCATTTCCATTTGGCTACTGACCCACCAAACACCCGGTACATTCTATGATAACCATGAAAAAAGGGAAGGAAAAGTGCAGTTCCGTTGAAACAACAAAAATGTGTTTTGATTGAAAAAGTACGTACTCGTAACGTACACGTCCACGTAAAAAGTACGTTCCTAAAGAATTTCATTCATCCGTAATTTTTTTCTGGGATGCCATAAAATTTGAAAAATAAAATATATATAAGGTATTAAAAAAGTATTGAATATTTACAAAGAAATAATTAAGTTATACTGTCTCTGCCTATGTGAAAAAAAATGTGGTCCAGACAACCTGACGTCAGAATGTCTGGCCGCTTTCTTTTCATGTTTTTTTTCTACTCGTCGAGGTACTAAATAATCAAATATAGGTATCAAATAGTACCAAAAAGGTTTTAAAACTTTATAGTTTCCAAATATCAAATATCGCTTGGTCCAGGGATTCTGACGCTAACAATTTTATTATATTCTTGCAAACAGTTGTCGTGTTAGCTTCTATTTCACTATATTTACTCAATATCATTTCATTGATTTGGATTTATTCACATTACCCTTGTTTTTGTCCCCGCTTCGTGCACTCCAAATAGGAACACAAACAGCTACCAATGTCCTTTGCCAACTTACATTTGAAATAGGTTTGAATTTAAAATGCGTGAAGGGTTTTTAATTTATGAAACTTACGTAAGTTCAGCAGAGCCATTAGGTAATAAAGAATAATCGAGCGTTGGCTCGATTATGGCGCCTTGGTGCTATGGTACATAAAGGGTGATCGAATCTATTCGCATAGTAAATTTAATACGCTAGTAATACAGACAAATTACCGTTTTTGGTCTAAACGGTTGGACGGTTACTTAAGGCTCACTTAAGTCTTAGATGAAGTATTGGTAAATTATGAACTCGCTCAACAAAAACTACACTTAGGAGACTAGCTAGTCTTACAAGCTAAGCACTTTAATTAACCCTGGAACATCTCTCAGTGCGACCCTAACGGGTTACAATACAATCTACTACAGATTATTCCCTTTTAGTTGATTTAGAAGTTTCAAAGTTAATCCGTTTATTACAATTGCAATATATAATAAAACACACGAAAATAATTCAAGCTGATAACGCAAATTATGCTCATCATTTTTTAATCTTGAGCTCTATAAATCTCTCAGCCCCTGGCAATTCAATTTAATCTCTCGGAACAAAGCTACTTCAAATCGATTACAGATTTAAATCAAACCAATACAATAATGCTTCCATTGCTATGGAGAGTATCTACTTTGATGAAAATTTAATTTATTCGCATTAGCTAACATTCTTTTACAATTCGATTACACTAACAATTTATTCTTGTCTTTTTCAATTGAATCAGACTTGATTCTACGTATAGGTAGACGAGTATGGATCAGAAAATAATTCTATTAAATATAGTATATAAAAATATTCTACTAAATAATAATCTAAAAATACGATATATCAAATTTTGAATTAATTTATTATGCTAAAAACACATAATTATATATTGACTTTTCTAACAAAACACCGAGGATGTGTTGTAACCTTTATGCAAATTTTTTTTATGGAAAATTAACATGCACGTGATATTTAAAAAAGCCAGATTGGGTACAGAAATAATAAATAACAGATTTTTATATATTAACAATTTGCAGGCGTTTGTTTTCTTCGCACATGATGGAAAGTGAAAATGAAGATGAGAACATTACACGCTTATTCAAAAGGAGTCTATTCACTTTAGTTTTAAAAACCCCGGGATTGTATTTATCTGGAAAAACAGAAGAAGGCAGTTCGTTCCATACCTTAGCGATCCGGACCAAAAATTAACTGTCGAGCAAACGATTACAACTCGACTACAAACAGATGGAATCTTTATCTATGTTTAGTTGATCGGTGGAGAAATACCGATCGAGTATCTGTAAACTCGCATTCATAAATTTACCGCCAAGGTAGGCAAAAACTAATATACCAAATATCTAGCAGTTAGAATTAGCGTCTAATTTTATATAGAAAAACTTGTTATTCATTTCATCAAGACAAAATGCGAATAGTATCATCATACGTCCTATTTACGTGATGTCTTGTTGCTAAAGGCACGACACACTAACTTCCATACCCACATAGGTATGACGGCCTGTTTGGTATGGAGGTTAGTACCCTTGCCTTCCATGCCAGAGGTCCCGGGTTCGTATCCTGGTAGAGGCAAATATTTTATAATATTTGCTTTCTAGTCATGGATGCGTATGTATGTTTATTTAAGTTTATTTCAAATATTTATATATTTAAAAAAAATCTATGTGTGTTTATATATTTCTTAAGTTTATTTATCCGTTATCTAGTATCCATAACACAAGTTCTTAATGATACTTAATTTGGGCTAGATAAGGTGGTGTGATTGTTAGAAATATTGATTTATTATTTATTATTATTTATAGGTACAGTCGACGAAAATTGTGGTCTATCACCCTACGGGTGCATTTCTTTCGCACGTCATATAGAACCAAGGTTGTTATTCCTCAACCGTACAGAAATTTTGTTAATACAGGATGTTTTGTGAAAAGTGGTAGACCCTTTTCTTGGACGAATCGGCCAGCAACTAACTTGGATGCGATCTACCTATTTCTTTTAGCTGGCTGGTTCATATTAGTCCTACAAATATTATTCTCTTGAACCAAATATTATTACCAGAGTAAATAACATTATCTTAGACGGGTGGTATGTTTTCTTTGTAGGTTTTAGCGTTAGAGACAGGTATGAATAATTTTTAGTGGGCAAGATGAAATTTAAATAAATAGTCCTGGAACTGAAGCAGCATGAATGATTAAAAATGTGTCAAGTAAACCGACGACGAAATTAATCATGTTAAGACCAAAATAAAACTTACAGAATTTCTACAAGTAATGCTTCTACAAGTAAACTGCTTCGTAGGGTAACAAAATGTAATTTTCGATATCTTCAACTTAAGTCAGAAGAAATAAATTCCATAACTGGAATCGAATTATTGATTGCCCTTCGGAAATCGTGAATCGGAATTAAATTTATAACTCGCAAATCGTTTCCTAAGTAATTTCCTTGAATTTCTATTTAGTGAGAGGAAATTAAAGATGCGGGTGAAGGGAAATTAACCGTACTATAAAGTCTTCTACTTCTGGAGAAATCGAACTGAAACAATTTAAATGACGTGCATGATGCAATAATCTAATAATTAACAGGCTGTCCCGACAGACTTTGTGGTGCCACATTGTTCTTAAATTTTGTGTGACAATTGTGTTAATCAGTATATGGCTATAGGTACAAGAGTTTAAGATTGACATTGTGTCTAATTCAGTCCCGGAAATATAAGTAGGTACTTGCAAGAAAAAGTGGTGAAAGTTAATTTTGAATTTACCAATTAACAGTAGGAGAACGAAAAGCAAGGAAAGCAAAAACAAAGAAGGAATACAACGCATAAATTACTAATGTGAAAATTTGTTTGGCTTTTAATTTCTTTTTCTTTCTCTTTCTTTCTAATGGTAAAAGAGTAAGTAGAGGAAGGTGAGGTAATACGATCTCTATAGGTCAAGTGATTCACCGCCGTAAATCAGAGACAACTAGTGCCATCTATCCAAATGCGCATAAAACATGTTCCCCGCACCCATGCCAGTTGCCTCTCCAAGTGTCATGGCGGTGCGAGCGCTTGGCGTGATTTTATTAAAAAACTAACTTCGTACCTCCTAACAGTCGATTCTTTATTTGTTTATTTTTTTACTTATTCTGCTATTCAGGACACCGGGTCAGCTAGTAAGATAAAAAAAAAAGAAAGTTCTTAGGTCAAAAATTACATTATGTCAAAAAATAAAAATTATAAAACACTTAAAATTCTTTTAACAGTCACTATGAAAATTACAATTTCTGATTTCTTATTGTGTTACTTAATTATTATATTTCATTTTATTTTTACTTAAGTATTATAAATTAAGTTTGATTACCTGGCACGTAAACAAACAGAGCAGATGGTTTTCCAACACGGGAACAAGCAACATACAATTGACCGTTGCGAGAAACGTGGGTTTTCTAGATTAATACCACAAACACTTAATGACTGCCCCTGGGGTTTGTTTATAATCATTGCGAAAGCAAGCCGTACTGGAAACTGTAGTCGTTTAAACTCGAATGGTACGTCAGTCGGAATCATTGGGATGCGGGCATTGACGTACAATACGTAAAATACGACGTAAAATACGTTTTTATTATAAGTCAATGGATGCGGGGTATTAAAACGTCTTCTCCTTTATACTTTCCTTTCAATATGATTGCTTCTATTATACTATTTCTATTTCTATTATACTTTATTTTCTCGATGACAGCTCCTGTGAAAACTTGTGCGAGCGTCTTTTTACATTATGTATGCATTATTTAATAAAAATATGACGTTTACACACATACAAGGTTATATAATACCAGAGTCGGAGGAACTGATAGGGTTGGAGCTACTTGAACGTAACACGATAACAGACCCGATATTTTTTTACAAAATGTAAGAAACTAAACTATTGGCGGATACTTTTGTACAAATTTATTAACTAATATTATATTTCATTAGAAGATGTTACACGTATTAATTCTTGATTGATAATGCCAACTTCTTTAAATTTTTCGAAGCTATTGTAATACAAAGAAACGAAATAATTATAACGACAGCGGTAATTCACTTCCCACAATTTTTTCCCAGTTTTCGGCAGTTATTTCCGCACATGCATTTTTTAATAAATCTAACATCTTGTTTGCCGTAAAAGTGGGATGGGTACTGTTTCGAGCGGCGTGTCCTTTGATTTGTGTCCATATTAGTTCTATAGCATTGTACTGGCAATGATACGGCGGAAGTCGAAGAACCCAATGACCACATTCGGCAGCTATTTCGTCGCTAACATATCTTTTAGGGTGGCTTTTTTTCGATTTTAAAATATTCACTAATTGTACTTTTAATGAAGTACTATCCACATTTTCGCCATGACGTTGTAGCCAGTCAATTATCTCTTGTTTTTATTGGTCTGCATCGGCATTTTATCAATTTGTCTGGAGTGATATGTCGCGTTGTCCATAATAATTATTGACGGTTCTTTCAGAGATTGCACCATTTCTTTAAACCATCCTTCGTAAATCCCCGCGTTCATTTCTTCGTGGTAGTCCACTGTTTTCTTGGATTTAAAGGCCAGTAAAGCATCTGACACGAATCCTTTCGTAGACCCTGCATGGCATATGATAAGGCGATCACCTTTTCCCATTGGCACTGAACTAGTTGAAGCGGCGGTGTCGTCAGTCCAGTTCTTAGATACTGTGTGGTTTGCATTTAACCAAGTCTCGTCAGTGAAAATAACATTGGACCAATCTGATAACTTTTTGGCTACGCTCAAAAATTTGCAACGATTTTTTATAAGAAAATCCAATTTCTTTAAAAACTAAGCTAATGACGATTTTTGACCATGGAACATACCACATTCACGTAAAGAAACAACAAGTTTTTTAAGAGTTGGATTTTTTTTGCTCATGTAATAGTCATATATATGACGGCGAATAGCATCAGCGTTGAAGTTGTCAACCGATGTCACACGACGTGGTTGGGGTTTATTCTTCGGCGTACGAAGGTTATTTTCCTGCATGCCGCTTGTACCGTAAGCTTCGGTAGTAATTTTTAAAACAGTAGGTCCCCTAATTCCTAATGCGGCCGCAACACGCTCTCGCACTTGCGACAGTGGTGATAGCGGGCCACCATTTTGATACTCTGCTTCAAAGTAATTACGAACCTTGATCACCGGTTCTCTCGCCTGCCTTTTGACAGCTGGGCAGCAATCAACACGGAGGAACACAAAATACACAACGTAACGTATGGATAATGTAAAAAAACTCAGCGAACAGAAATGAAGTGACTAGCACGACCGTCTTGTTGCGAGTGACAGATTAAAACAAACACAAAATGGCGGTGGGCCATTGAGTGTTCTCACCTTGAAAAAATATATTTTAATGTTTTGTTGTATTTGTCTTTATTCAAAATATAATAAATATATGCGATCGATATCATTACTTATTTGGTCACAACACTACATTATATCAAATTAGAACTGTCATCGAGAAAATAAAGAAATGGAAATAGTAAAGGTTATTAAGTAATTTTTTTATCACTAATCATGTGCCGTTACAAAGTTGCGGTTGGTTAATATTTCGTAACTATATCATCTACTATTATTTACTATCTACTACAACTATAACACTATATCATCTTCATTAGTTGCCGTATCAACTGATTTATATGTCCTCGATTTAAACCAGTGTTTTTGGCAGCCAGTATAACTCGTACGCTCAACCAATCATGGAATAAGTTATTTTGAGCAACATTTGGAAACACTTTTTGAATGAGTTCAGCTTGTGTTTGCGTTAACTGACAAAAACTCAGGAAAGGTGATGCAGCCAGTCAGCACATCTATAGGAAATTTGCCATTACCAATATCAATAAGTTGTTTAGAGAATATGTCTCCAGATTAATCATTTTGCAACATGACACGCATATTCTTGCTTAATAATGAACCTTGACATGTTTCCACAAATTGGAGGACTCTAAACGTGCATTCAGTTGCGTTGTACGTGGAACCACTGGCAATGTTTCGCGAAAATCATTGCGCCACCAAATTGGTTTTGGTTGTTCCGTAGATCTTTGACGGTTCTATCTAAAGCCTCTAAAGATTTTTTATGCGTCCTAGTGCATTCATCCCACACTATTAGTTTACATAGCTGCAAAACCTTTGCCATTGCCGAATTCTTAGAAATTTTGCAGGTTGGAGTTTCGTTGCTTTTCATATTTAATGGCAATTTTACAGCTGAATGGACTGTTCGACCACCTTCAAGCAAAGTTGCTGCAATGCCTGACGAAGCAAGAGCTAGAGCAATCTTATTTTTTGAGCGAATTGTTTCCAATGTTAAAGTAATTAAAAAGGTTTTCCTGTACCACCAGGAGCTTCCAAGAAGTAAATCCCTCCAGTTCCATCATTTGTTTTGCCTTCCCGGAACCCCTCTTCTAACACTTAAACTTTATAGTATGGTATTAAAGTTCAAATTGACTTTTAAGTATTATTACGAATCTTTTGTATGGGAATATAGAAAAGTGTTGTTTTTAGACTGTTTCAGGCAATTTTTTAAATTTTTCTCTACGTAAGAACCATCCTCGTACTTCAAAGAGTATTATAAAAAAAAGAATTAGCGAAATCGGTTTAGCTGCTCTCGAGATTTGCGCTTAGTAACACATTCAGCGATTTATTTTTATATTATAGACGATTCATTTTTGTATTATAGATAATCAAAAAGTGTGGCTCTGATCTAAGGTAAGCCTGTTTTTGGACATTCATTACATTTTACATGTTCGTGTTTATTGAAATGTTGTTTTATTTGCGAGTATTAATAGCAGTCAAGTGATATTTAAGCAATTGTCGATCACCGCACGCGGTATTTGAAGATTATGTTTTGATCGATATATTTGAATTTGGTTTTTGGGGTGAAATGATCCCTTTCTGTGTGTTTAAAATGATCCCTGGAATAATTTTACCCCATTAGTATTTGTTGTTTTAACAGATCACGCCGAGAATTTATATTCGCAAAACTAATTGCCAAATTTGGTCTTAAGACCAAATGCAAAAGGCAAAACCGCAAGTAGAGAGTGTAAGGGCTCTGTGATGGCATTAAAAAGAAGAGCCAAAGGCTGTAGCTATAAAATAGCTGTAGGCTCCGCGAAATAGTTAGGTAGCAAACAAACAGTGTTTAACCTAGAACAAGAATTTGGAACAGCAACTTGTTGATTATATTAAGGACTTCGAGTCTAGAATGTACGGGGTGACCACATAGAATGTTTTAACCTTAGCTTACCAACTGGCAGAAAGAAATAATTTACCGCATCCATTTTCCGAAGCAAAAAGAAAAGCTGGACTAGAATGGCTTCGTGGATTTAGACGTAGACATCAGCAAATTACGATGCTTGCCCCAGAATCCACGTCTTCTGCTCGAGCGCGAGCTTTTAATAAGCCTGTGGTGGATAAATTTTTTTCTACTTTGAAAAACGTGCAAGAAAAGCATTATTTTCCATCCCATCGGATATTTAATGTTGACGAGACGAGTTTAGGCACTGTTCCAACAAAAAACTCGATACGTTCGCACAAACAGGCCGTAAACAGTTGACGCGAGTGACTTCAGCAGAGCGAGGTGAAACCACCACTGCAGTGATTTGTACCTCAGCTTTTGGAACTTTTGTTCCTCCAACGCTAATCTTCCGCAGAGTCCGGATGAAAAAAAAATTGATGGATGGCGCACCTCCAGGTGCTATAATATGTGCATGCAATTCATCTGGTTGGATGAAATAGATGTGTTTTATAAGTGGTTCGATCACTTCTTAAGTTACGCCAAACCGACAGCAAAAGATCCGGCTCTTTTGATATTGGATGGTCACCTATCTCACACAAAAATTTGAATGTGGTATTAAAAGCAAGAAACGTTACTATTCTATGCCTGCCGCCTCATTTCACCCACAAACTCAAATCGTTGGACGTTGAAGTCATATATCCGCTAAGAGTTTATCATAACCAAGCGTTGAAGAAATGGATGAATAACAATCCTGGGAGAGTGGTAACCGTGTTCCAAATAACGAAAATTTTTACAGAGGCCTATCTAAAAGCAGCAGATCCGCTGAATAGTATGAATGGATTCAACAAAATATATCCGTTCAACCACGACATTTTCACTAATTTGGACTTCATCACAGGTGAAACGAATGAAATGGACGTTGACAATGACACGGTAGAACCTCCCATTCCGATCCCTGGGACGTCAAGTCTTCCATTAGCAAAAACCGTGCAAATTACCTTCTCCTCAAGCGAGTAATCCATAAACTGAAACACTACAGCCTTTACAACTGGATGTCTAAGAATCCCTTCATTTAACACCTTCAAACTTCGACTCAAAAATCTCCACAAGCACGTCATCGCAGCAAGCACCATCCTTCTCAAAAAATATCTCAACGTCTGATTCTTCTGGAAGCTCTACAACCTCCAGCTTTGGCTGTTGGTATTTCATCCACATCTTTTGGTGTTGTTACACCCCGGGGATGTACGACCAACACCAAAGGTAGTTGGACAAAGAGGGAGTGAAAGACGAAGAAGAGGAGATACAGTGTAGCGTAGTGGTCAGTAGCCCTGTCTCATACGCCGGAGGTCCCAGGTTCGAGTCCTGGCCGGGGCATTCATTTGTGTGATGAACACAGATGTTTGTTCTCGGGTCATGGTTGTTGATATTTATATATGTATGTTTATTCTGGGTTCCCCCCCAGTTCGCTGTATGGTCATCCATAACACAAGCTCTGCTTACTTTGGGGCCATACAGTTCGTGTGTTTGTCTGGGGATTATTATTATTATTATTATCAGTACTGACTAGCACACCCTACAAAAAATACCATGTTATGAACAATACATATGATTAAAATAAACAGCTGAGAGTTTTATTTCACTGATATTTTTTAACTTATGGTATAAAATGATCCTTTACTAAACTTTAACAAAAACTTCAAATACAAAAAAACTACATACATATAATAAAAAATAAGTATGCAGTTACAAAGTTAAGTAAATTCACTACCTCCAACAATAGAAATCTTGCGATTTTGCATTCAACTTAAGCCACAGTTAAGTTTTTCCCTCAAGGGGATCATTATACCTCACCTTCCCCTAGGTAAAACCACTGCGAGTCAAGATGTCACATGTCTTCGAAGTGTTATAATTTTTTTTCGCATTTTCTTGGTGATAGATTTTTGATAAAGTTATAAAGCAACTTGAATAATGTCTTTTGTGATAATGAATAACGTTGCACACTGAAGTGTAAGATATTGTGTCATAACAGAAGGGTCATCGGTGGTTGGCGCGGTAGAAGGGACGTTCCAAGGCAGAGCTCGGCTGGGCAAGCACAGAATAGATATCCTGAATCTCCAGAAACCTGCGATACGATGATAGCGAAATAGCGTCTAAAAATGTAATAATTTGATTTTAATTATTTCATATTTTTCGTCATGAGACCTTGTTCGCATATTTACATACAAAACAAAAAAAAGATTAAGTTGTACCCATTAGTCATGCGGCTATGTGTACATGCATTAGAGTTTGCTCGAAATGTTAGCTCAAAACTCTTGCATATACAAATTATATGCAGGAGTTTTGAGCTAACATGTTGAGTTAACGAGCTTTGAGAGCGATGGCTAGCTCCCACGTTATGCCCGTGAACACGTTAGTCTGTGGGGACGGATCGCATTGACGATTTTTGCAATAAGAATTAATTTTGCTTGAATATAAGATACATTGCTTTATTTTGAAAAAATTTACTCCCGTGAAGTTTGTTGAACTTCACGAAGTTCTTTCCGAACTGTTGGTAGTTCCATTGACAATCAACAAGCAATTTACAATGTTGAATAAAGATATTTCAATTTCGATTCATAGTCGTCAGGCGTATTTCATTTGAGTAACAAGGAACGAAATAAAACCCACCACCATAAAGAGAACTAAAGAGAAAATTTTAGTTCCCTTGTTCTCATTCAAATTAACTGAACTTTCAGTAAAATATTTTACACATATATCCAGTAGAAGAATTATTTTGAAGCGATAGAAAGTTTACTTAGTTAATAACTTTAAATCCCTTAAATCCGGCCGTATTTTTTAAATTTAATTTGTATTAATTTGTGTGATGAACACGCAAATTAATGCACTTGGATGTTTGTTCTCGGGTCATGGTCCTTTATATTTATATATGTATGTTTGTCTGGGTTCCCCTCCAGTTCCCTGTGTCATCCATAACACAAGCTCTGCTTACTTTAGGGCCATAAAGTTGGTGTATTTTTTATCGGATTCATTAATATTATATTTATTTCTTTGCTTTCTCTCGACGCTGCCGGAAGAAGTTACCAGGTTTGACCCACGTCTTCAACGCATCTATGTTTCAACGCATCTATGTCGATAAGGCCCGTATTGGAATGCATAAATTAAATTGGCATATTATAACGCAGCATACCGTTTTTGGGCATACTGTTTGTTTCGCATAACGTTCATACAGAATAAATCATAAGGCATACTTTATTTCCCCATAACTTCATTTATAGTAATAATAAATTAGCATAAAATGTTCATGCATAAATGGTTTTACAATAACGATTACTAATCATAACATTTATTGGCATCTCACACAATGGCATAAGTTTATAAGTCATATATATAGAATACCATAATTTGACAAAAATAAATGGACAGGCATGCATGCAAGCAAAACAGCATGCATCCAGTATTTCTGGATACTGATAGACATGTGACGTTCTCGGCGCTACTACGCACTCGTGCTCGCCTTCGCAGCTCACACGGTGTGTGTCTACGCTTCGTTACTCCTTACACGACTCCGTGTTTATAAAAACACTCTAGGGCGGGACAGAAAAGTACCGCGTGGTTTCGGGGTTGGCCAATCCGGTTCTGTATTATTGTGTTATATGTTTTGATTATAGTAAGATGATTGTTTACAATTCATCATCATCATTTCTTAAATAATCTTGGTCAAATATTATTATTATTCACGTGCAAGTCGCTTTTTGGTATGACCAACAAACTGAATAACCTGCTCCTCGTCGCTGCGCTCGACGTTGCACCTAATATTATGACTCGGCAATGGAAGTTAGATTAACGATGCTGCGAAATACTGTATTGCGACGACACGGATCTGCGAAAGTTTCTACTTCAAGTCATCATTCTTCTATACGATAAAATGCAAATAAATGAAATTACTAAAAAACCGAATTGCGAAAATATTTACTTCGACACGCCATTCTCCTATATGCTAAAATGCGCTGACATGGAACCATACCCACTCTAAGGACTCCACTACTGGACTTTACTGAAATTAAGTTCAAAAGTATAAAAGTACGTAACATTAAGTTTAAAAGTATAGAAATTCGATGTACATTAGTTCGAAAGTTCACTGTAGCGAAGTATGGAATTCCGATGATCGTGTCTTTTTTTTTTGTCACTTTTCTTAAAAAGCAGAAATAGTACTTAATTTGGTACTTGCGCTTCGCCGGATGCTACCGCACCACGCTCGTATGAACTACATACAAACCTAACCTAACTCACTTGATAGTCGCTACAGTGAACTTTCGAATTAATGTACATCGAATTTCTATACTTTTAAACTTACATAAATCGCGATTTAGTAATTCGCATTTCAGTATTTAAAAGTATAATGTGTCGAAATATACATTTATCGCAATTCCAGGATTCACAACTTAGTAAGTCGATGAAGGTATTTTCACAGTTCCGTGTTGTCGCAGCACTTCGTACCATCGTAAATCTAACTCCCGAATATTCGCAGTTCCGTGTCGTCGCAATACAGCACTTCGTAGCATCATAAATCCAACCCCCGAATATTCGCAGTTCCGTGTCGTCGCAATACAGTATTTCGCAGCATCGTTAATCTAAACTCCATGGCCGAGTGTAATATCATTTATTGTTTCTTTCAAGACTCAACATAAAGTAGGTACATATTATCTGTACTTGATAAATTAGGCACCAAAAGTTTTTTTATTACTTTATATTATGACTTTAGAGGTTATGGATACTTTCATTATGCGTTTTGTATTTTATGTTTTTATTTAATGATATTATCTTTAGACGTATAACAGTTATATCCTTTACATTTATGCTGTATAAAATTATGAAAAAAAAAATTAGAGTAAGTGAAACTCATGGTCGTGAAACCATTCTGCGTGTATTATATTCTGCTTAAATCAGTTTATGCGAAAAAACGTTATGCTGAAACTGTTATGCCAAACTACATTATGATAAAAAAAATATGCAACCAAAAGGGCTCCCATGTCGATATGGGGATGGCATAAGTCATACCGATGTCTTGCGTGTAAAGATTTCTGGGTCTATTCTTATATTTTTGTTTTGTTATCAATCAGTGTTTCGTATCTCTGAGCAGCGTTGTTCTGTAGGTTTAAATGTGTTGGTTTTTTATCGTTTAATTCTATTGTTTTGTGAATTAATGACGTGTTACTTTTGCGATGAAAGTATTTTCGTAAATTAAAAATGTCGATGGTTCCCCGACCACCTCTCCTTCTTCGTAGGGTTAATCTTTGCTAACAGGATCTTGGATCATGTTTGTGGTGTTTTAGTATTACTATTATCTAGAATTCAGTTCTTTTAAAAATCAGGACATTTGTTTGGGAGCTACAGACAAACACACAGTTACACTGATACATGGGTAAACTTATAATGCCTCTCTTATTACATCGAGCAAAAAAACTAAAAAAATATTTTTTTACTAAAACTCAAGTGATAAGCAATAAAATATAATAAATAGCGTATTTAGTTTCATGTGAATTCCACCTTTAATTATATTTCGTTTAATTTTATGATATATATTTTAAATATAAACACTTAAATGCCAAAATTTTATTTTTCACTAAGATTCAGCTTATTATCCAATTCACGGTGATGACTAGGACCTTTTTTACACTAAGTTTCTCTAAGCAAGTTTGTAAAAGGGAAACAAATTCCTTTTTTCACAACTAGTTTCGTTAACAGAATTTATTTATTAGCAAAATAGTTTCGAAAGAAGATTAAAAATTCTTTTCTCGGGACTGGTTGCGAAACTTGGAATAGAAAAAGGCCGAAGGGCTTCTAACCACAACAAACGGCGCATGCCCTCATGCATATAATGTGGATGATTGTGTTGTGAATAAAGAGAAAGCAGTAGATCAAAATTGCTACCTTCAAAATTACCATGTATGAGAAGCGTCGGGGTTTGTGCGCTCGAATAGTATTCACGGTTAGTCCGCAATGTCAACTCGAGCAGTATATTTTTAACAAACATTGAAAACCTACGGAGCTAATAATCATGTATTGACAGAAAAGTATTCATGAATCTAATTTGAAACTGAGTGAGGGAGTGATTAGTCCCGACCCGTGTAATTCGACCCGTGCGTTCTGGCCTTGAGCATTTCCGATAAGTATATGACGGTACTGACGACCCTTTGCAGAATGGATCTTTAATAAACAGGAAAACCCATGTAGTAACCCAAATTATGCTAAACCGATGTATAATAGAAAAATACGTTCATAACGTATTTGTTACGTCATTTTCTGTAAGGTTAGAAAGAATTTAATGGCGACGTAAATCTTAATAAAAAGATTGTGATGTTTATTAGTATTGTTTATTCAAAATACACATAAAAGCTTACATAAATAGTTAAATCTACAGGGTAAAATAAACCATAACAGAATACCTAGTTCTAGTTTGTGATTCTACCATTCGTAGATACAACGCCTCCAGCATGTTTATCCCACAATAAACATGATCATTCCCCACGTTTAAGAGAATGCAATATATGAAGATATTTTTAGGAATTTAATCAATACATTTATTATTACAAATATTAAAATAAACGCCAATAAATTTATATCACCACTGTAAAAATAATAAAACATATACATTTTAACCTATTAGCTTTGTGTCTAGGTTACTAGTCTAGTTCTACGTACAAAATTATGACACGCTCCTTTTGTTCGCAATAGATATCGATTTGACTGAGAAAGATAATTGGATCATACATTCGACTATTATCAGGATTAGATCACGATCAAAGCCATTTCACGCTGGAACTTAAATCCTTGGAAACCTAGGAACTGATTTCTTGAATTTCAATTACGCTTATTTAAAACTATATTACCAAATATAAAGTCAGTGTACGAACGGCGGACTTAATGCCATTTGGCATTCTCTGCCAGTCTACCGCAGCAAAGGAGGGATTTTCAAAGGATTAAGGGGTGCATACACAATTACATTTACGTACATACTGAAAAAAACTTTATTATTATAATATATTATTATAAGGTTGATTTTATAATATAATAATATAAAAACTCCATAAACGATATTTATAAAAATAAAACTGTATGCATATAAAATAAAACATATAAGTAAACAAACTTAATACATGGGGCTGCGCGAATTTTGTGAGAATGGCGTGCGGGGTCGCTGGAGTTTTGATAAATGCGGATGGAAGGATAGGCACTTAAGAAAAGCAGCACTAACCTGGTGTCACTCGTAATACACGTATCTGGATGTCAGCTGGCATCCAGCGGGCGGCGGCAACTCCTTCAGGAAGTCTTACGTAGTTACTAAACTATGTGCACTTTGTCTATCGAACACTGTTAGGTACACTTTACAACATATAGTTAAATCACATAAAGTTCAGTTTGATAGAAAAGGTTATTTAAACGGAAAGCGGTGCGTAGCGTGCGGTTTCTTATTCGAACATCAAAGTATATGACAGTTCACGTCGTCTTCGCAGCGTATGCGCAGCTCGGCATCGCTGCATTTGCGTTTATCACGCCATCCATCCCTTTCGCACCTATTAGTAGTGCTGCTTGTAGGAAAGGGAAAGGGACACAGAGTAGGAATGGAAGGACTATAAGGATTGCAGCGCCATTCCCATATAAATTTAAATAAACGCGTGAACAATACACCTTACTTAACTTAAACCTAATTATTCATAAATACACATATTTTATTTATGATGATTCCCTTTAATAAATAAGCTCTAATTAGCTGCTTAAAAGAGAGTTATCTCGAAACTTTCCTTAACTCCACCGGTAGAGTATCCCATAAACGTGTAGCCTGGATAACAAAAGAATAAGAGATAAATCCGGAAT
Organism: Marasmarcha lunaedactyla; assembly: GCA_923062675.1. Classification (NCBI taxonomy): domain Eukaryota; kingdom Metazoa; phylum Arthropoda; class Insecta; order Lepidoptera; family Pterophoridae; genus Marasmarcha; species Marasmarcha lunaedactyla. The sequence continues at coordinate 11,007,007 of OV281351.1, forward strand.
GATGCATAGGAATATGAAGGCTCAGATTATAGGAAGACCGGAGACATCAATCATGTCTGGAACTAAAATTTACACTTTAAATATTCCGGAGCGTGAGGATCATTGAGGATTAAAAAAAGTGTACAAAGTATCCTATCGTAACGTAAGTAACTTATGTACCTAATAAATATATATTTCTTTGACTAGTTTTCTACGATACAGTAAGAAGCCATTTCTATAAATTAAGTAGATAATATACTCAATACAGTCTTTCATGATTTTCCTCAAAATTTATGCATATATAAATGTATCACTATGCAAGTATTGTATTTTTATGTAAGTATATGATATATATATATATATGTATTTTATTATTTATTTATGTTTATATATATACAATGTTATTATTTATGATGTTTTTTTTGGTTTATTTTAAAATTGCACTGCCCATCAGTCTGTAATTGTTTAAAATATTTCTCTTCATTTAAGCAGGGTTGCCTGGAAGAGATCGCTTTGTAGTGATAAGGCCGCCCAAATTGCATTTCTGTATTTTATTTGCATTTTTTATATTTTATTTTTGTTGTTTTTCTTTTATTGGCAATAAAGTGTTTATTATTATTATTATTATTATTATTATTACCATGGTTTCTTCAGTGCTAGATCCGGTAACCGGATTCGGCAAGTTCAAAAACGGATCCAGAGAAGTACAATGACGCCGCGCTGTTCATGATCTGGTTTATGGATGGCAATCTTTAATAATATAACTATGTTATTTCAGTAAATTTTTAAAAATGGTATAATGGTGCAAAGATTAATTCTTTTGGGTAACGAATGTAAAATTGCGTTTCGTATTTTCATGGGGTGCATATGTGTTAAAATGTTTTCTAAGGCTGTAGTTAAATCCTCTACAGTGTCGTAATTTGATTTGTAGATTTCATCTTTTACATAACCCCATAAGAAAAAGTCAAGAGGCTTGATGTCAGGCTATTTTGCGGGCCATTTGAAATTCTTATTTGGCGTCGCCCTTCGTGGATCCGCAAGGGGTTTTGTCGTGACCAAAAATGATAATTTTTGCGATTGTACATACCATTATTTGAAAACTGAGTTTCGTCCGAAAAAATTATAAACTCTAAAAAGTGTCGATCCGAATTTATTTTCTCCTTTAACCAGTTACAAAATTCGAGCCGTCTGATGTTATCACCTTGATGCAAGGCTTGAGCCAAATGTGCATTACGGTAACACTTGCACTTGTATTTTTTCAAAAAAACTTGGATTGTACATACCATGAGACACGTCTGGGATATCGCGCACAGTGTCACGAATTGAAGTATCAGGAGTTCACTCGAAGTAAGTCAAAATGGTGATGTCAACATCAATATCACATTTTAGTGGTTTCTTCTGCTTTTTCCTTCTGAAACTACCGCATGTCCTCAAATTGTAAATAAGTTTATTAAATATTTTTCGTGTTAGTACATTACGTAACGGATGCCTATTTCGGTACCAATCTAAAGCTCGTGTGCAATTTTTATCACTTTTAAAATAGGCTTCCAATAGATCTAATCTGTTAAACGCATTATACAAACACAACACATAACAGAATAATAATCTATATAAAAAAAAAGGCTTGTTTTACTTGAAATATGACATTCATTCCAAAATATAGAAATATCGCAGGATTTTTCCGCGATAGTCTTGAAATAATAAAGACAAACCACAATTAAACTAAAATTAATCATTTTAGTTTTACGAGGTAAATCAACATCCAAGATAAACACCATTTATTAGCGATGATTTCCTATTTAAAAACAGCTTTGCGCTACGTTGCCACAATTTATTTTTAACTGAGAAACTAAACTTAGACTCATGTTTATTAATATATTTTTTTTCTAACGACGCTAAGGTTTTTTCCTTGCACGATTTAATCAAGATTAAATTCTTTTAGTTCAAACTTTTATGACGTCAATAGTAAATAACGTTTTATGTTATTTTTTGGATTGTCTTCGTTATTATCTCTTCACTCACCAAGGCTTATCACACGTGTTTATTCTCTGGAGTTTGCAAAGTTATTTGCTCTAGGTGAATCTATATATCCATATATATATAAATGAATCCCTATTTACCTTGGTCACGCCATCACGCGTGAATGGCTGGACCGATTTCGCTATTCTTTTTTTGTTGTATTTGTTATTGTCAGGAAAAGGTTCTTATTAAAGAAAAAATTAAGACAATTGCGCGGAAAATTAGAAAACTTAAGAATACTTAACCGCCATATAAAATTCTTTGGATAACATAAACTTTTTTAATGTAACCTTATGACGTTTGACATAGAATTGAGAGAATGCGTGCTGCAAATCGTCAATTTTTATTTTGATTTATTTTATGTAAAATCGTTAATTTATTATTTCTTACAAAACGGATGTAAGAAAACTGAATTTATTAGTTCTCATCACGGTTAGTTCAGAGCCATCACGCCTCATATTAAAAGTTCGATTTAATATAGAGTTTTGGTAAGTTTCGACCTACATACTGCCTAACCTGCCTCTTATCTCATAATGCCAAAAATCCAACCGCTCGCAAAATGACAACTTCTCAGATCGCCAACTTCTCAGAAAGTCAATTTCTCACAATGCCAACTTTGCATAATGTCAACTTCTCACAATGACAACTTCTGAAGGGACAGCGTGGTGTTTGTTTGAATAAATTGAACCAAAGTCGCTTTTCGCCAAAGTCGCTTTTCGTGAAAAGCTGGAAATGGTACTTAATTTGGTCTCGGCGCTTCGCCGGGTACTGCCGCACAACGGTCCTAACATACATACAAACCTAACCTAACCCAATTGAACGGATGCGTCTCATTTCGTAGTCTGTCCATTACGAAGTTGTCATTTCGAGAAATTGGCATTATGCGAAGATGGTATTGTGAGAAATTGGTTTTCTGAGAAGTTGTCATTTTGCGAGCGGTTAGCCTTTTGCAAGTTAGCATTATGAGATGAGACTCTAACCTGCTCCTCCTCGCTGCGCTGGACGTCACACCTTATATTATTTATTGTTACTTTCAAGACTCAACATAGCGCATAAAGTAGGCACATATGATCTGTACTTGATAAATTAGTCACCAAAAGTTTTTTTATAACTTTACGTTTATGACTTTACAGGTTATGGATACTCTCATTATGCGTTATGTATTTTATGATCATTTATCTTTAGACGTATAACAGTTATGTCCTTTACATTTATGCCGTATAAAATTATGATAAAGAAAATTAGAGTAAGTGAAAGTTATTGCAATTAAACCATTCTGCGTGTATAATATTCTGCTTATCTCAATTTATGCGAAAAAACTTTATGTTGAAACTGTTATGCCAAACTACATTATGATAAAAAAAATTATACGACCGAAAGGGCTCCCAAATGTTTTAGTTCTAGTTTTTGCTATTGTATAGGTAAGTTGGTGGCACTATAATAGATTTTTCTATGGCTACCTTACACAAATTTGACAAAGTATACTCTTAAATTACTTTACTAGTCTGCTAATAATAATGAAGTCCATTTATTCAAAAATATGTTATAAGGATCGTAATTATGCATATTTTTTAATATATTTATTAAGAGCTCTCCCACTGCTAAGTGAATTTAATCGTAAGAATATCAATTAATATATAACAACACGCTTTACAACGAAAGCCAAATCGTAACTTGTAATATCAAGTATAATATGTTTTTAAAAAGACGAAGCATTTTTTTTTTTGGAACTAATCGTAAAGTAAAAATTGTTGTGAATAATTGGGAGAGGTTTAATTAGAAAAATACACCAAAATAGATATTCACAAAGTATTTTATTTACAAATCCAACATTGAGAAACCCGCGTATTGTCATCAGTTACTATTGCTTGCATCTCTACAGCGGTAGAAATCGCATCGATTTTTAACACTTCTACGATAATAAATACATTGTCTACAAGAGTAAATACCTTTAGCTTATTTTATTTAAAGGTAACTTTTATATAAGAGAAGATATGTTACATTATTGCTTACTTAAGAAAAGAAATATTAGTAAGTCAAATATCTTACAATATATCTACTACAATTTTAATATTTAATAATGACGATTGGAATAAATAAGCGCAATGGTAAGACCGTGCCGACCCTACATTATAGTTTAAAAAAATATAAGGTTAATAGGCCGTCGTTTAAATTTTCTTTATGAATGATATTGAGATTTAAAAGGTTTGTTGTGTAAAAAAATTTAGAAAACCGTTCCTTAAGTGAGATAGGCGTAAATCTTTAGATCTGAACGGAGTTGCTTAAGTGTTCTTTTTCTTAATTTAGGAGCCCTCCTTTTGTCGGTGGAGCAATCGGCAGTCTATTATGTTTTGCGCTCTGTTTCCTATACGATAAAAAACTACACCATGTTTACTTTTTGTTTCACCTTCTCCATGTTAATTCCTCAATATCTTCCTCTTCCGCTTTTTATGTCCCATCATTCTTCCAAAGTACTTTTTTCTTCGACCATATTCAACACTTCTTCGTTTGTTTTCTTTTCTATCACACTCATACCTTCCAATCTTCTCCAACAGCTCAATTCAAATGCTTTCAGCATCTTTCTGTTTCGTTGTGTTAGTGTCACCTCACTTCTTTTCTTCGAGAGACATAACAAGTCCCAAGTAGAAAATATCTCGTGCTTTCTAGCAAGAGTCGCGATAAAAGCGATGTACGGTAAAACTTTATTAACTTTATGTTACATTGTTTTAAGCATAGAAATAAGTATTTGTTTTTTATAACAAATTGATTAAAGATTAAAAATGCATGCAAACAAGACAACGTTTCTACTGAAGAAAACGTATTCTCTAGGAAGACTTTGCTACCAAAGAAAACAACATTAAAGATTTGCCGTTTATACCAGGCCACTATGAAAGTTTTCCGAAATAAAACTTACTATACCTATATGGGACGTTGGCGAGTTATAATTTGTTTTGAAAATTCGAATATATAAAAGTACAAAAATTTATTTGTTCCAAAATTAAACTTCCCTCAAAAATTTTTTACGAGCAGAAACTATTGTGTGTTATAGAAAAATAGATGTGCGTCGGCATTACATTTTCATGCAATAATTTTTTTATGACGTCAAATCCAACTTGAAACCTGATGAATCGCCTTCAATGAGCTTTTATGAATAAGGCAACCTGTGTACCGCTGGTATATCGAGTTTAAGTGCTGTACCTTAAATATGAAGGATGAAGAAAGAAATGGTCGTCCTGTGACTGCTGTGACAGAAGAAAACGTGCTACCAGTGAAAAATTTGATTCAACAAAGCCGGCCAATGACACACGAGGGGATATCGGTAAGTGTTTTTGATATTCTACACAACCACCTTTGCGTAAGGAAGATTGTTCCGCGCTGGGTACCCCACAACCTTACCGATAGCAGGCGCGCGTGGAATGGTGCCATGATATGATTGATAAAATTCAAAGCAGGTTCTTTCCGCCGTGTTTTCGACATCATAACAGGTGACGAATCTTGAATTTCTGTATCTGTTTGTCAGTCTATGGCATCATATTTCCAACATACTACCACAATCACAAAAATGCCTTGAAACTGATTTGGCTGTGTGAGCATACATAGAATACGATATCAAATTATTTGTGAGCGGATCACAACAACAAGTTATACTTTCTTATTCTTATATCGACAGAGATACGAATCATAGTGTGCCGGCTATGGGCTAAAGTGTTTTATCCGACGGTTTCCAAAGGAAGGTCCCACAACACACGGAAGAAGAAAAGTAAAAGAATTCGATCGAAATTTACAGCGGGTTTCCGCAAAGTACCGCCAATTGCTAGTTTATTTATTCCAAATGTTGAAAATTCTAATCGGTAATCAAAAATTCTAATGAGTATACATTTTCCAACTAATATCTAAAGAACTTTTAAAGTATACAACAGTAACTGGTCCATATCATAGTAAGTATTCTAGAAAGATGTATAAAAACTACTAATTTCTTAAAACTTTAAACAAACGCTCAGGTTACACACTTAAGAAGGCACACTTTCACACAAAAACTTTTGAAAATAGATTCTCCCTAATTTAATAATACTTTAATGTATATTTATTATACTTGGCTAATATTAATCGAATAGTTATTTTTTGTTTTAAAACAATATGGTCATCAAGACTATAATTTAGATAATATTTTTATTATGATTTTGAAGAAATAACATTCTAAACCTATTGGCAAGCTAATAACAAACCAAAATAACAACAGAAGGAAACTAATGAAGAGATTGATTTCCAATAGATCCCAATATATTTAAATGAAAATAGCGAAAGATAGGTGACTTTCCTACATTGTATACCTGAAAAATGGCTCTGGTACATCTCTGGTACTCAGATGCATTTACTGACACACACTCAAACTGGGCAATGCAAAACATATTTCGTGTCCATATAACTTAGTTTGTATTTGTAGTTTGGAAATTCGTACATGGTCGGTCCGGTTCGCGTAATGACTTTAAACCATTTGACAAGTAGAATCAGGCGACCGAGAACAACATTTTTGAGGTCCTACAGGGGATTGTCACCTGTCTTAGATTATTTTACTGTAATCAAAGCTAAAAAGGCAAAACATTTCAGCATCTAATAAAACATAAAATATTTGCAGTTTACAAAGTAGAAAAAAACAAATTTATAAAACTTTCAGGAAATGCAGTAACGTTGTACAATAAATAAGGAAAACAATACACCCAATTTGTTCAACAATCTAAGATCTATTTATTTAATGAAATAAAAATTACTTCATATTACGATTGTTTAGAGTTTCATACAGTGTTTTCAATGACTACAAGATTCAACCCCTACGGTACTCAACATAATTTTGCTTACATATGCAATTATACACATTATAATGATTACTACTGTCTATATTTTCCTAATTTTTAGTACTTCATTCTCATAATTCCTACGAAGCCAAGTATACATTGAAATTAGGAAGAATAACAACGCAAAGAAGACTATTTGGCAATGACGAATAATAAAGATATTGTATAAACATCAAACTCGTTCAACTGAAGCTATTTACAGTAGCGAAACAAAAGACAACAATTTAGTAAAAAAATCTACTTTGTCTATTGGGACAAAATATGTATAAAATATTTTAAAAACGTGGCAGAGTTCAAATTACCAAGAACTTTATGAAATAGTTGAACAAAATCAAATTCTACTTCTTTAGGGATACTGTTATAACATAGAATACCTGTGTAGATTTTTTGTTATAATGCATTCATAGCAAGTACATTGTTATTTTTCATCATTCACTAAACATTACTTCAAATATTAATTAATTTACATAATGTATATGTATGTCATGAGAAAATGTGTAATCGAAACTAAAAAAGTAAATTAAATTACTTGGGTATATAAAAATATCACTCATTGGTACGGCACTTTGGTAAATAAATAAAAATTAAATATTTACGAGCCCATTACACAAAAAAAAATCAAAATAACAAATCAAACAAATTTTTCTAAATCAGTCCAAAGTAAATTTCGAGACCCTTCAATGTGTTAAGAAAAAATCACTATAATTTCCTTAACGGTACAGCGTAAGGTGAATTCCAATCCCTTTCGAATACGTCTTGTAAATCCGACCTTATATCTCGAGTTAAATTATACTTGTTATAATTATAACCACTATTGTATAAGAAAGCAACACCTGCAGTACTTGTGAAATAGTCTCCGGACCAATTAGAAGTTCCAATGTAAGCAGTTTGGTCCGTTACCATATATTTGTTGTGATTCACCCGGGCAAACGGTATTTTGTCTTGGTCTGGTGTTGATGGCACTATGAAGCGTTTCTGGAAAAGAAGCGAAAAAGAATCAGTAAATAAATTACGTCAGAGTAATAAAATCTTCTGGTAGTAAAAGTTTCTTTTAATCTCGTCAGGGACTCAGAGAGCGGGACCAGTCACTAAAATTATATGAACTAACGCGATTCTAACTGATGCCTACGATCGACAAGATTGTAAATATTCGACAATAGTGCATGGACAAAGGTTGGACTGGCCCTTGCAATGAATGGGAATTTAAAAAAATCTTTTATTCTATTTAAATTTTGATTTCCTCCATGTCAACCCGTTAACGAAAGTATTTTTGGCTTGGCTATCATTGCCTTGTGACGTTAAAATTTAACATATATTTAATATAGATGTAAGATTTTTAAAAATACGCATTTTGCATAACATAACTTCTGCATAATTTTTTATTGTAAATTGCAATAAAGTCCAGAATTTATTGCAAATGAACTACATTACTATAAATTTCGTTTAACTAAGGAAATAGCTATAGTAAGTACAGATTTTTCAGATTTATGGGTATGTTTTTGTGTGAATGTCAGATCTTGTTTTTATTCTTATTTCAAAAGCACATTGCGCATTTTTAGTAAATTAAGCTTTATAAAAATTAAGGGTGAAATCTTTCTACATTTTTCCATTACCATTTTCATAATACACATCAACTATTGTGATTTTCTATTATTTTACATAGTTTTTTGTATTAGTTACTGTTGTAATCTGTGGTAAATTTATAAGCTGGATTGATACACAGCGCCATCTATTGTTATACTGATATAAGGTCTATGTCTGTCATGGCTGCCTTAAGATGTTACTGTGCGAAACTGCGAAGCTAATCATAAAAGTGCTGAAATAAATGTGTGTGCTATATCTGGATTACTTATTAACTTCACCAAAAGTTCCACCACTCTAACATGGTAGCAGTCCGTGGTTAGGTGGTTAATAAGTAAAAATACAGTGTGATTAAGAAACGGCTACCACGTGGAAAGTGGTTTAGTACGCCGTAATTCAGGTAAAACAAATTATTGAAATACGCTATCATTGCCATAATGGCTAAACAAGCAAGGATAGAAGACATAACAATACCCATTTTTGATGGTGTAAATTATTCAAGCTGGAAATTAAGGTTATAAACTTTACTCGAATACAAAGAATGCAACGAGCCCGCCATTTCTATAATGCCTTCTAAAGAAAACCAACAGACGCATTGGAAGAAAATGGATTTAAAAGCAAGAACTATAATAATGAGCACAATTTCAGACAAACAACTAGAATATATTGCTGAATGTACAACAGCTTATGAAATGTTGGAAAAGTTCAACAAAATGTATTTAACACAATCAACTGCTATGCAAATTATATGTAGAGGAAAAATAGAAGAAATTAAACTGAACAACTACAGTACTATAGAAGATTTTTTTGTTGATTTTGAGAAAACAACAAACGATTTTAAATCGGCTGGTGGCAAAATAGATGAATCTGAGAAGATGAGATACTTGCTTAGAGCTTTACCTCCAAGTTTTAGCTATATTGGAGATTTTATTGATGTTATTCCAGAAGAACAAAGAACAGTAGATTATGTAAAGTCAAAAATAAAAAAGAAAAATATGTCTGCAAGTGACACGGACAGGAAAAGTGATATGAGCACATTCACTACCAAAACTCAACCAAAATGTTTTAACTGTGGAAAACCCGGCCATGTCAAGAAGGACTGTTGGCATGCTCAGAAAAACAGTCTTAGGCAAAATAGTTACCAAGGAAGATATCCAACCAGCCAACGCCAGCAAGGACATCATAGAGGTTACAACAGAGGTGGATTTTACCAAGGTCAAGGACTCAGGGAGCAGAGTCATGGACAACTCAAGTATGTACTCCAGAAGCAAACCAGGTAACAGGAGACCGGTACAAAGGTGAATATGATGATAATAGTAACGAAATAAGTTGGTTATTAGATAGTGGGTGTACAGACCACATTATAAAGAATGACACATTTTTCTATAATTATGTAGCTTTAAAGTTTCCCATTGATGTGAAACTGCCAGATGGTAAAGTGTTAGAAGCAACCAAAATAGGAACTGTCAAACTTTCTTTCAATAATTATTATAATGAGAAATACATTGATCTTAAAAATGTTTATTTTGTAAAAGGTATCAAGCAAAATTTGTTAAGTTTTTCAAAAATAACCAAAACATGCACAATAGTAGCAAGAAATGAATATGCAAAAATTTATACTCAATCAAGAGAATTAATAGTTGTTGCTAACAAAATAGATAATTTATATTATATTAAGAGTTCTGTTTTAAAAATTGATAATGTTAAAAAGTACATAAATTCAGTAAAATTAACTGATAAAGAGAAATGGCATAAGGCACTTGGTCATGTAAAGTTTCAGTATTCAAATAAGTTAATATATAATAAATTAGTAGATGGTTTGCCGGATAAGATTGAAAGCACAGTAATGAAATGTTCTAATTGTATTGAAAGCTAAATGGCTAATGTACCTTTTAAAAATAATAGAACCAAGACTACTGAAATTTTAGAGTCGATACATACTGATTTAAACGGGCCCCACAGCACAACTGGCTATGGCGGAGAAAAATATTTTTTGACATTTATTGATGATTATAGTAAATGTACTAGAATTTTTTGCATTAAAAGTAAAGCAGACCCTGCAAGTTGTTTTATAGAGTTTGTCAATTTAGTAGAGAATAAATTTAATAAAAAAGTAAAGAAATTTCGGTGTGATAATGGCAAAGAATATCTTAATCGAGACATTTATAATTTCATTAGACAAAAGGGAATAGAGTTATTACCGTGTCCACCGTATGTCCATGAATTAAATGGAGTAGCTGAAAGGTACAATAGGTCTGCTATGGACATAGGCAGATGTCTGATGAGAGAAGCTACAATTCACAGAAGGTATTGGCCTGAAGTTATAAAAACAGCAGCATACTTAAAAAATAGAACAATTGCTAATACAGTTGAGAATAAAACTCCGAATGAAATATTTTTTGGTATTAAACCTAATGTAGAAAATTTAAAGATCTATGGAAGTAGAGTTTATGTCAGGGTTCCAGAGGCTTTAAGAAAAAGTAAGTGGGAGGATAAAGCCCAACTAGGAGTGTTAGTAGGTTATAATGAAAATGGTTATAGAGTTTTATTAAATAATAGGGTAATTAATGCTCGACATGTACAGGTAGTCGAAGAAAATACTCAGTTAATTTGTTTAGAAAAACTTGATGATGAAAAGAACAGAAATAAAACTTCAGACATAAACAATGGATTTAAAGTGGAAAACTATGTAGATGTAAATGATACTTGTTCTGATAATGCTGTGAAAGATTTTGATTCAGATGATAACTTTAGTAATAACAAGGAAAAACTGCTTGTAGAAAAAAGGCTAAAAAGAAAAATAAGTCCAGTTTCTAGATATGGTAACCCGGTATCACATTTTATTTATGTAAATCACATTGATGCAAATGTTCCAAATACCTTTGAGGAGGCAATGAGTTCTCGCGATTGTAAACAATGGCAAATAGCAATGAATTCAGAAATCAATAGCTTAAACAAAAATAACACTTGGCAAATTGTTGAACGGCCAAAAGATTAAAAGGTTATTGATGTCAAGTGGGTCTTTAAAAAGAAAAGTAATAATACTTACAAAGCCAGATTAGTTGTACGAGGTTTTCAGCAAAAGGAATATCTTGAAAATATCTATTCACCAGTAGGTAAAATGCAAACATTAAAAATTTTATTATCATACAGTTGTAAAAATAACTTTTTCATAGAACAAATGGATGTTGAGACAGCGTTTTTAAATGGTCATGTTAAGTCAGAAGTATTTATAAATCAACCACAAGGTTATGAAACTGGGGATAATAAAGTTTACAAATTACAAAAAGCACTCTATGGTCTCAGAGAAAGCCCTAGAGTATGGTATGATTGTTTTAACAAATTTATTGAAAAATTGAATTTTGTTAGAAGTAACTATGATTACTGTTTATATGTAAATAGCATAAGTAAAGATCCAATATATATACTAATATTTGTCGATGATCTTTTAATTTGTTATAAAAATGAAGATAAAGTTAAAGAGGTAAAAACTAGTTTAATGAAAAGATTTGCAATTAAAGACCTTGGAAAAGTTAAAAGTTATATTGGCATAGATATTGATTATAATGATAATAGAAAAATAATGACTTTAAGTCAAACAAAATATATTGAATCTCTAGCTGTAAAATATAATCTGGAAAATAATAAGTTGTATGATACTCAAATGGAAACACACTTAAAATTAGTAAAAGTTTGTGAAGTAGATGATAGTATAAAGTACAGAAATATAATAGGTGAATTATTGTATATTAGTACTGGCACTAGGCCAGATATAGCATTCAGTGTAAACTACTTAAGTCGATACCAAAATTGTTATGATAGAACACATTACAAATATGCAATGAGAGTATTAAAATATTTATTTAAGACCAAGGATTTAAAGTTAACCTATGATGATAATGTAAGCACTGAAATATTAGATTGTATGGTAGACTCTGATTATGCAGGAGATAATGTAGATAGAAAATCTACAACAGGTTATGTGATAAGATTATATAATAACTTAATTATTTGGAAAGCACATAAGCAAAATACAGTTACTAAGTGTTCAACCTTTGCAGAATACACCGCTTTGTCAGAGGCAGTGACAGAAATAATTTTCATTAGAAACTTGTTAATTGAATCAGTGTAAAGTTTGATAAACCAATAAAATTGTATGAAGATAATTCAGGTGCAGTTTCAATTGCTAAGTATGGCAATTTTACCAAAAATTCAAAGCACATTGAAGTGCAGTATCATTATATAAATGAAAACTATGAAAAGGGTATAATAGATATTGTAAAAATTGATTCAAAATTAACTTAGCAGACATGTTAACTAAAAGCTTAGATAAAAGTAATTTTTTGAGAAATAGGCTAGCGGTAAGATTATCTTAGTCTTAATGTTTTCTTAATGAAAGAGTAGTTCTTTTAATTTTGGTTTCTTATTGTGTGTGTATGTAAAATATTAAGATTATAAATTTAAGGAGGTGTGTTGTAATCTGTGGTAAATTTATAAGCTGGATTGATACACAGCGCCATCTATTGTTATACTGATATAAGGTCTATGTCTGTCACGGCTGCCTTAAGATGTTACTGTGCGAAACTGCGAAGCTAATCATAAAAATACTGAAATAAATGTGTGTGCTATATCTGGATTACTTATTAACATCAAAAATTCATTTTCATTTTCATTTATTTGCTTTGCTTTGTACATGCGTCAAAATAGATGTTGAATTATAAGTTGTGCCGGTACATATACTGCTGAGAACAGCGTGCAAATAGTTTTCACAACAACATTAATAAATCTAAATACATAGTTTAAGTAATTACACAGTACTTTGTTAGAGCAAACATACATATAAAATAATTAAAAGGTATACAATGCCAATGTCACTTAAGTACAGGTTTGTAGGTAGGTATCAAAATTTATTTTCAGTCATAAAGTCATGTATATTGTAATATAATTTGTCAATTAAAAGATTAAACAAAACTGTACTAAACTTTCTTTCTGGCAAGTTTTTGTACTATCCTAACTGCCATGCAATGTACATTGGTGCTATATATTTTGAGTTTTTGAGCAGGCACATAAAGTTTTTTCTTATATCTAGAACGAATTCCCATTACATCATCTTCATTCTTAAAAAGATGCATGTGTCTCTTTACAAAGCAGCAAATTTCAAAAATGTATAGTGAAGGAAGTGGTAATATTTTCAATTTCTTAAATAGGGGCCTAGAACTATCTAAGTAATGTGCTTTGCAAATACAGCGTAGACATTTTTTCTGGATTTTAAATACTCTGTCAGCTTCAACTGAGTTACCCCATAAAATAAGCCCATGTCGAATATTTGAAGAGACATATCCATGGTAAGCCAGTGTAGCTGCCTCAGTGGATATTGTGAGAGTTATCCGTTTAAGAACATAAATAAACCTATAAATTTTTGAACATAAGATGTTTATATGATCTTTCCAGTTGCAATGTTTGTCGATTGTTATACCAAGAAATTTTGTTGAGTCAACTAAATGTAACTTATTTTTGTCATACTCAATTTGAAGATCTGATATTTTACAGTTATAAGTTTTGAATTGTATTATTTTTGTTTTTGATAGATTAATTTGTAAATTATTCATGTTTAACCAATTGACTACTCTACTCAAAACTATATTTGTTTCTTTTTCAGCGTCATAATTATTTTTACATTTTATTGTGATTGTCGTATCATCAGCAAACAATATACAGTCATGATTAGTTGAGTTTGGGAGGTCATTAATGTAGATTAAAAATAACAATGGGCCTAATACACTACCCTGAGGAACTCCTCTTCCATTGTAGCTGTATGGAGATTGGTAGAATTGTAAGGTATTATTTGTCATGCGAGCTATTTCAACACATTGTTGCCTATTTGATAAGTAGCTTTCTACCCAGTCAAGAGCTTTGCCCCGAATACCATAGCACTGTAACTTTTCAAGTAGTATGTCGTGTGAAACTCGGTCAAATGCTTTAGACATGTCTAAAAATATGGATACTGGATATACACCTCTATTTAAAGATTCTGTAACATTTTTAACTAAAGTGTAGCAAGCCAATGTTGTTGAGCTATTTTTCATGAATCCAAACTGTTCCATCTTTAATAAATTTTGTTTTGTCAAAAAGTTGTATAATTTATCATTTACCACTTTTTCAAATAGCTTTGATAAAACGCATATCTTTGTTATTGGTCTGTAGTTGTTTACGTCAGATCGGTTACCTTTTTTAAACAGAGGTTTGACAATTGATTTTTTTAAGTTATTTGGAAAAACGCCTTCTGAAAGGGATAAATTAATTATATGCGTCAATGGAACTGTAATGAATGGAGCACTTAATTCAAGTATTAGAGTACTTATAGAGTCATAGCCGGTTGAACTGGTATTTTTTAATTTTTTGATATGATTCATAATGTCATGTACAGTAACTGGTGTCATAAAAATAGAATTTAAATTACTTATTAACTTATAAGGTTTTGGAGTGAGTTTGGAATTATCAGGCTGCGTTGTGGTAATATAATGATCATTAAATACTGTACAGATGTCACTAGGACCGTAATATGTTTGACCATTTATTTTAATTTTTTGAATGAAACTCGAAGCGGACTTCCCCACTGCAGTTTTCTTGATCAAGTTCCAACTAGCTTTACAGACATTTTTTGAGTTAGCAAGATATTTGGTATTTGACGTTTTTCTAACGGTTTCAAAGCATTTTTTTAATATCTTACTATAGGTAGTATAAACTCTTTTGTTTCTTTTTTTACTGTCTTTATTTAAGCGATACTTTAAATATAACTGACGCTTAACGATACAGGACCTTTTTAAGCCCTTTGTCATAAACATTTTACCTCTATTATTATTTACTATTTTAATTTTAATTATTGGAAAACATAGGTTGTAAAATAAGACTAGATAGTCATGAAACAAATTGAATGCCATTTGGGTATTTTTCTCAAGTATCACATCACTAAAAGATAGGGCTGACATGCATTCAACAAATTTATTGATATTTTCCTGACAAAGATCCCTTTCACCAAAAGTTCCACCACTCTAACAGTTACCAATTAGCTGTTAAATTTTTCCATTCATTTTCATTTTCTATTCAGTATGAAAATAATTTTAGTTAGCAACCTACGTCAATTAAAGTTAAATTCATTAGTTTCCATTTCGAAGCTCTCCCAATCGTTTCAATCAGATTCATATAAGATTTATATACCTATTCCTATTTGAACCACCAAAATAACCTTGTTTACGTGGTGGGATTCCGAATAAAGTGAAGGAACAGCCAGTGCAATTACTGGAACTAAGGCAACTTCAACCGAAGCCTGCGGGGGGCAACAAATCACTAGTCGATATAATAATCACATTCAATATTGATAAATGAAACACCCACGACTAATGATGCCTATGGGTGCGGATGCCACTTACCATCAGGTGGCGGTCGCGTAGTCGTTTAATACCACCAATACAAAGACAATTATACATATTTACTATATGTATAATTCTAATACAATATACATATATTACTTTGATTATTGCTTACTACTGTTATTACACATTTTCTTATAAACGAACCTCAGTTGGCATACGACCACGGTTATCCTCGAAACAGTAAAATTGTCCGAAGCTTCCAACAAAATCATTTGTAAATAAGTAGTTTAGAAGTTATGAGGAAAATAACCATACATAGGTTAGGTGGTTAAATCAATAACCCTCATTTTAACTTCGCCAGTCAGATTAAAATTAGATCGTGCAGCCTTTTGTTTCTTTTTTTTCTGTTTTTTTTGTTTCTGATGATGCTTGATAAAAGCTTATTTTTTGCGTTATATTAAACTTACGATTTGTATATCGACCCTCGGGTAGGACTGAGAGAGCGCAGTGAGGGATCGTAGAAAGTAATCTTCAGAAGGACTCGAATGCTTCCACCAACTAATTAACATCTTTATCTTGGTTTTGTGTTCGAGAGCCGCCGTTCGTATCGCGTCGTCAATTTTCGGCCAGAACCTGGAAAATATATACAAAACTGCTTCTTAAATCTTTTCTAATTAATGCATTGAAAGCATCACTAGAGCTAGTATTATTTAAGCCAAACTTTTGTATAAAAAGGCTTGAATTTTCGCACCACTATACCCGCATAACTCCATTAATAGTACAATTACAATAGACATGGCGTATGTTACAAATGTACTGGATAATGTAGCTTCCCAATGGTAAAAGAATGTCTAACCGATTCAGTGGTTTCTGAGTTAAGTTTATAATTATTGTATAGAAATACATAATATGACCCATAAATTATACTTTTAAATGACAAATTGTATTTTGAAAATTGAGTCAATAAATGTTAGTGTTCTCTCAGTACACGAACAATATCTAGAATTCAAATATTAATTTCTCAACTAGACATTTACTTGACTTCAAATAAAGCATGACTCTTCCACCTATAATTTTTTTGAAAATAAATTTACAATGTCTCTCTATGTCCACACAACATTATTTCTTATCTGCATCTGTTAGCTCGGCAAGTCTCTCTCCCCCCTAAGTATCAAAACGACGAACACCCTCAAACGGCACTCGTTCACGCATTTACGCAGGATCCAGCCATCGCCGTCCTCAACCACATTAGAGGGAAGTGAGCGACCCGTCACCCGGTGCTACCATAAGAAGACGTACTTTAGAGACAATGACGCTTTAGACATTCATCGTTTCGTTTAGAGCACTCAAACCTCAGTCGCAGTACATTCTGACAAAATTTATTCAACTTTGATAGTGATCAGTTTTATTTTGGAATATCATCTGCACCTTAGGTATATAGTTTAATTTATGTCCGTAGCCACTCCAGATTTTTAAGGGCAGCTATCACCCTTATTTAGTAGTCATGCAGATAAATTTGTAGGTCAAATTTTGGAATTTGTAGCAAATTACATCAAAAGTTATATCACTGCAAAAGTGGCTCCTCAATCTAAACATCTAGATTGAGGCGCCACCTAGAACTCGTAATGTATTGAATGTAGGTTACTGAAAATTATGTATCATTTTTATCTATAACGTAGGATATCTACTACAATTTTGAGCACATTAGTTCTAAAATTCAAGAAACTACAACACTTTTGTTGTGGCTCCTCAATCAACATACAATAGAGTACATTTTTAGGAATCCTTTCGGTCAATTCATATATTCGACATTATGATAATTTAGAAGGAGGTAAATCCTATTGCCTACAATATGAATGAAATACTAAAACATGGTGATTTCCGTAAACAAACGCATATTATTTGGCTCCTCAATCCTGACGTTTAGCAAACCAAAAATTTACTATATTTACCTGAGATCACAACGAAATCAAAAGCCAGAGATACTAACATATAGTAGGCATGCCTACGAAATGGCTACATACAATTCATTGCTGCATCCATTTTAATTGCTGAAAAAAAACCTTTTTGATGTTGCTTAAGGATACGTTGCGAAGGGTGACCATATATTATTTGAGGGTAATTGGAAATTATTTTTTACCTTCCTACCAGTAACCATTTTTTAGTAACGTAACGTTCATTAGTGATAGAAGCTTTCTTGTGTCCGAAGTAAAAAGTATTCATTAGGCATAACTTGCAGTTCTATTCATCATAATTTGAGGTTAATACCTATATATTGAGTGACTGATTAAGAGCAGTTTGGTTTCTTTTGGTCTTAATTTGGTTATAAATTTATATAATAAATATGCTATATTA
Organism: Marasmarcha lunaedactyla; assembly: GCA_923062675.1. Taxonomy (NCBI): domain Eukaryota; kingdom Metazoa; phylum Arthropoda; class Insecta; order Lepidoptera; family Pterophoridae; genus Marasmarcha; species Marasmarcha lunaedactyla. The sequence goes on from OV281351.1 coordinate 11,025,167, forward strand.
TTATACACAACTAATACAATTATTCAAACCTAATTTAACAATATAGTATATAAATATATAAATTGTTGTATCTCATGCTGGATTAGCTACAATCACACTGTTCAACTTATGCTATTTTAAGGAATCCCTATTGGTGATGCCGAGGCCACTCGTTTATCCGTTTTTCGTAACTGTCACAACTTGGAGATGAAATCTTACTCATTATGAACCCAAACAACTCAATGTAATGTGTCCCGAGAGCAGTCTAAAAGACGGTATTATTTGCTTTGTTCATTTCACTATAGGAACAAATGAAACGAAGCAGTGATGAAAAATCCCATCAAAAATTAGGTTAGGTAACCACCTTTAAGTAATCCGATTTCGTTATACCTTATCTTTAACTTAATATCTGTATAATATTGAGTAAAGCGTAGAATATCCGTAAGGTGCTGTTTTATTGACACTGATTTAGCTAAGTCACATACACGGAAGCCCCTCCAATTCGATATATTAAAGTACTCACTGCAACATTATTTACTTACAAGATATGACCCATTTAATGTTGAATTGAATTGAATATGTATTGTGCCAATGAGGCCTTTCTTATACTGGTTATCCTAAGGTATAGATTGACGTGCAATCTTAGCGTCTTTAAAATAAAGTATTTATCGAAATTCCCACTCCCAATATACGACAATGGTTCAGCTTTAGTTATCATTAACAGCTGCACTTGCATGCATATATTTGATCCGTCATAATACATACGATAAAACTGAGATAAAACAACCGAAAATATATATTACAGGTTACACTTATCAATTGTTATATTTTACTTTCATATCTTTTGGGATGTATGTGTATTTAAGCTTATTAATACATTCCACTAAGTAATCCTGGTTTCTATACAACACACGTACCATCGGTTATGTATTAAATTAGATTTGAAATTGGGTAAATTTTTTGGGTTGAATTTGTATTAATTGCGGTATTTTCTCACGTTGCCAAAACAAGTTTTTAAAAGATCCGTCAACTTAAGCTAAGTACTGGAATAGTCTTCTGCCTCCATTACATTTACAAACAATAATAGTTACAAAATAACAAAAGGAGAAATAATAACACGGAAAGAAAAGGAATTAAAGACATAATACAACGGCTCAACTACTTTGTACATAAGGCAAATTGTGCAAAAGGCTAACAGAATTGCCGCGGGAAGCTGTGCCGTAACAAAGCAAAAACCACCGACAGGTCGTTTACATTTCTCTAGCTTCGGTTAGCTTATGCCTGATGAAAAACGGCTGAGCGGACAAGAAACTTAATACACATAAAACCAAATTTGAAACAAACAAGATTATATTGAGCATAGCTATCGCTATGTCATGAAATATCCTGTGAAAAGTATTATAAGTTTAATTCAGATAAATAATATTTATTATGTAATAATAGATATTCTTGAAGTAAATGGGGACTGGTGACGGACAATATGTATTAGTAGATACTACAATGTATGTATTGTAAAATATTTTTATGGATCAAAATGTGAAGAGAAATGAATGCTTATTATTAGATTTATATTAACGATGGATGCTTTATACTTGTTTTTAAAATATAGTTACATGTTCAGGGAAATAAATCGACATTGTGGTTATACTAAAGATTTTTTTTTGTTTGTAGAGAAATTTCACTGTTAATAATTTTACTGTGCTGTAATTATAATCTAATAGACATTGCTTACCTTATAAACTTAACTTATTAAGCTAAGCAAAGTTCGGTTTGATCAGACCTAGCGACCGCAACCGCCAGTGGCAAGTTTTCGTAAGATTAGAGACACTGAACCGCGTCAGAGGCCTATTAAGTTTCCATAGGCGACTTGATTGAATTTGACAATAGATTTTACCACTTCTTCATAAGAAAGGTAAAAGATTAACACTCCCAATGTATACTCACTTCAACTTCGGCTCAAACTCGAGCGCTGGCGCGTAATCCATGACCGAGATATAAACAAATCTCTCCGCAGACAGTATGGTGTGGACGATCGCATCGTCGTCGTTGGTGCGGCCCGACGGGCTGAAGGGGGGCGGGGAACTCTGAAAGGTACCGATGGATATGTTAGTTTTATGAGTGAAAGATATTCCGTAATATTCCGTTGGGCTAAGATTTTTGGTCGACCTTCTCAGTAATGTTGTTAAAACTTATTAGTGTATTGAATATAAAAGTAAAATAAATGAGTAAATACAAATATTAATTCTATGCACTTAATTTAAAGATTATATTGAGCGTAAGTAGTTTTTTAAGCATGTGTTTTTACACAGTAACAACATTTAAAAATGTGTATTTTTCACAAATCATAACAATTATAAATAAAAATATATATTATAACTTCATTGACTGATGTTAGATTTAGATAGTTCAGATGACCATATCTAGCAATAATAATTTGCTTCTTCTTGATGTGTACGTTTTTACTCGAGTAGTTTAAAGTTTTGACTATCATTCTATATAAAAGCTCAAGAACTTTTCCGTTGGTCTTCTTTTAAGTTAGTAACTATTTAAACTTTATTTATTTATTTTGTTACAATTTTACAATAAATGTATCAAGTCACTCATGTGGATAGGATGCTAATTTTCCAGCTATGAAGACGTTTGATCAATCTTCAGTTGATCTAAAAAGATGAATTAAAAGAAAATTTTGTGAATATATCAAATAAAGTTTTCAGTAAAAGTTAAATAATAAATAAAGTTTTCAGTAAAAGTCAATTAATAAAAAATTTATTTTATAATGACAGTTCTAAATAGTTCAAACTATATGTTCTTACCAATTTATTGAATAAAATCTTTATACTACGCAGTAAAACAAATCTTTTTAAGTATAGATAGGTATTTACAATAAAAATATATCAGTCATAGTCTGCACAAAACTGTCTTAAAGAACAGCATAAATTCATTAATGTAATGTCTACAACCACAGTTCATCGTTCGCGTGTTCAAAGAAAACCAATAAAATTGTACACGCTTTGCCTAGTTCAATGACATTTTAAATTATAAAATCGATACAACCACGACAAGATAAAAAACAACAACTTACACACGAAATATAGTTCAAAACACCCGTCCATATTTTATATAAAACTGCTGATTCAGTAGGTGCATACAAGAATCTCGACAATTTATAAAAACCATTACTCAGCAGAAACAAAATAACCAAACAACTTCTCGAGACCAAAGAGCAAGCTCATAAAGTCGTGGCTTCCAATTTTACTAAATCAATTCAGTTTAGGGATGGTTTGAAGTGAAATAAAACAAAACCAGATAAAACAATTTCAGTATATTTTGGTAGACTTAGGATAATAATATAATACTCGTGATATACCGGAAATATTAAGTCAAGCAAATTGTTTCTGGTACAGCATTACGTACATCTAATGCTTATTTAAGCCTTCATTATATTTGCTAAATATTAGGTCTTTACCTATGAAATTGCCGTTTTTCACGAAATAAATGAAGCGTAATTTTTTTATATATTTTTTATTTCTATTAATCAAAATAATCACCCATGCAATCAATGCATCTTTGCCAACGCATTGGTAGCTTATTGATGCCTTTCTTGAAGAAATCAGCTGGACGGGAGGCAACAAATTCTTCAAAGGCATTTTGTACTGCCTTTCGGGTATTGATTTTTTTTCCCGCCAAGAAGTTATCAAAATTCTGTAAAAAGTAGAAGTCTGTAGGCGCAAGGTCTGGCGAGTACGGCGGATGACGGAGAACTTCCAACCCCAACTCTTGTAGCTTGGAGACCGTCTGCTGTGCAGTATGAGGTCGCGCGTTGTCGTGCAGGAGCAGTGGAGCCGAACGATTGACCAAAGCTGGTTGGAGACGTGCGAGCTTCTCCATCATTGTGTTCAGTTCTTCACAGTACACATCTGCAGTAATGCTTGTCCCGTTTGGCAAGAAGCTGTGATGAATTACACCCGCGTTAGACCACTAAACAGTGACCACTCTTCTCTTCACGATCACTTTTCACTCGGGGTACGTTTTCGTTTAGGGCATTGTTTGGGTGCTGAACCAGGGTCCAACCAACTTACTGAGCGCTTACGATTATCAAACAGGATCCATTTCTCGTCACAAGTAACAATGCGGTTCAGAATTCCTTCATTTGTATGCCTGCTGAGCAGTGCAAGGCACGTCTCCACGCGTACTTCGCGCTGGCGGTCATCGAGTTCGTGGGGTACCCATTTGTCAAGCCTTTTTACCTTGCCAATTTGACGCAAATGGACCAATATTGTTTTGATGCTAACGTCGAAAGCTGCTGCTAATTCAGCCGTGGATTGAGTTTCATCAGCTTCCACAATTGCCTTTAATTCGTCATTGTCGGCCAAAGTTTTCGGACGACTACGGGGTTCATTTTTCAGGTCAAAATTCCCAGAACGGAAGCGGGTAAACCAATAACGTGTGGTGCGTTCGTTTGTAGTGTTCGCTCCGTAAACGTCGTTGATGTTGCGTGCCGCTTGTGCTGCTTTGCTGCCACGACGGTACTCATACTCCATAATTACTCGAATTTTTAACTTATCTATGATGATGAAAAATGTTCGAATGCGTTGAAAACAAAACACTAACTATTAAACAAATGACGATTTTAGAAAAAGAATTCCATGTTTGTCAAATAAAATTAATTTGAAATTAGAATTATCAGTCAAAAAATATATATTTTCATTTGAAATGGCCAGTACGGCAAAACGGCAGTTTCATAGGTAAAGACCTATTATTGCAATACTCGTAACTAATCCAGATGTAATTATTTGGATTGAAAAACATCAGATAAGAATAACTAAAGAATTTACTGCATTCTTTCAATTTTGTTTTTACTAAATAATGGGTATAGAAAGTGACGATGAACAAATACAATGCTTCTCCAGTCATTTTAAAGGACCCATGATATTATGTGCCTGTTAAACATTTGAACGCGCAAACATTTAAACGCGCAATCCTTTCACTTAGAAATCCTAAGTATAAAAAGGAATGTCTGTCGTCAGCTATCTCCGGCGAAGACAAGTCGAGGATTTATTTAATTCCAAAACTGTTTATAGACATTAAATTCTTTAAAAATCCTACTACTTAACGAAGATGTACAGTTTTCTGACGCTGGGCGTATCCTTATTATGACCATATGACCATATATTTGAAGTGAATTTTATTAAACTTACTTGGACAACTTGCCGCAATCAATGTAAATAGGGTTCTTATATGACAATGATTTATCTAACAGTTTCAACGATTTATCGTGAATCGTTAAGTCATCGTTGGTCACTTAAAGTTCTTTGTTTTAGTGAATTAACAGGCTTTTTCCGCTGTTCTGATTTATGCGGCATGGTGATTAATTGTTTGGTAATGAAGCTTTACAAACTAGGGAAACTAAGAATGCCACATAGTAATCTATAGCCAACTAGATAAAGTAAAAAGGTGACATAATAATTTTATAAGCACATGAGTATTATAAAAAGTGTCAATCTTAAAATGATAAAAATCAAGTTTTTAAAGACGTGAATCGTACCTAACGCATCGTAATCGATCCCAATTTTAACGCTTTAGCTACTCCCGCTGTACTTTTAATATTAAAACATACTGTACTTCGTAAGCCAACTAAGAACAGAAACGGATCAGAGGGTCTATACTAGATGCCGCTTGCATTCCACGATTGTATAAAAAAGTGAATAGATTGGCAAATGTATAAAATATGACATATGCCTTTGTTAAAACAAAATACGGCTTTGGTTCTCTTAAAAACGATTAAATTTTTACTAAAACTATGCCTATAATGAATGTCAAAATAATTTCCAGAACACAAACAAAACATTGTCAGCGTATTTAAAATTCAATTTAGAAAACCCCTTCATTAAAAGCCTTATCAAAGGGTAGTACATCCCATAATCCTAAGCTAAGAAGCTATTAAAGCTAGCACAAGTGCCATTACGAGCTATTCAGCGATATAACAACGCTACTAAAGCGACATTATGAATATGATAAAAGGTCAAATCGTATAGAAGTATATACAAGAAAATATAATCTTAATACGTCAGTTACATTATGCAAATTACTTTTACGCGAAAAGCTGATTCAGTATTAACAAGGGATACGGCGAGCACGCGAGGTTTCATAGCCTGGTAGCAGAGTTTTTAAAACGTTCTTTATTCAATGCAAATTGTGTAGAAATTTATACATTAAAAAGGGCTCTTGAAAAGGTATCTTGAAAAGTGGGTGCCTTATGCAAATAGCTTTAGAATTATATCTTGGTTAAACTTAAAAGGCTGCAGTTATGACTAAAAAAATAACCACTACATGGATTTTCCCAGACCATTGACAATGTTTTATATTATTAGTTAGGTATTTATATGAAATTGAAACAGCGACGTCTAAAGATAAATGGAGAAACCCAATTTTGTCTCACACATAAATCAAATGCGCTCACGGCGTAAAGTGGAGGTGAAAACTCGCATTTGGCACATTTTTTACTTCCAAGCTATGCGCTTGTAAAATGGATAACGAATAATATTAATGTATCGAAAAAATCCATGACTCGTCAATAGACATGTTTACCTAACACATCATTCAGACAAAACCAGGTTGTGGAATCCACAAGGGAATGATCCGACGCCATACGCTATCTTAATTATATGTATGCCAAGAACAGAGACCTTTAAAATATATTACACTGTTTTAATTAACATTTCACCATTCCAAAGCCATAATCGTAAATAAATAACAAATAATTATCCTGAATAATAATTTAGAGATCCTGCGGCCCTTCCTATTTTGAGCGCCATAATAATCACGATCACGTCGTCGTGTTCCGATTACAGGGAATGAACAGCCAGTGCAATTACTGGAACAATGGCAACTCAAACAGAAGCCTACAGTCGGCAACGTATCATTAATCGATATAATAATCACAATTACTCTTCATAAATAAAACACCCACGGGTAATGCTGTCCATGAATGCAGATGCCACTTACCATCAGGTGGGCCAATTGCTCATTTTCTTGCTATAAAAATAGTTTTAAAAAATCGAAAATCTGCACGAGATACGCGAGAATCCAAAAACATAAAAAATAATTTTAGTTGTGGACAATGAAATCAAACATTATATCCCTTTATTCACAGCTATTGTCCTTAAAAAAACGAATGATCATACTATCCTATTCCATCGAAAGCTAAGAAGAAACATGAATAGATAACAAATAGTCACAGCCATAGCCACAGTTCTGAGCAACTTTTACAAAGAAACCATAAAGCGAAAATCAAAAATACGGGTCAGCCGCCAACTTTGTACGAAGTGACTCTTTTTTCTTGTTTCATTTTCATTATTTTATATCTTTAGGAAAGTTGTGAGGAATTGCGGTCGGAGTCCGTGTGCATATTTTCCGCATGGTAAAAAAGTCGAAACATAATATTATTCCTATATGATACCTTGAAAAAATACCTTGACATAACAATGCCCTATAAATAACGAAACTGATTTTGATAATAACACGTATTAAAAAAAACAACAAGACCGATCAAGATAACGTGACAAATTCTACATGTGGAGGAATTGAAAAGCTCCACCTAGCGTCATGACAATGAATTTTATGAAGGTCACAATAATAAAATCAAACTTTCCATGAACCCAGTGAAGGCTTTCACTATGAAGGTAACTGTAAAATATTGTCAGTTAATGAGTCAACAGTTTAGTTATTGTAGGTAAAAAAACAAGGTAATAAGATCAGGAAGGCGGGCATGATTTTTCTTTTCCTTTGTCTAGCGACCTTAACGGGTGTTGTAGTGTTTCTTACAGTATGGAGTATAAACAATATGTATTACCCAAAGAAAAGCATGTGGGAGTCATGCCAATCAACTCTATGCGCTTTATTAATCGATTGTACTTCATCATTTATTGCTATATTTTATACGTTTAAATAAATCAATTCTAGCTTGACTTCAAAAAGTAGGTAAATCATTATTAATTTATGCTCTTAAAGCAAACAGTTCGAAATATATGAGAGATGCATCTCTAAACTATTTTTTTATTTGTTTGAAATAACAACGACTGCACAACTTATTTCTAACTAACCCAAATATCAGTTCCGAAACGCCCCTGAGCTAATATAGACAGTTCTATTTCCTAGACAGACAAAGTAATACGTGACAAATATATGAGTATTGTTTCTGTTCTACTTTGAAGGAAAAACTATTGAAAATGTCTAGACAACGTTGATCATCTCAGTCAAATTTCTTTTTGAATTTCACTACTTTGTTTGAATTTGTTTTAAGAGAATTTTTTTAATAAGTTTTGTAGAGAAATTAGTTTAGTGTTACGACAAAAAGTAGGTATTAGTGAAATGTTGTTGAAAAATAAAATTAAAAACAAAAGAAAGGGGATTTCGTAGTTTATGTATGCACGAAAAAATAAGTCTTAATTTTCATGTGTATTAACCCCAGTTTTCATGTCTATAGCCACTCTATTAAATTATCTTTAAAAAATGATGTGAAAAATTTAGTTTCCTCTTTAATAGTGTCTATGCGTATTCAAAATTCAAACTGAGTATTTTTTTTTTGTTAGGCCTATGTTAAGAATATGATATCCATTTTAAGTAAAACAAAAAAGATCTTGGAAAAAGCATAATCAAAAAAACCAAAAATTTTGTTTTCTGTTTTTACTATGATTCATATGAGATTATTAACAAAAAAAAGTATTATTTTTTTGAGCAGCATCACAACGAAACCCGGACTACACGACGACGAGAAAATGACGGTCCGCGCTGGATGTAAACATACCCTCAATGCGACTGAAAAAATTGTTTGCGGCAATTCGTCTTGTTCCAAACCGTACCACCTATTATGCGTGAACCTTTCATCAAACACAAAAAAATCCGACGAAATGGGTTTCTCCAGCATGCTCATCTAAAATTCCAAAAGGAAATAGCAACAACAATCCAATTAAACCTACTGATCAGCAAAACACGGCGCACTCACAGCACTTATAGCTTGATGTTGATGGCCGCGCAAACGTTACGCTGCTGAGGAGAAATAATTCACCAACTCAGGGCTATACTTAATCCCGATCTCCTCCAAAGAACACGATAGAGTCCCTAATTAAACAACTACCGACACTCATAGTAACCGCCATAGCTAAAGAACTGCAGCCTATTAAGGAACAGATAAGTAATTTAGAAATCATCTATAAAGGTTTATTAGTGCGTAGTATCACGATATGCTTAAACGGTACGATAAAACCTCTTCTGAAATAAAGTCACTGCATGAAGAAAACACTGCTCTTCGCCACAATATGAGTATCTACGAGGCTCGTTTAAACCATATTGAAGTTGATATGGCAAAAGTTATTAAGAGAGAAAAGCGGTAAATAACTTAACAACAACATTTGATGGCCGAGTGGCGTAGTAGCCCACGCCAGAGGTCGCAGGTTCTAGTCACGGTCGGGGCATTTATTTGTGTGATGAACACAAATGTTTGTGCTCGGGTCATATTTATTTATATTACGTCCTTACATATTAAATTGACGTTTTGTCGTACTGGCCAGTTTGATCTATCTTTGATCCTCTTTGGTTAAGAATTTCACATTTATACAGCTATTTATTCACGCATTTGTGTTTCGAAAACCGTAATTCATTTGCTTTTTCCTCTTTTGGTTTTTTCTTTGCGTCACTTAGTTTACAAAATGGAAAACTTGAAAGATCGCGTTATTTACGAGTACCAGTACGAGTTCCACCGAGGCACCAGTGCTGCAGAAACGGCTCGAAGTATTAATGCTGTGTATGGCGGCGGTGTCGCAAAAGAATACACAATGCGTTTTTGGTTTCAACGTTTTCGGTTTGAAAATTTCGACCTGCAGAACAAGCCCCGTGAACGGCCGGAGACCAAAGTTGATAATGAATTGAAGGCTATTGTGGAAGCTGATCCATCGCAAACCACGTCCAAGTTAGCTATAGGCTGCAGTGTTAGTGACAAAACTGTGTTAATCCACTTGAAGCAAATTGGGAAGTACCTCAAGAACTGAGTGCAGCAAACCGACAAACGCGCGTTACATTACTCAACCGGCACAAGGATTTTTTATAGAATCATTACCTGTGATGGAAAGTGAATCCTATACGACAATCGGAAACGCTCATCGCAATGGTTGAACCCTGGCAAACCAGCTAAAGCCCAAGCAAAAATGTACTCAAAGTTTGTGTTACTAATATTACAAAATACAAATGTTACAAAAAGTAACTTGTGAGCGTTTGGTGGACTAGTGCCGGTGTCGTTCACTACAGCTTCCTTAGATCTAGCCAGACGATTATGGCAGATGTATATTGTCCGCAACTGCAAACCATGATGGAAAAGCTAGCTGCTAAACAACCGAGGCTGGTCAATCGCTCCAGGCCACTGCTACTTCAGGACAACACTAGACCACAAACTGCACAATAGAGGAGCTTCAATGTAGAATGTCAAGACATCCACCGTACTGCCCGGACCTTGCTCCAACAGATTACCACTTTTTTCGAAATTTGGATAACTTCTTGCAAGGGCAAAAATTCAACTCTGATGGGGCAGTCCAAAGCACCTGCAAAGATTTTATTGATTCCCGTCCGAATGGGTTTTTTTGTACAGGGATCAATGAACTACCTATGAGATGGCAAAAGTGCATAGGTAGCAATGGTACATACTTTGATTAAATAAATATATTATATTTTTTTTAAATTGACTTTATGTTCCTCCTGCTAACAAAACGCCAATTTCATATGTATGACCTAATATTTACATATGTATGTTTTATTCTGGGTTGCCACTGTAAGGTTATCCTGAACACAAGCTCTGGTTACTGTAGAACCATAAAATGGTGAGTTTGTCTAAGGATTTAAAAAAAGAAAATTTGTGGGATTGTATTATTCCATCGTAATACAAGTCATATTTACTTTTATTTATGTATAGTTATTGTCCATTTTATGTAACAAGATTATGTTCAGAAGATACAGCCTTTATTAATCTCATATTCAAAGGTCAAGATAAAATCATCTAAGTAATAACTAGGGTCGAGATCTAGGTACCCATTCTGTAAGGAATATAATAAACTGAATCCGTGGATTGCATTCGGCTCACGACATGTTATTACGAACAGAATGTCATCTGGTTTTGTGTTCGTAATAATATTTATGAAAGGATTGAAAAATAATTCTTCTTTTCATAAGATATCGTTGAACAATATAAATGAAAATCCTATTTATTTATTCATCGATGATTGACGCTATTGTGTTTTACGAAATCCTTTTTTGATATTTTATGTTTTGTAAATTCAACTACCTAGAATAGTAAGCTTTTAAGCTTCAAAGTACAAAAGCTTCTGTGAATTATTTATTTTTGAGTGAAAGATGACGTTACGAAAAGTTTCTCAAACTTCGTTCTTAAATAACGCAAGAAAGCTTATTTTGATTACCTTACAATGTCGTAATTTGAGGAAACGAAATTATGTATAAATGTGTCGACCCAGGCGTAACATACCGAAACCCGTTAAGTTGATAAAATATTTCTGCTATTAGAAACCCATACTACCTAGAAGTTTTTTCGCGGCTCCCCTATTAAAACTTAAAATAACAAATCAAAGAACAATGAAGAGAAATAAGACTCACCAACTTATCTAAAAAAATATAAATATGTAAACTTCGTTACACATACAGCAATCTATCTCTTCCAGTTCTCACATAATAAACCTTATTATATTTATTTTATTATATCAAAAAAAGCCATGAGTCGCGAAACACAAAACCTTAGTAGGATGCTAAAATGTGAACCCAGACCCACCGTTGTCAAAGTCGCCTTGCTTAAGTCAATGTCATCACTTTACAACACCCTCTGGAGTAGTAAACAAAATTGCATCATCACAGCGTAATACCTAGCACAGACGTAGTTTTACGATCAAAACGTAGCTATCGGAGCAGCTTTTCCTAAGTGGCACATCGTCCTTGACCTGTAACGTTCCAGGCACGATATTGCCTCGTGGTACTTTGGAGAACTAGATAAGCTTTACAGAGCAGTAGAATTTCAACTCTGAAAGATGGCAATAAGGACTGTGTAGAAACCAGGCGGATAAACTGCACGTGCTTTTGATGAACGTTCAACAGCTGTAGTCATACTATAAAAATGATTTCTTTGATATTAAAAAAAATAATAGCTGTCCCTAAGCGTGGGTCCATAATCATTTTTTTTTATCATTCAAACAACATCATCAACATCGGCCACTTTCAGTCTCTTAGTCGGTCCACAAATTTAAACCATCCTGTAAAATTAAACTTCTGACAATTTCATTGGACATTTGCCATTTATGTTTACATTATTAGGCCCACTTGCGCTGACCCGAGTTAGCAATTTAACTGGAAGTTAGCGGTAAGTCAGTTAAAATATCCCTCCATTACTGTCGTTTTCTGTTTGACAGAGACAAACAGCAATATTTTAAAACTAGTTTGCTTAAATTTTTTACTCTGTTCCGAGCAAGTGGTCGTTACAATATTCCTTTTAAAAATCCAGAGTAAAATTATATTCACTTTACACAATACAATTGGACTTTGTTGATATGCTACGATTCTACATAGCCTGGTAAAAAGGACTGCCTTTAGTCCGTTTACATACTGTATATTTTAAAATCTTAAAAGTTTTCGTACTTAAATTAACTAAATAAAGTAGAATCCAAAACCAACAGGCCAAAGGTCATATAGGTATACAGTTCACACGTTAGCGAAGAGACGCTGGACTCGTTCATTAAACAAACGTCTTCTCTACCAAGTATCGATCTTGGGACTTTCAGTTACATTTACTCCATAAGGCAGTTTATAATTGGTGAGGTCCTTTAGTTAGTATCATATGAATGTAGACGGTTAAACTAACTGGGACCGGTTTGGCGACTATAAAAACCGTTATACGCTAAAATTGTGACCCACGTAATTATACACATTCAGTATTCACCATATACATATTCACATACAAAACTCGACACGTGCCATACGGTTAAGCCAAGTTACTCGTATTTTAACGTCATGTAGATTTCTTTGGCCGTTGAAAAGTGGATCTTAAAACGAGCACATAACAATTTTCCATAGAATGTTTTAAAGTCATTTAACAGCTCTGTCAGGAAAACCCTTAGTTTATAGACCTATTGGAAAAGTTTGTAACTCTTTGAAATTAGAGTTAATGGGTAGTACAGAAAACCCGTTAGTGTAATGCTTTTATTAGTGTAACGGTTTTAAGTTCAAATACCTAAAAACAAACAATCTTTTGTTGATATGTTAACAAAATATGTTTATACATTTTAATAGGACAACTTGTCGAATCTTAAGTCAACCATAAGTTTAAATTCGTTCAAAATATCGTAAATGTACCTAATTTGTAAGTGGCATAATAGGTAATTGGTGTCAATAAGGTATTTAAAAAATTTCACAACAACTCAGATTTATCAAAAATAAAAAAACTCACTAACTCTTTAGGCACTATTCACTTATTCGGCCGGCACATTCGCTTCGGCAGTATTTGTAGCAACTCATACTCATATTGCAATACGGCTAGTGCCGATCGAGCTATCGTGTAGTCCCTTCGAGCTAAATGGAACTTATCACCAAAACCCGACTGGCACAAGCCAAGCGGCTTTTTTTCCGAAAATGTATCTACATATTTTATGACTTCAGTAAACAAAACTTTTATTTGATATAAGTGACCTTCAGTGCCAAAAATCCTGACAAATATTATGAATGCAACAACAAAAATTAGTAGGTGTTGTATGTAGTGTTTGTTCATCTGTTACGCTTCGCCTACCACTGAACCGTTCCTCTGAAAATTTTTGAATACAATTCATTAAACGTACAGAGTAAAGGACCCATACATAGTTGTCATCTATAATTAGAAAAATGAAATATCAAATTGGTCGGCTTTTTCTAAGCGCAGCGCAATTTTTTTTTTGTTTTGCGCCTAAGCAGGCACCCTCCGCGGGGAGGGAGGTGGTAAATGCGTCATGCATACCTCCACAGCCGTCTGCAGAATGATGTGGGACTCACCATAGTGGCACCTACTCACTAGAAACCACCTTCACGGCTGTGGCATGGGAATGCTGTGCAGCCTTCATCGGAGCGACACCCGATTAGGGAAGGGTACCCCCTTCAACAAGCGAGGACCCCCTAGCGGGTCAGCCGCTGACAACTTATGGTGCTAACGACAGGTTGGAGGTTGATTCGGCCTGGGCAGACATAAACTGGTCCAGATTTGCCGAGAGCTGATCGGGGGGATCCGAGAGAGCATTTCTCGGTCTACGGACTATGTACCTCGACGGCAGGGACGGAGCAATAGACGAGACTGTCTCGTAAATGAGGGGGTGATCGCGAAACTTCCTCGATCCCTTTTGTATTCCCACAATTCGCAGCCAAAAACCATCGACAGTTGTTTTACTACCTGACTCACTAAAGTCTAATTAAGATAACAAAAGCTGTTTAGGTCCTTCCTAATCGAGTCATTCAAGTCTTAGAAGTATAGAAAAAGGTTATGTTTCGATCAATCATTGCATTATTTTAACATTTCAAACCGTAGGCGACTCAAAGAACAGTATTTATTCGGCTACCCATGACGTAACCACCAATTATTAAAATTAAAGGCACTGTTAGGAAAATTCGTAACCTAACCTTGAAATGAAATGAAATGAAATATTTATTTTCTCAACATTGACAATTACTTGTTCTTATTGACGTCAAATAAAACATGATTCTACCACCAGTTCGAAAAAAACCTTCGTGAAGAAGAACTGGCAAGAAACTTCACGGGTATATTTTTTTCAAAATAAATTTACAGAGTCTCTTTATGTCTATACAAAATTATTCTTTTCTGCATCTGTTAGCCCGGCAAGTCTCCCTCCCCCCAAGTATCCAAACGACGAACACCCTCAAACGGCACCCGTTCACGAGTTAACGCGGGATCCAGCCTTGACATATCGTTCTAGCTAGGGTAACAAAATTGACCACAAACATTTGTATGCCACTTTTAATGCGGTTATACTTTAATAAACTACGAGTTATTTCTATTGAGTCACCTAATAGCTTTCATCTGTAACATCTTGATCGATAACCCTGTAACTAATAGGTCTTTACCTATGAAACTGCCGTTTTGCCGTACTGGCCATTTCAAATGAAAATATTTTTTTTTTGACTGATAATTCTAATTTCAAATTAATTTTATTTGACAAACATGGAATTCTTTTTCTAAAATCGTCATTTGTTTAATAGTTAGTGTTTTGTTTTCAACGCATTCGAACATTTTTCGTCATCATGGATAAGTTAAAAATTCGCGTAATTATGGAGTATGAGTACCGTCGTGGCAGCAAAGCGGCACAAGCGGCACGCAACATCAACGACGTTTACGGAGCGAACACTACAAACGAACGCATCACCCGTTATTGGTTTACCCGCTTCCGTTCTGGAAATTTTGACCTGAAAAATGAACCCCGTGGTCGTCCGAAAACTTTGGTCGACAATGACAAATGAAAGGCAATTGTGGAAGCTGATGAAACTCAATGCACGGCTGAATTTGCAGCAGCTTTCGACGTTAGCATCAAAACAATATTGGTCCATTTGCGTCAAATTGGCAAGGTAAAAAAGCTTGACAAATGGGTACCCAACGAACTCAATGACCGCCAGCGCGAAGTACGCGTGGAGACGTGCCTTGCACTGCTCAGCAGGCATACAAATGAAGGAATTCTGAACCGCATTGTTACTTGTGACGAGAAATGGATCCTGTTTGACAATCGTAAGCGCTCAGCAAGTTGGTTGGACCCTGGTTCAGCACCCAAACAATGCCCTAAACGGAAACTTACCCCTAGAAAAGTGATGGTCACTGTTTGGTGGTCTAACGCGGGTCTAATTCATCACAGCTTCTTGCCAAACGGGACAAGCATTACTGCAGATGTGTACTGTGAAGAACTGAACACAATGATGGAGAAGCTCGCACGTCTCCAACCAGCTTTGGTCAATCGTTCG
Source organism: Marasmarcha lunaedactyla (assembly GCA_923062675.1). NCBI lineage: Eukaryota > Metazoa > Arthropoda > Insecta > Lepidoptera > Pterophoridae > Marasmarcha > Marasmarcha lunaedactyla. The sequence goes on from OV281351.1 coordinate 11,041,178, forward strand.
GCTCCACTGCTCCTGCACGACAACGCGCGACCTCATACTGCACAGCAGACGGTCTCCAAGCTACAAGAGTTGGGGTTGGAAGTTCTCCGTCATCCGCCGTACTCACCAGACCTTGCGCCTACAGACTTCTACTTTTTCCAGAATTTGGATAACTTCTTGGCGGGAAAAAAATTCAATACCAATACTCCCGTCCAGCTGATTTCTTCAAGAAAGGCATCAATAAGCTACCAATGCGTTGGCAAAGATGCATTGATTGCATGGGTGATTATTTTGATTAATAGAAATAAAAATATATAAAAAAATTACGCTTCATTTATTTCGTGAAAAACGGCAATTTCATAGGTAAAGACCCAATATTAAAACGATTTTAATAGTCCTTTTAACATTTGAAAGTTGCAATATCTACACATACTCTATAGAAAAAGCTGCAAGAGATCAGAAATGACGCGGATGAAACCAAGCGACACTTCTAGTCAAAAATTATTTATCTATACTAGTATTACATTAGGAAGATTTTAGTTTTTTTTTTTTTTTTGACGTAATCGACAAATTCTGAAACTACGGAATTAAGTTCATAAATTCTGTCACAGTTAGAAAGCTACATAAGGGGCGCTAGCAACATAGGACCCGAAGAGATTACTTTGACGGCGGAAAGTGGCGTCATTGGGAGTCCTGCCTGATTTGCCAGAGGTGGCAGGTTCGAGTCCTGGTCGAACCATAAAAAAATAAAAAAAATTAATCCCCAGACAAACACACCAACTGTATGACCCCAAAGTAAGCAGAGCTTGTGTTATGGACGACCATACAGCGAACTGGGGGGGCCCAGAATAAACATACGTATATAAATACAAACAACCATGACCCATTTACATTGCCAAATGTCAAACAGGTAAACACAAACATTGTAGTTAAGAGCCAGGAACTGACTCCTGTAAACTCAACTGTATTTCTGGGCATAACCTTAGACGCCAAACTGCAGTGGGGACCGCATGTTGATCGTTTAGCAAAAAGGCTTGGCTCTGCCGCATATGCTGTTAAAAAAATTAGACAAATTTCAAATGAAACAACTGCTCGATTAGTCTATTTTGGTTACTTCCACAGCCTCATGACATATGGTATTCTGCTGTGGGGGAGTGCTGCCGACATCGGTGCTATATTTATTCTGCAGAAAAGGGCTGTTCGCGCAATCTATCAGCTCGGTCCAAGGGTGTCACTTAGAAGTAAATTTAAGGAAATAAATATTCTTACCTTCCATTCACAACATATTTTAGAAAATTTAATGTATGTTAAAAAGAACATAACCTTGTTCAAAAGAAAAAAAGATCTGCACAATGTTAACACAAGAGGAAGAAATATGCTGGCAGCTCATAATAGCAGGCTTCATAAAGTCACTAACTCATTCATGGGTCAATGTCTACGCTTTTATAATAAGGTTCCTGAGGATATCCAAGGTCTTCCTATTGACAAATTCAAAGAAACTATAAAGGAGAAGTTGTGTGCTAGAGCATATTATAAACTATCCGATTATTTGGATGATAAAAGCCCTTGGGTATAATCCCCTCATTAACAGGATTGTACTAGTATTTGTAACAAAGCATGTGTAATGTGTCTGTTTGTGCGATGAGTTCTTCGTCCCGATGAATATCTAAAGCGTCATTGTCACTAAAGTACGTCTTCTTATGGTAGCGTCGGGTGACGGGTCGCTCACTTCCCTCTAAAATGGTTGAGGAGGGCGATGGCTGGATCCCGCGTTAACTCGTGAACGGGTGCCGTTTGAGGGTGTTCGTCGTTTGGATACTTGGGGGGAGGGAGACTTGCCGAGCTAACAGATGCAGAAAAGAATAATTTTGTATAGACATAAAGAGACTCTGTAAATTTATTTTGAAAAAAAAAAATATACCCGTGAAGTTTCTTGCCAGTTCTTCTTCACGAAGGTTTTTTTTCGAACTGGTGGTAGAATCATGTTTTATTTGACGTCAATTATTATTTAATTGTCAATGTTGAGAAATAAATATTTGAATTTGAATTTGAATTTGACCCGAGAACAAACATCTGTGTTCATCATACAAATACCCCGGTCAGGCCTCGAACCTGGGACCTTCGGTTTATGAGGCAAGGTTAATTTTGCCACAAAAGACACCTAGACCTGTCATTAAGCATTATCATGCAGTTGTACTGTTCTCCAAGTAGCACGCCTTTCATGAAAAAATTTAATTTTCTAAGATTTGGTTTTTAAAAAATGGCTATTGTGATGCTATTTTGAAAAAGTCATTAAACAAGCAATTTTTTAAGATGATGTGCAGTATCATCGCCATACATTTTTTTCACAGCTATCACTAAAACTTGGGTCAGGTTTTTCGCAATGAAATAAAATAAAACAATTTAACTCTTTTTCTTAGCGTAGTGTGCTAGTTTCCGTCAAAATTATTACTAGATTGTCTCAACTAACTAATAACGATAGTTTTGGTTAAAAAAAAACCCTGAGTTAAAAGATATTTATTGCAGCTGTAGGCAAAAAAGGACCAAAAAGTGGAAATTTCATAAAAAATCACAAAAGTGGCAATATCTCGAAAACCAGAAAACTTTTACTGGAAGCATGTTGGTGTTATCTGATAGGCCTTAAGTCCATCTACCACCAGTGTCACCCTTACGTGTCATTTCTGGGACACCCTGTTTATGTACGTTTATTCTGCGTTCCCCCTCATTCGCTGTATGATCATCCATAACATAAGCACTGCTTACTTTGGACCCAAAACGTGGTGTGTTTGTCAAAGGATTTTGTTATTTACTACGCATATTTGTCTAGTGCCGATCGGCTAGTCCATTCGCGGTATGTGTAAGTCATCATATTTACCTTGTCTTCATATACTCGTATTCCATTTTACCGCTTGGCAGTGCTGATTAATGTCAGCCCGAACATGTGGCGCTAGAAGTAATATAGACTATATTTTATCCTGACATTTTGTTAGGGTCGTGTGCCGCGCGAGCCTTGTAGTCTTTCTTATAAAACAAATACACGTACCCTACGTAAACCCCAAAATAAGCAAAGCTAAATTAAATTCAAAACTAATCGCCTTTACAAAGCCACAATACAACAACAGCGGCTGTATTACAATCACTCTCGTGTAGCTCGTATCGTATAACTGTCGTAATTATAAAATCGTAAATAAAATAAAAATGCATCTTTAATGTTCAGAATGCGCTCCAGTTCCCATAGCCTGCTCAAATTATTTTCTTCCAAATTGGAGCTTCCTACATGGAAGCTATTTATGTCAATCTTGGTGTTACTGTGCTGTGTGATTTCTGTTGTGATTAAAATTTAATTTTGATTTAATTTAAATTTTACCTTGATTTTTATATTATGTGTACCTAATTCATTTAAATTTATTTTGACATAAAAACTATAATTTTATTATGATATATGACATTTAACAGTTAGTGACAGTATTATTATGATTTGTAATTGCAATGAATTGTAATTGTATTAATTTCACTTAGACATTGAATGACTTTGACATACTTTTTAAAGTTATAGCTCTTATAATATGACACAGCAGAAAGATCCCGAACAAACATAAGCTTATATTACATTAAAAATCAGGAGCTTCACGATTGAAACAAAGCTAAACCAAACCTATTATCTTTAACGCGAGGGGAATCGTAGATTTTTAATAGTAAAATAAATTTTGAAATCAGTTCCTTCTTTGCGTAGTCTATACTTGATTTGGCTACCCATCAATCGAGAATCCTGTTATTTTTATGACATCAGTAGCAAGAAAATACATTTTTGGCTGTTTGACTTTTAGGCTATATATAATGAAATACTGAATGGAGCATAAGGTTCGCTACCCACATTATCGGGTATGTTGTATATATGTTGTGCATTATGTTGAACGATAAGGCCGGCCCGAACTAATTACTACACATATTCGGCAAGTGCCGATCGGGGACTACCCGATTGCATACTATATGCAGGGCAGCACTTTTGGCATCTACATTTATTAGATTTTACCGACCGGCACTGCCGACAGATACCAGCCCAAATAAGTGGAAAGTGAAAAGTTTAATGTAATCAAAAGGTCTGTGATGATTTTCCCTCATAAATAATAACTCATAATATAAATAGCGTTCGTAACAAATTTTGATTTAAGTGCATAACGAGTTCAATTCGGATTACTCTAAAATTGTTTATTTGTACTAAACATTGACATAACAAATGGACTACGGGTCTGCAATCTAAAGAGTCCAGGCAAAAAATAGAGTGAAATAGCAAAAGTGGGTGAGTATCTTACCAGTCTTGATTTGATCGGCAGCCCGACAACCGGTAACATAAGGTTACCGTCGAATTCCTAGTTGCAGCTACATTATGAAAAAAATGTGTCAAACAATAATCAGCTGTAATGCAACGATACACGATTAAAATATTAGGTCATTTAATTTATTCATGATTCTGTAAATGTATGGGATAACTCGGGACACTTTATACGTCAATTTCATATTAGACGTCCATTTCTTTTTACGTCAATAGAGAATACAAAGAGATTTCTTGGATACAAACAATTTGAAAACATAACATCTTGCCAATTATTTTGGACTGAAAATCGGGCTGCTACGAAGGTCAAACCGAAAGTTCTTAGAAAATTAAAAACTGATTAAACTAGCCAGTTATTTGTTTTATTATTGATTTTCAAAATAGTGTCCATTCATATCAACATATCGCGCATCCGATGGAACCACTGAGAAAAGCACTTTGCCCACTCGTTCTTAGGGGTCTCTTTGACGTCCATAAAAGGTTTTCCACTAAGATTTTCTTTTATTTTCGGGAATAAATAAAAATTGCAAGGTGCGAGGTCGGGGCTATACGGCGGGTGACCTAGTAATTCCACGTTTGACGTCACCAAATAGTCAATCGTTCATCTGGCGGTGTACGACGAGTCGTTGTCGTGGTGAAGGAGGATCCTACTGCGAGGTCGTTTTCCCGAACTTTTTCCACGACAAGTGGCAAACAAATTGTTAGTGTACCACTCCGCAGAAACTGTTTTTCGATCCTCTAAAACATTTGCGCGAGATGACCTGCCCTTCCGAAGAACGAGGCCACCATCTTTTTTCCCACGCTTCGACCTCTCTTCGCTTTAGTTGGCAACTTCTCAGAAGGACACTCACAGAGCAGACTGATTTTTTGGTTTCGGGATCATAACAGTAAATCCAGCTTTCGTCACCGGTAAGTATGGTGAACACAGCATTTGAGTCACCTCTATTAAATCTTTCAACCATTTTTTTAGTTTTTGGCCCTCGGTCAAATTATGAGGTATCCACCGGGCACAAAGCTTCCTGACCGTTAAATGTTAAATGAACGATTTTGTGCACTTGACTCATACCGATGCCTAAGCTTGTCCGAATCTGCTGATAGGTCAATCTTTTGTCAGTATCTATCATAGGTCACACACCACAGACAGATCTTCAGTCGTCATCACACAGTCTCAGATCACAGTCAGATCATCGGAGAGATTAGTGCGACTTCGTTTAAACTCATTAAACTAGTTGTAAACAGTGGCACGAGATGGGGATTTATCGTGAAGTGCCAATCGTAGTCTAACATAACTTTCTCGTTGACATAAATGACATCGAAAGTCATACAAATCATTGCACGAAAATTTTCTTGCGTTAAATTCATGCTGAAGTGTGACACAGATAATTTTCAATTTGCCTTCAAATCGTAAAACAAATAACAAATTAATGAAATACATACTCAATAATATTAGCAAAGCGTTCAATTTTCAAAATTTAAAGCAAATTTTTTTATTATATCGTGTAAAAGTTCTAAGAACTCTCAGTTTGACCCTCGTACTATTCGATGCAAAGCTACAACGAACTTACTTAGGTACTTAGTACTTATTTAAACGAGCTATTTTTATTTTAAAACACTTTTGTTTCAATACCTCATTTGTCTACCTATGATTATGATATAATCACGAATACAAATACACAAATATATTAAGTGTTAATTATTACGTCATTACATTTCAGGTCAGGCGTTTTATTAGGGAGGAACATAAAGTAATTTTTTTTTTTAATTAATTTTTTTTTATATATTGAATCAATGTATGTACCATTGCTATCTATGCACTTTTGCCATTTGTCCCATTTGTGCCATTGATCCCTTTACAAAAAAAACCATTCGGACGCGAATCAATACTATCTTTGAAGGCGCCTTGGACTGCCCCATCGGAGTTCAAACTTTTCCTTGCAAGAAGTTATCCAAATTTCGAAAACAATTATTTTGGCCGGTTGAGTAATGTAACGCAGCAGTCGACGCGCATTTGTTGGTTTGCACTCAATTCATGAGCTACCCTCTCAGGCTTTTTCATCTTCCCAATTTGCTTCAAGTGGATTAAAACAGTTTTGTCACTAACGCCGCATCCTACAGCTAACTCGGACGTGGTTTGTGATGGATCCGCTTCCATCGTCGAAACCATCCGTTTTGGAAACACAAATGCCTGAGCAAATAGCTGTAAATTTGAAATTGGAATTCTTAACCAAAGAAGAGATAATACAGATCAAAGCCAGTACGACAAAACGCCAATTTTATATGCAAGGACCTAATATTATACGTAATTAAGTACTTAAAATACTGAAGATTCAGCGTTTTATTTAAACGCTGCTAGAACATCAGTGGAGCTGAATACACTTCGCTTTTAATCAATAAATGTTTGATAAAACATAATATGAACAATCCGAAACGATTCAAATTTAATTTAGATAGAGACTATAATACCATATATACAATTTATACCGATGTAAATTACCATAAGTTCAGAGAAAAAGCAAGCCAATGTAGGAAGTAAAAGCTAATGTAACAATAAAAAATAAAATACCATTTTACGGAAGTGTGCACAAATTATGCTTATTACTTATAACCTGTAATGGAGCAAATTATCTCACATCACGATGTACACATAATACTTCAAACGATGGCACGATAAGGTTACTGCCGAATATCACGGCAACACGCACATCCAAATTAATTTTCAGTTTATGATGTTATCAGATTTTCTTATAAGGTTTTTTTTATGAAAAATTTGAGCTTGTTTGCGGGCTTCACAGGAAATGAAAGCGGATGTTTTAAAATTATAATCCTTTTATGCCAATTGTGTTCAATCTTATTTTGATTTATCGCACGCATGTTCTTTATTGTGGTGGAAATATTTGAATGAAACTACGGTCTTACTAACTTATTTATTAACTTTATTATTAGGGTATTGAACTTATCTTTCGGAACCAATCACTTATCGTTAATCTTAATATGCTCGACTTTCGACTCATGCCGTGTCAGTACTTATTTTAAAGAAAGAAAATAGATATTGAATTTTAATTTGAGAAAAACGGCTAAAACGCTACGGACAATTACACTTTAAAAAATACTGGCCCTGAAATTATTGTTTACAAGTAAATGACGTAACAAATTCAGCAATACCGTGTATCCTAGCAACAGTCAGACATAAAAATATATTCTTAACTACATTTTTATTTCGCTGTCCCGTTTTTATCCTTAATATTTTAAAGTGGGATAGCCACATAGAACCTGTCATTGAGTGAGTTGATAATTACAAGCAAGCATTTAATGATAGACTAAGACGTGATCTGGAAAAAAATATTAAGCTTTTAAACATTTATAACAATACTTTCAGGAACTCAGCCATTATCCTAATTAGTTTTTTTTTAATAACGTAATTTAAACACAATGATAACGCAAAAAAATGAACTTAAAATAAACTTCCATTGTAATATTGAAAGGATAGAAAAGAAAAATATTTAAAAATATTACTTTTTGAATTTTCGATGTGTCAATTGACTTAAGTGTCAACTTGAACATAAATCAAACGTCAAAGTGAATCGAAGATGGTTGTCAAAATGTGAAATTCGTATTAAAAATATAATATTGGTTTATTTATATTGTTTAGTACTTTAAAAAACACGCGATTTAAATACTGCGTATTCTATTAAGGTACAGTAAAAATTGGGTTTGATAAAACACAAAAAGTGTTTTTCTAACATAAACTCTTAATAATAAATTTCCTGTAATATATTTTGGTCGGGGACGAAACGACAACATTGATAATGTATTTAAACACGCCGTACAATGTTTTTCAAATTGATGTGCCATTTTAAAACATAGTAAATTAAGACTCGATCAAAATAACAATATGATTGACAGGTTTAGGTAGAGAAAGCGGCCTTTCTACTTTCGGGATAAAACTTAGGCTTGGTTTCTACCGATTCAATTCAAATTCTCCAAACGCACAAATGAAAGACTTTTCAACTTATAACAAATACAAAATCCGTATCCCAAAACTATACTACAGAATTTCTCCTATATTTCTATATATTGCGTCTTAGCTTCTACCGTCGAAACAGCATTAATATTTCATTCATATCTTCGTTTACATACTCATTGAATATTATAGGATTCGATTTCTCAGATGAGAGAGCTCAAGGTCTCGTTTATGATGGAAAATATTTACTTGCGCGATGCATACGAAAGTGTTCCTTTTGGCCTTTGGTGATTTGCCATTTTAATCCAATTATGTTTAAGATCATTTCAGTTGGTTTAAATAAATTGAGATTTTGATTGAGATTATGGAACCCGAACAAATTTGTTTAAAGAAACATGAGCGTCGAGTAAAAATTCAATTTTGTTCTAGAATTTCAACACTTGTCTATGTATATTGCTTGTGGCATCGTAGTTCTTTCCCGAATCCTTCCAATTTTTCGCGTTCGAAAAGTAGCTTGGTCTAGGTTATCTATCTACAATTCAAGAATTGTAGATTTGTTGTTGACATATTGTTTATGAAACAATATGTTGAAATATGCACTACATTCTAATCATATTCATCAATTTAAATAATATATCGTTAACGTCAAATAATTCTAAGTAGTTCATATTTGACCATAAAAATTCACGACACACATTGGACGTCAGTTTTTTGTTCATTGTGCTTTAGTTTTTAAAATATGCTTTATTAACATATACCAACACTTTCAATATAAAACCAAGTAAGACAAAAATGTATAAATCGTCAAATCACCCAAGAAACAACTATAACATGAATAAATACAACAACCGAATGACAAAAGGTAACATTGATTTGAAGGCGGCCCTGTCAAATTATTACGAATCTAAAACACCTTTGCCCTTCGCTTATTCAAAGAACTGTCAATTCTTAGTTACCATTGGAAAAGTAAAACTTTAATGACTTGTGTAATTAATGGACGCTTTCAAAGCTTTTTCACTGTTTTATTGGTCTTCGAGTTCTCTAATTGCATCAATTAGAAACTTTAGAATCTGGTTTTACGAAGAAAAGCTAGAACTTCGGTGATTGTGAAAGGAAGAACAGTATATCCTTATACATCTTAAATCTTATTAAAATAACAATTACTTCACTTTATTACACGAAAAGGAAGAAAGACCGCGTTATTCTTAGTTGCCAAAACGTGTTAGTTTATACATATGTAGCGGTGCCGCGCTACTCAACCGACCAATCACAACGCGTGTTCTACATCGCAATATCAACTTTACTGAAGCGATTAGAATATATATGACTTTCCGACAATGACTGACGGGCCGTGGGCCGCGGCCTGCTCACCCTTTTCTATCGGTGGGAACACGTGGTTAAGTTTCCTAAACATATACTATAATTATTACATATACTTGGGTCTACAAAAAATTTAAATAAAAAATAGGTTATAAAAATGTTGCTACCTTCTTACGCTTCTTAAGGACGCGATTCAGCAATAAGTAGATCTGGAATTCCACAACACATTTACATTTCTCACACACACAATTAAAATCATATACAATTAGAAATCTATCAAACTTATATAATCGTATACGCGTCATTTCCAGAAACAAGATAGATATTCTTTTAAATGCCGTAACAGTACAACTGTCTTGTTCTTTCCCACTTTCATGATCGTATGCGAATCCTTTGGACCTGACCAACTTAAGTTTAGTTCAAAAACTGCTACTAGAACACTGAGAGTGATAATGTGAGCTCGGCATTGACATTAATATTGCAATAAATAAAAAGTACCGTTTGCACGTAAATTAAAACAATCCAAAGTTATATCGTTTACTGATTTGAACAGTGAACTATTTCAAAACCTTAAGTTGTTCAGGATATTAATTTTAAATATTCTTTCAGTACGATATAATATCGTTTTATAATTTTGCTAAACTAAACCATGCGCATTACGAGTGCGTCTTATGAATTCAGTACTTACTTTTCTGAGATCTGAACTGAAACGAGTTTGACAAGACTTTGCCATATCTGGTAAATCAGTAGTTCAAATAGCTACTGGGTCAAATGTTGTTTTGGAAGAGCTGGACAACACAACAAGCAAAAAAGAGTACTGTTATCGGAATTATGAAAAGTGTAGGAAGACAAAACACTTCGAAATACTGTCGGAAGCTTGAAAGAGAAGTAAACATAAATTATAAATACAAAAAATAACTTACAAACTCAGTTATGGTGTCCTACACCATAAGCAAGTATTAAAATAACTCAAAATTTTACTGAATATACAGGGGTAAAAGGAAATTCGATACATTCATTTTATGGGGTTGTAGTTGAGCTTATTTCCAATAGATTTGGATATACAACATGTGGTCGGAAATTATTAGTTATTAAGTTGGACGCATTTTTGGGTTTTTTTAGAAAAAATTTCTGATTTCAAACTCTAAATTGAAGTATTTTCTAGAAATACCAAAAACAATAAGATTTTATGTTTTTCTGTACAATTGGCAACCCATTGTGAAAAAAACTATATTTTGCTTACAAATTTCATATATAACTTCCTCAACTCATTAGCTATCCATAATGGTACAAATTACTACATAAACTTGCATAATCATGAAATAATAAAAGGATTTCAAAAATAAGTCAACTATTGTTAATTCTCCTTTGTGTATTTTTATAATTGTTAATACTACGCTCAACTGTCAAACAAATAGGGAAACGATTTCAGGACTACCTGATTTTTTAAAGAATATAAATATCAGGATCTTGGTTGATAAAAGATTAGTTAGTCTCAACATAGTAACTAAATCTTGTGAAATGGCTACCTTTGATTTTGCCGAGTACGAAGATATTTTGTACCGCTATGGTTTCTGCGATGGTGATGCTGCAGCAGCGCAACGAGAGTACGCGCATTGAGCACACGCGCAATGTCCTGATCGGCGTGTACCAAATGTAGGTGTATTTTCTGGGACACTTCGTCGCAATCGGGAAAGCGGAAGCGTCCAATCAAGACGATGATGCAGGCAGACCTCGGGTTTCCGAACCGGTGGATGAAGATGAGATTTTTCTGATATTTGAAGCTGAGCCAAAAATATCGCTGCAGCAAGGCGTCTTGGAACAACACGGTGGAAGATGTGGTTTACTGTGCACACACCCCGTTTGCACCCCCATCATTACACGCCTGTGCAAGCCATTGAGGAAGGAGACCCTGTCAGAAGATAACAATTCTGCAGGTTTATGGTCGACGCCGACATGGAGGATTATACATTTTTGAAGAACAACTATGGACTGATGAATCCAAACTCGACCGTGATGGTATCACAAACTATCACAATCCCCATTATTGGTCAGAAAAAGGCAATAACCCGAGAAAAAAGAAAGAAAGAGCTCAACAAATGCGTTTTCGTTAAACGTGTGGATGTGTATCATTGAGTGGCATTCGATAGGGCCATTTTCCCTGGTAATTTAAACGGGGACGTCTACGAGATATTTTTAAGAGAAAAAATGGAAATCTTTCTGGAGACAAGGAGAAATATGATTTACCAGCACGACGGCTTCCCCACTCATTTCGGTGTGTGAAGATGGCTGGACCAAAATCATCCTCGGCGATGGATCGGCCGTGGAGCCCAAGCAAGATCCCAGATTTAACCCCACGTGATTTTTATTTATGGTCTCACATGAATGGTTTGGAGTATACGAGGCCCGTTAAAAACGTGGAAGAACGCCGGTAACTCATTTAATTAGCAGCGAATCAAATAAAATAAACCGGTGACCAAAACGGAGGTCCTTCGGAGAGACCGGAGAGACTTCGTGCGTGCATAAGGAATCTGGCTGCATACAGAATTTTGAACAAGATTTGGGATAAACTTTAACAGAATGGTTTAAATAAAAGATATTCTACCAAAATTATTTTTCATTTATAATATAACAAAAAGTATTGATAATTAAAAATTAACAATAGTTTACTTAATTTTACAATCCTTTTATTTTTTCATGATTATGCAAGTTTATGTAGACATTTGTACCATTATGGATAGCTAATGAGTTGAAAAAGTTATTTATGCATTATGTATACAAAATCCCATAGAACATTTTTTCACAATGGCTTGCCAATTGTAAACAAAAACAATTTTTCTTAGAAATCGATTGTCATTTTAGGGGCATAATATGTTTTTCTTTAACCACTCGTAACTAGATTTGCGATTTAAATAAGTTTCTTGTTTATTTAATCTTTGAAAAAACATATATCTTATTGTTTAGGTGTTTCTAGAATATACATCAATTTATATTTTGAAATCGGGCATTTTTTTTTAAAAACACAAAAATGCGTACAACTTGATAAATTATAATTTCCGACCACATGTTGTCTATCCAAATGTATTGGAAATAAGCTCAAATACAAGCCATTAAAAGGAATGTATCGAATTTTCATTCACCCAGTATATTACTCTTATTTGTCTTTCATTAAACTTTGTCGAGGCAATAAAGTCAACTCTAAAAGAAGAAAATGTGTAAGATATAAATAAAGAATTTAAATGAGAATGATAAAAAATGAAACGCTTAAATTGTGTCCATGCCTTCATAAATTATAGCGAAATATTTTCTTAGATTCTGAAAATATCCAAATTTTGCGAAATAATGTGACCTTCACTTTGTATCTGGTGAAATATAAAAAAGCAATAATTTTTAAGATGATGATTGCTATTCATTCTTATTTGTTATATAGGTACACGTTTTATTATAACAAATGGAATTATTACTTTTCTGTATCTATTTCTCAAAGACTATAACATATCGCGAGTTTTGTTCGTTTGTTATGAAGAGATACTATCACAACATAAATAAGTAATTATAAATATCGATCTCATAATTTAAGAAAACCAAAAAGCAAATTTAAAGCGAATAACATATTGTAAAAAGTTACACGTACCGTGCATATAGTTTTTAAGTTCAAAACATTATTGATAATTTAAATATATATATATATATATATATATATATATTGGATACATGAACTATTTGGTATTCACATTCTACAAACAAATAAATTAATTGTAATCTTCTAAGAGGAAGCTATTAAAAGTTTTAACGTCTAGGCTTTTAAAAAAGTATTATATTAAAATTTCCCCAATGAGTAATGTCTGTTTAAAAATATGACACAGAAAACGAATCCAAGCTCTATTGAACTATTTTAGAGATAAGAAGCAGTCTTGGAAGTTTACCCTTAGCTTACTTTATTAATGCCGGTGGTAGTTTCATACTAACTATAAAACAGGAGTGCGAGCTCGTATCATCTAGATCTGCCCGCTTACTTCTATTACTAGACCGCTAGTAGACTGCCCGGCAATGCACGTCAAAAGCCAAACAAAGTCAGGCTTAGCTTATAATAAGATACTTAAAGTAAAGAACCAAAGCAACGGCTCATAAGACGCGATTAATTGTGTAATATAGTGTTCTCTCAAAGTGCGAATGACAAGTTATTAGCAACAAAGTCGTCCTGTAGACATCATCAGAGGATATACTTCATTGCGAATTATTTTGACATAACCTGCCAAAGCAAAATAGCTCTAATGGCCGTATGATAAGATTGACGTATAATCATAAAATGTGTAAAAATTTGCTTTTATAATTTTTTGGAGTTTTTAGTATCTGTTTTGTAAATGTCTGAACATAGCTTTGTAGTCAATTATGTTACCTAACAATTAGTATTTTCACTACAGAAAAGGTGCCAAGATTTTCTAGTAGTCAATATTATCATTATCATTAGCATATCATTACGGAAGAAGATCTTATATTTCTACTGGTAATTGCAACTTTACTAAATACAGCGAAGCTAGGCCATAAAATGTACCGAAAAACGCGCAATATTTGACATTGGCCAGAAAACATCCTTAAGTGATATTTTCGACGGCTTTGGCATCTTTTTCGCATTCTCTAAAACATAATACAAACTTTGGTTTGATGCCACATGTCCTAATTTAGAATTCCCATTATGCTGTGTTCACTATGTTTTTATCGCTGTCACGAATGAAAATATATAAAAGTGGATTGGGGTGTGTTATGTTTTCTCATATAGTAAAATGCATAGTATTGCGCACTTCATCCGCGATACAGCGGCGTGGACATCTGTGACAACACACACATCGAATTTAATTTAAATCACGTATACACGCGCGAAAATTACCGCGATCGGTATCCGCGTAGCGATCATAGCACCCACCAATCACCGCACCCTCACCAAGTACTTGAAGGAGAAATCTATTGAATACTGTCATTTCCGTCCACCGTATGAACGGCAAAGATCGTATGCCGTATAATTTAGTGTTGTTAATACTAGATCACTCCCCTGAGGGGAAGGGGATTTTCAACCTTAAAACAATAGCACTACCAGAAATTGCCATGCCATCTAGGTGCGTCAAGTGCTTGGGCGATCATGGCACTGCGGACCGCGCGCGAACCCCGCAATCCATCGAACCTCCCTCGTGCGTCTTATGTAAGTCGGTTGGCCACACTGCCAATTACCTAGGACGCCCCAAAGCCCAACCCTAAAAAGGCGCGGAAGGCAAAGCAAAGGTATCCCTCTGCTTCTGCTGCAAAGCCTAGCCCGCCCCATAAACCGCAGCTTCCGCTACGCGGCGGTCCTCCACCGCCTTCCGAGAACGCATGAGTGACCCCACCTACTATGGTGAGGTAACCAATCGCTGCCCTCGCCCTCCGAACCTGCTTTCAAGCCTTGGTCTCCCACGCCATGCCATGGGTCGATCTACACCGATTCGAGGGGATATCTACTTCCAGACTTCGCGCTTGTAAGCGAATTCGCCTCAAGTTTCGACTTGGGAGAAATCAACACTTTGGCGACAATAAAAACTAAGAGCCGCAAAAGTTGACTTCCAGGCGACGTAGATCGAGCACCAGGTGCTTATCGCCAACGTCCAAAATTTCAATAAATTAAACTTTTAAATGGCGTCCTCTAGGTAATAAACTGCGGTGCCTCACTTCAACGCCGATGGTCTTAAACATCAGCGTAATGAAATTTACTACATCTTACTTGTGCATGAAACCTTTTTTAAATCTAGGCACATGGACCCGAAAATAGCATTATAAAACCGTTCGTAACGATAGGCTTACCGCCTATAAAAGTGATACCCTCATCTATTTCAAAAGGAATCTACATTGTATGAACCGAGAATATTGAAGTTTCCTGTTGTAGAAAACCGATGAGCGCCCATCAGCCAATCACGCTGGCATCCATCATCTACCAACCACCAGATAAAGTTATACTTCAAAGCGACCTTCAGTCGCTACTTGATATGAGTCCCTCCGTAATACAAGCTGGTGACTTTAATTCGAAACAATCAAGTTGGTACTCCGTAGTTATCGACCCAAACAAACGTCGTCTTCAACACATGTTAGATTCGCTAAACTGCGATGTAGTGGGTCTTCGGGAACCGAATCACTATCCTTATAACACAAATCATCGCGCCAATATTCTGGATATAGCAACCCTACAAAGTGCTAGCTTAACGATACTCTCAGTAGAAGTTATCCACGCAACGAACGCAGCAATCCGGGCGCACGAGGTAAATCGCATCCGTATGAGGGCTCTACAGCGAGATATTAAATCTCGCATACGTGAACTGCGGTCTAACAACTGGGATGCGCTTCTTGAAGAGAGTTCGCCTTCACGTCTAGCAAACTGGAGCTTGGCGATGTCTCTCAAGATGGACTCTACCGCGTCATTGATGCCTCCACACATGACCGCCTTCGATGACCCCTAAAAATTTGAAACCCTAGCCGATAGCTCAGCCCATCAATGTACAATTACAAAAACCTAAAATGACGGAAAGCCCCAGTTGCAGACGAAATACCAACAGGGTTCTGAAAGCTCTCCGATTGTCATAGGTATTAGGAAACCCGGAAAACCGGCTAATCTTCCTACAAGCTACCGTCCTATTAGCTTGCTTAGCGCGTAGGCAAATTATACGAAAGGATCATTTTGAACAGGCTCCGAGAGGTCATCCATTCGAAGCACCTGTTACCGGACGAACAGTTCGGCTTTAGGTCCCGTTACTCCTGCGTCCAACAGGTACACCGCATCACGGAGCACATCTTGAAGCAAAGGAACGTAGGTCGAAAAACGAGAGGCACGGGTGCGCCTTTTATTTGACGTGGTTAAAGACTTCGACGGCATTGTTGGTATTGGTGCAACGGCTTGTTATTCAAGCTTTTCGAACTAGGCGTGCCAGACAGCCTCGTACACATAATATGCTGCAATTTCTCCAATGTCGAACCTTTCGCTACATATTGTAAGGTGCAGTTTTCAATCCCCGTCCTGCATTAGCCAGTGTCCCTCAAGACTTGGTGCTTTCTTCGACTTTGTTTTCACTATACACTAGTGACATGCCAAGAACGGAGAAAGTAGACCTAGCGCTGTTCGCAGACGACACCGCGCTATACACATCTGATATGAATCTACGTAGGTTAACAAGAATGCTCCAATCCGCAGCCAACGCATTAGGCGCTTGGTTTAGGAAATGGAGAATAGAAGTCAACCCAGAAAAAAGTGCAGAAGTGTACTTCTCTCTCTCAACCTGCTCTAGGACAACCTCTAGGAAGCCCTCCAAAAGATTAGATCTGATCGCTTTGTTAGTTACTCCAATCCCATGGGCTAAAAAAGTCAAATATTTAGGAGTCACTATAGATAATCGACTCACATACGCGGATCACATAAAACGTGTCCGGGACCGAGTTCCTTCGTCATGGGTAGGCTGCATATGCAAGAAGAGTAAAATTTCGCTTAGGAAAATTCTTACACTTTACCAAACTTGCATCCGCCCCATCATGACATATGCCAGTGTGGCTTTCGCTCACGCCAGCAAGTCGAACCTCAATCACTTGCAGGTTATTCAAAATAGGTTCTTACGCAAATGCGTCGGGGCCCCGCTCTATGTCCGCAACATAAACCTGCACAAGAATCTCGTGCCCAACATTGCCGCATTAACGAAATTGGCGTCTTGAAGCCACTTCGACAATGCTTCCCACCATTCCAACCCGCTGGTCAATAAGTCTATTTGACTGCACAGCTAACCCAGACGCGACGTCTTCGTTATAGGCGTCTGCGTAACGTCTTAACATATCCCGATGACGCTATTACAACAAGGAACGCCAGCGTTCCAATTCGAAGTACGGCAACAAGGCTTCGAATCGCGTAACCCACCGGTGGGCCAGGTTAACGCTTTGTACGCATTTCTACTGAGTTTCTTGCTGGTTCTTTGGCAGTAGATGACCCTTCCGAACCAGTGGTAGTTTCAATATACTATAGTAAGCGGAGGTCCGTACCCTCTTGGGTGCCCTTAGGCGTTTCGTATGTAAGAGTAGTTAAAGTTCCGGCTAATCGCACCGTCAGCGCTAAGCTACAAGTCTGGTGAAATTTAGAAATAAATAAATAAATAGCAATAAATAAACAGTCCATTTCGAAAAAAAAGTATTCCGCACATACTAGTATAATGGAAAAGGGAAGCACAACGTACTTGATACTATATAAGACCCAAAAGCCCAGTCCATTGGGGCTCTATGCAGGTTGGCACATTCAGCGGATGAAAAGTACATTTAAGCCGGGCGGCATTTTTCCCGAACGATCGTCTACATATATTCGACTTTCCATTAATGTCAACCCGCATATGTGGGTAGCGCCCCTAACGCAGAGTTTAACTACTGAAGAGCTTGTCACTTTGATCCTTTCACGAATAGATGAGAAGAGATCTTTCTGATAAACCTTTTATATAAGCTATGACTTTACAGCACTTACTAAAATTACTTATTTTAGGAGTAAATAAGGGACTCCTGCACATCGAAATAAATAGTTAGTTCCGTCCAGCTTCCAGTCCAGAAATTTAATATTTGAATTATTTTTATAGGATAGGTCGTAAAGTTTTATTTTTATAGGGAACATTACAGTAAAACCTTATGATAAAGCTCGTTAAAGATTATTACGACTGTCTCCGATTGAGAAGAAAAACTGCCTTAACAAATAAAGAAACAGCTATTAATTTGGAATCCAAGATATTCTTAAGTATTTCAAACGTTACGAATAACTGGTGTCTATACTGTGCATAAATGTTACTCTATTTGGTTATTTCGTCAAATAAGTTTGCTCTCTCCATGATCGTTCAATAAAGATAGAAATATTGCATATTATAAAAAACAGGAGATACTCATTTGGTTTTTATGTCTTTGTGAATATTTTAAAACGACGAAATAAATTTAAACAGATCTTCTACGCACATAAAGCTATTACCCCAAAATTCTATTTCCCCAGCCTCTAGGAGTGGTCACTGGAAGTAAATACAAAATACCTAAAAATATGATTAGAAATTCCTCGTCTTAAGACATATAAAAAGCCGTCAGATTCAGGAACTAATACCAACACTAATTAGTTATATAGTGAATATTTATTAAAATAATGAAATGTGTCCGTTTCAGAAACAGAACACACGAGATAATTGGGGAAATAAGAGAAAATTTATTTATGTAGTATGATAAAATCCTTTAATTATATTTCTTCCCAAGATTCTAACGGGATCAAGAGTTATGCAGGTGGAACCGCACAGGGATCTCCAAAAACTCATAAAAACTACATTTATTGGGTCCAGGACTTATTAATACTTAGTCTTATTAATAAGACTTAGATGTTAATAAACTCCGGTACGCCAATATACCCTGCATTTTTGTTTTAATATTATTTAAAATAAAATAGGTAAAGTACCTTTTAGGTAGGTAAAGTAAGTTTTACTATCTAACTTATTCCTGGAACTCGTTTAAGTAAGAACAACTATGAGTCTGTTTGTACGACTAAAACATTAACGATTTGTGTTCCGTGAACTTAACAGTACCATACTTTAGAACAAGTTTATTTGTCGTCCATTGTAAGTTTTCTTTGTTTTCTTAAGACAATACAAATATAAGTGGGTATTCTTTTATAAGTTTTACACTTGTTTTTAGCTACGATATGAACAAAGAAAGAAATAACGCCATTGTGTCTAATATCATAATTAATAAAGAGTAAAAAGTTTAAAAATGTATATATATGTTCTAGTGTTGTCCGCTTCATTAGGAATAGTTCTTATGTTTTAACCATGACTATTTCTATAATACCAGAACAATATTTACGAACTTTATGTTCCTCATAAATATGTTACAACTATTAAGTTTAATTGCGTTAATTTTTTGCAATAAAATGACACATTGCAGCCATTGTCAACTTAAATATAATAAAAAACATTAATATAACCGGTCTAAAAATAACAGGAATCAAAACATCCGTAAATAAAATATAACAATAATTTCCTCTAAAACCATTTACACGATCCGTCGAAAGCAATTTTCCACGTTTGACCTATTTGCCGGAAGCAGTCGATCCGATACACCTTCGTAATTCATGATACACTTTTCATGGAAATGGAGGTAAAACATTCAGGGCTATTGTCGAGTTTCCGTTGGTAGGGCCGATCGGGTGCGCTAATGCAAGTACTGATTGGTATTTGAATTCCTTGTAGTGTCGTCGTCCCCTAGTATGTGGAGTTCCTACAAAATATCGAACAATGCGCAAGCGAATCTGGCCCTTAACTTGAGCCCCACAGTCGAGTCTACCTGTGTTTGCGATCGTTTCGGCGATGCATTAGAGGTTTGTGTATGTTGGGCCTTGGTGTTTTGGGTTAAATAAGCATGTTTTGAAACTAGGCAAATATTAACTTACTATGGTAGTTTTATGGGTCATACCATTTTGTTATATTTTGCTGGAAGAGGGTTAAGTAAAACGGACTTAACTACGAAATAACTAATTAAAATAGGTAGACAAAAATAAGATACAAACAAGAACAAGAAAAATAATGAGTTCCATATTTGTGATGAGCTTACTTTTTGACTGTTTTCTGTTCAGTTATTTACTAAGTAATGTTTCATTAAGAAACCAAACATATATGTATCTGGTTCCAAAAATTACCGATAGTATTCGAAATGCCTACCTTAACAGATAAAATGGAACCGTGCTTATGGTTTCTGAAAACAAAGTGTTTCGAAAGATCGGATTTTACATTGATCCTTCCTTTATCTAGAGATTTACAACCTACAACTAAGAAAGACGGGGAAAACGAATACATAAATGAATAATTTTTATTTGGTCAAATGTTTTTCTGTTGTTTTTTTGTTGTTGTTTCTGGGAATTGTCAAACCCAATCATTCGTTACAAATTTGTCTCGTAAAATGAAAAAGTCCTGTCTGTGTGAGTTATGTATGTATTTATTACCTTATGAGAGGGTTATAATCAGTTTAATGGAGAGAACATTATTTTCTAATTATATTATTGTACAGAATATATGCTAGACGTGTACCTAGATGCTAAGTTTAAATAACCACGACGATCTTAATCTCGTATAAAATTGTAGATATCCCAACACATATGCTTGTATCTCAATCAAGTTCGCTACATTCATTGAAACATTGCCTGTATTATTAACATGCCAAACCAGTGATATATTGCTCTGAATTCATGTATTGCTTAGATGACAGTTTACCACGCGCCGAACAATGCACCGATCCATCAAATCTGCCGATAAACAACGATACCCGTTTATACCTAGGCGTTACTTTGTGTCGATAAACAGTACGAAGAGGTTCCTCCTACTCGACCGAGCCAACTATAGTTCGTTCGCGTTAAGAATGCAGTGACGTATCGTGTCAACATTAGGTTATAGCCAATAGCATCGCCGACAGTAAGAAAACTTTTTCTTATACGGTAATCTCATTGGCTAGTATCTATAGTTGCATCGATGACTCACTGCATTCTTAACGCGAACGAACTATAGACGACTTTCAAACGTGACGTCATTTATTTCCTATGTGGACTGCAGCACTATTATGATTTGTTTCGGTATTTTATAAAGTATTTATGTAACTGACTAATTTACCAAAGTATTGAGAGACACTTCTAGCGCAGCGCTTATTTATTCACTAGTAGAAAAAGATTTAAAGGGGAAGCCCTTATACTGCCCATTTAACTTGCTCACTCGATTTACTTTCGAGTGACTAAACATACAAAGTTTAAGCAGCCCAACTCTAAACTAGTTTTTTGGAATCACCTTCTTAATTTCAATACACGTATTGGGCAAATCGGAAAAAATGTGAACATTCAGGACCGAAACTTAGCATTTAAATTATGATCAACGTATAATGATTCATATTTCAATTAAAATATTAAATCAAACACAAATAACACGCAATTCAAAAAGTAACGAATAACTGTTAGGTACAGATGGATGGCAGGTCGACTTAAATAACACCAGACGTAATGATCTAATTTCTTGACTTTTTAATAAAGTTACAACGGTTGTGATGTTGCTAATTAACAGTGTCCAAAAGGTCATTGGTCAGATCCCATAGTAAAGATACCAAAATATGTATTTATTTTTCTCATGAGTTTACAAGATTCAGTTATTTATATCATCTAATCAGAAGAATCTTATACTTTTATTTTTCTCTTTAATTACTGAGTTATTTCGTATTGAAATATTGAAAAAGTGGTAACACCAATAGGCAGATGGACATTTGATTCCAGGTCATATAACTTTTAAAAACGTGACTGACTGAAGAATGCCTTTAATAATATTTTTCAGACAACAGATTTTCAGACGTTAAAGTCAAAAATGTATTTGATTGATGACAATGATGGTTAGGATGATTTGTATTACCATGCAAAAATTTTTTTTAAATAAATAAGTACTCTAAAAATTATGTAATACCGGAAAAAGATATCTAGTGTTATAGTCGAATATAAAACTTATATTATGTTTATTAAACATTTTTTTGGTATAATTAGTCGGATCACATTTCAGACGCAACCGTACATATTACTTAAGAACTCCAAAATCATATTACTTTTATAGGTGTATCATTATCGAAACACTTCAGACAACAAAACATATAGCAAGCTGACAATTCCGAGATAATAGTAAATGTAGGTATATCGGCATAAGGTTTCAAATCCAAATCCTGTGATAACTAAAACCTCTTAGACTACGAAGGAGTCAGAATATGTTTAATTAGTGTCAGTAAATTATTCATATTACGATTTCCAACATTACCCTAAAGCTAGTGCTAACATTTTGAAACAAATTAATTCATCACTTGTGGTTTTTATTGTGGTTGTTGAGCCTTAACTATGCATGTTAACACAGGTCTTATTGTACGAGTGGACGGTATAGAAAACAAAGTTTTAGTTTTACAATAGGGTCTCCGTTTATCCAACGGGGTCTTTTAGATAGCGCATTTGAATAAAATGTGTCCGGTAAGGGTATTTTGATAAAAATGATTCAAAATATTTTTTAGTGTTGTTTGCGTGGGTGTTATCGTGACTTATGATATGATTTATCATTGTATGCAATGTATTGTATTTATAACATTGATCTCTAAAATAATAATTTTGATGACAATTTTCAAGTATTGACGCGCATTTATTGTTACGATTACGATGAAACTACAGGCTCGCTGTTTTCAGGTATCTCACTTAGATAAGCCAAAATAATCTTATAAAAAAAATGGCAACCGATTTCAAAACTAAAAAAAGAAAAATAATGACTTTTCATGCGAAAGGGGTGCCTATCTAAGGCACACACACATGCTAAATATTTCTTATTGCAGTCGGTGCCAGCCTTAGCAACGACATGCAAGATTTTTCTTTACATTTTAAGCTGTATTTTTCCTTATATGCTTAGGCACCGTCACCATCAACTTCCGCCGTTTTTTTTTTGTAGTCAAGAGCATGTATGTACAGAGGAGCTCTTATAAGAAAGTTTTAATTCGCAACATAACTGATGTGCATGATTGAATCGTTCGTACAAATTACAGTTAAACCCAAGTGTGGGTAAATAAAATTGGTAATTGTTTCAAGAACGTCAACACATTTTGAATAGTTAATGATAAAATAATCTACTTACAGATATAAAGGAAGTAAAGCTTCTGTTGGCATCGGTGAAGTTGATCGGGTGTTCCATGTTGATCTCCGTAGCTAGCTCGGCCGGCCAACTCGGAGGCACCACCGCGTCAGTAGCTCCTAGACTCCAATACACCTGGGACAGAAAATTTTATTTATTTGTACGTAAAATGTATCAAGTAAAATAAAAATTTACGAAAAGACCGGATTTCCGAGGTGAATTTATTTAATGCCAGTTGGTAAATTAGGTTGAATTGTGAGTTAAATACAAATTTGTAATTAAAAATATCAAAATATTGTTTCTTAGTTTAAAACCTCGACCAAAAATAATAAAGACAAATCAAACGAAGTAATTTATAAAAATAAGTTTATGTACACATATTTAACAGTGAAAGTATTAGAAAAGGCAAAAAAGTTTACTTCGTCTAATAACATAACAGACTTTAAATAGTACGAGTAGTAGACAAACAGAATATCAATTTAAATTTCAGATATAAGGTAAAATTAGAATACAGCAATTTTCTGATCTCATTAATTTAAGTTACGAATAATAAATTAGATGACATAAGCATTATTACAATTATTGTTTCAATTAAAACTTTGATTTGTAAAAACTGTATTGTCAGTCGCGTTGAGTAGAACGCTGAGTGATGCATGCTTGCAGATAGATTATGCAAACTCCCATTATTGAAAAAGCTTACAAGGAACCTAAAGAAATCAACAGCAGAACCCATACTCTTTGAACAGATTTTCATCTCAATAGTCTGTACTTTTACCCACTGCCAGTCACTTAATTTATGATATCTGACTGTCGGATTACATATTTAGATTTACATACGTACTAGCCGTTTTGCGAAATAGTATTTGGCATTCTATATCCTCTATTTTACATTCTCAAGCTTCACTATGTGCTGTCGTACAACGCTCACTTGGTACTTACATTCAGCTCCCGCAAATCAGAGAATATCAAGTTTGTAAGTAATAAGTAATAATGTAAGTAAAAATATGTATCGTATAAGTGGGGCACTCAGAAAGGTTTGACAAAAAAAATAAAATTATTCTTAATATATTTTTAGTTATATAGTAAAATATTTTTTTATTAATATTTTCAAAGAACTCTCCGCCAGCGTCTGCAACGGCTTTCTCGAATTCAGTGAGCGCATCTTCTGGCGATGAATACTGTTATCCCCTTGAGCAGGTTTTTAATTTTAGGAAACAGTAAGAAATTACGCGGTCCCAAATCACGGCTGTAAGGCGGATGACCCAAAAGTTTTAACAGTGTGGTTTTTAGGAAGTCCCTTATCTTAATCCCGGTGTTTGTGGGCGCGTTGCCGTGGTGGAGCAAAGGCAAAGGCCTTTTGAGTCCCGTGTTCGGTCGCTTGTTGCTCACAGCAGCAAAAAATTCTGGCATGCATTTGGTATTGTACCACTCTGCATTGATGCTACTTTGGTTTCTTTGGAAATTGATACTAAATACCCCGTTAAGGAGAAAACAGTTTTTGAGCGCTTCTCGATCGTTTCACTTTCGTAGGCGGTGGTTCGTTTTGAAACAGCCATTCTGCTGACTGGCACTTTTCTTATGGATCATATTGGTAAATACAACATTCGTCACCTGTTATGTTATCCTAAGCACGGTGGGAAGAACCTGCTCTGAATCCGTCAATCATATCATGGCACCATTCCACGCGTGCCTGTTTCTGAGCATCGGTGAGGTTGTGAAGAACCCGCGCAAGATAATCCTCCTCGCGTAAAGGTGGTTGTGTAGAACAACATGAACACTGCCCGATCCAATCTGCAGACTGTGCTGAATCTCCTCGTATCTTGTGCGCAATGCTGGTAAAAAAATGTAATAAAATAAAAAACAAATATATTTTTACTTTTAAATAATCGAAATTTTAAAATAAGTGATAAGTCGCCAGCGTTCTATACATAGAAACTCTTTTTCGCAAAACTTTCTGATTGGCGCAGTAGATAGCTAGCCCACATAATTACAATAATTGCACTGTGATAAATACTTACCAGAATGTAAAATGCATAAAGGTCTATTGAAACGCATCTGCATTATCTAAAGCTTAATACAAAATTAGGCTGAGAATGCGTATTCTAAACACTTGTGTTGTGGGTTGACAACATATTACACACATTAATACATGACGCACGAAACGAATCGGTATGAAAATATATTACGACTAGACAGTATAATGGCAGCAAGGAGATGAAATTCAAAAAATAAATTATTGTGAAGTATACGGAGGGTATTAAATAATATTGCTTCTTAAATAAAGTTCTTTGGGCCTTAATATTTTATACACGTATTAAACTAGCTTTTGCACACTTTAGTTAACACAAAAAATAATAATTAAAATAAGAGATGTGAAGATTTTTATTTTTGCCTTCTCAACCAGGGACTTCGCAGATCAATTCACCAAGTTTTTAGACAAGGTATACGTAACTAATAACATTGAAAATATTAGGTCTTTACCTATGAAATTGCCGTTTTTCACGAAATAAATGAAGCGTAATTTTTTTATATATTTTTTATTTCTATTAATCAAAATAATCACCCATGCAATCAATGCATCTTTGCCAACGCATTGGTAGCTTATTGATGCCTTTCTTGAAGAAATCAGCTGGACGGGAGGCAACAAATTCTTCAAAGGCATTTTGTACTGCCTCTCGGGTATTGAATTTTTTTCCCGCCAAAAAGTTATCCAAATTCTGGAAAAAGTAGAAGTCTGTAGGCGCAAGGTCTGGTGAGTACGGCGGATGACGGAGAACTTCGAACCCCAACTCTTGTACCTTGGAGACCGTCTGCTGTGCAGTATGAGGTCGCGCGTTGTCGTGCAGGAGCAGTGGAGCCGAACGATTGACCAAAGCTGGTTGGAGACGTGCGAGCTTCTCCATCATTGTGTTCAGTTCTTCACAGTACACATCTGCAGTAATGCTTGTCCCGTTTGGCAAGAAGCTGTGATGAATTACACCCGCGTTAGACCACCAAACAGTGACCATCACTTTTCTAGGGGTAAGTTTTCGTTTAAGGCATTGTTTGGGTGCTGAACCAGGGTCCAACCAACTTGCTGAGCGCTTACGATTGTCAAACAGGATCCATTTCTCGTCACAAGTAACAATGCGGTTCAGAATTCCTTCATTTGTATGCCTGCTGAGCAGTGCAAGGCACGTCTCCACGCGTACTTCGCGCTGGCGGTCATTGAGTTCGTGGGGTACCCATTTGTCAAGCTTTTTTACCTTGCCAATTTGACGCAAATGGACCAATATTGTTTTGATGCTAACGTCGAAAGCTGCTGCTAATTGCCTTTAATTCGTCATTGTCGATCAAAGTTTTCGGACGACCACGGGGTTCATTTTTAGGTCAAAATTTCCAGAACGGAAGCGGATAAACCAATAACGGGTGGTGCGTTCGTTTGTAGTGTTCGCTCCGTAAACGTCGTTGATGTTGCGTGCCGCTTGTGCCGCTTTGCTGCCACGACGGTACTCATACTCCATAATTACTCGAATTTTTAACTTATCCATGATGACGAAGAATGTTCGAATGCGTTGAAAACAAAACACTAACTATTAAACAAATGACGATTTTAGAAAAAGAATTCCATGTTTGTCATATAAAATTAATTTGAAATTAGAATTATCAGTCAAAAAAAAAATATTTTCATTTGAAATGGCCAGTACGGCAAAACGGCAGTTTCATAGGTAAAGACCTATTATCTACAGCACATTGAACTTTGTCGAGTTGAACGCACTTTTCTATTGAAACGTAAATAAGTAAATAAATTCAAATTCAAATATTTATTTCTCAACATTGACAATTCCAGGCTCTTATTGACGTAAATATATATAACGAAGTAACCATTGAATCTCTGTATATTTAATTGGATGGAGTAGAAACATTTCGAGGTTTCTTTGTGTCCAATTAAAAACTTGTCCTTGATTGTTACTAGGATTCTTAACATTTCAAAGCAATTCTGGGCAAACCTTTTAATAATGATGCTCATCTACTAGATGATGTTAATAAGAAATTATGAATATCCATAAAGGGTGTGCCAATTTAAATTAGATATGAAATTGTTGTCTGACTGTCTACGCCATAGTTTTTAATGGTTTTCGATCCGGATAGCAGATAATAAAAACATCAAATATAAATGAGTACGTTTGCGTAAATAACAAAGGTATCTAAAAGTCACTTCCGTAACTACAGTAGGCGTATATTTTTTCGTCGCCACATTGATCACCTTAAGTGTCCAGAATTATGAAAATATTAGTATCTAATTGAGTTAGTATAATAATTTCATTTTTCACTATATCTTTGCAAAATTTCCAAAAAAGGAAACTAACTTTAATATAATCTACCACTTATCAAGGCACTTTAAAAACCTACCTTTAATATTACTTCTCTATACATAAATAATATGCCACGACAACGCTGACACAAGTCCCACATAAAAACGCACGCTAGTTTCGATCAAGACTACTTTGAAATATTAACACTAGGACCTATTCCTGCGTCGCTCGAATGACAGTGGTCGCATATGATTTAACACTTTTCGTCAAATAGAAGCCAGCAAACTTTTAAATAGTTTGTCTTTGTATGCACTCGTAGCAAAACGTGTCAAGACTTATGTCACGGGTAATATACAAATTTGGCCGATATAAAAATCACAGCAAGAGATTAAAGTCGCATGGTCGTTGAGTTTGACCACTTAAGACTCATTCCTATACTGGGACTAGTTGATTTCTTGCCTTGTGACTTGAGTATTACGTGCTACGGTTTTTGTGTTATGGCTAATAGTATGAAATGAATATAGCACTTAAGTTTTATTGTAATAAAAAAGTTATCGTAAACAATCGTGAACTCAAATAGAAGATTTAGGTACATTGACGTTCAAATGTGAGAAAATCGTGATAAATAGGTTTATACTATTATTAAATTATATTAAAATAAAAAAACGATATGTTGCCCCTATTATTCATCTCTCTCTCCATTAGCGTGACACAGCATTTACAGTCTGAATATTTAATCATAGTCTGCTTCCGAACCACACGGCCTTGAAGATGTTATAGTGTAAGATTAAAACATATTAAGACTTGGTAGTGCAAATATTCGTTACACATGAAATGAAAACTGACAGAAATGAAACTCTTGAAGCGGGACGAGCGTTTCACAATAGGCCCCCCGAGTCGTATGTGGTCTCAGGTCAACAGTTAGTAAGAAATGAAGATAGGTCGTCGACACGATAACTCATGAAGGCTTGCAACGTGCGGCGACCCATTCATTATAATTTATTAGTTGAGGCTAATCGAGTAGGAGCTATTTAGTAATTCTGTAAAGTTGGGCTGTATTTACTAGTGCTGGCAGTTTTTAAAAACAAATTATATTCGATTATCTTTTGTTTTAACTGTTCACACGAACACAAAGATGAAAGACCATTCCTGACCTGTCAACATTTTGACAACTCGTATTATGTATAGATAAGTAATATATGTAGTACGAAAAATTACAAATTTTTAGCTGAACCATAAAACCTATTTCATGTCAAAAACTACAATCCACAAAAAAATGTGTTCGGTTTTTTTAATAGTTATTTATTGACATTTGGTTTGCCACGAACGCGCCTAGTAAATATATGGTCTATGACAAGTTTCGTTACAAACAAAGCTCGAACTTTACAATATTTCGAATTTGCTTATAAAGTAATAGAAATATATGACTTTAAATTAAATTAATATTCTATCTGTTATTTTATTTAAATTAATGCACATCAAAATGAAATATGTAATCAATAATTTTTCTTAAATGTACAATACAGCTTCACTTAACTGTCATATTGACAATGCCAAAAATTACTACGTCAGTTCAGATTTGAATTAAACGTTTGCATTCCTTCGTTTGCATTTGCGGCATTGTGTACTGTGCGATACTACTCTGGATTTTTTAAATTTTGATCACCTTGGCATTCCGCCCGGTTAACGTTTCTGGCTTCTGCTTCAACGATTACTTGCGCTAGTTTTACACGGATCTCGGATTTTGCTGAACTATTGGATTTACGTAGTGTGTTCCTGTTCGTTAAAATGTCGGCTACATCTTCGAGACTAGGGATGGCGCAACGTATGCTGTGTATTAACTGTAACATATGTTTTAGTAGGTACTTGTAACACAGTTCGTCATCACCTTGTTGTCGGTTTTGATGTATATTCTAGGGTCCTTGTAGCTCGCTACATGGTAATTCATAACGCAAGCCTTTGCTTACTTTGGGGCCATGTTGTCTCGAGGGCTTTTATTTTAAAATCCACACATACCTACTTATCTGTGTAAAAACCTATAATCTAACTGGATAAAATGAACAGGTGTTTAACATCTACATCACAATGCCGAGGCTTACTAAACATCAATGAACTCATTTAAAATCGACGTCTTTCATGTCATTTTATTACAGCGATAGAAGGTATGTCTACATTTTAACCAAATATGAGTTTTCATACATGAATTTTAGCATAATTATTGAGAATACTTAGTAATTTGAGGTTTTAAAAGGCTGTTATTTCTTTTGCTTGAAAAAAATAACATATCCGTGAGAATTTAAAACCAAAATCCTGCAATGAGCTGCACTTTCGTTTTTCAAAGTTAAAAATTGCCAAGATGTGCTATGAAAATCGATTAAAGTTGACATATAACCTCGTAATATATTTTTCAATGTAACTTTTATTCTGAATTGCTAAATTGCATTAATTTGTTACCTTAAGTTTAGGAATATAACACTATTTTTCCGCATCGTTTTTACATTTATACATAAGATCAGTAAAAAACAGGCTGACAGGTCATTGCATATATGAAACATGCGCATTGTTCTTTATTCTAATAATATTATTATTATAGAGTCTTCATCATATTTTACTATTTTCTTTACATTTCGACACATTGAACATAATACTACTCTAAGATATTTTATTTTATTTTCGACAGTTATAAATAATCGAACAAATAGTTCGATTATTCATAACTGTCGAAAAATTTTAAAGTTTGCAAATTAAAAGGATCAATTGAAATGTTTATTGGTCGTAAGGTAGGCACAAGAGATACCTACGACTGAATTTTAACTATTAGGTTACAGACCACCACACAATGATACGAATAACTTCGCCGAAATTTAATACAAATTAAATACAATCAGACATTTCTAAAGCAAGAATTTTCGCAGACCCTTAATTCAAGTCGTATTATAAGTGATAAAGTTTGTCCCTTGTTCTGTGAGTGTTAGGCATTGTTCGGTAAAACCATGCGACGTCTCTACTCAAGGTTTCAGACTCTTGTAATTCAAGTTATGTTTAATGTTTTGCGTATTTAAAGGACTACTTAAAGTGGCTTTAGGTATTTGATTAACATTTAAATTGTTGTGAACCAGTACTTTAAAAAACTGGTGTATGTAAAGGAAATGTAGCCTGATCTAAAATCGCTTTGCCACACCTAACCTTAATTTATTTTTACTATGAAATTGTATTATGGATACATACATAATAAAAAGTTAAAACTTTAATAAGCAAAAAACTTGAATAGTTTTATATTATTTTTTTTTAAGTTTTTGTCGATAATTTTGGATTTAATTTGAACCTCTTTCACTTTATCCAGGAACACACAGTATTATTATAACGATACAATTAAGATTTATAATTTCTTAATTACAATAATACAATAAACGATTATAATAGGTCTTTACCTATGAAACTGCCGTTTTGCCGTACTGGCCATTTCAAATGAAAATATTTTTTTTTTTGACTGATAATTCTAATTTCAAATTAATTTTATTTGACAAACATGGAATTCTTTTTCTAAAATCGTCATTTGTTTAATAGTTAGTGTTTTGTTTTCAACGCATTCGAACATTTTTCGTCATCATGGATAAGTTAAAAATTCGAGTAATTATGGAGTATGAGTACCGTCGTGGCAGCAAAGCGGCACAAGCGGCACGCAACATCAACGACGTTTACGGAGCGAACACTACAAACGAACGCACCACTCGTTATTGGTTTACCCGCTTCCGTTCTGGAAATTTTGACCTGAAAAATGAACCCCGTGGTCGTCCGAAAACTTTGGTCGACAATGACGAATTAAAGGCAATTGTGGAAGCTGATGAAACTCAATCCACGGCTGAATTAGCAGCAGCTTTCGACGTTAGCATCAAAACAATATTGGTCCATTTGCGTCAAATTGGCAAGGTAAAAAAGCTTGACAAATGGGTACCCCACGAACTCAATGACCGCCAGCGCGAAGTACGCGTGGAGACGTGCCTTGCACTGCTCAGCAGGCATATAAATGAAGGAATTCTGAACCGCATTGTTACTTGTGACGAGAAATGGATCCTGTTTGACAATCGTAAGCGCTCAGCAAGTTGGTTGGACCCTGGTTCAGCACCCAAACAATGCCCTAAACGAAAACTTACCCCTAGAAAAGTGATGGTCACTGTTTGGTGGTCTAACGCGGGTGTAATTCATCACAGCTTCTTGCCAAACGGGACAAGCATTACTGCAGATGTGTACTGTGAAGAACTGAACACAATGATGGAGAAGCTCGCACGTCTCCAACCAGCTTTGGTCAATCGTTCGGCTCCACTGCTCCTGCACGACAACGCGCGACCTCATACTGCACAGCAGACGGTCTCCAAGCTACAAGAGTTGGGGTTGGAAGTTCTCCGTCATCCGCCGTACTCACCAGACCTTGCGCCTACAGACTTCTATTTTTTCCAGAATTTGGATAACTTCTTGGCGGGAAAAAAATTCAATACCCGAGAGGCAGTACAAAATGCCTTTGAAGAATTTGTTGCCTCCCGTCCAGCTGATTTCTTCAAGAAAGGCATCAATAAGCTACCAATGCGTTGGCAAAGATGCATTGATTGCATGGGTGATTATTTTGATTAATAGAAATAAAAAATATATAAAAAAATTACGCTTCATTTATTTCGTGATTAACGGCAATTTCATTGGTAAAGACCTAATATTATTGTAGTTATTAGCATATTAATAATACAGATAACGAGACAATTAATAAATGTATATCCATATAGAGCACATATCACAGGCGGGTGGTTTTCTAAACAGGATCTGTTTAGCTAACCGTCTAATGGCTGGTTTACACGCGTTAAGTGGTTAAGTTGGTAACTAAATTTTAACAAAATTTTAAGTTAAAAGTTGCGTGTAAACAGTCAATTAAGTGACAAGTGGTAACTTAAAATTTAGCACGCAAGTGATGAAGTAGATTAGGATTCATTCTATTTTTCGTATAAGTAGGTGGGAGGGGCTTCTCACTTAACACATTTGGACGTGATTTTTTAGTTAAGTGCATAAGTTGACAAAGCGGGTGGCGGCAAGAGCTCGTATTTATGTCGCATTTTCTCTTTTTTTTTTAAATGCGGAGTAGAGTTTAGTTTCAACTAAAAATTTGTGGAAAAATATTTAAGGGTGTTACCACACCAATCGATCAATGGCAGAATAGAACAGTCGACGTCGCAGTAGGCGTGATGGCCTATAATTGTCTGACACCACCCCTGAAATGGTAAGTCTGCCAACTCGCAGTTGGCGTGATGGCCTACAATTGTCTGACAGCACTCCTTAAATGGTAAATCTGCCAACCCGCAGTAGGCGTGATGGCCTACAATTGTCTGACGCCACCCCTGAGTTGGTAAGTCTACCAACCCGCAGTAGGCGTGATGGCCTACAATTGTCTGACCCCACCCCTGAGTTGGTAAGTCTGCCAACCAGCAGTAGGCGTGATGGCCTACAATTGTCTGATGCCACCCCTGAGTTGGTAAGTGTGCCAACCCGCAGTCGGTGTGATGGCCTACAATTGTCGGACGCCACCCCTGAGTTGGTAAGTCTGCCAACCCGCAGTAGGCGTGATGGCCTACAATTGTCTGACCCCACCCCTGAGTTGGTAAGTCTGCCAACCAGCAGTAGGCGTGATGGCCTACAATTGTCTGATGCCACCCCTGAGTTTGTAAGTGTGCCAACCCGCAGTCGGTGTGATGGCCTACAATTGTCGGACGCCACCCCTGAGTTGGGAAAGGCTGATATCCCTCCAGTGATTATTGAGGGTACATAATTAGTAAAGGTACCACACCAATCGATCGTCCGTCATTCGACGTCGGCCCGTCGACGTAAAAAATTTAGAAAAATACATAATCTTGCAAAGATTTTAATTTCCGAAACAAATTCTTCTCTGAATTTGTCCGAAATCACGTTTACCACATATCTAAGTACAGAATTGACGAATTGCTTGACATTCATCACTGCTTATCTTCATTGAACTTATGAACTTAACTACTTAATCCGTTTGGACACACAAGTGACATGTAATAACTTAAAATTTAGTTAAAATTTAGTTACCAACTTAACTACTTAATACATGTAAACCGCACATAAACGTGAAGTAAAATAGTCAATCATAAAGCAATATGCAAAATCTTAATTGTTTACTTACAAACTTGTTGATATATTGCAAATTGGCCGAGACTTGCGAATAAAATGAAATTTGAAGACTATCAAAAAGGCATAAAATGTTCAAGTAAACGGCTAGCTGTTTAGTTGAATATCTAATTCAAGCCTGCGACATGTACATTACTTAATCAATAAAACCATTGTTTATCTCACAATTAATGTAGCTTTGTCATCTAAAATTCAAGAAGATAACGAATTTATCGTTACTATAGTTGAGCCATTACAAACGTGCGAACTGAGTCGTAAAACATTACGACAAATCCCTTTGTTGTTACACACAACACTAGAAGTCCGAGCGAGAGTGCCGATATGCCTATAAGTGTGATCGAGAGATCTGATAAAAATTATTTTTGACTCAGTTCGCACGTTTGTAATGGCTCAACTTTAATTACCGTCGGTACACATTCGGGTAGCTAGAGCTACATGTGCCAAGTAAAAACAGTTTACGTTGGGTCTTGTAAGGTGAGTCCTCTGACAAGGGCTCATAAAGAAGAAGAAACCACTACTAATATTTCGACATATACCATCATAAAATAAAGTAAATATTAAACCACAATGTTGAACATTCATTATTATACACTCCATTACTTGCAGTCAACAACTAGAAAGCCACTCTATACTTAGGTTAAACTCACTTTGCTTAATGAAAAACTGAGTAAAATGCAACTAAACTAGGATAGTTAGAATTTTAAATTAGCTGTTTTAACTGGACAGACTGCTTGCCGAGTGCGCTTTGGTAGATTACTAATAAGTTATTAAAACGAGAATTTTTTGTATAACTTTGTGATCTAACGTGCGCAACCGACGTGTTTTTAAGTAAATTGGGCTGCCGGTAAATTTTGGCCGGTAATTTAAGGATTACATGCGAAACCGAGACGAGTTACTTTAAAGTTACTTAAAATACCAGCAAATAATCAATTTCAGTTACTTGGTTTTCTACTGATTAATTCTCATTTCGTTTAAGTGCCTTAGACACATCAGACATTACACAGGTGTTTTTTAATCGGTGAAAGAAATTTTCAAATAAAAGTAGTGGTTGCGAAGTGATCCCACCACATGTATGCACGCAAACTCCCTGGCCTCACACCCCTTTTTATGCATTTGGTGATAGAAAAGAAAAAAACAATACCTACTATAAAAAAAGTCTCTGAAATAATATCGCATGGAGCGAAATTATTGATGATCAAAATTAGCAAAAAATAAAATTTGAAATAAATCGTGGAACGGAAAAGCTATGGTACATATCATAAAATACATAAAATAATTTTAATCAATTCATATCATAAAATAAAGTCCCCCGGCGGCGGCTGTCTGTTTGAACGCGATGAACTCAAAAACGACCAACCTGATTTTCATTTGTTTTTTACCAAAGAATGGATAGATTCAAGAGGAAGGATTATGTGTATAATTCCAATTACTACTGATTTGTATGCAGTTAAACATTATTAAACTCTTGTCTGCACAAACGAAATGGTTTCACAACGGTTGTAAATATATTTATAAAATAGAAATCGACTTATTGCTTCACCTGTATATCCAATAATGAAGCAAAAAATATACAGCATTAAATATTCGGTGTACTTACGTCCTCAAACACAAATGTTTGCTAAAATTCTAAGTATGCTTAATTTATAAACATAACGTTATAAAAAACGAAAAACAATACCGACATTGCTAGGACGAAAGAACCTTAATACGTGAAACACTTAGAAAGTTTTGAGAAAAAAAATAAACATGCTTTTGAACAGTTACATTTTTTTTTTACATCTTTTCAAAGAATTCTCCGCCAGCGTCTATATATCACAACGTATAAGTTTCATGCGTGTGAACCAATTTTTAAAGCACATGTTCCAGTCTGCAACATGTAGGTACTTCCTCAACGGCCTTCTCGAACGCAGTAAACGCATCTTTTGGCGATGAAAACTGTACCCCTGAGCTTTTTTTTAATTTAATGAACAAGAAGAAGTCACTCGGTGCCAAATCAGTGCTGTTAGGCGGATTTACAAAAGTTTTAACGGTGTGGTGTTTAGGAAATCCCTCGTCTTGATCGCGGAGTGCACGGCGCGTTATCGCAATGAGCAAAAGACCTCGTATATAGTCCCGTGTTAAGTCGCTTATTGCTCGCACAGCAGCAAAAACTTCTGGCAAGCATTTGGTAGTGTACAACTCTGCATTGATGCTACTTTGTTTTCTTGAGATAATCGATACTAAATATACCATTAAGGACAAAAAACTAGCGATAAAAATTGTCCAACGCTTCTCGATTGTTCCACTTTCGTAGGCGTTGGTTCGTTTCAAAACAGCTATACTGTTGACTGGCGCTACGTTTCTGGGTCATATTGCGCGCCTGCTTCTAAACATCGGTGAGGTCGTGGGGTGCGCAGCGCGAAACAATCCTTACGTAAAAGTGGTTGTGTAGAATGTCATGAACACTTCCCGATTCAATCTGCGGATTATGCTTATCCTTGAATGTGGTTCGTCGATTTTGTTGAATCAAATTTTTCACTTGTAGCACGTTTTCTTCCTTAACAGCAATTAAAGGACGACCACTTCTTTCTTCATCCTTCACATTTAAGCGACCGTACCTAAACTCAGTGTACCAGCGGCACACAGATGCTCTAGAAGGCGCCTTGTTCACAAAATTTAATTGAAGTCGATTAAACGGTTCATCAGGTTTCAAGTTGGACTTGAAGTCGTAAAAAATCATTGTACGAAAAAGTTACCGACGCAGATCCACTTTTATATGACACACAATAGTTTCAAAATGCTGGTAAGAAAATTAAGACCGGAATTTAAATTTGGAAGAAATATATTTTTACTTTTAAATTCACCAGCGTTCCATACATAAAGCTTTTTTATCGCATAACTTTCTGAGTGGCTTGGTATCAATAGTTAAGCCGAATCTTCATGAGATTTTTTGATAGTTTTAAGACTGAATTGCAAATTTTTTATACAGTGAAAACCCTTGTTTGAATGATATAAGCACATAGGTTTACTGTGACAAGTGCCACCGGAGCCCATTGGAACCATGTCAAAGTCAATCAATTAGCATTTATTTATGCTATACGCAGGTTAAAACGTAGAACCCTTTTTCATTAAAATTAAACGTAAACAACATTAATATGAAAGCATTTATTTATGACCTGACCTACTTTCTGTTCCATAAAAAAACAAGTCAAAACGTAGCAACGAACAAAAATATGAATTAAAAGATGAAACTTTATTTTGCGTCGCTCCTTCAGTTTGACAAGCAAGACTAATTAAATATTCCCGTAAGGACGTAGTCGAAATTTATAAATTTCGTCCTTTCTGTATTTATTTAAATTCAGGAGGACTACTCTTGAATTTTGAACGTAACTTAAGAGATCCAAGCTTTACATTGCCACGATACACCTAGGAGAAAAATAACATTTTTTTTTTTACGATTTCATTAGCTCATTATTGTTTCATTTTCCACAGACCCTGATCGAAAGTGACAATGAACTTGAGTCACATTATAATAATTATTCAATTTTACTGTTCAGTAAAAGAACTACTCCCTGTAAGAAATATTATCTTTCTACTTTACACTATATTACCCAACGAAAAAAGAATAAGAAACAATAGCCAACTTTGCTTCCTCAAGCCTCTGTTTCCTGAGCCTTAAACTTTAAACCAATACTTACATCAAACACTTTGCCAAGGTCCGTTGCGAGACAGGAGCAGTTGTACGCGACGATACCCAGCTCTTTCACCTGAACAATAACAACATTTCAAAACATAATTTTAAAATTTTCTTTGGCGGTTGGTTGAGATAAACTTGAGCCACAAAAGGGGTTGACGTACATGCATGTTTTATCGGCCTATTAAGTCTAACTAAACGTCAAACTTTATTTTAATTAATAACAAACACAAAGTTGGTTTTAATTAAATACAAAATAAATAGCTTTTTTTGAGAATCACATAAATTCAGACCGAATTCAAAGAACACATCTTTACTCTTCGAACATCGTCGCTAAAAAATCCATTAACTTTTTTTTCCGTAGCGATCGGCAATGGCTCATTCTTTGACATCTAAAGAAAAGAACGTCTGAAACACAAGGATTAAAACACAAAAAATATTATGTGTTAATTGGCCAAAACTTTCAGATTTTTTAGTTTGAGGCAGGCTTCGAAAGCAAGCTCTAACTACTAAGTTAACGAGTAAACATAGGAGACATGATAGCACCAATCAATTTAGTTTAAACATGAACAAAGGATAAAAAATAAAGTAAAAGAAATAGTAATTTGAATTATGTATAATGATTTTATTACCTGCGTAAGCGACCTCCAATCCATATTGGCACTTCCTATGTAAAAATGTGTTCTATCAATAATCCAAAACTTAGTATGAAGCACGCCATTACCAAGTAACTTGGAAAAATTTAAGCTCCTGACCTAAAAGGAAAACCAAGGATTAGCAAATAATGTATTTAAAATCATTTATGTTGTTTCTCGGTATACAAATCAAGAATAAGAATTATGTTCCCGAAATTAGTTTCAAAACTTGGAAACTGCGGTAGGGCAAATAATGAGTTATAAAGGCTAATCTTTTTTAGAGTCTCTTCTCATTCACATATTATTTACTTCATTTAAGAAGCCAATGCTACCGGCATTAACAATTATGGTAATTAAACAAATACGGGCTCAATGTTAAGTCAATTTACAATCAATGTTAAGTTAATTTACAGTCTGTAAAGTTAAGTTAATGTACAGTCTTTTATACTTAAAAGGGTGCCCCATCAACTATTGTAATTAGAATAAGTTTTGCAAAATAAATATTTTGATTTTTGAAATTCAACCGAAATAATTTACTTATCTTAAATAATTATAATATGTCTAAATTAAAAAGTAATAATATATTTAAGTTTATGTAATACACAAATTAACAAACCTGAGCAGCTTTTTTCTTAACTAAGTATTCTGTATCGATATTAGGATATAGCTTTGTGGGCCAGTTTTGAGCAATTTTTAAATTAATATTTCTTTTTGACCCAGAAGCTAATAGTGCTTGGAAAACTTGCTCCCCCTGAAAGATAATATGGTGTTATTAAAAAGAACTTACACATATTAAACATGGTATAAGAAATCATCGAAATCTTCTACAATATACATAATATAATAACGCAGTGTAGTGACATCCACGAAGTCACTACTACTTTTTTTGTCTGTAGAGTATTATAATACGCTACCACAAAAATTGTAGTGGAGCGCATCTTTCTGGATGACATTTACTATATTTGTATACATTTATTGTCCAATATAATGTTACATATCATTAAGAGAACCTAGGCTTACTTCGGCGTTACTACTAGGTAGTAATGCCATGTTGGTTTATAAGGGATTAATTTAATGCGAATTTTGATATATTTACTATCATAAACGTAAAAGATACGTATTGATCTATAATGCAAAATTTCATAATGAACTACCTAAATGCCTACTCGAATATAGTGGCAAATAAACACACTTCTATCACTTTACAACTTTAGTTACAGACGTCGCGATAGTAGGCTCATTATTGATTCATGTGTTGGTGAATATTTTAGTAATAAGGTGTTGACATATATTTTATTTCGTCGCTTCATTCTTCAGATAGTATATAATTAAACAGGTAGTCATTTTAAGGTACCAGGTAACTTAACACAGTTTTAAAGTATGTCATTTGACTTATTCAAAAAACTTCCGTCTGTTTACTTGATCAACCCCATTCCCGGCAAGTCTTCATTCTTTTGCGTGCGTGGTAGCGAAAAATATTAAAGCATCGAACTCGGGGTTCTTGTTTGTAACATGAAAGGCCCCTCACAGAGCCGCGTCGAGTCAGACGCTAAGTCGGTGGATAAAGCAGACGCTAGGTACGAGCGGCGTCGACATGAGTGTGTTCAGCGCACTCAGCACGCGGCACGTGCTCGGTGTATGTTGTACTTTACACAATTTTACCATAAGCCTATATTAGACCCACTAAACGACTTTACCTTGTCCGTACTCAATAAAGGTACAAACCACCCAATATCTTCCGAAAAAGAGATTAATTAAAATTTAATTATTCTGTTTATTGATTTAATTAATTTGGCAATCACCAAGTGTATAATACACGCCTAAAGGTTACTGGGTTCTTAAATTATGTACTAAAGTTAGGAAATTAACGAATAAACGTATTTAAATAAATTATAATTTGTAAAGACAAAAGAAAACAAAACTTAATCTCTAAAAATCTACCTCTTTAATTATATACTATCTGAAGAATGAGCGACGAAATATACTAGATGATTAAACGAACTTCTAAGTGAAGTTCTATCGCTATTATATATTATATAAAGGACGTCCCTCCCGGAACCCATACAAAAGTTTTGTTTTGATCTCTAAAAAATGAAGACTTGCCGGGACCGGGATTGATCAAGTAAAAAGACAGAAAGTTTTTTGAATAAGTTAAATGACATACTGTAAAACTGTGCGAAGTTACCTAGTACCTTAAAAGGGGAACACCCAAAAATTCCGAAGTATGTAATTCCGAATTTGAATATTCCTATTTTTTAAATTCCGAATTTCACAATCCCGAACAGTCTTAATTCTGATTAATCAAAAACACGATTCTTATTTTACCGAAATTCTTTAATTTTCCAAGTTTTATTAGTATGAAGAATTAAAAACCCGATGTCTTACTAGTCCGAAATATGGTACTCCGAATTTTAATTTTCCGAAA
This sequence comes from Marasmarcha lunaedactyla, assembly GCA_923062675.1. Lineage (NCBI taxonomy): Eukaryota > Metazoa > Arthropoda > Insecta > Lepidoptera > Pterophoridae > Marasmarcha > Marasmarcha lunaedactyla. The sequence goes on from OV281351.1 coordinate 11,081,682, forward strand.
ATTCAATGCTAACATTCAGATTTTGTATGTAAGGGTGTTACGTCGACCCGTTGACGTGTCCCTTTACGTGACCCTTAATAATTACTGGAAGGATATCAGCCTCTCCCAACTTAGGGGTGGTGTCACACAATTGTAGGCCATCACGCCTACTGAGGGTTGGCGGACTACACGTACCTTCATATAAATGTATAGATGCATGGGATTATTTTACTACTATTACCAACTCAGGGGTAGCGTCAGACAATTGTAGGCCATCACGACTACTGCGACGTCGACTGTGCTCTGTTCTGCCATCGTTCGACGTCGACCGGTCGAAAATCGATTGGTGTGGTAACACCCTAAAACGGGTATATTTTAAAAATTATAATCGAAATCTCCGTTCACACAAATTAATATTAATAATATTAAATTTATTATTATATTAATTTGAAATTATACAAATTTCAAAATGTTCGGATGTATGAAACACGGAATTTTCATTTTCGGAATTATGAACCATTCGGTGTTATAAAATTCGGAATTTCGAAATTCGTGATTATAACTATCGGAATTAAGTTTTTCGGATTTATGTAGTGTACCCCCCGTGAACAAACATCTATATTCAGCGCACAAATGTATGCCCCGGCCAGGACTCGAACCTGGGACCTCCGGCGTATGAAGCAGGGCTACTAACCACTACACCACTTGGTAGTCTAAGTGTTGTTGAAATGTAGGTAGTTTAAGATCTCTGTGCAGGTCCGCGTAACCGCGTGACTCGAACCTAGAACCTAAAATTTATGCACAAACAACCTATATGTTCTTGTATACACAGCCTTCGTCTTATTTTACACCATCAAGTTTAATAGAGTACTTTCTAACAATAATAATAAATAAAAAACATCTTACCTCAACGGAGGAGTTATAATGGTATTCTTCATTAAACCTAAGAGACCAGTAAAAAGAGGCTATTTCTATAGATACTTGAGCTTCATCTATTAAATCTAACCATACGCGTTTTGTCGGTATGTGCGTTATATTAGGAGGGTACATGTGACCCTCTGGGATAGTTTCTACTAAGGATAACCTGAAACAAATGATGATTAGTCAATATTAATCCTGATTAAGGTAATGCAAAACACAAAAAGATCTAAAATTAAAGTTAAAATTGACTTAAATAACATCTTGACTTTAACAGTTCCTCACAAAGTCAATCAATAAAAATATCAGCAATAAAATCAGACCCATTGATACAACCATTAATATAGATATACAAATTTATTTGTGTTGGTCATTAAAAACAACCTGTACACATTCAGTGTACAACATAAAATACATCAAGCAAACAAGACTAACTTAACTTCACAATTAGGTATGTTTAAGTCACTTATTGTACATCACCATGAACATATTTATTGATAAAGTAAAATTAAATTAAAACATGTAGTATTAGAAGCAAGTTATCTTAGTTACCCAATCCAAGTGAGTAATCTAAGTTACTTACCTACATTCATCTGAGCAGTGTAAATCAATGGGGGTAGCATTGAGCTGTACTTTAGCAAGGTTTGGTTGGTCAAGCAGCGGTACCAGCACAACTAGAACTATTAGAAGTATCACTATTGACACTGGGATACAAGATGGCCGGCACCATATACTCTTTTTCTTTCTTCTGAGAACAAGAAAAATAATTAACTTAGGGTTTTAATTTTTTTTTAAATTAATTTAGGAGGTAAAAGAGCAGCAAGATTCACTAGTAGCAGAAACCGTTTTACATAATACTGTACAACCTTGATATAACAAATTGGAAGGGAACAAGTAAATATTCGTTATATCAAGTAATTAGTTGAACTGAGGTTTTATGTTGAGGTTAGGTTGGTTTAAAATTTGTTATAAAGAGGTAAATCATCAAACAACAATAATTGTTTTACAAACGAAAGCATGTAGAAACCTTTCTCGACATGAATCACATACTATGAGATTTTGGGTTGACAAAATTCGTTAATTAGAGGTATTTATACTTTTTCTTGATATTTGAAAATATGTTACAAAGAGGTGGTTAACAAAAAATGTTTGCAATGTAAAGGTATATTTTACATTGACTCTTATGGACTCTTATAGACAATTCAAGGGGATTATGAAGAATTTGTTAGATCAAGGAAGTTGTTATATTGAGGTATGTTATATTAAGGTTGCACTGTATATATAACAGTTTATTGTGTTAACCCTAGTTTATTGTATGGTCGGTCACCGTTAACAAAAACAAAATGTTGTGTAAAAGAATTTATATACATAATTTCAAAACAGTATGTTATAAAAGATTCTCAGGATACAGCTTTTAAAACTCAGGCATATGGACATTAAAGTGGACAGTAAAGTCAAAATTTAATGTCCATTTTATTCTTCATATGTTTAGTTTGCAATTGTTGCAGTGATATTACCAATCACTTTCCTTCATTACATATGATCAATTGTTATATTGTAAAAATCATTTGTAAATTATTATTACTTAATTACTTTGCAATTATTAAAAAATTGTTTCATTAGGTTTAAAAAATTTCATTGTCATCAAAGAAGAACAAACACTAACAACTCACTTATCATTATAACTGTTTCCGTTCTCATCCCGCATCATGAAGATCTGCTCCCACTGTTCCAGCTCCTCATCAGATGATGAAGCGTTCCCCACACTCCCCGAGTCTAGTACAGTCTGAAACAAGGATAGTTTTATTTCAGAACCAACGAATAATTATTTAGAATTTTGTATGATACTCATGTTATCATGTAAATCTAAAAACTAGAGTAACAGGTTATAAACTGGCTTATTTAATAATTATTCCTGTTACTTAGGTACAATATTTCATATTACAACATTGATTAACATCAACTGTTATCTAAAATAAAACTATTTAAATAAAAGCATGAAGTAGTACTTAACAAAGTAATCTTGATAATACCAAGGAAGGAATTGACACATAATATAGTTCATTATAAACTCATATACTTGTAATATAATAAACACATAACACATTTAGTGTAACATTTCAAAGAATCTCATTTCAAATACCTAGAAAACTTTGAATAAGTAGTTTATGTAGGTCAGACAACTAATGCTGTCTAATAGTGTCTAAACTAGAAATGGAATGTTGTTTATTTATAACCTACATATTTCAACATCTTTACATAATAACGTTCAGTAGCATATACGGCTATAAAAATTGATAATATGGCGGTATATCTTGGTGTTTATCTGTACATGCTTAAAACATAATAAATACCGATTTGAAGTGTTCCAAAACATTCTTGACGAGAAGAAACAAAACCCGCGTTATTAACAAGTAACAAATAAATCTCTGGAGTTTTCAGTTTATATAAAATGAGTATTGGCGTGACCTTGACAATTGTTATTTAGTTATTTTATCATATCACCATTTATTTCATTAAATAAAAAAACAAGGCGTTTACTTTGTTAACTTTGTTTCAGCCTTTGTTTGATAACAAAATTTTTTTATTATTTATTTTTTTACTGCATTTTGAGTAAGTGGCAAGAGACTTTACACATACAGCCTATCGTACTTACTGCAAGTGAGCCATAAATTGCATGTAAGATTTTCTTCATTTTGTTTAGGTTTTTCAATAACTATTGTAATAGTTTTTATTGCAAAATATAAATTAAGTATCGTTTTAAAAGAGATTTTGAAAATAAAATAAACAAACTTTTTTTTATTGTTTCATAATGTTACAAATTAGTGCACTTACAAAATCTACAATTTGTGAGTTCAAACAATTGTAAGTATATAACTTTTTAACTTATTTCACATTTAATAATTTGAATTTTAGAATATATCTTCGTGGATTTCATGTTTATTGTTCTAATAATACTTGTAATAATATTCTTATAATATACAAAATATTGAATAAAATTTTTTTAACTATCACTTTTGAATACAAAAACATACAAAGCTTAATAGACCTTTCGGTATTTTTAAATATTGATAATATATAATAAAATAAACAAACAGAGATATAGCTATGGATAAATAGAAAGACACTGACAAAATTTTGGTTTTTTTGGTTCCGCAGTAAAAAAACTGTTATTTTTTGAGATTACATTGTAGCGTAGTTTCAATAAAACACAAAATTCTCTTCTGTGTTTATTTTTTCGGTAAAATTAAAAATATACAAAGATGCCTGTAAATACAAACAGAAAAATATAAACAAAATTGAAATAAAAAATAGTCACACAAAATAGAACAGAAATATTAATACAATTAAATTTGATCTGAAAAGAAAAAATAACAATAAAATAAATTTTAATGAATGAGAATCCTTACCAACAATTTTGGCTAAGCACACTCGTGAACGTAAAAAAATAAATATAGGTTTCTTAAAAAGAACTTTGATTATCGATAATAAAATATCTTAACTATGTAATTTGGAATAATAAACTCGGAAAATAATAAATAAATAGATTCAAGTTGCTTTGATGGATAATTTTTCGTGACTGACTTGTCAAATCAAAACATTGCCGTTCTCCGACACTACGTAATTCCTAGTTTAAAATTACGTCGGGAACAACAAAAAAAATAAAATTTACTGACAAAAAGAGGTCGAAATAGACAACCGTCACAATACCCCGGGGGCCGGGAAAAAAAAAATCTGAAAGATTTTTTTTTAGTAAAATTTCAAATTCAAACCAAATCAAAATAAACCGCATATACATATCGAATTTTAATATTTAATCTGCTAAATGAAAGAACAATAAAAAAAAAATAATAATTAAAAGCAAAATGAAAATTAATATTAACATCCTATAGAAGAATTTTTCTGAAAAAACATCCTGTATATATGAAAAAAAAAAAAAAAATAATACTGATATATTGCATATCAACAAGTTATTTAATAGAAAAAAAAAACAAAACAGACGAGAGAGAAAAAAAAAATCCTAAATAATTATCTTAAATTACATGGTTCATGAATGATAAAATTTTAAACATGTTCCTGAAATATACAATGTTAATATACATCGTTCAACTCCATCAACGTACATTATAATTACAACATACATTCTCTATCATACTAGTCTTATTCCAACTACTGGAAATAAAACGTCATGCAGTTAGAGTTGCTTATGAGGAATCGTATCCTAAATAAGTCAACTCAATAGAGTTGAACGCAACGGCAAAAGGCTTTAATAGTTGCCATCCGCTGAAAATATTAATAGCTTATGGCTTCTTTAACGTGTCGCTAACTCCCGCACGGTGATTACTATAAACCAGTTTCAGTTAAAGACTGAAATAAATATGCCGGAAAGAAAAGAAAATCATAGCCAGTCGTGAAACATTGACTTTTAAATAAAATCCAAGGGTCTTTTGTGAAGTAATTAAAATATTTATGTAATAAACATATGAAAATAATTCTCACAGGAAAGTGATTCAAGTGTATAAATAATACACATAGGTATGGTTTAGTTTAACGAGTTACCTTAATAAACGCTCGTGCAGAAGGCTTAATTTTACAAGTTGCAAACCGCTTGAAAAAAAAAAAAAAATTGAGAAGAAAAAATTAGAATTGCAAATATTAAATAAATTACACAAAAAGTTAACCTAATACTACGATGATGATAATTAATTATAAGTTTTGACCAACGTCAATGTTAATGGTATAGCCAAACGATAATGAGGTGCATAGAGAAAAAAAAATAAGACAAAAAAAATCGGCTTATGCTCGCCGTGAGATAATGAGCAATAATTATATATGAATTCATATAAAGTAATTGGTAACAACCAATCTAGTCACTCAAAGAAGAAGTTAAACGCGGTAGAGGTTTAATGTCTCTGATATGCCAACGACCTAATGGGTTATTATTCATATCCACTAAATCGTAAATTAATGGTGAAACTTTTTGTTTCCTAATAGGATAAGAGTTTATACAAGCTTCAACAAGTTTTAAATTTTTTTTAATGGTATTAATATCTTCTGAAAATTCTTCAGGGCTATTTTGTAAAATTTCTGTTTCAGAATCTACATTAATATTTAATAATAATGATCGTAGTTCGTCTACAGATTGCGTCGAAGAAAAATTTATATTTCTGATTTTTAATTCATAAATTATTTCAGGTTTATTTAATTGTGAAAAATTCATTGCAAAATCAAAAAAAAAATGTTAAAGTGAAACAAATTTGTTAATAGTCGTTATGCAGAATAAAGCCTTAAAAATATACGTATTTTCAAGTGATGAAAATGAATAGAAAATGTTATTTAAATAGTGAAATTACTGGGTTATAGAATGTTGTGTCTTCAGAAAATTTCTTCAAGGATATTATAACGAAAGAAACTAAAGAAACTTAAATGTCTGAATAATTTAGCAGTATTTTGATATATTATAGTAGATATATTATAGTAGATACATATATAAATATATTATAGTGAATGTTAATGATTGAAAATGGTAACAAATAAAGTTTTATGCCTGACCTCAATAATAATTATAAAAAAATTATTTTTAATGTTGCAATTCTTCTGTTCCTTTTGTTCCTTCTGTTGCAATTTCTCCTCTCTTCTCCATAAACTACGTTTGAATATTCGGGCGCCAGTATGTAGCGTAGTTTCAATAAAACACAAAATTCTCTTCTGTGTTTATTTTTTCGGTAAAATTAAAAATATACAAAGATGCCTGTAAATACAAACAGAAAAATATAAACAAAATTGAAATAAAAAATAGTCACACAAAATAGAACAGAAATATTAATACAATTAAATTTGATCTGAAAAGAAAAAATAACAATAAAATAAATTTTAATGAATGAGAATCCTTACCAACAATTTTGGCTACGCACACTCGTGAACGTAAAAAAATAAATATAGGTTTCTTAAAAAGAACTTTGATTATCGATAATAAAATATCTTAACTATGTAATTTGGAATAATAAACTCGGAAAATAATAAATAAATAGATTCAAGTTGCTTTGATGGATAATTTTTCGTGACTGACTTGTCAAATCAAAACATTGCCGTTCTCCGACACTACGTAATTCCTAGTTTAAAATTACGTCGGGAACAACAAAAAAAATAAAATTTACTGACAAAAAGAGGTCGAAATAGACAACCGTCACAACATACAAACACTTCTATTTTATTTATTTGTGTAGTGTAAGAGACAAACCTTTATAGTCTTTTTGTTTTTAAAATCAAACTCTATTTGATCAACAGGCAACTTATCATATCTGACCGTCCAAAACAAAACACTGTTTTGGTGTTTTGCAGATGTTTCAATACCATAAAATGACTGTGAATATAGTAAAACATCTATAAAATATTGGAATGTTTAAAATCAAATCAAAAGAAAACATTTTATTGTCTCGCCTTTCTTTCAAGACAAAAATGTTTAAAACAATGTGAAACCTAAATTGTAATGGCTTTGAACAGACATAAAATAAAAATTAAACAACTGTGCCTACCTACCTATCTATTCCTACTTACAACAGAAACTGCACCAAATGCATTATATATATATATATATATATATATATATATATATATATATATATATATTAACGAGACTGTGGCTTTTTTATCGTAAAATACTTAGGCAGTGTTCATCACTTAGTAACTCGGCTGCACTAAACTAGAATCAAGTATCTCAAAAAAATTTATATTTTTTATTTTTACACCGTCGGATTCCTTATCAAAAGACGCACATTTCCACATTCAAAAAAACACATAAAACCTTTTGGTTTTAAAGCTATTAAGAAAAAAAGGATTCAAGTATCTCAATTTTAACAAAAAAATAAAGCTAAAGCCAAGTATTTCACAGAAAAAAAATTAAAATCAAGTATGTCAAACCAGACTTACTTGGTTTTAGGTATTTCATCTCCATTTGCTTGTTTTTAGGTTTGCTGAGCCATTGAGATACTTGCATTTAGCTTGGTGAAATACTAGAACAGATTCAAGGTCAGTTTTAGGTATTTCATCTCCATTTGCTTGTTTTTAGGTTTGCTGAGCCATTGAGATACTTGCATTTAGCTTGGTGAAATACTAGAACAGATTCAAGGTCACTCCCGGCAACAGCGGTGCGACGCCGCGCCGGCGAGATACGTTTCGTTTTTACTCTATTTATAAAAAAATTTAATTGTATAAATCATTCAAAAATTGACTTTTAAGTGAAAGTTACAAAATAAATTATAAAGAAGTAATATTTTTCATTATAATTATGATAAGTTTGTTTATATTTGAGTGATGAGAGTTAATTTTATTTTTATTTTGGTTCTGTTAATTTGTAAGAAACTTAAAACGAAACGCATAATTAAAATTTTCGCGCATTATTAGACACTTGATGTTTGAATGCGTTATTGTCCGTTTATGAAGAAAATTTTGGAAGCGTGTTTTTAATGTTAAACATTGTTTTAAGCGTGAATAAAACTGCAATTCATTATTAAAATGGATAACAAGTCATACATGAATAGAGCCAAGAGACTTGTTTGTTTATCTTTATGTAATGATTGTGATAACGGGTAAGTATCTACCAATTTGAATATATAACTTATGAGGTGTTAAGTATTAGGTACTTCGAGTTAAAAACATACTATGCATACGGCAAAGTAAAGGTTTAGGTATCTAAGTATGGTGACATTTTATCAATATTTTGTTTATTTAAAGATTTTTTTGTAGTTTTCTTTATAATGCTAACATCGTTAATCGAGAATGCAATGATTTAATTGCGTTTCTGACCCATGACTACCTAAAATCAAGCCTTTTGTTCTTGTAATTTCACTGGATAGTCCTCCCCTTTATCCAAAAATAAACTGCGCTCAAAAGTACGTATTTCTTAAATCTGTAGTGTTTTCCCAGTGTTACATAAAAATAGTTGTTTCCTTTACAGGTTAAGCACCACTGAGATGAAGTCTGTGTTATCTGAAGGTAACCAAGCAAATGAGCTTATTCAACTAGATGATTTAGGATTTAGTTCGATACCGCCTCAGTCCTCCTTTTTGGACCATGTAGAGGATGAAATATTTGAAGATTACGGTCACAAAATATTTCTCAATCCACATGTAGCTATACCAGTATCTGATTTGAACGAAGACATCTATTACATTGAAAATAGTCAAGACTTTAATTACGCTGAGTTAAACTGTAACTCCAAAAGATTGAAATTAGATACATCACGTGAATCTCTAAACGAGAACTTATCTAGAAACTATGTTTTGAATAAACCTAAAGTAACCGTACCAGAAACGCATTGTAATTCAGAGTCTGAGGCTGAATCTAATTACATGAGAAGTGATACAATCGGTGCTACACTGAATAGTGACTCAGATAGTGTCTCCCAGATCCACCTGTTATACCCAAATCTCAATCTGAGACTACCCCTACTACGTCCAGTTTGAACGTCTACAATAAAAAACAGCAGCGTAAAAAAATACTAAAGTTTCCGAACTATTCCAAGGAAGAAAAAATATTAAGAAGTAGGAAAAAGCATTTAATGTTGCCGGATAACTGCGGATTAAAATGTCGAAAAAAATGTGAATATTTTAATTTTCAAAAACGAACCGAGATATGGAATTCGTATTGGAATTTAAATCACGACTCTCAAATCAAATGGATAGCTAGGTATGTTCACTTAAAGCCTGTAATGGGCAAACGCATGGAAAAAGAAGGTGAGAAATTTCGCAAGAACGAAAGTAGAAGTTTTTTTTTACCATGTAATGAAGGTGAAATGAAACAAGTTTGTAAAAAAATGTTTCTTAACACATTTGGGTACAAAAATGACTCCATAATAACAACAGTCTCAAAAAAGCTAAAAGAAGATACAACTAAATCTTTGGCGGACAAAAGAGGTACCCATGAAAAGCCTAAAATAGACACGACCTTTATTGAGCATTTCATTAGTTTATATAAGCCTTGCGTTGCTCATTATCGCCGCCATAACTCCCCAAATATGAGATATTTAGGACAAGATGTTACAGTAGAAACACTGTTTAAGGAGTTCAAAGAACAATATCCTGAGTTTAAATGTTCTAAAGAAATTAACAGGCGTACACTAAAACGAATGAATATTTCATTACATAGACCAAAAAGTGATAAATGTTACGACTGTTTATCTTATAAGACAACTATTGCAGGTTACCTTACAGAAAATCAAGTACCTAGTTTAAAATTACTGTGCCAGAAAACAGTCCATAACCAACCATACCACCAGGTGAATCTACTCGTAGTGTTCGTTCGCTGATTTTTAAGAAGTATATTTTTTTGTTTTACGTTTTCGGAAGTTTAATCTTTAAGTTTACTTTCGTTTACGATTATGTTTTTACATTAAGTTTAATATAGACCTAATTAATCGGAGTACAGGTTAATACATTTTCGTAATTAAGTGTACTTTCCCTCAAGCAGTATTATTATGTGTTTTAATTGATTATAAATGTCTAATAAAAACTTTAAATTATTAATTTTGTGTTTTTTTCTTTTCAATATAATTAACCAGATAAAAATTTAAGGCGTATTCTCATTGAAGGTTATTCACATATTTGAATCTTACCCACGCTAAATCGAAGTAAGTCGCGAGATACTTAATTTTAAGTTTGGCAAATATGTAAAAAATCTATAAACATTGTCAAGTAAGTGAGTTACTTGATTTATTGTTGGTCAATCATTAAAAAAATCATTAGTTTAACTGAGCTAAAACAATTTTGGCCTCGCATTTACAAAATTACAGGCATGTATAGGGTTTAAACGTACAAAAATGGTCAAGTACACTGATGACTATAACATTTCAAAAAATCGCTTCAATATGTTCATTATTAGCCGAGATAATTGATTTTTAAGAAAAAAAACGTTATTTTGTTCTCCTGCAAAATTTGACAAAATGTAGTTACTTGAATTTAGTTTAGAGCAGCCGAACTACTTTATAATAATTTGTGGGACGTATAGACGTCACGTATAGACGTATAAGGTGATCTAGGTACTTTACAGACTAGAAAATTTCTACGTTGTACATACCTAAGTGTACCTATGTAACCATCGAGTCTTGAACGTGCTGTTTATCGAACAAAATTAATAATGCACCTGGATTAACAAAATATTAAAATAAGGAAAGAAGAAAAATTAAATGTAAAAGGTTAGAAAATGCACAAAATAAACTATTCTCTTGAATACTGTTGAACGAATCGAACCCTGGTGTGAAAAATAACCTTGTCGCACAATTTCCAAAGATTAAAAAATTGTTATCAATATTAAAAAACAGATACTTCATACCATTTAGTTATTTTTCTATATCACTAAGTTATCTTCAAATATAAATGTTTTGAAAGAAATACACCAAACAATACACAAGGAAGATTTTTTAAAATCCAAACACTGACACTACGAGTACAAAACTGCATTTTTATTAAATCGTGCTTTCGTTTACGACCCGTGCTGGCGCATTAGTGGCAAAAATATTACTGCAAAGTTAAATGACGTCGGTAACCACTGCATTGTGCCCGTGCATTTTAAATACTAGGTTAGTTCCAACTATAAAACAATTCAGGACTGAACTATTATAACGAACGTAGCTATTATAACTTTTTTATCAGATAAAAAGTCAATTTAGTGGATCAGTTATTCATGCAAGTTCTATTAGGAAGTATGCTAATAGAACTCGAATGAAAGCAATTATGAAGCTAATATCAGGTATTATAGCTTAAGTTTCAGTGGCCTTCCTGGATTATTACGATACTTTTTTTATTTTTGGCACCACCTACTTACTAGTTATAAATTAACATAATAATAATATTAAATAATAATGAATCCCTAGATAAACACACCTGTGTGGCCCCAAAATAAGCAGAGCTTCTGTTATGGATGACCATATAGCGAACTGGGAGGAACCCAGAAAAAACATACATATATAAATATCAACAACCATGACCCGAGAACAAACATCTGTGTTCATCACACAAATCAATGCCCCGGTCAGGACTCGAACCTGGGACCTCCAGCGTATCAGACAGGGCTACTGACCACTACGCTACTCGGCCGTCAATTAAACTTTTTAGAATGAGTTTGCATTAATAATTTTATGTGCGTTTGGATTGAGTAGCCACTCCAGATTTTTAAGGGTATCTATCACCCTTATTTAGTAGCCATGCCGATAATTTTGTAGGTAAAATTTTTGAAATTGTAGTAATATACATCAAAAGTTATATCACCGCAAAGGTGGCTCCTCAATCTAAACATCTAGATTGAGGAGCCACCTAGAACTCGTAATGTATTGAATGTAAGTTACTGAAAATTATGTATCATTTTGTATCTATAACGTAGGATATCTACTAAAATTTTGAGCACACAGTTCAAAAATTCAAGAAACTACAACACTCCTGTTATGGCTCCTCAATCCATATACAATAGAGCAAACTTTTAGGAATGCTTTCGGTCAATTCATATATTCGACATAATGATAATTTAGAAGGAGGTAAATCCTTAAAAATCTCGAGTGGCTACTCAATCCAAACGGACATATAATTTTGATGTCTAAACTGACGAAGCCAGAATTATAGCTTATCGTTGCCAGGGAAAATGCCAAAAACAAACAAGCTTAGTGACTAAAAACCATTTTTTTTTAAATATGTTCTTAAATAACCACAAAATGCTTAGAACGGATTTCCTATTGATTTTCAGAATAAATTATGACAAGATTTTACTTGTTTTTCTTACTTCTTTTTTAGATACTAACTACTCTACCAGCAAGGCTTGCGTGACTCATGACATGGCCAAAACGCAAACAACACACCAAAGCGAATAATAAAATATGGTTACCTACATGTGTGGCGAAATAGTTGCAAGATAATAGTTTACTAAGCTACTACATAAATAAGTATATGACGATAAATAAAACACTTTTTACCGGATATTATCGCGTATATTTTAGTTAATTTTAAAATTATTTCGACGTTTCGGCATCTTTGCAGTTGCCGTGGTCACGATAGACGGCCACTGCAAAGATGCCGAAACGTCGAAATAATTTTAAAATTAACTAAAATATACGCGATAATATCCGGTAAAAAGTGTTTTATTTAAAGTATGTATCGTGAAAACTTAAGAAAAGATTTAAGTATATGACGTCTTATGACTTGGAGGAAACCATCTGTAAATTTGGTTTGATACTGGCGTCTCTATTGCCGTAATAAATAAAAACAACGTGATTATAGAGGACCGATTTGAAGAATTCTGCTAGTATTTCAAGACTGGTCGGCTTGCTTGTTTGTTAGCTGAAAACCCTTTCTTCTTTTGAAATAGAATAAAAACGGGTGTTCAATTACCAATATCACGATACGGTATTTGAACATGCGTTTGCCTTTTATATCAAACAAGCTAAAAACAAAAAGATGTAACGGAAGCTTCAACAGTTAAAAGGCATTTGCAGGTTACCAGTAAAGGTTGAAAGTTGAAGGGTAAGCTATTAAGTAGATGGCTTCATGGTGTGGTTGTTAGCCCTACTTCTGGCGCCTAAAATGCCGGATTCGAAGCGGCTAGCAACAAACAATTCTTAGATTAACAGATTAACAGATTTTGTTAGTGAGTTCTTTACCGTATCTAATACCGGTACACGAACACGCGACCCGCCTGAATCCGAACCCATGGACACCATTGTCGTAGGTGATTTATTTATTAATAGTGATTGTGATCATTATGTCGACTACTGATACAGTAATTACTGAATTTCACTTTATCAATCAACAAATTACACTTACCAAAACAAATTCTATGTTGGAGATATTTAGCTTGACGTCATAAATCACCAAAATATTAAACGAACGTGTAAAATGTTGTTATCCGATAATTTGGAATAGAAAATGGATATAGGTACTGTCGTCGTATCGGTAGTCGAAAAATAAATATTGTTTTAGTTCGGTACGTTTGAAGCATTGTAAATTACTCATGCTACAAAATTGTTGTCAGTGTTAAAAAATCTGTTATCACGATCACGCACCTGAAAATAGAACTAAGTACTAATCGATAGTGGATCGTAAACTAATGGAGCAAAAGGTATGGATTTAATGGGAAAATATTGCTTAACTCCTCAGAACTTTAGACAAGGTGGCAAAATATTTTATTTTATCTATCACGATCTTACAGTTCTAATACACTGACCGTCTCAAAATGTTTCCATGTAGTTATGTATGTACCTACACATAACTTCAAAATAAAAAAAGGCTTTTTATGTTTTAAAAATGCTAAGTGCAAATTCTTAAATGCATACTTTAATAATAATAAATATATCTACAGATAAACAACGATCTGGTCCCAAATCAGATAAAGATTATGTTACGGATCATAAAACAAACTGGGACATATCCCACACTAAACATGCGTATAAGTAGGTACCTACATGTAAATTATATTTTGTCAAACAGTAAAATCCAAAAGATTGTTCCAAATAAACACATCGTCTTTTTAATCCTCTTAAAAACGCTAAGTTACTCCGTCTAAAAAGCTTTATCTCCAAATTTTAGGTTTTCTCATTACGTAGACCCATCTCTCTAATCCATTAGCTGCAAAAGTGACTTCACTACCAGTTAGCGGCTAATGTGATGTACTGTAACAGAGAATTGGTCTAAAGCCACTTTAATCTATCCAGTCCATGTGCTCGGGGCTCTTTGTAAGCTTGTATTTTCATGCTAATAATTTCATTTTATTTTTTAGTTTGTTAATACTAAAGAAGAACTGAAATTAAAATGGATTGACAAAACAGACAACTTGGTATTCTAAGTAAGCGCACATTAGTACCTGTATAAATAAATAAATTGTTGGTAATGGTACCAAGATGCGTACGGCGCATCTTCTAGCGATAAAACTATATCCTACTGAGCTGGTTTTTAATTTCAGGGAACAAGAAGAAGACACACGGGACCAAATTAGGGCTGTAAGACGGATGGCCCAAAAGTTTTACCGGTGCGGTATTTAGGAAGTCCGTCGTCTTGATCGTGGAATGTGCCGTGGTGGAGCAAAAGGCCTCGGAGTCCCGTGTTTGGTTGGTTGTTGCTCGCAGCAGGACATACTTCTGGCAAGCATTTGGTAATGTACCACTCTTAATTGATGCTACTTTGGTCTCTTTAGGGAATTTATACTAACTACTCCGTATAAGGATAAGGAGATATATAAGGTATAAGGAGATAAAACTGGCGGTCAGAACTTTTCCAGCGCTTCTCGATTGTTTCATTTTTGTAGGCGTTGGTTCGTTTTGAAACAGATTTGTTTCTGGATAATATTGATAAATCCAAGATTCGTCACCTTTGATTTGAATTTATCAATCCTATCATGGCATCATTCCAAGCACGCCTGCTTTGAGCATCGGTGAGGTTGTGGGGTACCCACCGCCTCCTTACGCAAAGGTGGTTTTATAAAATATCATGAACACTTCCCTATCCTATCTGCAGTTTGAGCTGAATCGCTTCTTTTCGCCGTTTTTGTTGAATCAACAATTTTCACTTGTCGCACGTTTTCTTCCATGAGAAAAGTTAAAGTTAAACTTTCTGAAGGACCTGGTATGCTTGAAGATCTTGATTTTTAGATAAATATAGGACGCCTGCAAAACAATAATTACAAATCATAAAACACAAACGGTAGGAAAAACTCAACAAAATATGAAAATATGACTTATGCAATTTAAACTGCATGATATTTAAAAAAATTTATAGAGGCTACAGATGTCACGATGATTTGTAAATAACGTTAGTTCACATTCCAAATTCAACACCGTATTATAATTAGTATCGAATAAAACAATCCAAAATAAATTTGTAAATACATCATTGCTCAACTCTGAGAATGCGATGAAAGTAAAAATATAGCTTAAAAGGTGGAAAAAATTTGACGTTCCAAACGTCCAAGTATAAAAATAAATAACTCTCTAAGAGAGCGTATTTTGCCAAACACACGGAATGCCAACGCACAGCGTCACAAACATAATAAAAACAAACGATATTGCATATTAACAGCCACGTCGTAAATTATTAAGGATTTTTAGTTGTTTCTTCATGACATGCTTTCATTTCTACGAGACTTCGTTTTATCATACAAGCTAGGCCATATAGGCATTCATTTTATGATACCCACTCCATATCCTATGCTAGGTAAAATATTGTATGTATCTACAACGGACTAGTTTGGAAATGATGTAACTTAATTTTTTTTTATAAAAGCCAAGATCAAAGATATGATCATCGCATGCATTTGAATTTGCACGAAATTTTCTCAAGATACACTAAAACCACCCATTTCATCTGAACTACAAGGTAAACAAAACCTATCCCTCTGCCTCCAGATGGGTTGAATTACTAAAAAAACAGCGTCTTCGGTACCAAACACATTACAAATTTAGAACTATTTAAACCAAGAACCACTTCAAACTTTTCACCTAAAAATGCATAGCTTCCTTTTCAAGACGGTCTACGGAGAATATTTTTACTGTACTGGGCGAAAGTTCACCGAGGCGGAACCAACTCGCATCAATAGTTTCGTTGATTCATTTTATGCCATTGACATATACCTAATGCATCAACCCCTTGATATTTTTCTATAACGATATTGGCCAAATATAGAATAGATGTATACTTAAGCTATTTTTGATATTCTTTTAGTAGATACCTGTTCAGAAAAATAAAATAAAAGATTTGCATTTAATATTTTAGAAAGAGCGTTAAATTAATTATTTTACTATTATGTTTCAAGAATAAGTTTTTGGAGGCAGAAAATAAAACACATAGTTTTCCACCGCAACCTAAATCTCAAAAGCAGTCTCATCGCTTTACCAAACGGTATCATGAAATCCAATTTAGGTACATTACGCGACAGTAACAAAAAATCTTAAAGTTTACATTTCAACAGAAAATTCATTGAAATTATAATTGTGCTATGCTTCATAAATTTAAGTAATAAATGATTAAGTTCAGTCATTCGCCAATCTGCATGGAATTGAAACGGTTAAACCGCGAAATAATAACATCCTATGCTTAAGGCATCAATATAATAAAAAAAATTAAAGTCGTACTGTCTTCTTATGATAGCGTCGCGTCGGGTGACGGGTCGCACTTCTAATATGGTTGAGGAGGTCGATCGTGTATTTTAGCGGGAATAAAGTGGTAACGCTGATTTTGTAGGTACTTTGTTAGATTATTAATTGTAAAGTTTTCGGACTAATAACATCGTTTGTTAAAGATACGTAAAGTTGTAGAAGGTTATTGAATTATTACTATACTAGTTTTGGATTCAAGTGTTTATGGAATTATTGGACCTAAATATATAAGTTGTTCAGTACGCCACACCTTTTTATTTGCAAGTTACTTCCCCCGAATTATGGAGGGTCTCAATATAAAACTAATGATTTCCATGTGAGGAGATCGGGTTGCTTATTAAGTGAAACACACGTATAAAGGCTCGGACTTGTTTATTAGAACTGCACTTGAAATAATGCATACATACATTGTAACACACGAGTACATAAGTTTTATACTATCACACCTCATCACCGGGGTGAAATTAAAAAACAAACTTAATTCTAATGTTTTTTTTTACATCGTTCTTCCCGATCAAAAATCAAGTACCATAGAAATATAAAAAGAAACAAAACCCTCCTTCGAGCAATCGGGTAAAAACTTTCATAAATTGTTTAACATACATTAAACATTCAATAAAAGCGTTGGATAGTAACATTTTATGTTGTATGTATGTTATGCGATACATACGTAACATGATAATCTTCAACCAGGGATAAAGTCACATTGTTGCAATAAAAACTTACATGATAAAATAATATAGTAAAATACTAAAAGTTAATACAAACTATTGAATTAAATGATAGGTTACTAAAAGTAAAATGCTAGCTAGCTAACTTTACTTATTGTTTCGCGCGAACAATATTACTTATAGGTACAATAAACTTAACATTTAAGACAAAAAATAAAGGTGTTCTATTATATAAACCTAAATTAAGATAGGAACGGTTTCGTTCTATTTTTGTTTACTACATCTATTTTTCCATTCTTTAATATTCTAACATTAGGTTCTACATCTTCTATAACAGTATACGGTCCTTTTTATAATTCATCAAGTTTCTTAGCAAATTCGTTTTTCACTAAGATCTTGTCATTTTGTTTATAGGTAACAGTATTTAATTTCTTATCATAGTCTAATTTTCGTGCAATTTTAGTTTGTACTAAACGCTGCTTTGCATCGTTTAAAGCTATTTGTAATCTATATCTTAATTCTTGTACATAGTTATCATCAAACATCTTTTTGAAGGTTACTCGGTATGTTACATTGTTTTCCAAAAACTACTTCAAATGGCGTGTATTTTGTAGAACTATGAACAGTAGTGTTATAAGCAAAACACCAGAAAGGTAACCAAACATTCCAAGTATGCGGATATCCATCACACTGAATTCTTAAAAAGGCTGCTAAGTGTTTGTGCATATTTTCTAAAGAACCAATAGATTGATGATGATATGCAGTTGAATGTAATTTATCAATATTTAACAATTTACATACCTGATCCACAGTAGCGGAAACGAATTCTGCTCCCCTGTCACTAGCGATTACTTTTGGAATACCGTACCTTAAAATGAAGTTCTGAACGAATTCTTTTGCAACACTGACTGATTCTTTTTGCTTAAGAGGATAAGCTTCTATATATTTGGATAACTCACATTGAAGAGTTAATATATAACAATAACCATTTTCATCTTTGTCAATAGGACCTACAATGTCAATAAATATTTTCTCGAAAGCCGTTTCGGATGTTGTAGTAATAACCATTGGTTCTCGAATGTTTCATAGTTTGACATTTTTCACATTTCCTAAGCATTTTTCTGACATCTGATTCTAATTCTCTAAACTATTTATTTTTTATATTATTAACCATTCTACGTACCCCAGCATGTCCGCTTGTCGGCAGTAGATGGTAATCGTTTAATATTATTTTCTTTTCTTTGTCATCAGTTATTCTGAAAATATTTTTTAAAATATTAAGACGTGGCCGGATCCAATTTTCTCTACTGCTTATTTCATTTCTTAAATTACTCATAAAATTCTTATTTTCGTCTTTCAATATAAAACACAATTCTTTTACTTCTATACGTTCACAAAATTCCTTTAACATGTCAGCAAATACGGCTCGCGTTATTTTTTTTTTATTTTTTTAGTTTAACTAAATCTTTCCCTTGTATAAGTTTTAATTCAATAGAATCATGGGGCATACGTAATATTTCCGTAACTACTGGTTGATCAGGCCTTAAGCTGGCAGGAATAATAACGTTGCTTCCCATATTATTATTATCACTCATAAGCTCATTTTCTTTCTTTTTTTGTGCCCGGGTCATAACATTTATTTTATTATTTATGTTCCTAAGTTCCTGCGACGTTATCGTCACCCTACTTAACGCATCGGCTATAACGTTATTTTTACCTTTTATTTATACAATTTTAAAATCATATTCCTCAAGCTGTAATCTAAATTTTAATAAACGACTAGATGGATCTTTCATCCCAAAGAGATAAAGTAAAGGTTTATGATCTGACATGATAGTAAAACTTCTTCCAAAAAGATACGGTCTAAAATATTTGACACTCCAGACTATGGCTAAAAGTTCCTTTTGTATTTATGGGTACTTTAGTTCGGATTTATTTAATGGTCTACTTGCACACGCGACGGGGCGCATGTCTTTATTACAAAGCACAGAACCGATAGCTATCCCTGAAGCATCAGTTTGTAGTATAAATTCGTTTTCTGAACTAAAATCTGGGTATTGTAATATTGGAGTTGAAATTAATGCCTGTTTTAAAGTTATACATGAATTTTGACACTCATCCGTCCAAATGAAAAATACGTTTTTTCTACAGATTTATTAAGCGGCAGTGTTATTTTTGCAAAAAAAGGAATAAATTTTCGATAATAATTACAGAATGCTACAAAACGTCTGGTTTCTTCAGCATTTATTGGAACAGGATAATTTTGAACTACTTTTACTTTATTGGGGTCCGGAAAAATGCCTTTTGATGATACTATATGCCCTTAATACAAAAGTTCTGTTTTCAAAAATTTACATTTTAAAAAATTGACCTTTAAATTTGTTTTTCTGAGTCGTTCGAAAATATCTAGAAGATTTTTGTTATGAATTTCGAGGTTTCTTCCAAAAACTACAAGGTCATCTAAATATATAAATGCACGGTCTTTTCAACCTGCTAAAGCTAATGACATAACGCAGGAAAATGCGCTAGGACTAATTTTTAATCCCATAGGTAACCGTTTTAATTGAAATTGGTCTCCTAACCTTGGTGTAAAAGCTGTTATTTTCCTGCTTTTCTCATCCAAACCGGCTTGAAAAAACGAGTTTTGTAAATCTAAATGACTGAAATAGATAGCCCCCGATAAGGAATCTATTATTTCATTAATGTTAGGCAACGGAAATGTATCGTCCTGTATAACATTGTTCACTTTTCTATAATCAATAACTAATCTCCAATTTTTTTTATCTTCTGTGGACTTTTTTGGAACTTAAATTTTATTGGGCTATTCCAATCACTAACCGATTTTTCAATTATATCATCCTGTAACATTTTATTTATTTGCGTATCTACTTCATTTTTCAAAGCTTCTGGAATTCTATATGGTTTTGAATACACGGGTTTCGTATTCGGTTTTAAAGAAATTGATTGTTCCATAACATTTGTTACACCAAGCTTATCGCCTTCTAAGTAAAATATGTCAGCATATTTCGAGCATATGGATTCTATTTGTTCTCTCTCTCTCTAGCACATAAGTGATCCAATTTCAAAGTTTTAAGTAACAATTCTACTCTATTCACAGTTGTTTTTGATGTTTCATAATTACAAATAATATAATTTGAAACATTATGCTTGTCCGGTTTAAATAAGGATAAAGTGACATCTTTTTCATTAGTATTCAAAATTCGAAGTGGTACTTCTCCATTCTTAACTTTTACTAAACTACCCGCCAAAAATACATTTTCTGATAACTCTTTTGAAAATAGTACGTATTCGCTGTTTGCTTTGTAATTATTATCTAATGGAATAAAATGAATAGATTCAGTACGAGCTGGTAATGTAAGATTAATTTTACTTTCATTACTTTTTATTATTAGTAAAGTACACTCAAAGCCTTTGTTATACAAAGTGAGTTGATAAGAATGTAAGTCGATATGGGCACTGTAATTTCTCAGAAAGCCTAAACCAATGACGCCATCCGTACGACAAGGTATATTATCAACTACATGAAACTTTTGACTAAACGAAAAGTTATCGCAACTTGTAAATAAGGTAAGGCATGTTATGTAATCGCACGTAGTACGTCCTCCTAAACCCTGGATTATAGTTTCCTCTCTAGTTAAGTTGCAATTTAAGGGTAATCTATTTTTGTGTATAACCGAATCATAGCACCAGTATCTAATAAAAACGAATAAGTATTATTTCTAATCACGAACTGAATAGTATATAAACGAAAAAACTGCTGGTTTGCTGTAGTGGAGTCGGGATATTGCTCAGATATATACCTACATATGAAACTCACCTTTTATGTTATACTAGCGACCCGCCCGCCCTGGCTTCGCACGGGTCTATGTAATTGCATTTTAAATCTGTAATATCTTCGAAAATATTCATTTAAATTACACACTGTAAAGGGCCATATTTATCTGCACAATTACATGCACAATGTATTTAAGGTACTTAATTGGATAAGGATTAATGTTGTATTGCTTAAAATCGATTCGTAAATAAGCCATTATTTCGCGTAAAAAGTAAAGGATAAGAAATGGTTATTGTGGGTTATCTCTAATAGATAGACATATACCATCGCGGACTTTTTTGTAGACCTTTTTAAGGTGTACAATACTGTAGCATATTATTTTGATCTATCTAGTATGGTTCAGCCAGCGTTTGCAATGTAAGCGCAGAAAAATGTGTTTATTTACGACATCACATTAGAAACCTCTAAGATTATCAAGGTTCCTCTATATTATGCATATATTATACATATAAATCTTCCTCTTGAACCACTCTATTTATTAAAAAAAAACCGCATCAAAATCTGTAGTGTAGTTTTAAAGATCTAAGCATACATAGGGACATACATACAGCGGGAAGCGACTTTGTTTTATACTATGTAGTGATGACCTGGAGCCCCGTGGAGCGCGGGGGCATGCGCGTGGGACGCTGCCTCTGGAAATTTTTACGACCACGCGTCGAAAAGTTTGATCGTGGTACTTGAGTACTCCTGTTATAATTATTCTGAAAATACCTGTTGTTATGGGCATAAGCATTGTTATAAGACTCGTAATTATTACCACGCTGTTGAAAAGTTCCGCGGCCTCGTTGGTAAAACCGTGGTCCCCTAGAGAAGGTCTTACCTCTCATGCTCATAATAGCGGATGTAGACGGCTGCGATGATTCTTCGTCCTTGGCGGCCTGAATTGCATCTTTCAGCTTCGTATAATTTCGTGCTGCAATAACTGTGCTAAGCCTGCGGTTCCTTAATCCGTCAGAAAACTTCTTGATTGCAAAGTTTTCATTAATTGGCCGAAGCACGTCACGCGCTACACTATTACCTTCTGACTGAGCAATCGTTAAATTTATAAACAAATCCTCAATCTTACTTCCGAACTCGTCAATAGTTAAGTTATTTTGGCTAATATTATTTAGATGAGATAACAAAGAATTTGCCGATTTTTTTGGCAATAAGTACTTTTTAATGTCATCGATTAATGATTTTACTGATAATAATTAGATTTTAATTTTAATTTAGAAGTTTTATCTAGCCTAGTTTTCAAAATAAAAGAAATCAGCAATTTCTTGTTTTCCACTATTTTAAGCATCATCCATCAGCTCTATTCCTTCCACCATTTGATCTAATCTTTTCCGTCTAAAATTGGAATTAAGCTCGCGGCTACCTTTAAATCAAAATATTCTTTAGTCTCCGCCATTTTAACTAGTTTTTCAGTTTCCGTGTCTAAACTCAAATTCAATATTTTTCTATAAGTATTATCAATATTCTCGCATAATTTGCTAATAACAATGGTTGAAAAAAATTATAGGATTTCACTATATTTATGTAACTTTCATACAGCGTTTTCGCTTGGTGAAATTTACTTGTACCTATCTGTTCTTTTCTCCTTTGAGAACCTAAAATTCTTATACTAATCCTTAATATTTCTAACTCATCATAAATTGTGTTAAGTTCTCTTTCCATGTATAGTACATCGCTATACCTACTAACTTATATTCTATAAAACCAATACAACTAATAATGATCAAAAAAAAAAGTAAAATAACAAAAGTTATTCACGCGATTCACTTTACATATCTTTTTTTTTTGCACTTTTACACTGTAGTACTTACAACATGGAAATAAACGCTGACTAAAGTCCGCCATGTGCGTTGCTTCGCCTAGTCACACGAGTTCTATTTTTTTCGGGGACTCCCCCGTACTCATATCCGGTCCGCTCTCTGCATGTCCTCGGTTCTTCCGGGGACTTTTTGTACGCGGTACTTTTAATCCCTCGTCTGCGTTACTCGATACAGTTGTAAGTGATCTATTTTAGCAGACAAAAAATTCCGCGGACAAAAATCCGTCGTCTGCGCAGGCCATAAGAGGGCCTTAAGTGCAATTGCAGCTAAAATAATTCATCGTTCTTGGAAAACTAATTGATAATTAGTTATCAGAGTTTTGATGTTATCTATAACAGTGCATTTCTTTATAATTTTAACACAATATCATTCAAAATTCTTGTACGGAAGCCTATTACTTATTGGACACAAGAATATTTGCAAAATGAAACAGCCTATACCTACCGCAATAACTTTTTTATACTTCAAGGCCATATGCAATGAGGAGTGTAAAGTCTGACCAGTGTTACCATGGCTACGCGTCTAAAAACAAATTTGGGCAAATAAGCGTGTTGGGGCGTACAAGTAATTAGTGGCTTTTTGGATAGGACATTGGGTAATAACGCTATTGGTGTGTTATTGATTTTCAGTTTCTGAATAAATGGAATTTGTACACTGTCTGTAGGTTAACGAAAATGAGAGTTTGTCCTCAATGTGTTTCACATAAATACTTGGTATGTATTAGTAAAATAATACGCAATATAAAAATTGCACATCAAATCCAAATTCAAATATATTCAAGATTTATTTCTCATCATTGCCAATGATTTGTTTGTATTGACCTCAAATAAAGCATGACTTTACCACCAGTTCGGAAAAAGGCAAGACACTTCTCGGATATCATTTTTCCAATTAAATTTTCATGGCTCATATCTCTATACAAATATTACTATATCTATTAACTTATTCTTACTTAATCTATATCTTCTATAAAATTTGTATCTGCATCTGTTAGCTCGGCAAACTATCCAAACTATCCAAACGACGAACATCCTCAAACGGCACCCGTTCACAAGTTTAACGCGGGATCCAGCCATCGCCCTCCTCAACCCTCCGTCACCCGACGCTACCTCAAGAAAATTTACTGTAGTGACAATTACGCTTCAAAAATCCGTAAAGACAAACTCTAAATGCTTATAAGCCAAGCTTGTGCTTAAATGACTTGAGTTTGTGTGATTAACCGATCCATTCTGGTCCATCCAACCGATCATCCACTCAACGTCATGAAAGACTGTCGCCTTACTTGCAATAATTCACTTTAATCATAGATATTAATCTTCAAGGGCTTCACCAACATAAAAAAATACGTCAACAGTCATCCCAGTACAATTTAAGACAAAGAAATAGTTTTCAGTTTAAGAGATGATAAAACCTAAAAATTTAAGTACTCGTGGGTAATTTATGATTTATACTTAGCAAAAGACTAACGGCCACACTGAGAAATTTCATACGATACTTCAGGAACTCTTAATTATAGATTTTGCTTAGCAAAGCGGTCTTACATAAAGTATAAAAAAGTCTAAGATAAAGTATAAATTCGCTGAGTGAAATCTACACTTAGGATTACCTTAAGTAACCATTTGACGATCGTAGTTTGGCCGTTATATTTGTTGTTGAAATGCATCCCCAAGTATTCATTATTCACCTCTTAGCAATATTTAAAACATGTTTTCAAGTTACACATGCTGCTGCAAATTTTTTTATCAAAACTGGGTATGTTTCTTTAATCAAATCTTAATTTTTTAGATGAAATTCTTGTAAAAGAAGGTCTTTTATAAGTTCTCTTTGATCGCGAAAACATACTCGCACGTTCACCTGAAAGCAAAGGTACGAGAGCTTCGGAGATTAATATTGCCCTTTGATATATGAAAACGCGCCTCACAAGGGATCTGTTTAAAAAGCTTCTATGTTTCGCATCGTTTGGAAAAATTATGTGGAAAAGTTAGATTTATTTTTTTAAATAATGTTACACAGGGAAAAAAAATTCGGCTATCTATATAAATCCTTTCAAGTAAACTGCGAAAGTTTCCATCATTAATGCCCACAAGTGCTTAAACCCATTTTTAGGTTTTATTAAATTTTGTATCGAAAACAAATTATGCCAGAGTTAACATGTACTGGGATAAAGTTTTCCCATGTTTTTTTGGTGGTGAAGAAAAGTCACAGTCTTACATGACTTGAGCATGTAAATTCGTGCGAAAACATCCCGAGTTTTATACAAAACGCGAAGAAGTGGCAGGTAAATACGTCCTTAGACTCTCCCGGAAAAATATCTTAATACAACCTATGTCCCACCTAAAGATTCACTTATCTGGTCCTCTGGCTATGGCAATTAAATTATATTATCATTTACCGGAATACATAAAACATGGAAAAAATTACAAAAAATTCAAGCTTTGTAAAACAACTCCTATTAAAAAAAATTTATAAATTTTAAATCAATTAGACAAATAGGTATAACGAATATTATACAAATAATTTATTTAATTTAAAATGACCACAAAATGTCCTCTTATTCATTGCAATACCTAAACTAGGAACTAGGTGCATCATTTTACTTTTTATTATATAAACTCTCGATTATTTTTATATTACCATCTGTAAAATTATGATAGCAATAAAGAATTGAGTATTGAGTAATGCATTTGTACGCTAAACGAACCACCAGGCTTTTATTAAAAATATTTTAAGTGCTTCTTCACCGAAGAGAAAAATTATTTAGCAATAGTGGCCTTATTGAGACGTACAAAGTGGCCGTGGTAGCAGGTATTGTGAAGATCTCGTCTGGGGCTATCTTTTTTTTTGTATATTTTCCATAATATTGCAAAATTTTCTTTAAAATAAATTATATGAACAGTAGCTTCTTCTTAATAATGTTTCAAAACTTAACACAACTAACAGACTATCAATGAATTTTGTCCATAATTCAGAGTAATGATAAAAATGTAAGTAGCCATGTTTCATTCTCATGGGACGCGGTGACCGTGACGGTATATATTCACGTTTATGGTCAAGTCAGGTCAAGGTACATACGAGGTGGCCACTTAATGGTTCATAATACTCTGCAATATATGACTCCTCATTTAGTACTCCTGTCCTCACAAATTGAAAAAGATGTAAATAATATTTTGAGCTGTCGACAAATTAAATTACAGTAAATTAGATAGTTATTTTTCAGCTATGATTTCACACGATTTCACGTCTAGTCGTTCAAATGTCAAATGTAATAAACAAATTAAACTTGGTCGTATTAGAACTACGGCTGCTCGTAGCGCGCGTAGCGTGTTTCTACGCCGTTTCGTAGCGTTAGCGTAGCAATCGCTAATCATAATATACAACTTTGAGATAGTCTTCAAAAGATTTATATAAATCAGTTAATAGCAAAATCGCGTGCTAAAACCTTCGTTATTAATCACGTATTTTGTTGAGTTACAAATAATTTTCGCGATTACATTTTTCATAAATAATTTCAAGAAGTTATGACTTACTTTAGTACTTACTTTAGTTTATTACGAACGTTAATCGACTTTACGATTTTTTTGTTCATTTAAAAGTACAAAAACGTAAACATAACCTTGAAATAATGAATCGAGGTGGTATTTAAGTGGTTCTTAATTCTTTAACTTATGAAATTGGTTTGTGTAAACGATGCATTCATTTTATTAATCCCCGTGTTACAGTTACTTTGCAATTTATCTATTAAAAAATATTTAATACGATTTTAACAGACTCTGAAAATATACGCTTCTGTAAATACAGATAAAGCAAAATATTTACCCTCGTAAATTGGACAAAGACACAAAATTACGTCGAAAATTGTGAACAAAGCGAGCGCGACAATGTAGGCTAAATAAACAAAATTATGAAAACAAACGCTATTAACACATTAGCTTTTAATGGCTGTATAGTTATAGCCCTTGCAAAGTACCTTGATATTAAAAGCAAAAATAAATATAAGTTCAATTATTGATACAACTTATCTGACGAAAATCTATCTGCACTTTCCTGTAAGTATAATGTTTTATTCGTGAAACTGTTTCGACTCGCTGTATGCATAAAATTGATTTGTAGTATAGGCGGCGAGTCTAGTACAGCGGCGTAGAGTTCTCTCACCGTACAGATTCTAGCTATCTCACTTTGAAGAATTAAAAATATAGATATTAAAGAAACAGTGTTAATCTTACGTTGAGTAGAAGACTAATGGCCACACTTAGACACGTCAAATGGGTACTTAAGGAGCCACCAAGTGTAGAATTTGCTAAGCCATTTTGCACATTTTATCTAGATTTTCTAAGCAATATCTATATTTAGGAGCGTTTTAAGCAACCACTTGATATCTCTGAGAGCGGCCTTAAGACATGCTAATTGATAAATTATCACGAAGCCATGTAAACCATTCGCGATTATAACAAGACCCAGCCCTAGTTGCAGCATCAAC
This sequence comes from Marasmarcha lunaedactyla, assembly GCA_923062675.1. Lineage (NCBI taxonomy): Eukaryota > Metazoa > Arthropoda > Insecta > Lepidoptera > Pterophoridae > Marasmarcha > Marasmarcha lunaedactyla. The sequence goes on from OV281351.1 coordinate 11,109,529, forward strand.
ATTTTAACCCAAAAGAAAATTTACAAGCACTATATGCATTTTCTTTTTGTCGGAAAAATTAACTAATTAAAAATGAATAGATCGATCAACGGGCTCTTGTGTAGAGAAATACTCGTATCATACTAAATGACAATCAGGCTGCTTTCCCACTGAAGTCCTGCGAGGAAACTCGTCGATGTTAAATGTTTGTTTTTTGTCATTTTATTTAATAGATTTTTTTTAAGTTCGAAAAAAAACTGTTGGATAAGATAACTTCATTTTTAAAATGTTTTACCCGACTGTCAAAAAGAAGGATATGTTTTTCAAATGTATGTTTTATGTATATTTCTTTGGCACTAAACCGTTTGATTTCTATATAATATGAGGTGTCATTCTTGTCAGTTGTGGGGGTGACATAGTTTTTAATTACGTAAACTACCGGAAAGCTTGCGTACCGGAATTACGTAAACTTTAGCAGTCGGGTTTTTTACTTTGTAAAATCCTGCAGCCTGTTTGATTAGTAAAATTCTTATAGTTGGTTATTTACTTAGAATAACGCCACCTTTCCTATCACGTATTTGTTGGATATGCACGGTAGCACCTAAACCACCCCTGAATTGACTTATGTTTCCAGACAGTATTATTACAGTGAACATCGATCAACGAAATAATTTCAAAACATAGCTGACCTTGACTCGCTGCCACTTGTTTTCAAAGAGTAAGTCACGAAACAATGAACTTAATAAGTATTTCTTCTGTTCGTTTGTATATAAATCACTGGACAAACGATTATTGGGACGTCCGACTGTTGCACAACGTGATCAATTTTTTTTTTGTTTCCGTTGTTATTAGGTAGCTGGTAATATTTTTTGTTGTAAAGAATCAATGAGAAAGATTACTAATCAAAAAAATTTATACATCTTCGGAACAAAAAAATATTAAACTTGTTACAATGTTTTAAGCATAATAATAGTACTTGTTGTTTTAGTAAATTGGTTTGTTTTCGAATTCTTTTAAAAATAAATTTTGATAGATTCAAATTCAAACTCAAATACTTATTTCACAACATTGACAATTACTTGCTCTTACTGACGTCAAATAAAGCATGACTCGACCACCATTTAAAAAAACCTTCGTGAAGATGATATTTTAATCGTACATGATGATATTTATTGATGCTAAATAATAAATATTAGTAATAATTTAGCTTAGCTAGTTTCATCTGTTTGACTGACCATTTCTTAACCTTTACATTTAACCTCGGATAAATTTGGGCCAAAATTTTATTTCACTGGCTTTTACTAGACCCTGCCCCTAAAAGACAGATAAATAAAATTTTGGCTGACCACCAAGTTGTAGATGTAGAATAAAGATTCATAACAATAATAAAACAAAAGAGTACCTTCAAAAATCAGATTCAAATCCAATTAAATGATTAGTGTATACCAGTAGGTTATTCACTGAAAGCTATTAGGGCCAACAAATTGCAAAGCCGACAAGCGAAGGTTTAACTCAAATTGTCAATTTCATGGTTTCTGGTAACCGGGCTACGTTAGCAAGATTATTAACGTTTATAGGATTTTGTTAACTGACGAATAGATACTTAAGCTTTTGGAAAAAGGTAGATCACTGATTGGTTGACGTTTCTGTAATAAATAATTGTTTTGCATATTTTTACTTCCATATTAAAAACATTTTACACCTTAACGTCTTAATCATTTTAGATTGATTTTACACCTACATTATATACACTAAACGTACCGGAATAACGAATAATGCTGTAATTAAGTATTTCTCATCTCCCTCCCACGCACCTGCTACACTGAACATCAGCATCATGGCATTTTCATGACGCCTTGGCAACAAAGCTGAGAGGTGAACTTTTGGTGGCAGAAATATATTTACTATTCCAACCAGCATTTATAAGACGTTGTTATTTAAAACATTGACACTTTTTTTACATTGCATTTAATAAAGTCTTTAATTAGTTTATTACTTCATTACATTTGACATTCATATTTTAACTACCAGCTGTGACTAAGTATTGTTGGAATATACCTATATTGTTTGTTGTAATATACATATGCACTCGTAATCAAGACAATCTAATAATGTTTGTCATTTTTGATAATTAAACATTTTATTAGCTAATAAGAAATTATTTTCTTAATTATATAATTTACAAATTTTATTTTGAGGCCCTTCTACTAAAAATCTGTAATTAAGTAAATGTATATAAAAGGGATCATAATCAAGTGTACGTCGCAAAGCAAAGGATATCTCTGTTTGTTTGACAGTGTGTGATTTCCATTTGTTTACTGTTTATCAGAGTTTACTACTCTAGTTTTATATACAAAGGTGACCAGTTCAATTTCCTTAACCTTCATTTTCAAGCAAACCTCTGCATCCTAAATTGCATTTTAAAAGATGCTGAGAACTCTCAATCGTTTCTAAACATTCTTCTATCGCTGATATTTTTCTGACAAGAGGAAACTAAATTCTCACTATGAATCTCAAATGTTGAAGTATCAATACTGCGGTCTATTTCATGACGTCTCGGAAACTGAAAGCGTTTAAAACTTCTATGAAGCGATTGGCAGTGTATGCAGCTCTGCCGATACAATGTCAAGAATTGCCACGAGCAGCCGTATTGAGTTGGTGATACGCTGCAGCGATGCGACTACGCAACGCATGAGAAAAGAACTTAAGTGTTTACGTTTATTAATGTTTAACAGACAATATGTTAGTCGTTCGGTATGTTTTGTATTGCCAAAGGCAAGGCACAGAATAATACTAATTTGCATGTAGATGTTGCAGTCGTAACCGCTACGTCACGAATTAAAATAAAAATGGCTTTTAAGATGAGTGGAAGAAAGACAGCAATAATTGCCGAACGCGTCTAAAAAACGCCAAATCTAATAATTGCCTAGTGAAAAGACGACTCTTGAAATATAAAAAAAATATTTTGAGGAATTATTGAGCATTAAAATGTCCATCTCTCAGTGTAGAAATTAACCTGAAATGCCATGAGAATTTAGAGGAAAACTTTAAAATATGGATAATACAAAGATTTTTGGCGAATTTATCTATTGCTTTTTTTATTATTGTATTTTTCATTAAAAAAAAGTTTAGGCAAGTATTGTGTTGGTGTGTAAAAAGTCCGATGCAAGAGCTATGTGATCGCAGCCTCTGTACTGCTGCCTCCGACAAACTTTGTGTCCGATAGTATTGAGCGAGCGCAGAGGGCATCTATATCTCACATTAGCAATGTTTATGCCCAACAAGTAACGAAATAATGTGAGTCGTATAATCTCTACAACTTAAATCACGAGGCCTTTATATTAACATTCAAAGTCTTTTGGATGATAATATTGATGCTGCAAGATGTAACCGTCTACTAGTAACTGATTATTCATTTGTTTTGAATAATTTACTTAGAAATCGGTTAAGTATCTTAAATTCACTTTGGGACATTATATCCTATCAGTGTATTTCTTGAAATTTATTTAAAAATTGATTTGATTGATAGATTGATTGATAAACTTATTGAATGATTTCTAGTTGGTTACCATTGATGTAGCCACTAACATTCATATTCTACACAAGGTTTTGTCTAAGATGCCATTAATTTTGATCTACGAATACGAGTAGTCCTACCGAACCAATGTATTTTATTAGCTCTGTCCATTCATGTCTTTAAATAGTACGACGACTAGTGCGGGACGTGTGATCAAATGTGTGATCCTTAAAAAAACGTAAGAGCTAAATATTTATATAAGTAATGTATTTTTTATTAGGGTAATGTTATGGCTGTTATGGCTGTTATGTCTGTTATATCTGACTGTTAGCTTGCTGCATTTAAACGTGGTTATTGGTAATAAATTTACAATTTTCATAGACGCGCCGTTCCAATGTAGGCACTCCATGACTCATACAGTTCAGTTTAGAAACTAGGTTACTCTAAATAACTCACAAAGAGTTCGCATTCCATGTTTAAACTAAAGCCGAATAGGAAATTAACGCCAAAGGCAAACAAAGCGTGGAATAACGTAAACTTTCAAGTTTGTATAACCTAATCTCTGTTTTTACGTGAGGATTCGAGGAAGGAATATAAAGATCCAAATTCAATGCGGAAATTCTGCTAACCTTTTGGCCACTTTTGCCGTATGTACAAAGCAATTTAGGCGTTATATATTTCCTATATTATATATTCTTACGTTATGTTTCTCTATTTTCTAATGTGCATTTGTAAATATTTTTGTTTTTTAATAAAGGTTACTTTAATTAAAACTTTAATAACAATTTTACAATTATACAAAGTTATAATGAAACAGACTTCTAACAAAAGTAAAACATGACTTATTTAAGAGCGACTGACTGAGCTATATAGGCCCAGATTTAACCAAATGTGAAATTGTGATGGCATACGGAAAACTACTACGAAATAATAATATGTTGCCGCAAAGAAAAATTTTAGAAATTATTTCAAAGTTCAAGTTCAAAGGAGCTGGCAATTATTCACATAAAAAATTTGATACAGATTATTATCTGTAATATCTACCTAAAGAAATGAAAAATGTTTAATTATAAATTACCCGAACAAATGCACCACTTGTAATGCACCAAAGTTGATTATTAAGTGCACATACATGTGTAAATGGTGGCATCATTACTTACAAATATATAATCAAAACAGTGTCGGCGATCTCTTGAACCTGACGTTATTACGTCAGCAAACAATCATCTTAACTGCATACAATTTGTTTGCTATCGCAATTTACGTAATAAGCCTGTTTAATAAGGTTGGTTTTGACTAAGTGCCACCATTGAACAAAACAAGACTAGAAAAGCCGCCACTGCGTGATATTTATCCATTATTTTACAGTTAATACAAATTGACATTTTAAGTTTTCATAAAGATTACACATTTTCAAGGTCACAAAAACACTAGATTTTATCGCGTCTTCGCGACGAAATATACCAGTCCTTGCAAATTTCAAGATTTAAGTTATCTAGTTATTGCAGGTCTATCCATTTAGTTACTTTTCATCTAAATTCCTGCACCGATTTTAGCGTGATTAAACATTTAAACGTAAGTACTCATTTTTAATAATCATAATAATAAATCCCCAGACAAACACACCAACTGTACGGCCCCAAAATAAGCAGCAGTTGTATAATGGATGACCATACAGTGAACTGGGTGGAATCTAGAATAAACATACATATTTTTAGATCAACAACCTTATATTTTCGTGTTATTTATATAGAAATTGACCTAAAATTATATTTTAACAACCAGAGCTTAAATATATCAGATTTGTTTAAGCTACTGCAATTAAACTTTCAAAATCAATGATTCGAAAAAGTGCTCCTTCTTCTTGATGGAGGCGGAATCGAAACTAGATGAAAACATGATTTAGCGAATTGTATATCAATCGTTTTATAATCGTTGTATAAAACCTTTCGGATCTTTAATTAAAACGTAACATCTCCTTGTAAATCTCTGAGATAAACAATACAATGTCATTGCAATGCTTACCAGCAAACTTAGTTCTTGTTAGCATGAGTTTAGACACGATCGACAGGCACGTAAGATTCGGCTTGACCTTAACTTCTCTGACTTTCACCCACCGAATGTCCGGTAAAGTGGCGCATTATTTGTCTGAATTAGTTCATTAGATCAGATTTTTACTGCGGCAATTATTTATTTAGTAAGTATATAGTATAGTAAAAATAAATGTTTTTGTAGAAATGGGTGGTTGCAAACCTTTTATGCAAATTCTGGTTTCGTTGTGACTTGATAAGTTCAAATTTCTTGGAATAGCCACACAATATAAGCACAGTGCATGTTCGAAAAAAACGTTTATTTAAAACCGAAATGAAACGCTTGCTGACGGCTTAATTTCAGCAGTAGTACAAAAAAACAAATAACTAGTTATCACAGCAGGTTATAACTTATCTTGTGCTGACAGAATATCGATAAACTATAGCCTACGAAAAATTAACTATACCGCCTACGCCGAAGCACATGGGTGAAATTACGAGCTAGACTACAAAACTTTTCCATTGAAAAAGTTTATCAGAGAAAGAGCTAACAACATTAGTAATACAATAAAATGAAAGAAAAGAAAAATCAATACAACTTAGAATTAAACTAATTACAAATAGTTTATCGAAGAATTTCGAAATTGTACAAATAAAACACTTATCTAAAACATACATTTTACTAAGAACCAATTACACCAACATACTCTTAATTATTCAAAATGTCAAATTTAAGTAGGTTATCACCACAGTCATAACCGAGGAAACTCCCGAAAAAAACAGGTTATGTTACTCGTAGTTTTATACACGATAATTGGAGCAAGGTCGCATCGTTCTAACGTCATGTCCAATGTCTTTCTTTGCTTGTAAAATCAATATAATGGCAACGATCAGAGTCAAATATTAAAAGTAAAAAATAGAAAGGTTAAAAAAGCGTAACGAAATCGATGAAGCTTACCTCAAATCGAATCAGTTTGCAGTGAGTTCCTTTGTCGGTAGTTTTTAAGTGGGTTTAAATTTTGAAGTGGTTATGAACTGTCCCGGCGGCGGCGGTGGCGCGGCTTGGCAATAGCATATCGTCGTGTAGCGATGGGTATTGCAGAACTGAAGCCAGCGAGTGACGTATATCTTTTAAGTAGAATGCAAGAAGGCTATTGGTGTAAAAAGTTTGATTGAACAACGGTCACCGCCTCTTTGTTTGATGTCTGCGATAGTTTTATTGCTGCGGTTTAAGAAGGTTTCGTAGGAGTTGCTTTAGTCGACTGTGCTTTTGTAAATATTTTGTTGTGTAGGTATACATTTATTGTGATTTTTTTTAATAAATGGTATTTTGGATAACATCGAACTGGTTGAAATTAGTTTCCAACAGTTGTTCGTGTTATTATTTTGTGTTTACATTCTCTGTAGCTTGGAACATTAATGCCTACTCATAAATGGTTATAAATAGTACAAAGTTGGACTATGATAAAACTGAAAAATTACTGAAAAACTAAGATTTAACAAAATCCTGAAGCCAAAAACCATTTTTTGTACTCCGCTTCATTCATGTCATGTTCTCCTATTATACTTTAATTTTTGTATTTTGCTTCGTAGTACACACACCCTTTCACTATTTCACAAAAATTATAAACCTTTACATACGAGTATTTCTACATATTTTTAAAACATAACCAAACTCACCCACATGAAACCTAATAATCAAATAGCACGGAAGTTGTTAATTTACATTTGAAATAAGTTGAGGCTAGGGCCTGGTGATCTGTACTGCAGACACCATCTCCTTGCAGTAAATAAGTATTCTGAATTTTAGGTTTTTAATTGGTTTCCCGTATTTATTTTTTGTCATGTTTATTATTCTCTTCTTATTTTTCATTTCGTAGCTTATGTACTCGTACGAATACATAATACATCGTCTAACCGGTACGAATACCGGTTAGACGATGTTCACAGGCTCCGAGGCACAGGCGTTGCAAGCATCGGTTGTAGTATAAGAATTACAGATTATGGTCATGTTGCACTTAATAACAACCGGCCGGAGCAACAAAAGTATAGGCGCTAAGGCGGGGCGTGGCCCCAACGGCCTACTTAGATAGTATCGCTCTGCTTTCTTGTCTTCAGTGGGAAGTAACCTGTTAGTATTTGTGATGGTATTCAAAGAACCATAATATGAGTTGGTGGCCAAGACGAAGTTGCTAATGTGTTAATATATGCTGCATTGAAGATGGTATGTGCCAAGTCTGAAAACTCTCAGTTGCCATGCATGGGTGGACTATAAACAACCTAAAACTAATCACCCTTCCTAAATTGCTGCTAAAAGTGTGGTTGCAGCAGTGCTATAATTAAGTCTCTAAGATGTTGACAAATCAATCAATAAAAAAAATTCCAAATTAAGTTAATTGAAATATCTTGCAACAAATACCTAAGGATCAAAAAACCCACGTAATTTTAAATATGTTTTCTTTCTATAATTTTTTTTTTTCAGAATAACCAGCATCATGGCAACTAAGAATACCGTGTACCGTGTACATTATGTTTTTAAGGGTATTTTTATTATGTAATATAAAATTTGTCAACATATTTTATAATTTGCTAACTTCATCCAATTCAGTTCTAATGCACTGTTAACTATAATAACTTTTCATTTTTATTGAAACTTAGTTTGAGTATGTACCCTTCAGTCAATATTTTTAGTCCTGTGATAATATCTAAATTTGTCACTAATTAACGTTGCGGTTCAACAACCCTTAATGGGTTTTTTCGCCTTCTGTAGCTGGAAAACAAGTGAATTGTCCCAGTTCTTGCGATCTTAGTTCACACTGTAATTTTATATGAAACGTTTCTTGAAGGCTTACTCGGGGTTGGTTTACACGCATTAAGTATTTAAGTTGGTATCTAAATTTTAAGTTACTACAGTTCACTTGTGTATTCAAACTTAATGCGTAAGTAGTTAAGTTCTTAAGTTCAATAGTAATGAACGATGATAAAATTCAGGAATTCGTCAATTCTATATAATACTTAGATTTGTGAAAAATGTGAAATAAGTTCAAGCACTTGCTGCCAAACGCTTTGTCAACTTCTGCAATTAACTAAGAAAATCATGTCCAAACGTGTTAAGTAAGAAACTCTTAACCGAAAAATAGAACGAATCACTTACGTACTAAATTTTAACTTACCTACCACTAGTCACTTATCTTACTGTTCACACGTTATTTTTAACTAAAAATTTAGTTACCAACTTAACTACTTAACGCGTGTAAACCAGCCATTAGTAACTGTCATTGGAAACATTGTAAAGCTGACTGTTTCCTATAATTAGTGTATATTAGAAAAAACGAGCAAAATTTTCGTTATTAGTTATTACTCAGTTATATTTTAAAATGTCAAGGCGATATATTGGATGAAGTTGTTTTTATGCCTTACTGTAAATTTAGTAGTTATACAAATTAGTTGGTACAATTGCGTTGAAGAATTGCGGGTGATGTTCCATTAATTAAAAACATTAGCACAACTTTGCGAATTATTTTTCATTTTTGTATTTGACAATGTGAAAATATCTGAATTTATCTTATTTAGCTTACGTCACGGAAAGGAAAAGAGTAATATATTATTTTATATAACATTTAAAAAAAAAATTATTGTACGATCTCTAAAATCATGCAAATAAAATCGTAAGTAAAAATTTGAGAACTTAATTAAAATTAAATGCCTAAAAATTAGCAACCTTTACCTCGAAATATCTAATCAGACGTTGTTGAAGTAATCAATCATTTTCCCAAACAAAATTTGATTATTTTTACGTAATTATTTTTTACAAATAAAACTCTTTAGTTATGTGTTTCGAATATAACAGCAAATAAGTTTTTTAACTTATTTAAAACTGTTCCTTTGTTCGCAATTATCACGCTCTTTTTGATAAATCTTCACAGTACCTCATCAAAATAAGAAATATACGTAGTACTTACCCAGAATATTTTTAATATAGTGTTCAATTGGTTATGTTCCGAAACAACTGCGTACGAATAAACGAAAGTCGACACTTTAGCGAGTCGCATAGGATTGGCTGAAAACTTAAGTTCAAGGTTTTTTTGACATTAGCAGGCGTGAATATTTTTATCAATTTTTTTAAAGTAATGGCAAAGAAGTCAACTAAAAGCTTAACCAATGCCGTTGAATACCTACTTCTTTTAAGATTGCATTTTTTATACCTGAATTCAAAGAAAATAAACTAAAAAAATGAAGCTTTTTATGCTCCGCAACTAAACTTAAACAGATACTTACAGACAATCCGGGATTACAGCCAGAGATTACAGAATTCTTCCTGAACTTCGGTACGCAGATCTGCATAGAACTTTTCTTGGGGGGTCCAGCGCAACCGTATTCATCGCTGCGATTGTTTCTGGTTAAGTTAATGTTATTTGTATTATTGACTTTCACGAGGATATTACAGGTTTGGGAGGCGATTTGGAAGAGGCCTTCTTCTAGGTTTCGTTTGTTTTGGTACTGTCGGTTGAAATGCAGGTAGTCCCACCAAGCGGGCATTGTTCAAAGTTCGCGCAGCGTTCCGTGTGACTCGGAGCGCAGCAGGGCGGTCTGATCGGCAGCACCCGTGCACTGTCTCTGAACTACGGCGACTTTAGTTTGGACATTGACTTGCGCGGTGGAACTAACAAAATTTTGACTGTACTGCCGAGTGAAAAAGTTTGGAGTGTTTCTGTTAAGTTTGCTTTTAGCGCTTTGTTTAAAGAATGCTTAATTTTTATGTTTTACGGAATTTCACGATACCTACATATCTTATTGTACAATTTAATTTTTATGTATGCCATGTAGATGAAAGAAAGCAGTAAATTTTGAATTAAGTGTTCTTTGTATTCGCCGCGCAATCTATCTGGCGGTAAGTAGGTAAGTAGATACGGAAAATATGAACATCATTAATCAAAGAGGTTTTATTGATTCCTACAGATTCATTTGTATGTACTACGTAAGTAGTATTTGTATACTACTACTACTACTACTACTGAGTATGTATTTGTATGTGCCACAAGTTGCCGTAATTTCTATCCTTCGTTGTTTCCTGTAACGGGAAAACAGCGACATTAACATGGTTATTATTACAGCAAAAGCAGAAAGGACTGTAGCTCTGCCCGAAGCGAGTTCTTAATAAAAAAAACTGTACCACCACTGAACTCTTATTTATTTTTTTAATTCTTTTATAGCTATTGCTGGTTGAGTATTGCTAATTTTTTTTTATCGAAAAAGGATAAGACGTTTGTCTTCTATGTCACCTGATGGAACGTAATCAAGAAGAAAAAGGTGTTACACGTCTATCCACGAGATACCTACTCACCCGACGCTTGAAAGAACTGGGACTATAGTTTTCTGGAAAAACAGACGCAGGCAGTTCATTCCACACCTAGGCGACCCGCACCAAAAAGGAACTATCGAAGCATTTGGTTCGACTTCTTGGGATATCTACCATAAAGGGATGGAAGGCCTGTCTGCGTCTAGTAGTTCGATGTAAGAAGGGTGTGGGTTCAAAATGATTAAAAAGAGCATTCGCGCCTCTCCAAAATGTAATCTGTAGAAGACTGCTAAACAAGCAACTTTCCGACGATGGTCGAGGCTTTGCAGTTTTTTGGTGGTGAGGTCAAAGTTATTGATAATTTTTCGGGCTCTTCGGTCTACTGCGTCGTTTAATTCCAGGTAAAGTAATTCGTGGCATCTATGAATTACTAACTATAATAATTTGATGTTTTGCGTTAGCTAGTTGTGTTTGTTATAACAAATATTGTTATTGATTCAAGTTGCTTTAGCAATAAGATGTCCTAATAAATATGGAGAATCTAACACAGACTGACTGAATATTTTAGTAACAAATAATAGCAAGTAAAACTAATTCTAACCCAAATTTGGCTTAGATTTTATGTTAGGACTTAGGGGTTTGGTGAAACCCTTCGTACTTCAATCATGTGTGTGTTTCGTCAAAAAAATACGGCTGCGTTGCGCCAGAGGTATGTAGTGGTAAGTAGCCCTATAATAATTAATCGAATAATTAATTTTCTCGAAACTAATCTTAAACAATACGTATGAGTTATATAATTTATCTTTTTAGCTTGGAAGATAATAAATTATTTATTGTTTTTTTTTAATTATTTTTACCAAGAAATCATTACAATGAGACTTGACTCGTTAACAATTATATTAAGCCGCTGAATAGCTATCAAATGAAAGCTGCAGGTACACTAAAAGTAGACGACGAATTTGATGCACTTTAAAGGTAGACGCACACCTCTATCAAACCGAGAAGCCACTTTCAATAAAAGGTTTTGGCCGGATAGGCGCGCTGTGTTGCATAGACACTGACATACATATATTAATTATATGCAGGTCAGTGTGCATACGATTCATGCAATGATTTACAATGACTGCTAGGCTTCTGGTCATCTAGGAGCTTTAATCAAAATAAATCTCATCAAATGATACCAACAAATGATTTGCCTCTTGACTATTAAAATTTAAATTAAATAAAATTTACTTTAAAAAGCTTAGGTATACGTTTTTATGTAAACCCCAAATTTAAACAATATTTATGTGTATGTATGGTATGCTTCATAATAATCATATCTATGTATACTTATATGTGCTCACTCTATTGTCAAATTCAACTCTATCACCAGTTCGAAAAAACTTTCATGATGAAGGTTTGGCAAGAAACTTTACGGGTATAATTTTTTCAAAATAAATTTTCAACATCGTTATGTCTATACAAAATTATTATTATCTGCATTTGTTAGCTCGGCAAGTCTCCTACCCACCAACTATCCAATCGACGAACACCCACAAACGGCAACCCGTTCACGAGGTTATCGCTAGAAGTGAGCGACCCGTCACCCAACGCTACCGTAAAAAGACGTACCAGACACAAGACGTAAAGATTGCCTTGTGGCACTAAGCCAGTCTGTACAATATAATGTATGCAAATTTTAAATAAATAAATAATAATTGAATATTTTTATTGTGTTTTAAGCGTTACCTATCAGATTTTAATCAGGACTTGTATGGTGAAATCCTTCTCACTATTAATCATGTTTGTGTTTCGATGAAACGTTTTTTATTAATTAAAAATACTTTAATAATTTTGTCGCATACATTTTCCAAAAATGTAATTATTGCTAGCCTCTCTTAGACCTAGATCTACTATGTTTTATGAGTAATTTCTTATTTAACTGTACTTTTACCTGGTGAACTTAATAAGTAAACTGAGTTGTATTGACTTTTTAACATTAGGCAACGGCGACCTGCCTTTTTAAATATTAATAAACTCCCTTGGATACGAGACACCCTTATATTTCGTGAGGTATTGTTGACTGTCTTAATTGTGTATTTTTCCAAGTGGTATGCTTGTTTTATGCCACCTAATGCTAAAAAAGACCCTCGCAAGAACCTGTAAGCTTTTTAAATAACATATATTAAAGAAATACATATTTTTATTTTATCTAAGCGTAGTAGATCGCCTCGTGGTGTGCCTCCATCACAAAAATGACCCCAGGTTTTATTCATATAATCATCAGTTTGGTCATACATCCACAAGTCATTGTCAAACGATATGATACTAAATGGTCTTAACTAATATTTTAAACGCTGATACGCTGAAACGGCTGATAAACATGACTCGCATTAATTCAAACATGCTGCCAATAGATTCTTTAATTCATTAATAAAAAGATTGAACTGACGACCTTTATCCACGAGGCCGTTTAGACCATAGGTTTAGGGTATCCATCAAAGCTGTTAGAGGGACGAGTAGGTCGACGTAGGTGTTAAGGCAAAGTCCACCGACGAGACTACTACAATTTCCACCTTCTTAGACAGGCAAGAACAAGCGTAAATAAATAACGGACAGACAAATGAGTAGACGCCATTATAATCCTAATTTATACTTTCTGTGAGAAACACTAACTTCGAACCTCAGGATATTTGCAAGTTTGGGCCACAGTTGCTTGAACTAAATTCTAAGTTTGCAATGGCTGAACAATTTAAATATTTTACCATAAGTAATTTTAATTTCTACCAAAAGTAAGGTGTTCTTTAACTTAGGTGTTATAACTATGATATCCATTCGGTATTTTGACTATTCGGTATCTTATCCCTAACCCTTAGTCCGAACTATACCCGATTAGTCCGCAAGCGCCCTGGCACTGCATATTTTGAATTATATTTCGTCGCTTCATTCTTCAGATAGTATTTAATTAACAAGGTAGTTTACAGAGAAATATTCCATCCTAAAGCTAGCCGTTGAAATAGAAAAAGAATATATATTACTACACAACAATAACCTCAGTAATGCAGAAATAAAAAAATCTGCAATAAAACTAAATAACACAGTCTGGAGAAACAAAAACCTACATGGCCAATTTTCTAAAAAGGTCCTAGACCTTGCCAATGTGGACGTAGAGCTATCATTTAAATGGCTGAAAAAACAACCAATATCGCCAACTCTGGAAGCGTCTTTGTTTGCCATACAAGACCAAGCGGTACTAACGCGACAACATGAACGAGATATACTCAAACGCAACGTAGACGGTAGATGCCGACTATGCGTCAACAAAGACGAAACTGTCCAACATCTTCTCTCAGGCTGTGAAAAACTAGCTGGAACTTATTATGTTAAGAAACACAACAATTTAGTACAATACATTTATTGGTGTTTGGCTAGAAAAAGTAAAATAGATGTCAACAATATGTGGTGGAAGGGAGAACTGAAGCAACCAACCGTAATAGAAAACAATTTTAGTAAAATACTTTGGGAGATGCCCATCCAAACTGATGTCACCATCACACACAATAGACCTGACCTAATATACGCAGATAAAACCAACAATAAAACTTACATTATCGATATCTCAGTACCTTCAGATTACAATATAGGAGCCAAAGAACTTGAAAAACTAAGCAAATATCATCCACTGAAAGTTGAAATAACCAGGTTATGGAACACTGCAGTTACTACTATTCCGATTATAGTTGGGGCCACAGGTATTGTCAGCAAAAGTCTGAAGAGGTACTACGAACAACTAGATGCACAAATAAACATTCATATTCTACAAAAGCAGGCTGCAGTCCATTCAACAACCATAATCATTAAAGTACTCGGTACTTATTCCCATTAATGCTGTATAGTACGTGTATGTATTTTTGGCTTTTTTTTTTCAATAATGTTTAAAAAGTTTTATACAAATACAGAAAATCTAAAAGGGATTTAACACGATATCTGTATTACGTAATATTCTGTTATTTCTATTTTTTTTTTCAAATCTAAAAGTCGTCATTAAAATTATTGAAATATAATGATGAACCCAGTGGACGAATCTCCAGCTAGCCATTTTGGTTACCGCAATACCTGCGCCCTCTATGTAGACGCTCCCTAATCTGGAACCGTCGACCTCCCAGATTGAACCGGGCCAGTTGGGAGTATTATTTCCGACATGGATCCAGATTCTTTCCAACCTCGGGCCGTAAGGGGCTTCAGTTATGGACTAACCGCTATAAAAATAAAAATAAAGCAATAATAATAATAAAGTACACCGAAGCTATCTAAGTACTCCCCAAACATTGACAGGCAACCGGTCAACCCAGTCGGGAAACTGGATGGGACCTCCTCGTTACCAATCAAACAGGGGGGGGGGCGAAGTCAATGGAAAGTGCCAGCGCCTCCACTTCAGCGTCCACATTTGAATTCGGCATTCAACGCAAAATTCAGCCAGTCCGGGACTCGTGCACCGGTTCAACCAAAATTCAGGTACACGCAGGTCGAATCCATTACTTTTACGATTATTGGCCTAAAATAATGAAACGATTTATAAAATGAATAAAATTATGTTTTTCAATTACATTTCATGATAAAACACCAGTATTACTCCCAAACATATTTTGTCACATAGTGAAAAACTAAATATGATAATAGGAATTATTAAATTGTTAGACTTAGAGGCTATAAAACCTTGTTATAGCTCAAGTGACCAGTTTATATCAAACAAATATAATAAATAAATTATTTAGCGCCGAAACTCAACGGTGAAAACGGTTTGTACCTACGAAAAAGAAATCAATAATATTATACAATTTTGTAGAAAAAGTAAAACAGTGTAAAACAGCTTCTAAATTAATTTCCTATAATGGTTTCTTAGCTAACATAGATAAGAAAGATTATACCGACTCGTACCTTTGTTTGTTAGTTACAAAAAAATACCTGCGTTTTGAATTTCAAGAAAACGAGTTCGAGCCAAACACATACGAGTTTACGGCCATCCCGTATAGATTATCCGTGGCTCCGGGGGTATTTACAAAAATTATACGCGAAGTTATGAGTCACTTGTTGTGAATTTGGACAAAAATTGCCTTGTACCGAAAAATTCAGTAACATTTTTAGGCTGTATGTTTAACATCGAACAGATGTCTATTTCTTTACCAGACGATAAGCGTTATAAATAAATTTATGAAACTTCAAATATGCTCGATACGAGATTTTGCCAAACATATAGGTGTACTGGTCGCAGTCTGTCTAGCTACAAAATAAGTACAACTATGCGGCAAAAATTAAACTCCCTAAATTACTGTTAGAAGATTTAATCTGGTAAAAAAGTATGAGTAAATATACCATTTCCTGTTTATAAAACCTTTTCAAGTCGTAGAATATAATATCACAGGCTCGCACACGCACTTAACGGACAGACTGCCAACACGTCTACTCTCGCCAGTGGCTCTCGTATAACTAACGTGGTGCGCTCGAGACAGTGGTTGTCTGTGTGAGTGAATGAGTGAATGATCTAATGAACGCATACACTACATCCCTTCCTTATCACAATTTTTATTTATTTAACTAATGATAAATGCATGTAACAAATTCAAAGAAATACTAATTCTTTAACAAATTTTTATTTACTTATAATTTCCTTTATTATTTTTTCACACACTAATTAAACAATCAGCAAAACTGAATCAGCAAATAAACGACACTAAATCACGCCTTATTGCTCTTCTGGACCTCCTTCAACTTCTCCATTTTCTTTTTCCGGTACTACAGTCTTCCATTCCCCTTCTACCTTTTTTAAGTGAACGATATTTCTTCGATAGGATTGTCCCGTTTCATCGTTTCTTACAATACAATCTCCTGCATTGGTACTTTCCACAGTATGCTGGGTCGAGTTGAAATTCGGTGCCAATTTATTAGTTTTGTCCATATTTTTCACATAAACTTTTTCACCCTCGTTTATTTCCGACTCAACAGCTCTTCGCTTTCTGTCTCCATACTCTTTTCCTAGCTCTTTCTTGAACCTGTCTCTATCTCTCACATCCAAATCATTCATTTTCTCACTTGCATTCTCTAATGCGGGAATTTTGTCCCTGTTTTGTCTTTGGAAAAACAGTTCTGATGGTGTTCGACCAGTTACTGAGTGAGGTGTACTATTGTACATCATTAAGTACTCGTATAAGCATTCTCTCATATCTTTCTGTTCTATTCGACCGATTCGCAATCTCTTTAAACCTATTCTGCCTTTCGACCTCCCCGTTCATTTGAGGCCAATATGGGACTGTATTGTAAAGATGAATATTGCTTTCTCTGCAATATCCACGAAATTCTTCACTTACAAACTGTTTCCCGTTATCGGCCGTTATAGAAACGGGGTAACCAAGTCTGCTAAAGATTTCTTTTAGTATCTTTATTATCTGAGAGCTTGAGATTGATTTGGTCACTTTCACTTCTTTGTATCTGCTATAATAGTCAATGACAACCAGTAGGTATTCATTACTTGGAAGGGGTCCTAAAAGATCCATCGCCACATCTATCCATGGCCCCAAAGGCAGTTCTCGCCTCTTCATAGGAACTGGCGGATTAGGTAAAGCTACCAACATACATCCTTTGCACGATTTTACAAAATTTTCTGCATCTTTGTCGATGCGCGGCCACCAGACCTTCGACCTTAAACGGCCCTTCATTGCTACAATGCCCGGATGGCCTTCATGCGCAGCATCTAAAACACTTCTACGAAGACGGTATGGTATTATAATTTTATTTCCCCGTAATAAAATATTCTCAAAGAAACACAACTCATTCTCAAATATTTTATAACTTCTCACGGAGTCGTCCCAGTTATTCTGATAGAGTCCTTTCCTAACACCGCAAATTTCCTTATCAGTCTCAGATGCACTAATAATGTCTCTCATTGGTATTGCCTGTGGTCGCGCAAAACTAACCACCTGACACACATGTGTGTCTTCGTCACCCGAAGAATCATTTGTCAATTTGCACAGTCGTGACAAAGGATCGGCGATGTTCTTTTTTCCTGGCTTGTACATTATTCGGTATTTATAGGATTGTAGGCGCAACACCCAACACTCTATACGTGCGCATGGTTTGGACTTCTTTCCAAAAAGGACCTCAAGTGGCTTGTGGTCTGTAACAAGGTCGAAATCCTTGCCGAAAAGAAAGATGTTGAAATGTTCAACCCCCCAAACTAAAGCCAAAGCCTCTTTCTCGGTTTGGCTGTATCTTCGTTCACAATCTGTAAGGGTTCGATTTCCATATGCAATTATACGTGGACCGCTTGCATCAATTTGAATGAGGATAGCCCCTAATCCCACCGGGCTTGCGTCAGCTATCACCTGAGTTTTATCATGGACATCATAATACCCCAAGGATTGTATTTCTGTTAGCCTTTGCTTCAAATTATCAAAAGAATCTTGTTGTTCCTTTAACCAGAATTTCTCAATTGTTGCATTTTTACCCAATTTTTTCCTGAGCAATTCTTTCAAAGGTTCCGATGTTGTAGCCAAATTAGGAATCCACTTGTTTATATAGTTAAGAAGGCCTAGAAAACTTTGAAGTTCCTCAATGGTCCTAGGCACACGGAAATCCATTATACTCTTTACATATTTGTTCAAAGGTTTTATACCTTTAGGTTCAAGATGATGTCCGAGAAAATCTACGCTCTGTGTTTTAAAAATGCACTTTCCTTGATTAAGTAGCACGTTGTTGTCCTTTAGTGTCTTTAGTACTTTCGCCAGCCTGGTATCGTGTTCTTCTTCGTTATTACCGTAAACCAAAATGTCATCGATAAAGTTTATTACTCCATCACATTGAATCAACATTCTCTCCATAATCTTCTGGAACAGTTCCGGTGCACAAGTAATACCAAACATTAACCGTTTATAGCGATATAAACCGTTTGGAGTAATGAAGGTGGTTATATGTCTGGAATTTGGGTGGATCTCTACCTGGTGGAAGGCATTTTTGATGTCAAGTTTGGTAAAGTATTTCGCTTTATTTATCTTAGGAAGCAGTTTATCCATTGTGGGAAGAGGATGATTTTCTCTCATTATTGCATTGTTAGCACATCTCATATCTACACACAGTCTTAATTCTCCATTTTCTTTCAGGATCGGAACTATGGGCGAAACCCATCTTGAAGAACCTTCTACCTCTTCGATTATGTCTTCATTCAGAAGTTCCTTGATTTTGTCATCGACTTTCTTTTCTAAAGGTATAGGCACTCTTCGGCATGGTTGAGAAATGGGCTTCACAGAATCATCAAACGGTATCTCCACGAGGACATCCTTAAATTTTGGAAATGGCGTAATCGAATTTTCAATTTGGTTGATGTCGACACCCATTCGTAATACCCCTAACTTTAGTGCTGACGTTTTCCCCAGTAAGTCTCTTGTTCCACCGGCTATTACATAGAAGGTAGTATAATTTTTCCGTCCGTTTACTTCAATCTCGGATTCAAATGAACCTTTTATAGTTAAAGGAGACTGACTGCCATAAGCTAGAAGAATTTTGTTGGGGTCTCTAATTTGATTTTTTACCTGTACCCCACAATTCTTCAGCTTTTCCCATGTTTTATCTGTTACAAGGTTAGGTTTACAACCTGAGTCAATGAGCATGTCAATTTCCACTCCCCCAACCTTGCATCTGACAGTGCAGTCATTATTTATTTGAAACACATAATCTACCTCTTCATCATCCACCATGTCAACATTATTCGATTTTCCGTCCTTTGATCTCTTCGTATTTTCTGAGTACATGTTGCGGCCAGGGTTTCCAATGTACTTTCTCTTTTGAGGTTTTGCTTCAGAACTTCGAGTTCTACATTGTGATGAAAAATGACCTATCTTTTTGCACGAATGACAGGTTCTGTTCTTCGCTGGACAGTTCGCATCTGTGGATTAATGAAACTTCCCCCCACATCTAGTACAACGTGAACTGTTTTGGGAACTTGCCTTTGCATTGTTATAATTCTGAATTCTTCTATGGCTCTTACCAATGATTTGGTTCACTTCTTGGTTCTTCACTTCAATTCTCTCATTCCCATATACGTCTAGTTGGTGACTTACTAACTCCAAGGTATTAGCTAACGTCATTATCTCATCCAAAGTAGCTTTGTCCCCCATAGTCAAAATCTTCTTACGCAGCTCATTTGATGTGCATTTTTCTGTTATTTGGTCTATTATGAAATTTTCCTGCTTTTCGAATCCACATTTATCTGCTTGGTTACGTAACCTCACTAAAAACTTCTCCATTTTTTCACCGGTTTCCTGTTTCAGTTGTCTGAATAAATGCCGTTCATAAACTTTACTTTGTTTAGGCAAAAAGTATTCATTTAGTTTTTCTAAAGCAATTTCAAATACATCCGCTGTAGTATTCGACGAATCGGTTGGTGCAGGAATAATTGCGTTGGCCCCAGGTAAATTCGAATAAATTTCTTGAAGTCCTGGTCCTCCAAAATGTAACAGAGTCGCTCTTTTCTTTGCAGGGATTTGAATATCGGCGGCTTCGAGGTAAATTAACAACGACCTTTTCCAACGTTCCCAACGAACGCCAACTGCTGAAGTATCACCTTCCACATCGAGTTTGTCCGGCCCATGCATAAAATTCGCCATGATGCTCTTTTACTTCCTTTTTTATTTTTCTGACGGGGTGACCTGAAAACACCCTATTATGAAACAACTCCATCTAGGTGAAAATATTTTACCATTTTTATCTAACGACAGCCTTTTACAAAATCTGCTACTTAAATAGCAGCATAACATAACCTACCAATCTAATGGCAGCATAAAATAACCTACCAATTCAATGGCAGCATAGCATAATCTAACAATTTCGACATAACCTATTTAAAAAAAAACACTTATTAAAATTATCGAAGATCTACACACAACACTAGCACAACTGGTCTCTTCACGTAAGGACCTTGCATATTGAAATTGATAATATCCAATCACGAGGATATAGTGTAGAGTTACTCCCACGTTAGATATAAACAACAACAATTATACGACAAAAATAAAAATAAATAATATAACGGTAAAGCAATTTAGTAACAACTACCACAAAATGATCTTCACAACATAATATTACTAATATTGATTAGGATATTTGAAAATTGTGAACGCATAACATCGTATTTATTTATAAAGTACTTAATTAGGTATTCCTTTATTGATATTCTTAACATTCCTTGTATGATCTATATTTTGTACGCACATTCTAGGGAACATGTAACCGTGGTGCCATGCTTGATTGATAAAGTAAATTATCATTCAATCATAGAAGAAACGTCAAATGAGTTACTTGGCTATGGTCTATGCAAAGTTGGTAACACTAACAGGTAGCAGGAAACATTGTTTCCTTTTCTTACAGTTGGCAGTATTCTCTAAGGTAACAAATCAGAGCTCTGGAGCTTGTTTTGTTTTGAATTCAAAACAAAAGAACAGCGATAACAGCAAAGATTGGCCGGAAGACTCCGCCATTTTCCGTCCTTCCCGAACGAACACATGACATCGATTAATATGAATCTCGCATAAGTACGCCTACGTATGAATTAAAGTAGTGAAATTGCTGAAATAATTTAAATTTATAGGGAACAGTATTAATTTCAATATTTGCACTTAACATCAACAGTCCCATTTCGGCCATTTAATTACATTATAAACATACATATTATTATCTTGAAGTAACCCGATTGGGAAAAATTACATGACAACTATAAATACAACGCGTATTTATACGTATGTATGTATGTATCAGTGTTTTAGTTGAGCTATTTTTTTTTTTTTTTTTTTTATATAAAAAAAAATCAGAATAAACAACTTACCTTTTTGCTCGTCGCCACTTATAAAACCTTTTCAAGTCGTAGAATATAATATCACAGGCTCGCACACGCACTTAACGGACAGACTGCCAACACGTCTACTCTCGCCAGTGGCTCTCGTATAACTAACGTGGTGCGCTCGAGACAGTGGTTGTCTGTGTGAGTGAATGAGTGAATGATCTAATGAACGCATACACTACACTGTTCAATTACTTCACAAATTTATAAACATACAGATGCATTCAGAACAGGCTGGGGCGTAGTATTCAAAAATAATAAATTTTATGATTTTTGGAAACATAGTGAAAAATAATACCATATCAATTACCTAGAATTACTAGCCGTTTCCCTAGCTTCAAAATTTCAGCCGGGGAAGAAAGAAATTGTGCAATATTATTACGTATTGAAAATACCTATTAGCTATTAGTTACATCAATAGGATGGGTGGTATTCAATTTCCACATTTAAATACTCTAACTAGACACATTTGGCTAGGGCGTTTGGCGAGGAACGTAATTTATGGATTTTTGGTTCAATGTTTGTTTGCAAATGTATCTTGAACCGTATGCAGTAGCATTCGATGCGTTTACGATTAATTGGGCCTCTGCGTTATTTTAAGTATTTCCTCCATTTTCCCTTGTCTTAAAATGTGTAAGAAAAATAATTGATTTGAATTGAAACAAAAGATTTAATTAACTTCCATAACAGCAACAAAGCAAAGCACTCCAGCCTTATCCTGGGTGCCGGGAGACGCTCCGGGCGGCGTTCGCGCGGCGCGGCTGACAGCCAGAGACCCTGACGTTGATGCTTGCTTCTGTGGCATCCATGACTATTTGTCAATACAACATCACGTTGAGGTCATGGTGGGAGTTTTGTACGTTACGTGATACTGATATGTTTAAAAACCTTTTTTATTCGTTCTCTGTTTTTTAAATGAGCAATTTAATAAGGGTTGTTCATTCGGTTCATTAAATTCACACCGTTCAGCCTTGTCTTTATTGCTTGGCGAAGATATAGGCAATGATGAGGCGAATTTTACAAGAAGCCTGTAAAATGAAACCAACTAAATCCAAGTACACATTTTCTTGGGATCCAAATTAGTTCTTAATCAGCTTTCTCTGTGACATCCTTATATTACTTTAACTTTAGAAAAAGTTACCGTTACATCGTTAGCCGTATGCACCGACATAGGGTTCAGACATTAAATTAGAAAATATAGTTTTTGCATCCGTACACATAATCATAATATACATCATTAAAACCACAGCCCCAAATCGTAAACAACCTATGTTATCCTTGCCAATCTTTAAAAATAACATAATGATATGTCCTGTATCGACTCTAAAAGATTATATTTTTTGTGACGATAAAAAATTAAAGCTTCGAACTCGGGGTTCTTGTTTGTAACATGAAAAGCCCCTCACAGAGCCGCGTCGAGTCAGACGCTAAGTCGGTGGATAAAGCAGACGCTAGGCACGAGCGGCGTTGACATGAGTGTGTTCAGTGCACTCAGCAGGCGGCACGTGCTCAGTGTGGGTTATCCGAGAAACGGCTGGGTGGACCTAAAACTCTCAGGCCTTTACAAAATTTTACCATAAACCTATATTAGACCCACTAAACTACTTTGCCTTGTCCGTACTCAATAAAGATACAAACCACCCAATATCTTCCGATAAAGAGATTAATTAAAATTAAATTATTATGTTTATTGATTTAATTAATTTGACAATCACCAAGTGTATAATAAACGCCTAAAGGTTACTGGATTCTTAAATTATGTACTAAAGTAAAGAGTTTAATGAATAAACGTATTAAAATTAATTATAATTTGTAAAGACAAAAGAAAACAAAACTTAATCTCTAAAAATTTACCTTGTTAATTAAATACTATCTGAAGAATGAAGCGACGAAATATAATAGATTCGAAGATAGTATTTAATTAACAAGGTAGTCCTTTTAAGGTACTAGGTAACTTCGCACAGTTTTAGAGTATGTCATTTGACTTATTTAAAAAACTTTCCGTCTTTTGCTTGATCAACCCCGGTCCCGGCAAGTCTTCATTTTTTAGAGATCAAAACAAAACTTTTGTATGGGTTCCGGGACGGAAGGGTTCTTTATACATCTTCGAATGAAGCGACTCATATAATAGCGATAGAACTTCACTTGGAAGTTCGTTTAATCATCTATAAATGATAATTTAAAAAAGATGATAACAGAAAGAGATAGATTGTATACAGTACGGTGTAATGAACTTGAAAAAAGGACTAGACTACACTAGGTATAGAAATAAATATTTTAAAACAATACTTAAATTTAAGACTGAATACGATAAACTTTCATAATAAACTGGTATAGAAACATAAGGAAAGTATGGGCTAAGATAAATCGCCTTCTAAGTAATGACAAACAGTCATTAGATAAATTAATAACTAGTAATATGAAAAATCAGGGCAGTGTAAATGATATCTGTGACAAATTCGCAAAAAGCTTCGTAAGCGAAGTAGATCTGGTTAAACATTTATGTTTAAAATAATTTTTGGAAAGAAATAACTACGCCAAGCAGTCAGACGTCTACATGAGATGGCAAAGATGACTTAAAGTTTTATATTGACAAAATCACCATTCATGGCTAACATGATTAACCTGTCTGTAAAACCTCACATAGTTCCACATAAATTATTTGACGTCAATACGAACAAGTAATTGTCAATGTTGACAAATAAATAATGTAGATGTAGATAGATATATTCAGAAATTCAAGAGACGAAATGGATATGCTGTAATTTTTATTAGTAGGTGTTTATCCCAGTGTTTATCCCAGACTACTTATTACCTAAACTACATATTATGTTTCTGCCAAATAAAATTGTTGTTGCCAAGTAAAGCAATAAAATAAAGTATGTATATGTCGCAGGTGGGTAGTTGAATAATGCGCGGTTTACATGTATTAAGTAGTTAAGTTGGTAACTAAATTTTAACTAAATTATAAGTTACTCCATGTCAGTTGTGTGTCCAAACGGATTAACTAGTTAAGCTCATAAGTTCAATGTGGTAAACGAGATTTTGGACAAATTTAGAATAGAATTTGTTTCGGAAATTGAATTTTTCTAAATTTTTTATCTCGTTTAATCTACAAGCATTCCTGTTTTAAATAATCTTGAACAAATTTTAAAGTTGAAACTAAATTCCACCGTCATTTTGGAAAAAAAAAATAAATACGAGCTCTTGCCGACACCCGCTTTGTCAACTTATGCACTTAACTAAAAAATCACGTCCAAATGTGTTAAGTGAGAAGCCCCGCCCACCTGCACAATTAAATTAGGAATTCCCATTGAAGGGCGCCGAACTGTCAATTTTCAGTTTATGATGACTAAACTTAAAATATTGAATGACCATAATAGAAGTTTTGGGTGCACGTTCAGTAACCAGCAAATTATTAAAGAAAACAACCAGGAGCAATTGCGTTTGTTAAAATAGTAATTAGACTACAATTTGTAGTACTCGATATCGTCACAATCTGGCTTACTAAGGGATCTCCATGCACTGTAATCTACGATCTAAAGGTTTTCACTTTCCCTTGCTAAAACGTCAATCTGAGAAAGTCACAATTTATCATATAGTCTAATCACTGCTTTATTAGATTTGAGGGCAACAGATAGTTTTTTATTTTAAATTTTAAATTTTTTTAATAAATAATTAGCTTACAAGGTAATTAACAGCCTTGGAGCTACTGGGAAGATCTTCGTTACATTCGACTATAGTAGTCTCTATGGTTGCTCCTTGTTCATAGTGATTTTTAATCTATAAAACAGTACAGATAATGACATGACTGACATAATTGCATACCTTCAGCTAACATAATGAGCTTAAGGTGTATATATTCCGATTTTAGCACATATAGTTCACACTGTATATTAATTAAAAGTCTGAACGTGCTTAAAAAGCACCAAGTAAAAAAGTATTCATCATCAGCTCATTGTCGACCCACTGCAGGGTATTTATCCCTATTTTTTGTCAGTGTAAAAAATATGTCAACGTGATCAGTAAATTTAATAGCTCTAGTCATTTTCAATTTGCTATACGATATTGCGCCTTAAGTGGGTCCCAAATTAAAGTTTGTCACTGTGTTGTATAATAATAAATAATATTTTTTTCACCTAGTTTTGTTTATTTTTATTAAGTTATCACTCTTATCTTAAATCATAAGTACCATAACAAACGTCTACATATTATTTCCTATATTATCCTAACCGGGTATTTAAATATCTTACTTTGCAAAACATAACTTAAGTGATAAATTACATAAAATCATATTTCTATAAATCAAAAGCAAAACATAATAACGTAAAATAAGTCAAACATATTTGAAAAAGTATCAAAACCATTGCGGACGCGCTACTTGCCGGCCAGCGACTGTATCATACAGCACTGTAGTAGATGTGTGCATGTAATGGATACGTGTGCGTGTTGCAGTTTACCGATTCGGAAGAGCGTTGATTTGTATAAAGGCTCTTAAACGTTTACAGGTACATAGGTAAATCGAACCCGCACCGAGCCTTAAACAAGGACACCCAGATATCACATTGTTTAAAACTCAGATACTACAAAATACTTGCCCTAACGCAGGGAATGTCTTAACGGAACTTTAAGTCGAAGTGTAACTTATCTTTAATTTGATTTGTATTTGTAACTCAATCAGGCTAAAACGGCCGAGTGTAGGTATTTTGACGAAATTTAGAAACAAGAATACACATACACAATAAAATACTGGCCTTGGAATGACACAGAGGCTAAACTTTATCCCGAAGTTAAAACAGTAAGAAGAGTTTATGCATGATGTAAAGAACGAAGCGTAGTTTATCGTTACGCAGAAAGAGAGCTTCCTTGGACCCGATCTAAGGTAAAATTAGCGTAACATACTTCGTAACCGATAATCTTACACTTTTTAAATTAGTATAAGAAATTTCAAAATAGGGATTAGCGACCGCTATCGCTTTCCTGCAGTTAGTCGCTATCTCCGACTCTGGCCTCATAAAGGACACACAGGATACACTTTGTAGAGATTCTCAGAAACAAAAAAAAATATAAACTAAGCACTATGGCTCTTCAGCGCAAAATGTTCACATTTCAGAAAAGATATTAAAATAAAACTTTATATTACCGTGAAATAAGAACTTAAAGATTTCTAGGTACTAAAGTGGGTCTATATAGCAGTTCTTATAAAGCCGGACTCATATTTGCAAGCCAGAGCTACTTTTCCTAAGTAGCAGGCACTCTATACGTTCTTTTGACTTTGTCAAATTTGTTTACTCTAAGCAATGTCTTTTTGCTCATAAGCTTAATTTTTTGTGTTTATAATATATTTGCGCGTAGTATGTAGGTAATGACAATATTTATTTTAGACTACATTTTCAGTGAATATCGTAACAAAATACTTCACTTAACATGGCTCTGGAAACTTTGGTGATAAGTGGCAAGTATTTATAAAATGTAATACTTATACATTTTAGAAAAACCAAAACGTATAATAAGGTTGAAGCAATATGACCCTAATTACAGCAAAGCTTGTATAATAGATAAATTAATTTGACGGGAATACAGAATCGATGTATATTTAAAAGACTTCATGAGTCTTAAAAAAAACATTTGTCACATACAAGCCTGAGACTGAATATCCATCCACCAAAGCTCCACAGATAGTTCGGCGGCATACTAAGAAAAATTCCTCGCAATTAAAAACGAATTATATTTTTCCTCTATTTTAAAAAAAGGTATTTATTTATTGGTACAAAAATAACCTTGTGAAAATCAGAGTTTCTAACTAACAACTTTTAATGGTTTAATGGTGGTTTAAATTTACGATGGTAGTCAAAATGCGAGCGCATGGATACTCGCTGTACAGCCACGCACCATATAAGTAGCCACATACCCTTTTTTATTTCTTATGATTATTTTTAATCACACTCAGACAAATACACTAACTGTATGGCTTCAAAGTAAGCAGAGCTCGTGTCGTTTGTGACCATACAGCGAAATGAGGATGAACCCAGAATACATACATATATAAATATAAACAACCATGACCCGCGGAAAAACATCTATGTTCACCACACAAATGAATGCCCTGACCAGGGCTCCAACCTGGGACCTCCGGCAAGGCCCCTACCACTGACGCCGCTACAAACATTTTGTTGTGCTATCGTGTCTGGGAATTATGCTGTTGGCACCCAGAATGCAACGATAAACCAGCGCTGGGATCAAAAGAAACTCGTTACTAATAGTTAAGTACTTAGGATATCCAAGCATATATCATTCTGATCTTATTCTTGCTTGCTGTCACTTATTATTAAAATGTTTCGCCCTTTTTATCGTTAATTATATTGTAATAAATTAGGATTTTATCAAAGGAAAAACGCTTCATACCTGTAATGATCAGAGAAACTATTAAGAAACACCCCAATATCAATAGAGAAGATTGTTGGAAGCTTTCTTCAAAATGGGATCCTATATTTACTAAAAAAACATAAAATCCAAAATCCAACAAACTGCAAGACTTCTAGCTCAAGACACTGTCAGCTCTTTTTGCTTTTAATCCTGAACGCTACGCTCGCAGACTGAGAAATAGTTGGAGATGATTGGATGTCTTTACGTCGAGTTAAAAAGTAAAAATATAAATAAACGCTTTAAAATCCGGTTAAAAAGTGTTATATTTAGTATAATGAATCATGAAATGATAGGCAACCCAACTACGGTTATTAATGATAAGTAGGCGTAGTTGCGTGAGAAGTTAATAAGCAAACTCGAAGGATTACAACTGAAATAATAAGGTCCTCCTATGTACCTAGTATAACGAACATAATTTTTTCAGATTCCTGTACTCTTGGCAGAAAATGGAATGCCCTTTTGCAATTAAAAGTATTTAAACTCAAATTACTTCAGTTTGTAAGTGTTCATCCATACCAATTTATCTTACTATAGTAGCTTATAAACTAAGACAAAGAAATTGTTCCAGCTGGACCTGGTTCCAGCTTAACTATGAATTACTGTAGTAGTCCTGATAAGGCAAAACAAAACGCTTACTAACTTAACTAAGTAGGTATAACAAAATATATAATATAACTTAGGTATAAATTAAGTAAGAAATATTTTTATTTATTTTTTCTGGCCTCGGTAAAAATGCATCTTCTCCTCATGTCGGGCCTCTAGTATAGTTACTTAAGATACAAAAAGAGGTAAACTGCGAAAGTCGATTTTTTTTTATTTTTAGTTTTTTATTGATATGAGTGCAATTTTATTTGCTAGATCCATTGGTAAAACCTGTTTATTCCTATTTTCAATACACACAAATTAAGCTAGATAAAAAAGTGTCAGGCCAGGTAGGAGTAACTACGTTGCTTTAAGTCCCACATGTCACTTTTGTAGTTTAAAACTCCACCAGAAGTAAACATTTTGTTTTAGGTCCCTCGTGATATATTTTGCCCCTGAGTCTTTAAGATGGCTGGGTTCCATTGTAAATTAAATAGTTTTACTTTATTTTTACTATTATGATATTGGTTTATCGAAATTATGATAAACGTTTCAAGTCAAAAATAATTTCATAAAGCAAATAGAAACCAACTTCAAAACTAAACCTAGGCTAAAAATAGAAAAATAATCTTTTCACTCGTAAGCGGTGTCAAACTACGTAGCATAAGCGTAAACATATCAAATGAAAATCGCATGAATGTACATAGTTTTTGAATAGTGACTGTGCGAGAGTGGCAAAATAATTTAGAGTCGTAGTAGTTGACATAGAATGACAGTAAAAAAAATTTTTCAGTTTACTTAAAAATTAATAAGACCTTCATTACCTAATGTAATGTGTTGGACAAACCCACTTTTTCCCAAATCGATTGAAATCGGTCTCGTAAATGCTTAATTTAAATTAAAAGTACTGTCCCAAATTGTGGAGTTCTGTTGTCTGCGTCCAAATCCAGTCCAGGATGTCTTTGACCACAGTACACTTACTCAAAATACTTAATGTGTTTTTTGAATGTACATAAATCCAAATTGACTGCAATATTTCTCATTAATGTACTGCTTGATGTTATGGAGTTCCGTTTTATGCGTCCACGTCCAGTCCAGAATATCTTCAATGATAAGAATATTATTTACCATCCCATATCTAATTTGCAATCACTACATAATTATTATTAACCTTCATCTTCGTGCAGGTATTCGCTGTCACTTTAAGCGTCATGCTGGAAGTGATGCCAATAAGAAACCCTTGGGTATGCCTCGTCGCGGGGCCCAGCGTCATCTTGACCCTCATCATCTTGATCCTGCACGTCATCGATCAACGCAGTACCGAACTAGAAATATACTCATTAATACTTATGTTGTTCTTAGTGGTTATTGCCTTCGGCAGTTTCTATTTTACTTCATTCTTCAAAGTGACCATAGGTTACATCTTTAAGTTATTGTTGTTGGATTTATTTGCATTAATGATTTTGGATCTGTGGGCTGTCAGGTTTTCGAAGGGATGTTTGATGTAAATTTTATTGTGTAGATTAGCAAGAAGCCTTATTTACCTACTTTATTTTATTTTATTTATTTTTTAATTTATTTTATTTGGGATAAAAAACAGTTACACAGTAACAGATAAGCTTATACATTTGAAACACTAGGACCATTATCCATATATAAGTTAAGTTAACTCAAATAAGTGAGTGGCATAACAAAACATTAACAAAAGGTAATTACTGAGATGATCGTTACATAGTTGACAAAACGAAATAAATAATACAATTCATCCTATCACATCTGGGTTACTTATTGTTGACAAAATAGTTGTTATACATTTCTCATATTGAAGTTTTTTTAAATGAAATATATTAATTGTACAAAACATTTCGTTGTGATTTTCATTATTCTGTTAAGGGGGTCGCGTTCCCCCGCGTTGGTACAGCAAAACTTTGGCATAAATATTAGGCGTTGGTAGGTTTCTCGAATGCGTTGTGATTTGCTTGGTATTCTGTAGCAAACACTGTTTGATAAAGTAATGGTGTTGTTAAAGTGGCAAATATTGTACAAATTAAGTTGATCTTGTATCGTTCTCCTATGCCTTAAGGAAAGTAGTGGAAACTTTTTGAATGCTAGTTCGTAGGATAATTTAGTGTGAAAGTATCTATAACAGACAGTACGTAGGAATTTTCTTTGCACAGATTTAAGACTGTCAATGTATTTGGCGTAAAACGGATTCCATATAACTGAACCATATTCTAGTTGACTTCTTGTTAAAGTCTTAAATAGATAAATAAGGGTCTCAGATCGCTTAAATTGATTTCCCATTCTCATGACAAACCCGTACATTTGAAATGCTTTTCCTTGTATATAATCTACATGACTATCAAAGTGTAATTTTGAGTCCATAAGTATTCCGAGGTCTTTAATCATGGGTACCTTTTCGAGCTGATCATTATTGAGAGACTACGAGTGTTCAATTATATTGTGTTTTTTTTTGTAAATGTTATTGATTTACATTTGGGCAAACTTAATTGCAGCTTGTTAGCTATACAGTAAGTAAGAAAGCGATCAAGGTCTTCAGTAAGGATCATCCATAGTACTAATTGATTTATAAATTTTAAGATCGTCAGCATAAAGAAGAAATTTACTATTATGGAAACATTTATTAATATCGTTTATGTATAATGTAAAAAGCAGAGGTCCCAGAATAGCCCCCTGGGGTCTCCAGAAGTGACATTTATAGCTTCAGATGCATAACCGTTTATTACAACTTTTTGACTTCTGTTGGAAATGTAAGAAGCTAACCACCGCAACAAGTTACCATGGATTCCGTTGAAGGCTATCTTACGTAGCAGGATTTCATGATCGACCTTGTCGAAAGCCTTGCAAAAATCTGTATAAACAGCATCCGTTTGTGATCTACTGTCCATGTTTTGAAAAATAAAATGTGTAAAAATTAAAAGATTCGATATAGTTGAGCGCTTATTTACAAAACCGTGCTGTTCTGGTAGGATTATATTATGTAAAATAGGATAAATCGCTTCATGTGCAAGTTTTTCCAAGACTTTTGACAATTTGCAGAGTATAGATATGGGTCTGTAGTTGGTGAAGTCACCCCTTGAACCACTTTTATAAACCGGTGTTATGTTAGCGGTTTTCCAAATAGCTGGGATTGTTCCTTTTCTTAAACATTGATTGTTTAGCATGGTGATAGGTTTAGATAAACTTTCTGCACAGTGTTTTAGAAAAAAAAAAGCCGTTACTCTATCAGGGCCAGCTCCTTTAGTTGTGTCTAACATTTTTAAGTGTTTTTCAACGGTGGTTGTACAAATTTTGACATCACAAGAATTTATGTCAGGACTAACAGATGTTTCGATATTTTGACCATTAAAGTTATTTTTCTCATAGAATGAGCTGAAAAAATTCTTACATAAATTACAAATTCCTTCAGGATTGTCACACACAGAATCACAATACATAATTTTATTAGGTATACCTGATTTATCATTACAACCATTAACATTTGACGAAAACACCTCAACATCACCTTTTATACCACTTTCAATAGACTCAATATACCTACCGATCAAAACATTCCTTACTCTGCTTTTTAAATCGACGACGATAAACAGAAAACGTTTCATAGTCTGAAATATTCCCTGAAGCTTTCCATTTTATCCAGGCTTTTTCTTTATTTTTGAATATACGTATTAGCGGACGTGAAAACCAGATAGGATATTCCTTAGATTTACTAGGTCGAAGAGGAACTTGCTCTTTTATGATTCGATATATCTGTTCATAGAAAGCTTCAGTAAACTTTCTAAAGTATCTTTACGTAATAAGCTATCCCAATCTATTTTTTAAATACTTTCATTTATTTTATGGTAATTTGCTTCTGTAATATTCTGTAATCTATACTTTAATGTTGACCGTTTGGCCATATTTTGTTGATTATAATTTAAACAAATTAAACTATGAAAAGCTGGATGTAATATGTCTATGGGTACTAATGGGTTAAGTGAAAGTTCACAGTGCCAGTTGTTGTTATTTGAAATAACCAAGTCTAAGGTACGATCCATGCTATTTTTAGTAGTATTATATTGCATTCCACCGACCAGAGAGATACAATTTAAGATATATCTTTCAATCGGAGTAAACCCACTAAAATTAGAACAGACAGGTCCAATCTGCTGCCAGTTCATATTCGGTAGGTTAAAATCTCCAAAAATGTAGTTCAAATCTAAAGATGGTTTGAGTATATATTAGTAAAAGAATCTAAAAAACACTGATATAATGTTTAAGCTTGGTTTGGCGGGATGTAAAAGGCACAAATTACGTGATATTTCCGCATGTTGACGAGAGAATATTTATTACTATATAGTCAATATTTGGCGGCAATGGTAAAGTAATGCAATCAGACTCATTTTGGTCATGGGTCTTTAGGTAGCAACGTGAAGCATTCAAGTTTTTACGTATGGCAACTAATACACCACCCCCGTCGCTCTTACCCGTGGCCACCCTGTCACGATCACACCTATAAACTATGTACCGAGGATCTAACAGTTCTGAGTCATGAATAGCAGGCAATAACCATGTCTGCGTAAGTATAATTCCGTCATAACATTCGGCTAAAATATTTGTATAAAGTGTGTGTAATTTAGTTCTGAGACCTCTGCAGTTTAGATAATAAACTAACAACTTTTCACTCATAATGCAACAACCGTATATAAATAGGAATTATTGTGTTCACGACAAAAACAAAACTTATGGCTAAGTACTGTTTCTAAATACTTGTTTGACGGCATCTTTGGTAATTATCTGTTACTAAAATATAATGTTTAGGTATAGAGTCATTCGGGTCAAGTGGGCGCACTTTTACCTTTAGAGTCCCATTGTGCTATGAAACAGTGAAATGGGTCAAATAAAAGTATATTATCGAAATAAACATTTATTATTGTATAAATGAAAATAAAAAGAAAATCAATATATTTCTTAGTTTTTTAGAAAATGACAAAAAACAACCAAAAGTTGGAATGCGTACACATGACCCATATTGCGGGTAAGTGCGCGTATACCTTTGGGGTAAGAAGATGCAATTCGGGTAAGTGAACGCATTGGTTTTATTAACAAAATTAAACTTCTTTACCTTATATTACCTAGCAGTAATCAATATTTATTTGAATATAAATTAAAAAGTAACGCCCTTGGGCTTGAGATCAATCAGCTTATTAGTAAGTATTATCCGGTTCAAATGCTGTTAGGATACGAGCTTTTGGAGATGACAACTTAAAAAAAATAATCATATTTTTATTTGATAGAAAGCTATACAATACAAAACAAAGCTTAGACAAGCCACATACTATTAAAGAAACAAAAAATCCCGACAGCCTAAGTATTTAAACAACTTACGTTTATTTTTCTTTGAAAAATATTGCTTCAATGTGTATACATATATATTTTTAGAATGGGCTAATTATTAGCTTTCTTTTGATACCCATATTGTTTCAATAAAGAATATTTTTTAAATACCCCCCTCCATAGGACGCCATATTGAAATTTGAAATATAATATACCCTATAGCACTTTGACAGTTAAAGCAAATATAATGTTGAAATCCTAATCATATGTTGAAATCCATCCAGCCGTTTAGGCTACAGAAAACGCCAAAGAAATAGACATACATACATACAAACATACATACTCTCGAAAAACATAAATCCTCCTTCGGGCAGTCGGGTAATAAAAAATCAATTAGTTTGTAGATATTTCCATAATAAGGGCAAGTGTGCGCATGCGTCCACTTACCCGCGCACACTTTCCCCGCGAAGCCAAAATTCAAACTAATAACCACTGAGTCCGAAGTACTGAATATAACCTCAAATAAAGCTCATAGATATCCATAGAAATATGTGTTTTATAAACATAAATCGACGTTCCTGTTAGTAGATAATGATTTCGCAAGTAAAACTGTTTTCTAAAACTCCAAAAAGTTTCGATTTACTCAACAAAAATAATTTTTGACAAAGTATTAAATAACGAAGCGCGGTACGGCGCACTGACATAACAGGACTGTTTTGTTTGTCACACTAGCGCCTCTAACCAGCCAAACATACATCTCGTCCCCCTCAGCACGATCTTGGGATACAGACAGTGCGCTCACTTACCCACTGCGCTCGGTTACCCCAAATCACCATACATTTAGTAACATTGATATATTGTTACTATATAGTTATGACATATTCGAGGAAGACTTTTTCCAAAGATGTTTCTTTTAATAAATATATTTTTTACGTTTGCCTGTCTTATAATCTAAACCGAACTTGTGTTTCATAAAATACATTCATAAATCCTTAACACAACATTAAGTCAAGGTTCCTTAATTTTGCTTATGCCCCCCCCCCCCCCGATGGTGATGATGATGAAAGCTGGTCACGTTGTTCTGCTTGGTGCCACAACTTTGGGAAACTAAATCACTCATTCGCAAAGTTGTCGTGAAGTTGTATAATTAAATCGCTTATGGCTGGTTTACACGCGTTAAGTGGTTAAGTTGGTAACTAAACTTTAAGTTAAAAGTTGCGTGTAAACAGTCAATAAGTGACAAGTGGTAACTTAAAATTTTGTACGCAAGTGATTGAGTAGATTAGGTTTCGTTCTATTTTTCGTATAAGTAGGTGGGCAGGACTTCTCACTTACCTAACACGTGTGGACGTGATTTTTTAGTTGAGTGCATAAGTTGACAAAGCGTTTGGCGGCATGAGCTCGTATTTATTTCGCATTTTCAGAGTCATTGTCGGAGTAGAGCTTAGTTTCATCTTAAAGTTTATTGAAGAATATTTAAAATAAGGAATGCTTGTGGAATAAACGAAGTAAAAATTCATCTAGATAGTTTAATTTCCTTCTCTTTATTTGTCCAAAATCCCTCTTATCACATAATGTAAGTACAGAATTGACGAATTCCTTGACATTCATCACTGACATTGTCGGAGTAGAGCTTAGTTTCATCTTAAAGTTTATTGAAGAATATTTAAAATAAGGAATGCTTGTAGAATAAACGAAGTAAAAATTCTTCTAGATATTTTAATTTCCTTCTCTTTATTTGTCCAAAATCCCTCTTATCACATAATCTAAGTACAGAATTGACGAATTCCTTGACATTCATCACTGTTCATCTTTATTGAACTTACGAGCTTAACTACTTAATCCGTTTGGACCCACAAGTGACATGTAGTAACTTAAAATTAAGTTACTATATGGCACTTGTGTGTCTAAACGCATAAGTATATAAGCTCATAAGTTCAATATAGAAGGGACGTTAAATAATTATGGGCTTCGTTAATTTTGTTCTTAGATTAGTGATTACTTAACGCATGTAAACCAGCCATTAAGACAAGTTGATATTGCTATGTAGATCACCCGTTATGATTTGTTGGTCACTCACCAAGGCTACACACCAAAGGAAGATTGGCAGTCAGTTAAAAAGACATGGATTATTTAATATACTTAATTCACTGAGCGCTTCTTAGATGGGAAAGTGCACAGCGGAGCGACGTGATTCTAGGTATATAACAAAATGAGGTCAGATGAAGGCGTGGAATACATAGTTACGCGATTTAGAAATCATATAAATCCAAAACGAATCTCTGGCAGCTCTGGTATGCAGCATAACAGGCTGGTGCCTGGCAACCAGTTTATAGTACCTTAAGTCTCACTCTAGAGTCACACTCTAGAATTTATAAGGACTACTGCCCTTTTAATTACATTAAAATCATCCAACTACGGTTCTACAACCCACCTATTCACGCCATTATAATAAGCCTTGTTTTTTGTCAAAAATCTAAACTTTACATCTTTCAGCAAATTGTGAGTATAAAAGGTTGGGCCTCTCCCAACTTTTGTTTTGGACATCCTTTATTTGCTATTCCAGGTAAAATATTTATGTCCGTTTGGATTGAGTAGCCACTTCAGGTGCCTTTTCTTTGCCTTCTAAAATAAAACCAAACACTGACATTTTGGCCATTAATATTGAAATAAAAACCAATACAGAATTTATGTACTTCATATAAAGAAAATATCGAGATACATTTTTTTTTGCATCAGGTTTGGATTAATTTTCTATGGACTGTTACCCTTCTCCTTTGTTGTCTTTGCTATTTCTACTTCATGTTTGCTTTGTAGATAAATAATTTAAAATCATTGTTCATAGCACCATATTAAAATTCTATGTGCATGAAGTGGCAGGAAAAAACTTGTATGAATAGCAAAAATGTTGTACTATACTTCCAATTTCAGCCAAGCCTCATTTATCTCTTGGTGTGTATGTCTGGGGATTTATTATTATTATCTCTATAAGAGCTCTCTCTCTAGCCTTACTAATTTCTTAAAAATTCTAAGTGTTATTTATTTCATGAAATTTGTCAGTTACCTACATAAAACATAAAACTTTGAATAATAAATAAAACAGAAAGTGTTATCAAATACACATTTTTATGACAGTCTTACAACAATATATATCTTAGTCTCAATAACCTAAGAATCTATGGGAACTTCTTTCATCTCCGCATCATCTAACACTGCCTCCACATCATTGGGTTCATCAAGAAGAGCTTGCAACTGGTGAATAGATGTCACTAAGACATGGAACTGCTTCTTCCTTAATGCCAGCTTACTCTGAAGTTGCTGCTTTGTAGCTTCCAAATTAGCAAGCTCCGTTTTCAAGACACTCAATCTCTCCAATGTTTCTTTTCTATCAGGCTGCTCACTAATTACCTTAGCTAAAACATCATATTCAATCCGATGCTTACGAACAGTTTTTGCCTGGGCTAAGTCTGCTTTACTCTTTTCTATATTGAGTTTTGCAGCTTCAATGCCAGTTTCCAGAATATTTGACAAATTCTCATAACTGTTTAATTCTGCAGCCATCATTTCTAATCCCACCTGGGATTTGGTTACAGCAAACTCACACTGAGCTATTTGAGCTAACATTCGGTCATGGACTGCTTTGCTGAAATATAAATGATTATTTAATAAATTAACCAAAAGCTATAAATAGTATGCTACTAGTTGTTTTCACACATTTCGTTTATTTTAATCATTCTTTACAACAGTGTGGTAAATTTAAACACTACTTTAACAAAATTTGTTTAACAGACAGTGTGTTTCTACACAGGCTAATGTTTAAAAGTGAGTCAACAAATATTTATCCTAGTGTCCAGCAAAAAGAATATTTTAATAGTGTTCTATTCCATTTATTAGCAAGTTACTAGCTTTTTCAAAGTTTCTCTCTAACAGACGCCATAAAAATATTAAAATCATACTTATTGTTAAATGCAAATGAAGTCAAATAAAGAAATGCATATCCATAAATTATAACCTCTCTTCAGGCTTTTCATCCGTACTATTACACCATTTGATCAATGTTTTCAATAAAACATTTAACCGACGATCATCTCCGGTACCATCACCGTCAATTAATAAGCGTCTGCGTATTACTTCATCTGTAAACAAATCACAAATTAGGTAAATTTAATACAAACCATATTTATAATGTTGTATAAAATCTTAATATTGTAGGTTTTATGACTCACCATCACCCATTGTTTTATGTTTTTGTTCATGTATAATGGGCTATTTAAATATCTATAGAACGGTTTAAAACAGTTTTTTTATTTTCGACTTTACACAGAAACCGCTTGAAAAATTGTTGTTTATTGAGGCTCGACTCGGTGTTCAATCAAGTCAATCACTAGGGGCATAAAAATTATTATATTTCGATACCGATATTTTTTTACTCGATCGTTTTACTTAACGAGTACTTTTTGGCAAGTTTCGTATCGAATAAAACTAACGCCATAAAACTTTATGGCGCTTAAATGCCCGTCTGCTACCAACGTAGACTGGCATAAAAAGCACAACTCGCAATTGCTCTTTACCCAGGTAGGTAGTTAAAAATAAAGTTCAATGTGTATATTGTTAATTTTTTGTTACACTCGGTAAGTCTATCCATGGATTTTGATTATTTCGTTCGTTACACGTTAGATAGAGATATGGGTCGGTCCGAGTATTTGCGATACCGGAACTATTTTTGATTTATACCCAGGGTACTTATATATATTATATATTATATATTAGTACCCTGTATTATAAATCTGCGTGGTTAAAGAAAACAAAATTACCAATCATTAACGAACAAATAATGCTTGTTATAATTTTCTTCTAGTAAGAAGACTTTCTGTTGGAACTCGAGTGTGGAAATGGAAATGATTATACAGTAGGTAACACGTAACATTCTTGCTAGATAACGTAATAACTAAGTACAATAATGAATGAAGTCGTACCGTGTCTTGAGAACGTCGTGGTCGCAATATCTAAAAATGGTATTGGATATGCGGTGAGAACGTGGTATTCGACAATCAATAGTTCTCTTGGAAAGAGATACTGTTCCGTGGGTATGTGTCAAATACCCGTAATGAATGAAATGGATATAGATAGAGTACTAATATATCAGTATCGAAGTAAAAGTACTCGTCACCAAAGATTAATACACAAACAGATCAACCAACCATCCATAGATGTAATATTCAAATAACGAGCTATGTACTCACTCGATCACTCTATTTCATAATATATTCGTATTGCTCCTCATATTGTGTCCTATGCATACTTCCATTTTGTTAAGTTTTTTATAATGTAGAATAAAAAAGTACCCACTGTGTACTGTGCATCGGTATTTCTGTAATTCAACTTCAAGAATTTAGTAGATGGTGCTAACAAAACATGAAACAGATTATCGGCAAAACGGTTTAAAAAAATGTTTCTTAAAGAAATAAATAAATAATCTTTTAATTATCTATTTTGATGTTGGCACCGCAATATTTAAGTAAGTTCTATTTCTTCGTACTCGAAGTAATATTTTTAAGTTTGTAGGGTTAGTCCTCTTAGGATTAGGGCCTTTGACAAATTAATCAGCGATGCTGAGCTGAGTATTTTTTATCCACTTTGAACTCCATTGAGCTGAGTGAAGCTTTTAAAATGACTCTATAGTGAGATGTGAAGATAGGATCTCAAAAATAGACAAGGACTATCCACCACTGCTGACAGAGACATCTGAGTCAAAGGAAATATTTAGGCAGCTTAAGCCAGCAACCAGATCATCTCAACTTTTATAAATGTGACTATGAATCAGTCAAATCTGACATTAATAAAATCGACTGGTACACATTATTTGACAATTTAAATATCGATGAAACCCTCTCAGTCTTCTATTCCACTTTATATGAAATTAAACATGGACATACTCCCCTAGTTAAAAGAAAAAATTTTCCTAACCCAAATGGTTCAGTTTCTCTCTAGTAAAATGCTTGCGTGACAAAAATAAATACACTCTCTCTTTCAAAAATATAATAATCCTAGAGACTACGACACATTCTCTTTGTTACGCACAAGGTGCAAAAAATTATTTAAAAAATGCTATAAGTCTTACGTTGCAGGTACTGAAAAACCCAACAGCCTTTTGGTAATTTATAAAGTTATCACGTAGGATAATAAAACCGAAGAAGGTGAAGACATAAGTGCGCTTTTCTCCGTTTACTTCAGTTTTGTCTTCGAAAAACACGATTTCAAAGCTTACAACGTAGAATCCAGCTTTTCCTTTAGGTCTCTTGCCAATATCACTCTCTCTCCCAACCTCTCCAGACGGATTTCGCTATTTGGTTACCATCAGCGATAGATGTACACGATGGCCGGAAGCAATTCCGGTGCTTGACATCACAGCTGATACAGTAGCCCGTGTCATTTTTGAAAACTGGATTAGCCGTTACGGTTGCCCTACAAGATTGACGAGCGATCAGGGTCGTCATTTTGAAAGCAACCTTTTCAAAGAATTAATGACTTTCCTAGGTATACATAGGATACATAGCTCTCCGTATCACCCACAAAGCAACGGTGCAGTCGAATGTTGGCACCGCTCTCTTAAAGCTGCACTTTCAGCTCGCCTGCAAACATGCGACAGCACGTGGGTCGATCAACTAGTAACGGTCCTGCTAGGGCTTCGAGCTGCTACCCACAGTGATTCGGGTGTTAGCGCAACCGAACTAACGTTCGGGCGCAACCTACGTTTACCCGGAGGTTTTTGCAATACGTCTCCATTATTAATAAGCGATAGTTATAATTTAGAAGATAAAATTAAGGATAATATTAATAAGTTTAGAGTAGCAACTAGTTCACATACTAATACGCAATCCATTTTTGTACATCCGGATGCAATCACGTATTTGTAAGAGATGACTCGGTACGTAAACCTTTGAAACCCCCATACAATAGACCATACCAAGTACTAAAAAGGTTTTCAAAAGTGTATGTCATAAAAATGTATAACACGCCAGTATCAATATCAATCGATAGGCTGAAGCCAGCATACGTGTTGTCTGACTACGAATTCGTTGGGCTGGCATCCGATGATTTTACTCGCGAGACGCCACCGGATAGCACACCGCCAACGTTCTCGGAACAGCAAACTGCAACGAGGCAATTTTACAGAAACACGCAGTGGCCGAGTTGTCAAGGCAACTACGCGTTTTACGTTCTAATAATATCCTTAATTTTTTAGCAAAAGTAGTTTAGATTTTATAAACAGATCTGTTTATACATAAGTATGTATTTTATAGCAATTAGAGCAATATTAACATTATAACACGTAGGTACATTATGAAACGTAGGTAAAACATATAAACACGTAGGTAAATACTATATAAACTTAGGCTTAATACTTTCAATTCAAGTTTATCTATTGTAATTGAAACATACGTAACTACAACTTTTTACGATGGGGAACTCTCAAATCACGTAAGAAGTCGTATTCGCGCAAGCCCAAGGCACGGCAGATGTCAACTTTACTAAATACAAAGAAGGTTTCAACCGTCTTAATATTGG
Source organism: Marasmarcha lunaedactyla (assembly GCA_923062675.1). Taxonomy (NCBI): domain Eukaryota; kingdom Metazoa; phylum Arthropoda; class Insecta; order Lepidoptera; family Pterophoridae; genus Marasmarcha; species Marasmarcha lunaedactyla. The sequence continues at coordinate 11,151,135 of OV281351.1, forward strand.
GCTATTTGTAATATTCTATTTACTGTGGAAACAAGGTCGCAAAGCGCTGAAAGGTTACATGTGGAAACAAGTCCAGGTTCAACTGAAAGGTCAGGACAAACAAAATAATATATCCCCTGAATCTGTACCCAATGTCTATGTCTAACATTAATTACTAATATACTAAATTAAATACTTAAATTTAGATTTAAGAAGTGAAGTGAAGTGCTAACTGTAATGTAAGTTTAATTTAAATAATTGTAACATAATCTAGATATAGTGTAACTTTAACACATCTTTTGGTTTAATGTCATCAACTATAATTTGCAACGCAGAATGCCGTATCGTCAGAATGTAATATGAATTGTAAGTTGTTATTGTATTCAACGGTATTCATTTTTTCTCGGAAATCATTCCACTTTTGTGTAACTTTAAGATCGTAATTTTAAAATAATGTTTGTGTAGATTCCCAAATATTTAAAAAAAGGGGGGAATATTGTAGGCGCTTACTCCTACAAACAAACAGCATTGTAAACACACATATAGCATTTTGCATATTAGCATTTTATATTGCATTTTATAAGACATTCGAATACGCGACACAGTCGTGACCACTTGTATTGAGAGTCAAAAATAAACCGACATACTAAGAACCTTCAGGTCAGCTTCTATTTAGGGACTCACACGACAGCCTCTAAAAATCTTTCAGAAACTATCTGAGAATCTCTTTACGAGAGTAAAGAGATGATTTTTTATTTGACATTGAATTTTTTAATTGCATGCGTTTTAAGTATTCCAAGTATAAGTCAATGTATTGTATTACAAACTAATGTCAAGTTAAACATTTGCACACCGTCACAACGGTTGAATAAGCTGTACTCACTAGTTGTAACATTTAGCCTAGACCATATTCTGCAAATAAATTATTTCTTTCTTTAAATTGTTAATTGTTGTAATGGCCTTTAATTATTTGTATTGACATATTTAAGGGTTGTAATCTAGTCCAACACCGACGAGAAATTGTATTGATTTTGTAATTGTTTGATAATAACCTGTTCACCGTAAAATAAATAAATAAATATAGGCTAATTAGCACCTAGTATAGCTCAGGCCCGTGCAGCCCTACACCCCTGTCCCATTTCAGTTTTTAATACAACCCCGGTCATCTATGTTACGCTAAACAAAATCTACTGATATTCAGTTCCACATCGTGTATTTTTTCCCTTATAGTTAACATACTAGAACCAGAATACCTAAAAAAGTATCGATACTTTTGGATATCGATCCTTTTACATCGATATTTTTACGAGTACGATACTTTTTTCTTGTACTACTCAGGAGTAGAGTATCGATACTTTCTATTCGATACCGTGTCCCTATCAACCACTTCGTCTCGTCTCGTTACATTTCAATCGCAAAGTGTGTGTTACCAGCGTAAAAAATATGTTTATTGTTGTCAAACATTTAGTTTACAAGCAAAACCTAAGTTTACCGCTGGTGAGTCATAACATTATGTGACTTTTTGTGAATTTGAATTTATATATCATTATATAAAATAAAACAAAAAATAACATTCAAAATACCTCCACTTTTATTCTACTCTCTTCTACATTATTATTTGGTTTTGGTAACACAGAAAGGAAAAATAGTTTTTTTTATCCTTACTGCGCGCGCATATTCAATCTTCACTTCACTGTCACGATTGTTTTGCTTCATCCGATTTTTGTGACAAGAAAATGAAAATAATAGTAGCGTTTTCAGAAAACTGTGACTGGGGAGCTTTACAGTACTATTCAGCAGATATCGAGTAATTGCTATTTTTTGCGTATGAACAATGGAAGATACGAAATTCAGTGATAAAGTGGAGTCTTACTTTTCTGAACTTGGGCGATGGCTAGTATAATTTTGAGGAGATTATTATATTTATGTGCAGCTCAAAACCAATAAATGGTTGTTTACAGATATTTTTTTTTATTTTTGTAGGAAGGTGTGGCGGAGTATTTTATTGGGTCAAGTTCTATCAATACTTTTGAGCTGTAAATGTATTTTGACTACACTTCTCCAAAGTGCTACTTGGCAATTTCCTACTACAGGGCAACTAGTCATACCATATTTAGCTCTGTTTATATTATTTACACCAACATTACTCTGTAACGGAGTAAAAAAGTTGTCCACGTAAGTGTTTCGACATTATTTTTTATCTTTACTATCAAATAACTTAACATTTTTTTTAATAAATGCAACGCTATATACGTTTTACTCTGTCATTGGTCTATATACTTTTTATTGATATAACGGTTTATACCTATGTATGTAATTTATCAAGCAAAACGGTTAGTATGATTGAATTGTGTTTTTTGCGGAGACTGGAATAAGACCAATTTATATATTAACCGATTCCTTGCCACCTTAATTTTTCAAGCCTTTCCACACCGGCCCCATACAAAACTTAATGACGCGCGACATGGGCCCCTCCCATTGATGAATGATGACGCACCTAGCGCGTCATGAAGAAACCTATAGGGATGCCAATGACGCGACAGGCGCGTTATTAGGAAATTGTAATTCAAATTGTTATTCAATTCAAACAAAAAATCCTTTTATTTTATATAAACCGATATTTTTGGAAAATTATATTGTCAGAGGTCGTCAACCACATGTCGTACTTAATTGTTTATTAATCCATGATTCATACGCTACAATATAAAAAAAATGTCTAATAAAAGTGCCATCTACCCAACTCTTTTATGGTACATATTTATTTTGGTTCAAAATGCATAAGGAATTCTTGATAATAATAAGAACATTCATATTATTTCTATAAAATACCTGAGAATGAAGATTCATATTGATAGAAAACTTAAAGTCGGTTAACGTACAGTCTAAATCCCTGTGCTTTAGATCCTTGAAATATTGAAATGAATTTAAATGAAAAAAAATTGAACGGGTTTGGATATAAGTTGCAATTATACTGATATAACTGACCGGTCAAACATTCTAAAGACGTAAACCATCCAACATAAGTCCAACCAACATTGGGGTGTAGCATCGGGATTTAATGAACACTGTTTAAACTTGTTTGAACTTAATTTGATTTGGCCTTTTTTAATCCCAGAGGGATGTCATAATTTTAACGTGTGTACAGGGGTCGGCACTCGAAGTATTACCTATATATAATTAAACTGTTTAAAATATGGCTCCCATTTTTTCACAGTCGTAAGTCTATTGTACTGTTTATAAAATTAAAGAAGCTTATTGCTTTTTGTCACTGTTAAAAAAATTATCCAGATGGAATTCAAACGCAACTGTGTCATTGCTTTGTATTTGTCTGGAAAATTTTTAATGGCAAACCAGCCATTGTTAATGGCAAACATTAACATTTAAACAAAATGTCTGTGTATCGGCCATCACGCGTTACAATTATACGGGTAGCATCAAAAAACGCTTTGGAGGTGGACATCCTACAACAGCAACATCATCAGAAATGGTTCGAAAGGTAAAGGCTAGAATTGAACGAATTCCACGACAAAACGCAGTTAAATTGGCGAAAAGTCTTAATGTATCTGCCCTGAGCATTTGGTGTATATTAAAAAATAAACTACAACTGAAGCCCTACAAAAGACAAAAAGTGCAAGACTTGACAATTGCACAAAATTCAGTTCGCCTTGAAAGAGCTAAGGAGTTAAAGCACTTGCACGTTCGTAGCGAGCTTGAAAATTTGGTATTTTCCGATGAAAAAATGTTACGGTTCAAACTCAAACTCATTTACTTCACAAATTAATACAGCAACAAAATATAACAATAAAAGCACTTAGACACACACAATAAAGTACAGATTTTTAACATAAAACAATGACCAAGACCAGAAATACAAAAACTTAAGTACCTAATTAACAAAAAGAAAAAAAAAGAACAATGCAATGTAAAATATAAACACACAGAAAACAGATAGAAAATAATAATAATAGTACACAATATGTAAACAAACAAAACGATCGTGTATGGTTAAAGTGTAAAGCAAACGACAATTTAGACCAACGAATTGCTCTGCGAAAGCAAGCACCAGCATCAGTGATGGTTTGGGCCGCGGTAACTGCTACGGGAGGTTCACCTCTCGTTTTCATAGAACAGGGTGCAAAGATAAACCGTCAAATCCGTGAAAAGATTTTAAACGAGACAGGGTTTTTTTATTTGTGGTTACAAATGACTTGTTTGAACATTTATCTTTATGCATAAAAGTATTTTTGAACTTTACATTACATTTACACATCTAAAAAACGTTCATTATAAGAAAAAGTATTGGTTGGTATACTTTATTTAGAAATTATTTAGTGTATTTTCATATCTAATCATGAATCTGATAATAATACGTACAATATATTATTTTTTAAATTGTCGTAGCTGGTCCACATTAGCTTTTAAAAAAACCTCAATTCTCATAAATTGTCACAAAATAAATGATATAGCTATTCGCTTACTCTCAACTACGGATACACGAAAGGATAAACACTTATCACCTTGGTTGCGTTCTGCAGTCTGGTCAAATCAAACCCAATCCGCACCCAAAGTAATCATTATTTGCAAGGTAACCGGTCAGGATCCTTTTCTCCGTAACCACCTGCCCCGTGCGTGCCCTTGCGTTACTTGTGTGACACACGGTCAGATCGTAATCACATGAAATATATACAAAATACAGACAATACACAGAGATGGCTACGTTCGATTTGACCGGACCGCAGTATGCAATACGCATCCAGTGTGACAAGTCCTGTAATGTTGTTAAATGTCTGTAGGCAGGTAATGAGAGATTTTAAGAAGAAAAAAAGAAGTTACGAATAATCTCAGTTAATCTCATCAGTGAGCGCTGTACTATTTCTGTTGTAAAGTAATATGTCAATTTTATGTGAATGACAACTGTCACTAACTGAACCCTCAGTTTCTTTTATAAATATCAATTGTTTTTAAATTATATGTTCGTAGATACTTTATTTGCTCGTTTCAAGTATTTTGGTTTAGTTCCATACGCTACATGAGCCTTGCCATGCAATTACATTGACATATTAATTTCAGGCGGTGCCATCTATTGTAATAGTTGGTGCTATTTTTTGACATATTGAAAACCTTTCATTTTAGAATATCGACTCTAAAAAAGACACTTTGTGAACATGATGACATTACAAAGTTGCACTAATAGTCACTATACCTACAAAAATCGGTTTGATACATACAATTGACATCTACATTTCTTACTGGGCTGTAATTGATTGCCTAAGGCGAAAAGTGCACCGAGTCAATGCTTTAAACTTTATGTGAACGATTCTGGTTGCCAGTTACACCTTTCAAGATGGTCATAAAAGTGTTGGTTTTTCTATGCACATTCTTTAGAGGTAAACAATAAAATCATCCTTTACCAAAATTAACATAGCATTTTATCAACAGAAAATGGCTAGTACTGATCCTAGCGTGCATTCTCGACGTGGAATCAGCATGGCTGCTGGTGACGTCACAGCGCTTTACGTCAGTGCTGAGCTGACAGTTGTTGGCGTGTAGCGGCGTAGGCGCGGCGCTAGTGGGCGGGGCATGGCGCGGCCAGCGGCTCGGTGTTGCTCATGTGGCGGGAGCTACCTTGGGATTGATGGCGGTCGTGTGTGTGGTCTGGGCTGACGTTGAAGGAGCACCCACTGATGGTATGATATTTATTTGTGTATAAGGTTTCGGACTTACTCTTCTACTTCTATGACTTTTAAATTTGCAGATATAGCAAACTACTATTATTAGATTCACATTTGTTTACGTACATTAATTTGGAGAAAACATGAAGCGATGATACTTTATAGAAAAATGGCTTGAATAACTGTTAGGGAATTACTGCACTTAAAATTTTTTACACCAACTCAAGCACATAAGTTGAAAGAGCTAACTGTCGTTTTTCTTTTTGTTCTGATTGGTCTGTCCTATATCATCATAATAATATCAACTTTGGTTTACCAGCTAAGAAAGTCATGTTGTACTGGAAAATCCATTATTTCAAACTTGTTTCTTGTAAGCTACAAGTAATATTTAAAGTTCAATATTATATTTTTAGTAAAAATCCCTGATTATGTTAAATTACAATTTAAACAACCGCAATCATCTAAAAGGATTAATTTACTTATGCATTTATTTTTCAGGTAAAAACCAATTAGTGGGTGACATGCTCTGTTTATCCGGTTCACTGCTCTACGCCATAGTTACAGTTCTCCAAGAAATAATGCTTACCCATCAGTCGTGTTCCGAATACCTTGCCATGCTCGGCATTATCGGAAGCATAGTATCATGTACCCAAACCTTCTTTCTCGAATTTACAGAACTAATGACCTTTAACTGGTACGATTTAGAGACTATTTTGCAATTGGGAAGCTATTGCTCAATACAGACGATATTTCAAATTTTACAAAGTTTTCTGCTTAGAGATGCAGGATCGATAATACTGCATTTATCGTTTTTGTCCGCTGATTATTATACGCTGATTGCAGGGATGCATATTTTTCAATTTAAGGTGAGCAACACGAGAATTTTATGTGAAGAAATAACTGTAAGGCAAAGTAAATTTTATTTACAAATTAATTGTATCAGGCGTTGGTCATTAATAGGGCTTTTATTTTTTTCTATTGAAATATTATTCTTTCGACAATTTATAATTTATATTGTATTACAATATTCTTAAATTTTTATAATATTTTAAATTTCTAAAAAAATTACCATTTATTTCTATTGTTATAACTCCATTAAGTTGACAGCTACTTGCCTCTAAAGTATCACAATTTCAAACAATGTTTATCTGAATTATGACTCTAATCTAAATAAATATTTTAATTTCAGTTCCACGCGCTATACTTCCTATCCTACTTGCTAGCATGCGTGGGAGTATTCCTGTTTAGTTCACGTTCGACAATGCTACACCCAAGTCCCGAGCCCGTCCGATTGCCGCAAATAGTCAATGATTCGGTGCAAAGCTGCGATAATGTTTCTATGTGAGTTCTTTATTGTTTATATATTCCCTGATAAATAAGTCTTTTAGAAAGTAGAGTTCATATTTTAGAAGAATCAGCATTGTGTTGGTATAACTTTAACAAACTGGATGATATCTGGTCTCCTAAGCTAAAATACTTTATTGCAGACATTTTTAAGGAGTTTTGTCGATCTCGATTTCGCAGTTTAAGTTTCCATTCCAGGAAGTTGCTTTTTGCTAAAAATATGCTAAAATGAAGGCTTATAAAGCCTAATAATCTTTATAAATGTCAACGTTAAAATCTACATCTTTGCTAGAACACAGGTTATAGAAGAGACCTGAAGGCCTACTATCAACTTTAAGTTGGCCATTCAATTCCGATGCAATCCAGTTTAGGTACCTAAACTGAATCGCTAAGATTCTTACCATGAAGTGCCTTTAGCTAACTGGCGTTTGAATCGCTCACGGAGGAATGAAAGATCGAAATTTGTCTGTGGTCCGCGTGTGAGAAAGAGATGACGCTGTACACTCGTTGCATAAGTCTGTCTCTTTTACTCGAACCATATGCGTTGCGCTTCGAAATCTAGTTGATATGATTTTAGCGGTTTTTTTTTTGTGTAAAAATAACAAAAATATTTTAAAATTGCGCCTTTTAGTGTCGAATTATAAACCAAAAGCCATGTTTTAGTACTCATTAAATAAAAGAAATTTATATAATTCTTTAAATTACAAATAATTAAAGGTTTCCTTAGTGTTGTCGTAAAAATAAATTGAGTATGACGAGGTTAGAACGCACCGAATTTGACTTCTAGCTTTGTCTCTACTGATAAATCAGTTGATTTTGTTGGATTTTTCAACAATGGGCTCAGCTCATCGCACATTCCTAATACCAATCGTTTAGGCAACCGAAATCCTTTTATGTATTCTTCATCTTCCAAATAAAAGGGGTCCGATTGTTTCCGTGTTTTGTTTATTTCATTATCATTTTCCAAGAAAATAAAAAGGACTAATTCGTCAGACATCTACAATAACAAATTGCTCTAGAACTCACTTTTTCACATTAACACATAAGAAACACTAAATATCCAACTGAAATACCTTAAATTACGTAAATTTTCACAAAGATAAACCGAAACGGTTCACTTCACGCCAAGAAAGTAGCAACTTTTTTTGAATCGCTTACTTTGACATTTAAGTCATCCAATATAGGTTGAAATATCACCTCATGGTACGAAAAATGAACGAACTAAAACAGTTTGCGATCCAATTGCCGACTTGATTTGGCGTCAACCTAAACTGGATCTGACATCGGAATGGAATGACATCGTGGTATGAAATAGCAAAGCAGTTTATTTTAGGTCGTCAATTGAATCGCAATAATAGTTCATAGTAGGCCTTCTGAGCGAGGTGACGTCACCGTCGCATGTTTGTACAGTGCACAAAAATGCTACCGACTTTGTCCGCGACTAATGGCCGGTTTACACGAGTTAAATGGTTAAGTTGGTAACTAAATTTTAACTAAATTTTAAGTTAAAAGTTGCGTGTAAACAGTCAGTTAAGTGACAAGTGGTAACTTAAAATTTAGTACGCAAGTGATTAAGTAGATTAGGATTCGTTCTATTTTTCGTAAAAGTGGGTGGGCGGGGCTTCTCACTTAACACGTTTGGACGTGATTTTTTAGTTAAGTGCATAAGTTGACAAACCTGGTGGCGGCAAGAGCTCGTATTTATTTCGCATTTACTCTTTCTTTTTTAAATGTCGGAGAGGAGCTTATTATCAACTTTAACATTTGTTGAAGAATATTTAAAATAGATACGCTTGTAGAATAAAAATTTAGAAAAAAACATATTCTTGTAAAGATTTTAATTTCCGAATAAAATTCTTCTCTGAATTTGTCCAAAACCACATTTACCATATATCTAAGTACAGAATTGCCGAATTCCTTCACATTCATTACTGCTCATCTTCACTGAACTGATGAACTTAACTACTTAATCCGTTTGGACACACAAGTGATATGCAGGAACTTAAAATTTAGTTAAAATTTAGTTACCAACTTAACTACTTAATACATGTAAACCGCACATAATAGCCGGTTTACACGCGTTAGTGGTTAAGTTGGTAACTAAATTTTAAGTTAAAAGTTGCGTGTAAACAGACAGTTAAGTGACAAGTGGTAACTTAAAATTTAGTACGCAAGTGATTAAGTAGATTAGGATTTGTTCTATTTTTCGTATAAGTGGGTGGGCGGGGCTTCTCAATTAACACGTTTGGACGTGATTTTTTAGGTCAGTGCATAAGTTGACAAAGCGGGTGGCGGCAAGAGCTCCTATTTATTTCGCATTTACTCTTTTTTTTTTAAATGTCGGAGTGGAGTGTAATTTCAACTTTAAAATTTGTTGAAGAATATTTAAAATAGATATGCTTGTAGAATAAAAAGGCTTAAGTCCATAGTCTTTGAGCCGTCGGCCGATGATGTTTCAGCATATAATACCGTGATGATTATTTTTAATACATTGACTATATAGTCATGAACCATATTTAAAAGGTTATTGAACTAACTTTTTTGTTTTTGGTAGTTACATTAAATGATGAATTCAAAGGAAATCTTTTGTACAGCACTAAAGTCACATGTCCAAAATGTTAATTAGAATATAGAAAGAAAACACATTGGCTTTTAAAGGAAGAGGTCTGTACCCGCGACAAGTCGAGGAGGTCTCAAAATGCGAGAAACAGACGCTACAGAGCCTTATTATCTCTCGACCCGAAGCGAGTGTTTGTCGTGTTTGGACACCTCGGCTAATTATGCTAGCCCCGTGCAAATTTAATAGACGCAAACAAGTTTAAGTGTATGATCAAGATACATACTAAGATAATTTTGATAATGCCCGCAACCTTCCACGCTTATGAAGCTTGTTTTCAGCTTGAGTTCTTATTTTCTAACCAAGGAGAGTTTTTTTTTGATAATTTAGTTTATTTTATGATAAAATATATTCTAATATAAAGGAAAATCAAAAAAAGAAATAACATGGGAAAAAAACAACATATTTAATGTTATATTTTTATTTGTCTTCATACACAATTACAGTATTATCAAGGTGCTGGGCAGGATGAGAAATATTTTGGTGCCGTGCCCATATTTGCCCGTTGCAAAATATTATTATTATCATACACACATGTGCGCAACAACCTACCGTCCTTCGGCCAACTAAATAATTACAGTAATAATCTTTTATTTCATTCCCATCATGCATTATGTAACAAAAATATATTTTTTGGCTTATATGCCTGCTTTTGATGATACCTCTTATTAAATGGTTAATAATGGCCAAAGGAAATTGTTGCAGTAGGTTGCTGCAATCACAGATTTCTACTGTATAGGAACCATTTGCCCTTAGACTTTCAGCGAAGTAGGAACGTGCCTGTTTTATTTGGTACGTTCCACAAGCTATTAAAATTAATTGTGACATGGTCAATTTTGGGAAGGATACATTACTCCCAGAAATACTTGTAAACTGTGCTCCCCTTCTGTTTAAATTATTCTCAATAACATAATTTCCCAAAACATTAAGTCTTTGTTCTTGAATTCTTATATGTTGAATTATTTGTCCTGCATCTTCCCTGTCCTTATAACGTTGCTGAAACTTGTTTACTATACCGCCAGCTATTTTAAAGTCATCCATTGCATGTTTCATGCTTTTATTAAAAAACACGTGTCTAAATAATTTGAAGCACTTTTTCATGACTCCATTGACTGTTTCTGCAACCCACCTACATAAGGTTACTTTCCTAGACTGATTGGTGGCTATTGTGGATAGTTGTGTTTCACCACGTTGTAAAGATGCAGGCATATGAGGAGAGTAATTACAGTCTTGTAACAAAGGGATGCAGTCTCTAAAGTCCCTATCCAATATAAAAATATCACCCGGCTGAAAATATTGTCGTTAGGGTTGCATATTATTATTGAATTCTTGCAAAATAATGGTAGCATCGGATGTTGTTGCTGGATAGGGGCCTAATATTAGGTCTTTACCTATGAAATTGCCGTTTTTCACGAAATAAATGAAGCGTAATTTTTTTATATATTTTTTATTTCTATTAATCAAAATAATCACCCATGCAATCAATGCATCTTTTCCAACGCATTGGTAGCTTATTGATGCCTTTCTTGAAGAAATAAGCTGGACGGGAGGCAACAAATTCTTCAAAGGCATTTTGTACTGCCTCTCGGGTATTGAATTTTTTTCCCGCCAAGAAGTTATCCAAATTCTGGAAAAAGTAGAAGTCTGTAGGCGCAAGGTCTGGTGAGTACGGCGGATGATGGAGAAATTCCAACCCCAACTCTTGTAGCTTGGAGACCGTCTGCTGTGCAGTATGAGGTCGCGCGTTGTCGTGCAGGAGCAGTGGAGCCGAACGATTGACCAAAGCTGGTTGGAGACGTGCGAGCTTCTCCATCATTGTGTTCAGTTCTTCACAGTAAACATCTGCAGTAATGCTTGTCCCGTTTGGCAAGAAGCTGTGATGAATTACACCCGCGTTAGACCACCAAACAGTGACCATCACTTTTCTAGGGGTAAGTTTTCGTTTAGGGCATTGTTTGGGTGCTGAACCAGGGTCCAACCAACTTGCTGAGCGCTTACGATTGTCAAACAGGATCCATTTCTCGTCACAAGTAACAATGCGGTTCAGAATTCCTTCATTTGTATGCCTGCTGAGCAGTGCAAGGCACGTCTCCACGCGTACTTCGCGCTGGCGGTCATTGAGTTCGTGGGGTACCCATTTGTCAAGCTTTTTTACCTTGCCAATTTGACGCAAATGGACCAATATTGTTTTGATGCTAACGTCGAAAGCTGCTGCTAATTCAGCCGTGGATTGAGTTTCATCAGCTTCCACAATTGCCTTTAATTCGTCATTGTCGACCAAAGTTTTCGTACGACCACGGGGTTCATTTTTCAGGTCAAAATTTCCAGAACGGAAGCGGGTAAACCAATAACGGGTGGTGCGTTCGTTTGTAGTGTTCGCTCCGTAAACGTCGTTGATGTTGCGTGCCGCTTGTGCCGCTTTGCTGCCACGACAGTACTCATACTACATAATTACTCGAATTTTTAACTTATCCATGATGACGAAAAATGTTCGAATGCGTTCAAAACAAAACACTTACTATTAAACAAATGACGATTTTAGAAAAAGGATTCCATGTTTGTCAAATAAAATTATTTGAAATTAGAATTATCAGTCAAAAAAAGAAATATATTCATTTGAAATGGCCAGTACGGCAAAACGGCAGTTTCATAGGTAAAGACCTATTATATCGATAATGTATCCATCACAACAAACAATAAGAAGGGGCTTAACAGGTTCCTATACTTATGTAGTGAATATGTATTTTTTTGATACAAATAATGGAACTTTTTTGAACATAAACATAGGTGCCATTGGCAATTACAATGGGTGCATTATTATCACTTGTAAATAGCTCTCTGGGAATTAATAAATTCTTACTTTGAATTTCCTCCCTGCTTATGTGGGCAATTCCAAGATTACTTGGCAAAACCAAAGCCACATATCGTTTACATGTTGTAACACTTATTTTTAATACATTAGAAATCCTTTCGTAAGAATCATCTGTCCTTAAACGACACAAAAATTCTATTAAAGCTATGCTGCCATATTTTTTTGGATTCAAAGATTGAAGCAACATTATTAAATCATTGAACTGAGTTTTATTCAATCCTGCCCAATTAAAAAATAGGTCGTCACTCACAGTTTCTAAATTATTCCAATCTTCATTTGATTCCACTCCAATGAATGAAACAAACTCTTCTATGTGGCTCGAAGAAAACATATGCAAATAGTTATCATTCAGTATTAATTCCCATTCATTGGACTTCAAGTGCATTCTGCATATTCTACTTGTCAGTGAGACATAGAAAGAGTGCTTTTTAAATAATTGAATTCTCAACCAAATGGGCACTATCATTCTTTCTACATTTGTACAACCGTGCACAAAACAATTGCTTTGACTTTCCCCAGCACGAGTCATATGTGGCAATTCAATAGTTGCTTCATTTTGTTCAGGAAGCTGCACGGGACGTTTTTCAGCAGCATGTACCACTTTGGCCGCTCTCTGGTTAGTCCGAGACCAACAACCATGACAAATTGGCTCGCTTCCAATCAACTGCAATGCAATATGTAATTTCAGAGTCAATTATAATTTGCAAATCATAAAATCATTTTTTTGTAGATAAGGTACTAATCAATGCTGTGCATTATTACCTGCATAGGTTGTATCCAACCAGCAACTATAATATTGATATGTCTTCCTCTGGGAGTGTCCCCATTCAGAAAGTGGAATCTTGTGTTTTGTAATGAGCATCTTCAATTGATGCACAACTGACGCTGACGCACATCACTTGTTGTAGGTCTTTCATGCAAAGCGACCATCCAACATGACTGGCAAAGTACACTCTCAGTATTGACCTGTTGAATAATATACATATTTAGATTTGGTGTGATTTGCATTAACTTAATAATTAATTTCACTTATTAGTATGAGACTCACCATTCGTGGAGAAATCCATTGACGTACAATAGACACTACAGTCATGTTCACAATTGAACGCCTTCGTCTTTGGGATACATCTATACCACAGTTGATGCAATGAATTGCAAGAACAGAAGCAGTGGACATAAAATCCGTAAGAATGCCAGGGTCATCATGTAAAGTGGGAATCTGTACCGTATTCAAGCCAAAGTTGTCATTGTTTTGAGAATCCGAGTCCGTGGGGTTGCTAGGGTCGTGTGAGGTAGCAGAATCGAGGTCCATGATGCGAAAAAAAAGTCAAAAAAAAAAAAGAAAACCGAAAGAGCACATCCACTTGTTGCAAAATATTATTATTATTCTTTGGGCACAATGGCAACCAGCCGTCGATATTACGCGACAGGCTATTACTGCCAATCTCACGTGGTGGAATAGACACGGTATTATTTTGAGATAGTAGGTTCGCTACGTAGGCCAGTCATTGAGTTATCTAAAACACAGTTAGTACCAACACCAACAGACTCTACTTATAAACCTAGTAGAGTTAGTGACATAAAGATATATACACTATTTAACATAGACTATCAACATATTTACAAAGATATATTAAACTGCATGATATATTTACAGATATGTTTACAGACATGATATATTTCCAGGGCAATAGGTTAGAGGAAAGGAGGACCTTCATGCTGGTTGGCCTGGGAATCTGGGGGGATGAAAATCATAGAGAGAAATCGGGAGTAGGGGGCAGTTTTAAAAGATATGGTCTACTGTTCCATGTTCTGAACCACAATTGCATAATGGGGAGTCACGGACGCCAATCCTGTATAGAAATACAGGAGAGCAACAGTGACCCAACCTATCTGCTAATAACAGAGGTGGTCTTTTTGTTAAATTTCTAGTATCGACAGAACCATGGTTTAACAGGTATAGTGGGCTGGATGTCTCCATAATGTTTTCCAACAATATTACGGGAGTTGTCCTAATCTGTGCTCCAGTTATGGTCCAGATCAACTATGTTGACTTGTTCTGGATGACAAGACTTTGTTACAGGGTTCCAAGAGAAATGAGCCATAGTCAATGACGCTTCTAACTAGAGCATTGTAGAAGAGTTTTTGAGAGTAAGGGTGGGAACCCCACGAGGCACCTGACAGACAATAAATAAATAAAAATTAAGCTCGCATTTCCTGGCTACATAGTTAAGATGGGGAGAACCAGTCAGTTTATAGTCAAAAATAACTCCAAGGAACTTGACGTCTTGAACAATTGGAATTGGATGGTTTTGGAAAGAAATAGAGGGAGGGCAATAGCGTCTTTGCCTAGTAAAGACTATTATTACATTACTCTTGGAGGAAGATAAGGTGAGAATAATCTTGCCTAGGTAGCTTGCCTAGGAGCCAGTTGCCTAGGTAGGATAAAGCAATGTTTAAAGGGCTGGAAGCAGCTTCAATTACCCTTACCCAAAGATAAAGGGCAATATCATCAGCATACTGTAGGATGTTGCAGAATGGGTTAACTGATCTGCCCAGATCCGAAGTGAATATACTATAGAGTAGGGGACCGAGGACAGAACCTTGTGGAAGACCCTGCCATACTATACGAGCTGGAATATTAGCATGCTGATGTCGGATCTGAACAAATCTGCCAGATAGGAGGAGTTTTACTAAATGTTCAGAAATTTTAAGGAGCGTAGGAGCCATTGCATCTGGGCAGAAAGAATTTGGATCTGTAGGATCCTTACCGGGTTTTAGGATAGGAATAACTAAATGATGCCTCCAAGAGGAGGGGATATCACCAGTGAGAAAAATAATGTTGATGGTGCTGAGGAGAACCTCTTGGAAATGGGAACCTCATTTGGAATGCCGTCAAGGCCAGGGCTAGAGTCATGGAGGCCGTTAAGAGTAAGTTTGAGTTCTTGCATTCTAAAGGGGCTGTCAAAGGGGTTGGTTGTCCTCATGTGATGTGATGGATAGGGAGATGGGAATTGGTCTAGCAATGGGACAAATGGATGGGCAATTTTGTCAAAAAACGGATCAAGCCATACGGAGGGATCGGATGACGCAGGAGAAGGAAGGGTAAAAGCGGCACCTTGAAAGCGCTTCAGGGAGCTCCAGACAATTGGGGAAGGCGTACGGGGGCCTAGGCTTTCACAGAAAATGCGCCAGGAATCTCTTTTCTTTTTTTTGAACAGCCTTCTGGCTTTAGCCGAAACCCTTTTATAAAGCATAAAGATTTGTGGGGTCATGGATGAACAGTATCTTTTTTCAGCTACTCTCCTTTCTCGAACCATGTCTGAGCACTCGGAGTCGCACCATGGGGGGGACCATCGATATTTTGGGTCAGGATTTTTCACAGGAATGTACGTATTTGCAGCAGAGAGTAGACAGGATACGAGAGAATCATAGCAGGTCTGGAGTGGGGGTAGGGATTAAGGAGGACAGGCGGTTTGTGCTCAGGGCAAAATTGCCCCAGTCAGCCTTGTCAGTTTTGTGTTTAAGGAGGGGAGGGAATTTTTGTGGGATTGGGGTTGAAATGGGAACCGAAAGAATAACGGGATAGTGATCACTACCATGAAGGGAATTAAGGCGGTTCCAGGTTACAGAAAGACTAAGGGAAGGAGAGCAGATGGAGATGTCTACCGCCCCATCACTCTGATGTGGCCCCGCAATGCGCGTAGGGCGGCCATCGTTCAACACACAGAGGTTCCGGTCATCAATGACATCCGCCAAACACCTACCCGGTGCATCATCCAGCGCTGAGCAATGTATACCCCATAGGCTATGATGACAGTCAAAGTCCCCCAGGAAATGTAGACAGAAACAAGGGAGAAGTCAAGCATTTTAACTGCTACAATGTTTATAGGTAAGGAATGAGGAGGGAGTTGAATAAGGGAGTAAGAGGCTGAGCGTTTCAACAACAAGACCGCACCGCCATGATCGTCTGACCTGTCATACCTGAGGCAGGCAAAACCAAACAGCCGAAATCGGCTGCCCGGGGAAAACCAAGTCTCAGAGATAGCAATAGCCAGAGGATCATGTCGATGAAAGCTCATGGGTTTTAGGGGAAGTTTTTTTAACTGTTCCATTGAAGCAGAGCTGGCATGGTTAATCAAATTATAAAGTAGGATCAGTTTTGATGCAACGTTGGGCGGTAGGGAACAATCACTAAATCTGGAGAGGATATTCACTAAAATGGTAGCAAGTTGTTCAATGAGATTATCATTTTTGGGTTCACTGTATGGATTTACTAATGCACAACCAGGAGTAGGAGATGGAGGATCGTAGTTATTAACAAATTCCACATAGGCAGACTTGTCATACCCACGGGAAAGCGGGGATCTAGGTTTTGGTGAAGTAACTACAGTTTTTTTATACGACTTAGATGATGAAGTGAGGGGTGAGAGACTGGGGGAGGGGCTTTCAAAGTATCAGCAAAGGATTTACGGACAGTAGGAAAGCAAGATGCTGCTTCATGAAAGGAAATGCTGTCTTGAGACATAGCCAGTTTTATGGACATCTGGCGGGAGAATTCGGGACAGGACTTGTCAGTGGCCAGGTGGGGGCCTGAACACTGAAGACAAGAGGATTTGTCAATGGGTACCAAGCGTGAATCACCTGAGTGGGGTTGTGCACAGCGAAAACACCTTGGGAGGAACGGCACTGGGCTTTAACATGTCGAAACCGGCAGCAATTCAGGCATTGTATAGAGGGGAGGATGTATGTCTCGACGGGAAGAGACGTATTAAAGTCCTACCCCAAAGAGTCCTCGCTCTTTGGGGTAGGACTTGGCCAGAGAAGGTAAGTACAACAGAACCAGTTGGGACCCACGTTGGGCCAGAGATTGCTTCTACCAATTCGTCCATTGACCATGTAATAGGGACATCGCGTACTAAGCCCATTCTAGTAATATTGTAGGAGGGGATTGTGGGCACATATTTGTGAGAAGTAAGGTGGCTATTCAAAAAATCATTGGCAGCAGCAGCACTTGTAAATTCCACCGACACGCGATTGCGGCCAATGCTCTTAACGCCATCACTTTTTATATTTTTTAAATTGCTAGTGAAAAGGAACCTGCCGAAATTTAGTTTATTTAGAGTCGTGCCAGAAGCCGGGTGCGATTCGTCTCTAGACACATGAACAAGGAAGGGGCCGTTATCTGCATCAGTGTATTCTTTTTTGGCAGACAAGCTAGGGTGTACTGATTGTATGGAAGAGGATGGATCAATTGAAGTTTTTTTTGTAACAGATGATTCGGGAACGTCCGAGGGTCGTTTTCTAGAATGGGAAACAGAGGATGGAACATCTACTAATACTTCATTGCATGCGGTAGTAGGATCTGGGGGCTTAGGCGGAATATTATCTGCCTCCATTGTACTCCACAATTAAATAAAACTACAAATAATCTATAATATACAGCTTACCAAACCAGAACAACACAAAACATACACAAAAACACGAAATAACTCAATGGAAAAATATGAAAACCACGAAATTAAGCAAAACACGTGTTTACAACACAACGCTCACTAGACTGTCTAGTTGCAAAATAACAGAGCGAATATTTGATTGACGTGTTTGAATTTTGAAGTTTGGCGATAGGGATCCCGAACTAAAAGAAAGCAAAACTCACGAAAAGTTATAGTTGTAATCGAAATAATACTTTGCAAGATAAACATAATTAAGTTTGTAATATGTTTTTGATATTATTTATTTAGTTTTAAATGTATACTTTATAGGTTTACTACTTACTTACTGTTTATGAAAAGCTTTATGCCTTTATCTTTAAAATAATCCGCCAGCAAAACTTCTTTTGCATTGAATCAGTAACCCTAACGTTGCGCAGCTATTGTATGGAGATTCCTCACGTTTAGTATCTTATTAATTGAGATAAAATTATTGGAAAATATTTTAGTTCTGATACTTTTTTTAATAATCATTTACATTCATAATACAAATTATCGTGCATTCCATTCGTCCATTAAGTGCTGAAACAAAAAGCTTAGGTACTGACGGCCTAAATTGGACTTAAGTCTTTAGAAAAAAACATATTCTTGAAAAGATTTTAATTTCCGAATAAAATTCTTCTCTGAATTTGTCCAAAATCACATTTACTATATATCTAAGTACAGAATTGACGAATTCCTTAAGATTCATCACTGCTCATCTTCATTGAACTTATGAACTTAACTACTTAATCCGTTTGGACACACAAGTGACATGCAGTAATTTAAAATTTAGTTACTAACTTAACAACTTAATACATGTAAACCGCGTATAATTTGCGGTTATTATTCAAAAATTAAAATCTTTACGAGAATATTCTATTTCTAAATTGTTTACCTCGTTTATTCTCCAAGCATACCAATTTTAAAATTCTTTAACCAATTTTAAAGTTGAAACTAAACTCTACTCCGACATTAATAAAAAAAAGGGAAAATGCGAAATAAACACAAGCTCTTGCCGCCACCCGCTTTGTCAACTTATGCACTTAACTAAAAAATCACGTCCAAACGTATTAAGGTAGAAGCCCCACCCACCCACTTATAAGAAAAATAGAACGAATCGTAATCTACTTAATCACTTGCGTACTAAATTTTAAGTTACCACTTGTCACTTAACTGACTCTTTACACGCAACTTTTAACTTAAAATTTCGTTAAAATTTAGTTACCAACTTAACCACTTAACGCGTGTGAACCGGCTATAAGTCTTCGTTTTGCCTGCTGTACAATGCGGGCGCCATCGGTTGAAGTGCAGGGGAAGCAGGCGGCGGGCCGCATTCCACTCTGGTCTGAACATCACTACAAAACATTTCATAAAGCCATGTTTTTGTATAGAAATATTCATTTAATACTTGTTTTAATTTCAGGGAATACACAGTTCCAACTTTAGACTGCATACCCATAGACGGCCTAGAACCTCCGATGAGCAGGGATACTACCTTCACGTCGTTTCTTGGAGGCCCTCAGAACACCATCCCCAACGGAACTGTGCCCTTTGCCCAAACAAACGGTCAGAGTACCGTCAGAGAAGAATCTTAGACGTAGCGGTAGCAAAAAAACCTATAAACTATTTAAAAGTGATATTATTAAGCTATTTGTAAAGACTGTTTGGTAATTAAATTTTTGACTCAAAAATATAAACATCAGGTCCAAAATTGAAACAGTTAAATTTGAGGGATTTTGCTTTTTGATTAGGGAAACATCATTTTTTAATACTGCACGGTTTAACTTTTGATATTTATTAATTTATTCATCACGGTTTTTCATAAATGTGCGAGATAATGTAAAAATAATGCTCCGTTTTTTTATCTTATTTGTACGTCCTCAAATCATGTTTTCTGTATAAGACTTAGGTATATAAACGCACAAGATGCTTCAGGATGAATATTAGATTTATCAGTTTGATTTCCAAAATTCATAATTTATAATTGATAATATTCAAATAAGATATTCATTGAAAAACACATTCATTTTAGTTAGTAACTTAATTAATTTAGTATTCATCAAAACTAACTTAGCTAAACGATTCCATGTTGGTTGAAACGGAAACCTCAGTTTATTTTAGTCGCATTACTTGCAGTGAGTTGCGAACGAGTCGCTTGATACTAAATGTTTCAGCAAACACGCGTTTCAAATACAGTACCCAACAAAGATACCTAATTTGGTTGAATCTGTGTACGTTACATAAAGATGTAACTTACCTAGTTTGGTACGTTTTTGGGTATTTTATTTTTGGAATAAATATTCTAAAAGACGCCAAATAAGATTATTTTACTATTAAAATATGTTGTGTGCGTCGACTTTATACAAGTAAAGTAAGTCATCCTCGCTGAAATAACTCGTGAACCAATTCTTTAGGTAGTGTTCTTAATTTAACTAATGAGATTCGATTGAAACAGCGTAACGCTGTAAGTAGATGAACGTTTGGGAAAAACGCCGCCCGGCCAATGCTGTTCGTGTTTCAGCGAGGGGAGCCAACTGAGCCAACGGTATAAAGTCCGAATGGAGTTGGTTCGGCCCGGCATTGCCGTTCAAATGATACTTATGGTCGGCAGCCCCGCACCTGACGGTCGGAACATGTGCGTAGCGTCCCTAACAAGTACGACATGCAGGTAACTCCTAAACGTTAAAAGAGCACTTTTCGTTTTATTTGTTAATTCAAAGTAAAAACAAAGATTTGTCTCAATCTTCGTGTCTAGCATGAATGAATGAATCAAAATCGATGAAATCAACTATTTGTAATATTCTACAACAGTAGCAATAATCGTTCATCAATTATTAGCTAAAATGAATACAACTGCCGTATTGATAGAGTTAATCATTCAGTTATTCAATAAAATTACCTATACCTACTTACTTAGAAAAATGTACCATGTCTTTGTAAGCGTATTGAATTTGAAACTCGGATTTTACTAAGGAATTGTAACGTTTTACCTGTAGTGAATTTTACATAGTTTTTACTAAATATCTATTATTAAATTAGATATCAGAATAGTTATGTAAACGACTTTTACGGTCTTACTACAAAAAATGTTAAAGACACTGTCTAAATATAAAGCACAGCTAAATTGAAAGAAAATGTCTAGGGATTACACAGAATGACATTTTAATTTATACATTTGCGCAGTGTCTTTTTTGTAGTAAGACAGTATATTTGCTCTTACACAAGCGGTCAACTACCATCTTACCCAAGCTATACCAATGTCTTAGAAACTTTTTATTATACAGTATGCCGGGGAAGTAGTAATTAACTGTAACAGTTAGAGCCAGGGTTTGGTCGCTCCCTCGCCGAATTCCTTAAATTGTTTTTTTCTTTGTTAGCTTAGGGTGTTACCACACCAATCGATCGACGTCAATCGACGTTGCCTGTTCCATGCTACCATACCATACCTAAAGAAAAGTATTTAAGTTCTTGAAATTTGGTAAATGGGAGGAGGGGTCAAACTTCTGAATTGAGGTTTTTTCATTGATGAAATTGTCCATAGAACATACTCTTAAACTTTGAAAGAAACTTCCCTGGATATATTGTAAATATGGGCAGGTGTTAATTGGCTCCTGGTTTCAATATCCTAGCATAGATTTAAAGTAGGTATTTGAAAGCATTCATCCTAAACCATAATTCTTAAACTAGAGGGCTATTGGTAGGTACCAGCTGTTTACCAAATCGAACTTAGTCATCGATGTGTATTCAGAAGCCTCGAAGTTGAATCTGAACATACACAACATAGAGCTTGCTGTAAGAGCATCATTAATGATTGAATCAAGCTCAAGTTTGAAAACTAACCTATAACCTTTTTAGAAGTGAACCTTTACCTGTTTAGATATTAATACCTACACCTACCTAATATATCTAGAAAATTGTGGAAACAAACACTTACTCTATGGAGTACTTATGTGTATTGTATATTTATTTGGTAGTATGTTTATGAACGTCAAAAATTAAATCATATACGGTTTTGTATCAAGTGGTAAAGAACAGAAAGTAATTCCTATATAAGGCCTAAATGTGTAGGTATCTATCTAGTTGCGACACTTCCGAACATTTTTTCTTATGTACCTACGTGGTACATGGGACACTGGACGGGTTAATAAGTGAGCAAGTAGACTTGATACTACGTTACGTACATACGATACTACTAAGTACGTTTGCAATGTGGCCGTAAAGCAACCATATAATTTTCACCAAAAAATAATGTGCGTGAAATATTACGTGCCTATGTCTTCTTTTTTTACTGTTAAAAACTATTTTCCCTATATCGGTGAATTTATTTGAAAATTATATTGTAATTATTATAAATAAATTGTTCTGTAAATGTTTTTTTGTTATATACTTATCATACTAAAAAAAATTATAACACATTTTATGTTCGCTAACATGCGAGAGAAAAATACCGAGATACTCACCTATAAAAATAAACTTGTTATTCTAAATTATTTATAGACGCTATTTTATCTTCAATTATTGGAGGAAATAAGATTTTTAATATTCTAGTCCATATAGATAAATATAACGTATAGTCTGTCTAGAAGAGTAAGATATGTGTTTACGTACATGATAAGTAAGACCGCAAATGTGTAAGGATTTACTATCATGGATAAAGAATGTTTGTGGCATCAGATCTGTCCCACTGTCAACGATATGCAAGAAACTAAAAACATTTAGAAGCACGCACATTTATTTTAGATCGGATTGAGGTGGCGTTACCAATGAACGCTCGACTATTAATATGGCAGGCTCGTGGTGTAGATGAAGATATAAGCTGCATACGCTAATGGTCTTTAAAATCACAGTTACGATTTCTTGCAAGACATAATCATAAATTATTTGGAAATTGGCAGATTGTACAGGTACCTAAATCTAGTATCTTCTTCGTTGACAGTGTTAGATAGAATACACCTAATAATAAACTCAAATCTCTTTTATTTATAAACGAACATATAGAGACCGATCTTTCAATCTAGAAATGCACGCCCTCCAAGTTTCTTAAAACTTCTACATGTAAAATAGTTCATAGCACACACAAGTCAACATCATTAGTTCTGCAAACAACACTTGAATTACCGGATTAGTCGGTCAACTAGTACATAAAAGATGCGGACTCGCGCAAGGCGGACGTATCGTTTCGTTCAAAGCGCGCGCTCTGGCTGGGCTATACATTGCCCGTACCTGCACCGATCAGGCGACCAGTTGGCTGACGAGTTCGAGTTTGCAACAAAATCGTTGCACGCAACTAGTAAAACGTGGCAGTAATTATTTGTTTTTACACATTAGATTGATGATAATCAGGAGCGTGCACTATCAAAATGAAAGATCACTACCTAATAATATAAGAACCATATTGATTACCAGTTTCTATGCAGACTATATTTGCTAATAAGATTTGAACTCAAATAGCTTATAATATATATATTATAGTAAAATAATAATTTAGACTAAATTTATTAATGCATGATGGTTGTGTTAAGGCTTGAATATTATACGAACGTTTGTTTAAACATCCTTAGTTTAACAATAAATACTACTGTTGCTATAATTTATATTAAGAGATCTACTTAATGGTTTGTTCTGTTTGAATTTACTATAAATGTTATAAGAAACCTGTCTTCTGGATACAAGTTACTTAGGAAAATATACAACATTTTCATGATTTCTGCTTTTATTTACCCTAATTTCATCAGCTTGTATTAATGCAAGCCATACGTAAGAAAGGAGACGTTTCAGTATTTAAGGGGCATTTGGCTAGCTTTTGTACGGGTGTTCCTAGGATGGCATTAAATAAATAGAACGAGTATGATATGCCAATAATTCATAATTTCATTTAGTTTCGTCTTAGGAAAACATTTTTAAATTTGTAATCAGCCACACTACATAATGAAAACATGGCGCTATCTATCATGTTGATGTTTTATTAATTCTGTTTTTACTTTTATTTTCCAATTTATCGCTTATCCAATTTACGAGCTGCTTTATTATTTACCATTGTTATTATTATTACCATTATTACATTATAACCGTTATTATTTACCATTGATATATCAACAGCAAACATCTCAATTTATAATCGAGTAATTGGTAGTGAGTAAAGGGATATTTTGATTATTTCAGAATGCCAAAACTATTATGATTATTGTAATCGAACATTAAACACCTCCAAAGTCATTCAAATGTTAGTTATACCTGGTTTTAAATATTTTTGTAAGTCGTTACTCACAGTGTTTATCGATTATTGAAACCATTCAGTCAGCTCTAATTCGTGAAAAGGACCTGAACAAACCACAGACTAGAAAGACAAGTTGTCACAGTGGTACAAGCAGCTGTTGCATATTTTCGTTCAACAATACGGAGTAGTGAAACGTCACCTCGGTGTGGCCATACGATGTTTTGATATTTGTTTCAAAATAGAACATAATGCAGGGTATAATTTTTAAAATATTTTTAGTATGCCTACATTTTTACAAAAATTTCGAACTGGTGTACATTGCGTTAGCCAAAAATGAAACGTCTCCTTTAGAAGTTTTGAGTATTATTTTTTTGAAATTGATCTACCAGTTGGTAGGCGCAATCTTGCCCGCAAATAGCATAGAAGGTGTAATTCCAGAATTCAAATGACTCGGGGATAATACTGATTAAGGAATTGTATGTGGGAGACCGTAGGCTTCAGTAGCATTGACTTGGTTCCTGTAATTTTGCTGGCCGTTAGTAGCCGAAATACAACCATGTAGAAGTGATTACTGTGGTGGTTAAAATAAGATGGATCAGTAGTACCTGGCAAAGCCTCTCTCAATCGAGCTCTTTACAAAATGTTACGTTTTGCAATCCCTGGCAAATCCATCCTCTGTTTTGCCGTTTTAAAATACATAACACGATATTACTATTAAAACAGTAATGAGCATTTTACCAGCATACTCATTATTTTTTTCTGGAAACTTTACGTCAAATATTTTAACGGCAAGAGGTTTAATGTTTTTACAATTTGCTTGGACTTATTTTTTTCGAATAAAATATATGACGTGTGGGGTCAAACCTTAAACCCCTCCATGTGGCGGCCAATTTAAGTTTGTGATTTTTTAGGCGAGGTGCTGATACTTAAATTTCAATAATTTTTAAAATTTAGCGTTATCTTAATATAGCAATATTTAATCTCTAAATCGTTTTAACGTAATTTTTCATTCCAGTCTATGAATATTCTTTAGATATGTTTTGTAATACTAATCTGTAGGTAATATTTGGGGGCGTAGAAAAATAAATATTATGAAGCGCATGTTTCAAGAGTAACGTAATAACCTCCGTAGTGATTTTTCTGATACTTATAGGTCATGTGTATTTGGTAAGATCAATATCCAAATTGTACCATAAAGCTTCAAATCGCGTAATATTTTACTGTAGTATGAAGTGTCCTTCGAACCATATCGAGTAGGATTGTTCATTGAAACAACTTACAGATACTTACGTTTATCGTACCTTCCTAAAGTCATTTTACATGGCGGTGCTAGACACCTCACAATTGACTGCTAGTTATATACATTTTGAACGTGAAATAAGTAATAACTCCGCTTCGCTCCAATGGATAGGCAACATAGTCATGGGCGTTAAAAACAAATGGGCAGTAGGTCTAATCATTAATCGATAATCAACACAACCAACACACATATTCAGAATTATGAATAAATTAAAACTAGGAAGTTGGCTAAAGATCACCTCATGGAGCTTCAACTACTTCAAGTCGTCGTTTTGGACGTCTTGTCGGGCGGCCGAGCAAATCAAGACTGTATGATTCACACCATTTTTGCATTTTCATTCCATTTTTGCTCGGTGCTTTTGAACGCCGACCCGAAGTCCATTTGTTTGTAAGTCAATGGCTCTAAGTAATTAAAACTTAATTTTGGTATAAATACTAGACTGAACCGACTAGAGGAGGCAGTAAATAATCGGGTCATAATTCTTTTCTTCAGTTAAATCATCACTGTTTTAGAGATATTAAAAAAAACTACTCCCAAATCACTTAGAAAAATCTGGCCAGTGTAAGACTATTTTACCGTTCGGAAAATCGGCACACGTGTTCAGCAACATTCTCAAAGACGACCACATACTTACTTAATTAAAAAAAGTTGCTCAAAATCGTGGTCGGAGTCCGTTAGTAGTTTTCTCAAACGAAACAAAAGTCATATGGTATATTTCTGAAAAATTATCAAATATTCATATCTCGAAAACGGTGACACTTGCATGTTGTAAGTTGTACGTATACAGGGTGTCCCAAAATTCATCCCTATCTTAGTGTGTAAAGTGAAGGATAATTAATGTAATACTTATTATAAAAGTAATTGATATTGTTTATAATCGTACAACTAAAAGTGCCTAAAATGCAACTGATTAAACTGTTTCCTAATTATGTTGTTTTTCCTAAAATGTTATTTTAATTCCCTTAAAATAACATTTTAAGCTTAACCTAAATATGCTCCGTCTGAACAAACCTTCGAGGTTTTTAAATACTAAGCACTTCATATGTAAAATTTATATTGTTTAAATAAATAACTTTAAAAAATGGCAAAAAAGGACAAAAATTAAGATTTTATAAACTTCTATTGTATTGTTAAAAAAATTATGAGTCTGTTTTTCCACCATTAACAAGAATAACAGATTCACAGCAATTTGGCATGCTTCATATCAGTTCTTCAAAATCACTTTGAGGAAAGGTCGCCCACGTTCTATCTAAGAAGTCCAAAAGTTGCACACCCCGTGCACGGCGTCCATACTGGGCAGGGCTCTCCTTTGCATCATATCCCATGCGAGCTCAGTTGGGCAGAGGTCTGGCGATGGAGCAGGCTTTGGTAGAACGTTAATACCAGCTTCGGCAAGAGTGCGTGTTACGGCCGTAGCCGTGTGAGTGCATTTTCGTAAACTCTAACGTCTCGTTTCGGCTTGACGTAGAATTTTAGAACACCCTGTATATAACTTTGTACAGATAATTTATTAAATGAAACAAATAGAGGTCATTCAAGACTTATATATTCTAATACATATCTTACATTGACTTTTATCTGTCGCAGTAATCAACAGTTACTGTTACAAAATTTATAAATCAAGCTATTTTCAATGACATATTACATATAGACAGGTTATCCGCTCTCAAAAATGGCAACGCACATGCAAGGCAGTAGCCGGCTATTTGACTCAGTCTTGTGCAACCCAGTGTCACGGCTAAACGTCAAACAAAACTTATTCCCTATTCTGTGTTTTTAATACCGTACAATGCCTTCTTGTGTGTTAAGACAGTGTACTAATTACACTGTTACTGTCAAAGATGTAATAAACGTTTCTTTTCATGCGTAAGTACAATTTTTTTATAACTATCTTATTTATTATTTTATTTTGCTATTTAAAATGATGTTTTAAAATTGACATGGCTATTCGTTTCAACAAACTCGAAGAGCGAGATGGTATGTGTGAGTAAAAGAGACAAAGCTATAGTTTCGACATTTTACTTACTACGTCACGTACGCTCGCGACCAATTAGTGCGAAGCAACTTCACGAAGTACATAGGTATCTCTTTCTTACAACAGTGAACCGTATTATTCTTTCCTTCTCCCACAAATTATATTACTCTATATATCGGGTAGGTATCTATAGTTACGTTGACGCCGTTTTTTTGTGCGGTAATGTTTGGGTATGACTTGTCTATATGTAATATGTCATTGGCTATTTTAGTATTCTTAGATATACAGAGGTGTCAAACAATGAAAACGCCGTGGTCGAACTTTACATACAAAGTAAATAACCTAGAGGCTAACTAAGAGATTTTTTTTATATTTATTGTGGATACGAAAGAGTTGCCATACTCGAAGAAAGACGTTTTAAATAGTCTCAAGATAACTGCAATGTATTGTTTTGAATTTATAATAATAATAAATGAGTTCGTTGCCTACTTCTCTTAATTTCGGTTGCAATTTACCAATTTAGTTTGGGCTTTTAAGTCCACATCATTTTTGAAAGAACTTAACTACACGCCTGTCACCATTAGCAAGCTTTACTATCCAGACAATTAGCAAGATTTACTATATTTTATTTCTGTAATCCCCATGGGAACAAGAGCTAGGCGAGTAAACTTAAGAGGAACTCAAGAAACACAGAATTATCTTTAGCAAAATAAGAGAAATACCTTTATTTCGTTTATTAATTTTCTCAAACAACCTAACCTTTAGTTCAACTATACATGTTTCAAAGTTCATCTTCACTAGCAGATACGGACTTCCTAGAAATCGGCGTCCCGGGTCTTGACATCGGCGATCCGGACCGGGACCGGGACGACCGGTTGCCGGACGACCGGGACCGGGAACGAGACCGGGACTTGCTTTTGGACCTGCGAATATGAAGATTAATGAATAAACTAGACGAATAGCTTTGTTCTTCTAAGTGAAAATTAATCTTATTTATTACGAAAGTGTGTTTTGTAAGGGGCGCTACTCGCTTATCGGGCCACCCAGCATATGCCGCACAGCTTTTGCCGAGCCGAGCCGAATATTTAGGCCTGCTTATAGCCCGAATGGACTGCCCGATCGATACTAGAATATGTGTGGTATATTTTTCAGGCTTTGTAGTTCAAAAACTACTGCCGATCCGAACGTGGCGAATCGAATATGTAGGTAGCACCCTTTAAGCTTCTAGGAGACCTTAACTACCAAGCCGATCATCCTAAAATTTTACACACGTTGTCAAGGGTCCAGAAAAAAAGATTCACGTAGACAAAACTGTCTTTGAGGGATATGTGTGCAGGAAAAACAAAATCTCTAAAAATGGTAACCTAGCAAAAAGCGATTTGATTTGCAAACTACTTTAAATATTGATTAGTGTAGTTAAAACTACTGATTGACTAGTCAAATGAATACAAATCGTCCTTTGCTTGAATCATAGCAATACTTAACATGTTGACTATATAAGTAGGTAAAATTAAGTACTACCAAAGAAAAATTTGAAAAGGATAATTCATTGTACAATCGCCCAAGAAAGCAGTCTTCTACTTTTGACAAAGCTTCCTGTGTAACGTAGATGTACGATAAAGAGAGCATTAGTTGTGTCACAATATTATGACAATGGAAATTAAACTTTGTTGTTTTATGACGTGCAAATGATCAATTGTAGATCGTAATCGTAGGCCGACTGTGCCTCCAATGAAATTAAGCAAAGTTCATTTCTTAGTTCAGATATAATTCGATTTTAACTTTTTACGCTAACGGACAATTCTGCTTATGGTTTCAATATATTTCGTTATATGATGAATAAGGTTGTAGTTTCTATACGCTACGTAACCTATATAATAAGATTCTCAGGGGTAGTCTTCAAATAAATTTCAACGGGATTTATATTTAAAATATCGGGACCAATTTTAAGTGATGTCTGTTTGATGAAGTTGAAGTTTGTTTTAAAAAGCTTACCTGCTCTTTGATCTAGACCGAGATTTAGACCTCGAGGCGCTTCGAGAGCGAGCTTTGCTTTTCGACCTGAAGATGTAATTTAAAATATCAATTAAAATCATCAATTAATACATAACTTTACTAGAGTAAATGTAAACAGAATAGAGAAAATTGATATTGTGAATCTAATGATCATTTTTTTCAATTTTTCATTTGTTTTTGACATCATTTGCTAGTCATTAAAGTTTTTCATCGCCTTCAATTTAAGATAATTTTTTTTCATTGCTGTTAAATAATAGTAAAATCCTCAGAGCAACATACCAAGACCACCTGTATGGCCCAAAGAAAGCTAAGCTTGTGTCATAGATGACCATACAGCGAACTGTAGGGGGGGAAGCCAGAATAAAAAGACGTACATATTAATAGCCATGACCCGAAAACAAACATCTGTGTTCATCACACATATGAATGCTCCGACCAGGACTCGGGTCCTCCAGCTTATGAGGCAGGGCTACTGACGCCACTCGACCGTCAACTGCAATAATACAGGCAACATTATAATTACCTGGACCTAGACTTCGACCGCTCCTTAGATCCACTCTTCGATCTAGATCGACTTTTAGATCTAGATCTACTCTTGGATCTGGAACGACTTTTGGATCTCGAACGACTTTTGGATCTCGAACGACTTTTGGATCTGGAACGGCTTCTTGATTTCGATCGAGACCCGCTCTTAGATCTAGAGCGAGTTCTAGATCTGGAACGACTCTTCGATCTAGATCCACTTTTAGACCGCGATCGACTTCTGGAGCGTGATCGGGAACGTGATCTGAAATAAACGATTGATTTAATTTTTGGTTGGTTTTCAACTAAAATGTTTGTAAATAACATCGCAAACCAGGCAATAAACTAATTATAATCGATTATTACGATAAATATCATTAGTTATGAATACGCAAACTGTGGTAAAACTTATATTTTCATTGTAAAGGTCATTTAAGTTGGAATATAAGATTGTATAATTAACAATCGATTAAGGTACGACCTTATAAAGTTCAATTTAAAGCTAAAAATAATTTAAACAATAGAAAGCACAATATAATGTCCTTGTGGCAATCAGTAAACAATCAAATTCCATCTTTCACATACCGATCACTATCAGAAGCAGACATAATCCTCTTCCTGCCCTTCTTGCCCGGCGGGCTGCGACTTTTGCTACGACTTTCACTGCGACTGCGACTACGCGACTTGCGGCCGCCGTCGGAATCAGACTCCGAAGTTGAAATAGTTTCTTTTGAAACAATTTTCGCGCGTTGTTTAGCGCTAAGCTTTTCTTCGGCTGCTTTCGCTTTTGCTTTTTCGCGACGACCAATTCCTTTTTCGCCCTGGAAGATAGAGGTGTAATTTTGCGTAATAATATGCAATTAATTTCTTTGGTATTTTTGCAACTGATAAAAGCATGTCAGTAAGCCCCAACGATAAAAAAAAAGTAATATATAATATTAAAAAAATATGCTTAAAATCTCTAAATAGAAAACATTGACAAATATATAAATAACCACATGCTGGTAGATTATTTGTCAATATATATAATTAAAAATATTTCATAAAATCCAGAATCATTTTAAATTCAAATTTGGACAAGAAATTAACTACATGAAATTAAAAAATATTAATTATAAATCTCGGAATCGATTAATTTCAAAAATATTAAGATTTACTGTTTTTACTATTTTTAATTAGATTTACATGATTCTCTTCAATTTATCTTATCTGTTTAATAAATAATTCGATGTGCCATCTCAATCTGATGTTACAGAAACACTAGAGCCAAATTAACATCGAAAAGTGTTTGCATAAAGAGTAGCGAGTGACATCCACGAAGGCGCGTCTTACCACTGTTTTCGTCCATTCATCATGGTATTCGACCTAGACCAAAAACGTTGTGGGGCGCGTCGTAAATGGTTTAGTCCGGTTTTAAGTACAAAAGTACAAAAGCAAAGTCTTGAATTTATTTTGGCTATAGTTATAGGAACATGACAAAAACACGGAATAATTTTAGTCACGTTTATTAGGAGAAAGGGGATTGGCGAACTGAAATCAAAACATGGTGTGTTTCGTTCGTAGCTTCTGTCACTGTCACGACGTATAAACATATTTTTTTGTAACATGACGTCTTCAATCTCATATAAGAACTAGTCCTAAACTGTCCAAAATGGTTTAGAAGTTTGTTATGTTATTGCAAATACCACTTAAAAATTTAGCCGAATAGCTGACAAAAATTTGAAAGTTATACAAACGAAACTCGACTGTTGATTTTTAGCTAGAATTTAACTGTAAACCATGATTTTATACTGAATACTTCCCGAATATTTAATAACTCATTCGTTATTCGAGCAACCTTTTTACATGTTTTCTTTTTTCCATATTTGGCCATAGTGCGGTTGCACATTGTGCCAATGTCATTTTTACATGTTTACCGTCGAAAGAGAACCCAAATATACTCATTTAAGCACTATTTCGGTGACAAAATGTTTCTAACACTGATTGTGTATCTAGTTTTTATTGTGATTGATGCAATACTTATAAATAGTTATATAACATCATAAAACTTAGTTTAACGTAATAAACCACAACCCTCACCCTCTTTCGTCCCTTCTTCCTCGGAGGATCGCTGTCACTTCCTGAGCCACGGTTTCTTTCACGACGTTTGCGACTTTCCTTACGACCTTTGCGCTCGCCATCGCGTTTCTTTGTCTTCTTTTTGGAATCACGGCTAAGAAAAATAAGGAATTTTTGGTGTTAATTTTGACATTCAGGAAACAGTTAAAATTGTTTCATTTTTTTTTAAAGTGATTATAATATGTTACTTTCTTTGTAAGTAAGCGCTAAATAATTTTAAGAAACTTGTTATGTAACATAAATACTGGGTTGTATAAAGTTTTTCACTTTGATTTAGAGAAATAACCCACTAAAAATATTTCATAAAATCCAGAATCATTTAAATTCAAATTTGAACAATTATTAGCAACATTTTCTAAGTTAACAATAAGGGCTACTACATTTAATTGAGAAAAACATTATTATAAAGCTCGAAATCGATTAATTTTAAAAAAGGGTCCAATAATAAGCCATTTCAGTTAGATTTATGTGCATTCCTTTTATTTCATTAATTTTTCAAACTACTTTTAACACGGCCAAATATATATAGTTGAATATAAATAATAAATGAATATAGTTATATAATTATTGAAAATAAGTTTAGTTACAAGCCCACAAAAATTCTTACTACCTTAACCAAACCATAAAAATTATACACAATATTGAAAATTTCGTACCCTTCTTCCTTCGGTCGATCACTGCCACTGCCGGGCGAATCAGAAATATATTCATCTCTCTTTCTGCCGCGACCTCCTTTAGATTTGCCTTCAGGAGGCATATCAGCAAACAATAGGGCATTCTTTGTCTTTTCTTTGTACTCTTGACGTTTTTGTAACATTTCCACAGTACTTTTCTGTTGTTCTTCTTCACGTTTACGACGCTCTTCTTCCTGAAAAATTATTTTGTTTTAGGGTTAATGTTTTACCCACAAAAACACATTTATAATAAATATAATTGTGTTTTGTGAAGAAAGTAATATCAACTGTAGGTCCTATGTTAAATAATTCCATGGTATATTCCAAGTATTTAACAATTCATATTTTTCATTTCAGTTTTAACTGAAGTACTCATTAGAACCGTAACTCACTTCAAGATGTGACGGTTGTCTATTTCGACCTCTTTTTGTCAGTAAATTTTATTGACAAGTCAGTCATGAAAAATTATCCATCAAAGCAACTTGAATCTATTTATTTATTATTTTCCGAGTTTATTATTCCAAATTACATAGTTAAGATATTTTATTATCGATAATCAAAGTTCTTTTTAAGAAACCTATATTTATTTTTTACGTTCACGAGTGTGCGTAGCCAAAATTGTTGGTAAGGATTCTCATTCATTAAAATTTATTTTATTGTTATTTTTTCTTTTCAGATCAAATTTAATTGTATTAATATTTCTGTTCTATTTTGTGTGACTATTTTTTATTTCAATTTTGTTTATATTTTTCTGTTTGTATTTACAGGCATTTTTGTATATTTTTAATTTTACCGAAAAAATAAACACAGAAGAGAATTTTGTGTTTTATTGAAACTACGCTACAAAGAGAACAAAAATAAAGGCTTTTAAAAGTTTAACACAAGACATCGTACCATTGACAATGTTACGTTATGTGTAATATTTAATAATTCGTGTTATGAACACAATATTTGCTAACAAGTCAATATTAAGTGTTTTTTTTATGACCGTTAGAACAAATATCTTTGCCGTTATGGAGAAAGCGCATGACAAATTTATTGTAAAATAAAATTAACTAATCCTACAGATGACACTAATACAGCATAAAAAATGCATTTTGTTTTAATTTTCAACGACGTTTACACAATATTGTATTTTACTTTGCACGGTTTTGCAATAAAATAGGCAATTGAGGCAACCCTAGGCCAGATACTTTATTTAATTGGTACGGCTTTACGTACAGTATTGTACTGTATTCAAAAGTAAATTACCTCTCGTGAAAGCCGCTTACATTAAGGCCATATTATATTTGTCAGATTCAACCACAAACATACCTGTTGCTTCCTAAACGCCTCTCTTTGCTCTCTCTGTTTATCCCTCAACGAGACCTCCTCCTCATGTTGGCGTCTCGCTCTAGCGACATGCCATTGAGCTTGTGAGAGCAGGTCGGCACATGTTCGTCCCTCGGCGGCGGCTGCGGCGGGCTCGTACCTGGTTCTTTCAACTCCTGCACCAGTGGGTGTGTGTGCTAGGCGTTGGAAATAGCTGAAAGATGGAGTGAAATGTAGAAAAAGCGAACTTAACTCACAGAATACAATTCTCTTCTTTAAAAAAAAGAAAAATAGGTGCCAAACAAATTTTTTAAAGATAGTAATAAGTAGTAAAAACGAGTGACTTATGCGAGGACTTTGCGTGATTCATCACAGACTTTCTTTTTAAAACCAAAACAAAGAAAAAACAATCGCCGCTCTACCATAAGTCCACGCCCAATAACGACAACGCGACTCCTTCCTGCAGCAAGAAGGCACGACCCAGAGACGACCTACTTAGTCTGATGTATCTGCACTGGGATTATTAAAGCTGTCGTGATGACTCACCGCAAAGACACCTGCAGCTCATGGACTGCGCTCAGCACAACTGGCAGCGACGAGCGCTCGTCTTTGAGCACGTGAGCGGCTAGCCTCCTCAGCGTTAAGGCTGTGTTGTACTGCAGCGCTGTGTCGTGCGGCGCCACCCGGCGCGCGCGCAGCAGCGCTGACCGAGCTTGCTGGGGCTTGCCGGCGTGAGCGTAAGCTCGGGCTAGCCAGGTTAGCCATTCTACGTCCCAGTGGAGACGGAATTTCCGGATACAGTTTTCGTACTGCAATATTAAATGTAAGAGAGAAATTACAGTTATTTTACAAAATAAAGAAAAGATATTGTACATGTAAGTCACTGATACGCTAACTTTTGGACAGTTAAGATCAAACATTTTTGAAAAGTAGTAAGTTTT
This sequence comes from Marasmarcha lunaedactyla, assembly GCA_923062675.1. Taxonomy (NCBI): domain Eukaryota; kingdom Metazoa; phylum Arthropoda; class Insecta; order Lepidoptera; family Pterophoridae; genus Marasmarcha; species Marasmarcha lunaedactyla. The sequence goes on from OV281351.1 coordinate 11,186,167, forward strand.
ATCAGCAGCACTATTTATTTGAACTAGCACATTTGAAGTACGTATAGAAAATTAAGTTTAATGTAGGGCCTCCATAACCCCTCACGAACTTCAGTATTTTTGAAGCCGCTCCTCATAAGGTGTGATGTAGTATATCGATGGAGCGAAATACTATTATAAAATGTATTATTTCAGTTTAGGACAAAAGAGTGTGACTCACCATCTGTATAGCATTAATGTATTGTTTCTGTTCAACATAGATGTGTGCGATGTTCATCCAAACGTCAGGAAAATCTGCGGTCGCCTCACGCACTTGGGCGAAGATATCACGTGCTTCGTTTATGCAACCCTGAAGAAATGTACAAGTATAACAAATATTATAAACGAACACAGATTCTAAAGATGTGAATTAGATAACTATATTCCCTGTTTAAATATTTATAAGTTCTGTGCATTTGAGACACAACATACATCTTGTATGTGGTTTTGCTTTTAAGGTAGGTATATATCATAACAGAAAAACTACAAAAAAGACAAACATTTGAAAATGTACAATCGGGATGAAATGAAATGCAATGAAATGAAATATTTATTTCTCAACATTGACAATTACTTGTTCTTATTGATGTCAAATAAAACATGATTCTACTACCAGTTCGAAAAAACCTTCGTGAAGAAGAACTGGCAAGAAACGTCACGGGTATATTTTTTTCAAAATAAAGGCTTCCTGCCGTTTCTCATACATCTGTTGGCTATGAGGTGGACATTTAATTTTTAATTCAGAAATGACTTATTTGTTTTAGGAAACCTATTCCAAAATACATAATATTAATCATTAAGTGTAAATTTAAATGACTATATATATATATATATATACAGTATGGATACCACTTATGGGCAATAAATGAAACCTCATACTTGTTATCGCCTTTTCTAACAGTATACAAAAAATGAAAGAAATCGGTCCAGTAATTAGGTCAAAAACCAGAGTTTTAATTTTGAGCAAATTCGTAGAGACACACTCTGTAGATTTGCTACACTAGGTCAATGAGTCAATGAACTTGAATTAACATTATTTAGTACTTAGTTGGAGAAATGCGACGTTGCCACGTAGTGCGTTATTTGCCGAGCGCGGGAATTCCCGTGAGTGGGGCGCGTGCAGGGTGGACACACCAGCTGTTCTGCCGCCCTACCGTAAAAGGATGCTAAGTGCAAAATCATATTTTTGAGAAAAATGACAAAAACCTGCCAAACTTGTTTTCTAAAGTTGTATGTAAGATAGCATGTTATAATCAGTTAGTTACCACTGTTTTGTAAAGGGAATAATAATCGGTTAATAAATAAGTTGAAAGAGAAAATGATCCGAGATTATGTTTATAATGTTTTTGCTTTAATCACTTAGTACATAGTGTTTTAAAATTATCATAACGGTACTTAAAAGCGTTCTTATTAAAAATTATTAAGTGTAGTTAGAGATAAAATAAATAAAGAAGTAGACAGTGAAATCTTATGAATTGTTTTTACGTGTTACGCCTAGACGGGACGAGTCGAATCGCTCCTGTTAAAATTAATAAATTCAATCGTAAAAACAAAAAATAAACATTTATTATAATAGGTACATAGTCCATTCCTTGAAATAATTTGTTAATTGTTAATAACAATAATAATAAAAACTCTAATAATGCAAAAATACGCTTATTTTAGTGCATTGATGATTATCATAGTTCCTTTTCTTGTAAATAAGTATTCAATACCGACATTGCACCTTTTGCACTATTTATGACTTATGTTTTTTGCCAACTGGGAAGTTATGTTTCGTCACTCGTCAGTTCACCGCTAGACTTCCGGGCCGCTGCGCATGTATGTGCCTACTGCAGAGATTTTTGATACTCGCGCTCGCGCATTGTGCAGTGATTATTGTAAACTGTGGTTAGGTTAGGTAGTTTAATTTATTCAGTATTTATTTGTTATGGTGACATTGACACTAGGTACTTGACTTTTGTGTGTGTGTGTTTTTTTTAACAAAATACCGCGACAACAACAGCATTTTTACAGTGCTGCAAAGTATACATACATGATTTTAATGTATGTTGAATGTCGCCAGAATGCAGTGTTAACTTTACGTATGTATCGGGAGAGATTTGGCGCAACTCGCACCTGTCCTACAATATAGGATAGTGCGCCATGATTGGGTTTATTTTCAGTTCAGTTAAATCGTGACGAAATAAAAAAGCACGGTTAAAAAATGAAAGTAAGTGATTTTTTCTCATTACGTCGCAAACCGTATAACAACAGTCGAAGATGGCGGCGCCGTGCTGCCTATCGCGCCATGCGTGTGCATCGTTGCCACTCTTCTGCTGAGGCTAAGGTGCGTCGTCAAACAGAGTGTTATACTGATACTGCATTTATTTTGCTATTTATTTTGTTTGAAAATGAAAGTTGTTTAATTTGCGGTTTTTCGTGTAATATTCGATTGAGTTATACTTCTGTGGACTATTATTACTTGTGGTTTCATTTTTTGCCCATGAGTGGTATCCACACTGTATATATATATTTAATGGAATCCAGCGTGTGAAAAAAAAGAAATAATTAATTACAATAAATTCAGCATCATACACAATCAACATTTAAATAAGCGAGTGCCGTCTACGTTGTGGAACGTCTCGACTACAGTTCACACAGCGTAAATGTGGCTGCGAATTATCCATGTTCATGCGCAGGTTGTCGTGGGCTGAGAAATCGGGTCCAAGTTCATGCGAAAGTGGTCGTTTATGGATGGTTCGGAATCCGTAGTAAGGGTCATCATGTGAAGCAGAGATCGCAGACTCCATTTCGAAAACTAGTCGTAAAAATGAAAACAAATCGCAAAAAGCAGGAGCGAATGATCTTTCAGTGTTGCCAGGACTTAATTTCAATTTACCTCAAGTTTGCACCCTAAATGCGTCCGTCACTTAACATTTTAACACCTCTTAATGTGATTTAATAAACGAATCTGGAACTTAATAATAATACTACAATTCGAAAAAATCTAAAGAAAAGTACCGTACAGTTTACCGTAGACCATATTTCTGCTAAGGTATCATAGTTAATTATTCTTCTTGTTTGTTATTGGAATTTTATTATTCTAGCAGTCTATGAACATTTTCAATTTGCAACTTAGGAAATGAAATACCAACGTTTAATATTTTTTTGTTTTTGCTATTATAATTGAGAGATATGACATTTGTCCAATGAATAATTATGGCTGATTTTTCAATCGACAGATGTTTTTTGCCTAAAGAATAAAATGTGACATATTGTATTGATAATCTGTTTTTTTTTAATATTTGATGAATATTTGCCTTGCGCCTGCTAAACGACGTCACGGAGATTATCGATTTATTCACTGTTTCCCTGAATGAGTTTACAAAAGTAACTTTGGCTGTATTATGTAGATAGATAAATAAAATGATTTTGTTTTGTTTCACTACACTGCTGCATTAGAAAATTATTCTGTAATAGTGGTGTATGTCTTTTGTAATAAATAAATAAATAAATGAATTCGGATTATTCGAATAATGCAAGTAAATAGTGGTAGTCATAAAACTTGAATCCTTTTTTTAGGGCGAATATTGTATGCCCTATTGGCAACCCTATACCCTTTTCAAATATTGCCACAAAAGAAAATGGCGCAATCATATGCTTTTTCATAATAATGTCATTACAGTACTTTTATTTTTTACAGTTTGTATTATACAACGCAATCATACTTAAAATATATAATACATTTTGGATAAAATTATAACACTAACGGCTTTTTCCTGAATTCCTGTTCGAGAAAGTCTTTTGACGGCCACGAATGTCAGAAAGGCTTTACAGAGTCTCTTTATGTCTATACAAAATTATTCTTTTCTGCATCTGTTAGCTCGGCAAGTTTCCCTCCCCCCAAGTATCCAAACGACGAACACCCTCAAACAGATATTATTAAAACGGACATACCGTGCTTAGGTATTATCAACTTATTATTAACTTTTCACGATCAAATTATACTGCTAACAAGAAGTTACACACACATTTTAATACACAAGCTAGTCATAAACACAAATTAAAAGGCCCCTGACAGTACACAGCATGCATAACTTTTACACGGCTGAACAGATTTTCATAAAATCTGACCAATAACACTCTCCATTGAACTTTCAAACAGAAAAAAACTGCATGAAAACCGTTCCATTCGTTATAGAGATATGATGCCTCCGACAGAGGCTCGGATTCACAAACAGTTAAAATATTCTTAAACTACCTTATGAGCCAAAACACATCCGATCCCATTAGCGGCCCATATGTTCTTGGGGTCAGTTCGTAACACTTGTTTGTACATCCCCAACGCTCTGTCTTGATGTCTCTTCTCTCGATCTTTCTCTCTACAAGGTTGGTGTAAAGTTTGAAGCCAGACGTTGCCTAAAACAAGTCATTTTTTAATTCAAGAAAATTCTAGTAATGTTACAATATGTGAAAATTTTAGTATATGGAGCCATGGTTTTCGGGGTAGTAGTTTCTTTTGATAAGATCCGGTCTGGTGTGGTAATGCAGTCCTTGCTATTAAGACCACAATTTGATGATAATCATGTTGTGTTCCCATTTACTGGAACAAAGGCAATCAACTGAAGCCTACTGTCGTCAACGCATCATTAGTCGATATAATATGATCACATTCATTATTGGTAAGTAAGACACCTACGAATAACGAAGCACTCCTCAGTCATAGGTGTGGTCGGTACAGGCAGAAGAAGAGAGGTTAAATATTATATACAATTATAAAAGGTTCCGATTGTGCATTGCTTAATGGGTTTGACCCTATTGATTTGACGTCGCGATTCCCGCTAAAGGATCGAGATATTGAATGATTTGTTAAACTTCATGTTGAGTCTATGGTAATAAGCAAGAAACGCAAAATGTTCAGCTCTGAGAAAGTTGTTTCTTAGAATCTTTCAGTGTGATCTGAGCTGAGCTATTTAAACTGACTGCTTATTATCATCACTAATCCTCACTACACTAAACAATAATATCACAACTGTACCTTTCATTCCGAAAAATTATAACGTGGTCAAGTGATACGGGAGCGACGACGCTGGTAAAATATATTTATATTAATACTCACCTAAAGCGATCAGTGAATAAGCATCATCCGATGTAGAAGCGTTACTTAATATTCTTTCAAATTTCTTCTGTCCGGGACCCCATTCCTGTTGAGCTAAATGCAGGTTACCCAACAATGACCACGTGTCCGGATGTTCTGTGTTTATTTTTAATGCTTCCTTGAACCAATCTGACGCTTCATAGATTTGACCTTTGTCTCGTGCCATACAGCCCAACCTAGATAAAAAAGCAAACAGTGCAGGAAAAGTAAGTATATTAGATGGTATACTACTTAGATTTAGATTTTTGTTTCAAAATCGATATTGTCAAGGGTAAGGGTGCACAGATCATGAATAGAATTTAATCAGGATAAAAGCTTGATGTTTCAACTGTGAGTAAAAAAGCACACATGACAGACCTTGAAAGCTCTACAAATTACCATTTATTATGTTTGTGTTACTTCGCTATTATACTTTAATCAAAGATTATATTCATCATAGGACTGATTGTTCAATGCTCAGATATTTTTTATCAGGGAATAACTTTGACACTTGACAAGACTTTCCATAGATATTAATGTCATCTCTCAAAATTGTTCTAGTTTATAAAAGTTATCTGAGCATTGAAAAATCAGCCCTTAATCAACTTATAATAACTGAATTTATGCATCAAATATCGACTAAACAGTATTTCTACAATAAATTAAGAGTTTAACGGGATATTGTAGCATCAATAAACATACCATAACTTACATACATAGATTTTCTAGTGAAAACAAACACAGCATTAATATATGTATTCCTTTTACATTACAGGTTTTAAATATCTTACCTTAAATAACAGTCAATGTAGTTAGGATGTTCTTTCAAGATATCTTTATACAATTTTTCTGCTTTATTGTATATACATAAGGCTTCGTTTAACCTTGCCAAGTTGTACATTGTGGTAACTGCTATTGAATTATAATATTGTGCATCTAAAGTTTCTGCATCAGCTTTTTCTCTGAAAATATAACAAGGAAAAATTCAAACAAATCCTTCTGTGCAACTTGTTTTAGAACAGTATTATTCATGATAGCAGACAGAATATTGTATTAAAAAATCCTTACCTTTCTAGGGCTTCTTCTAAATACTTTTTAGCATCATTCAAATTACCAAGTCTGTAATGCAAAGCTGCAACATTGTTCAGAATTTCTGCAGGTATGTCCGCATTCACTTTCTCTTTGAGTATCTTCATTGCTGTAGTATATGCATTAAGGGAGCCCTGAAATTGAAATAAATAAAATAAAACTCCCAAATAATCACTCCAATTTCACCAATCTAGTAAGCACCTTGCTAGCTTTACATAGCTTGATACTGCATGGCATAGCATTGTACATTGGGTTTATTGTTTAGTTTCTTTTTTCTCTCAATTTGCACTCCTGGCACATTTTGTCACATTTTTAAAACTTTAACTTTTAGAATATCAAGTTCTGTTTGAATATATCTAAAAGAAAGGTGTATAGTCTAAAATTTCATTAGAGTTAGCTATCAAATATCATGACTTTCATAAAATTTACACAGATGCATCGAAGAGTACTGCTGTAGTGGGTGCAGCTTTTCCAGATCCACTTTATTGTGCATATTAAGGATGTATGTAAAATATATTTACTTGTCTAACTTTCGATAAATTTGGAATATATAATAGAGTTGATTACGCTGCATCGATTGGAAAATTGACGGAAGTTGACGAAATCGAACTAAAATGATAAAAAAGTACATGTATCGTAGTCAATGCACGGCCAAAAAAATGATTTTCACAAACTTCATACATAAATACGGAAAAAAAAAAGCCACTGTCGCCGATGTCGTTATGGAGATATTCGTGGTTAATTTTTGACGTTTCAGTAGCGTTCTGTGAACTGCTGTTCAACTCAGTACGTCCACCATATTGGAAACGTAAATGCGGCGACGCAGCACTTGACAATATATATAGGTATATAACGACGTAATATGCGTTATCGTTGATGATAGATGCAGTCACATTTTCATTGAAGTATTTATGGATAATTCAATAAAATAAAACTTTTAAACAAATATCAAATTGCGTATTAATTTTATTAAAAATCGTAAATTATTAATCAAGATGACATAATTTTTTCATGACAAATTATAAAATGCGAACAGAAATGATTGGGCATTGACATTTCCACATGAAAATGAACCTTAAAAAATTAATAGATGTACTGTGGATTTGACCTTACATACATCCTTAAACATAAGATCAACAATTGATAAATCTAAACAAATGAGAACTTAACAGTCGCAATTGTTGAAGCTGTATCTTATATTCAAACTATTAATATTAAAAAGGTGGTAATATTAACTGACTCCAAAAGTGCTCTTAAACATCTAGTTTGATGTACCAGGATGTAAACGTATCCCTGTTGCCTATGTTGGCTTTAAAATTATCAGTTGATAACTAGTTGTAACTATGCAGGTTATATTGTAAAATTGCATTGCTTCGTTTCATGGGCATGAATGAAAACATTGAAATTAAATTAAATGAAATATTTATTTCTCAACATTGACAATTACTTGTCCTTATTGATGTCAAATAAAACATGACTCTACCACCAGTTCCTTCCTGAAGAAGAACTGGCAAGAAACTTCCTGGGTATATTTTTTTCAAAATAATTATACAGAATCTCTTTATGTCTACACAAAGTTATTCTTATCTGCATCCGTTAGCTCGGCAAGTCTCCCTCCCCCCAAGTATCCAAACGATGCCTCGTTGTGGATGGCATCCAGGTTGCGTGTATATTCCTCTAAAGTACCTAAGTCCTTTTTTCCAAACATACAGTATGTAACAAAATTTTAATATCTTACTTTGAAATTAAATAAAAGGAAAATGGTATATGGTATCACACAATAGAGGGGGGGCCATCATCACAGCCGTGGTTTGACAATGCAAAACTCTCAAGGGTATTTAATGTTTTTGCGATGATGCACATGCCTCTCAACAAATTTTTGCATTTCCTGGGAGTCAATAGAGTCAACAGTCAGTCCCCTTAATGTCCCCACTATAGTTGCAATGAGCATTTATTACATGTGGCGAGAGAGCGGCTTGCACCTCTTAGAGATAGGCTGCTGAGGAACACCAATCTGTTTAACAGTGCTCTCAACATATTGTTGAGTGAGCCTGATTTGGGTGCAGTATTGACTGTTTATAAGTTTATAAAGAAAGCTATGGAAGCTATGGAAATATAATCTAAATATTGGCATGAGGCTGGCATGTTCACAATAAGTGTACTGAAGCTTCTTTAAAAAAAAAAGGTTGAAAAGAAAAAAGAATGTCAGGTTATTTTTCATAGCTGTGTTAACTTTGTTTATTTTCATTTAAGGTATTAATTAATCATTGGTCCTCTGCAAAAAAAGTGTAACATACATGACAAATAAAGCTATGTAACAATTTACCTGTAAGTCATTCTGCTCTAGAATCTGTGCTAATTCAATCCAAGCCTCGACATCATCAGGAAACTGTTCCGTTACTTTTTTCAAATGTTGTCTTGCAATATCTCGTTTTGATTGAGATGGAGAATTTGCATACAGGGACCCAAGGATTTTCATTGTTTCGTAGTTGCCGGGTTGTGCTTTTAAAACTTTTTCAAAGCATTGTGCAGCCTATATAAAAGAAGCAAAGGCTATTTAAAATCTTTGCACTATGCACTCTTAATAATGTGTCAAATATAAATCATTAGCTCAAACAAGTGACCCAAACATAACACCTATGTTAAACCATTATCTTTCGATCAAAACAAACTTTAATTGCCTTAAATGGGCTATAATGATAAATCTAAACAATTGGCCAACAAAATGTTTAAAAAATTTACTTACATTCTCTGTATCTCCTCTATAAATATACATCTGTCCTAAGCCATAATGTGGTAGAACAAAATGGGCAGGTGCAAATTGAGTAGCTTGGTAGTAATATTGAAAAGCTTGATCGCAATCACCCTGAGCATGAAAGGCGCGAGCTAAGTGATGACAACTCTCAGCTCTCATTGCTTCATTCTCTGTATTGTGAAAAGCATGTAATGCTAGGTGTTGGACTTTTGTGTAATCCTGTAAAATAAAACTGAAATTAAGTGTGACAATTATAGACAAACTCTAGCATAATTATTTTTGGTTTATTTATAGCAATTTGTAAAATTTGGCTCACATGCACTTAAGCACTATAGTCTTTTAATTTCGTTTTATATTTATTTTGCACATCTAGCATGTTATATTTAATAGTTATGTCAAAAACCTTTTTGAAGAAGAAATGGTTAGCCAAGTGATTTAACACCATGGGGTTCTTTGCATCAATAGCATAAGCTTTTGACAACATAATAACTGCCATTTTGTTGGACTCATTTTCATGTAAATTAAGTTTGAGTATGGAAAGACCAACCAAAGCACCAACACATTGAGGGTCTAACTGTAAAGCCCGTTCAAAAGCCATCCTGTAAAAAAATTTATATTAACATTATTTTGACGTTACTATATAAAAGAAGAAATTTTTAATTTGGTATGTAGTTTTAAGTCACCTTTTCTATGCATTTTTTCAGAAAAAATTAGGTATTTTAAAAAAACCATTTCAATACTTCTGTGTTTTATGTACTATTTAATTTAAAATGAATTTATAAGTTAATAAAATAATTAATATTCTTAAAATTTTTGAAATAGAATCTGGAATTTCTCTAATTTAAGTTCAAAACAAAACATTCCAAATGTAAGGTTTTATTTATTTATTTTCTTCTCAAGCTATCCAAAAGCTTATTGATATCATTACAATATTTTGCTTAAATAAATCATAAGTATTTTCTTATTTTTAAATGCATAACTTGTATGGGCTTCATACAGTTTTCTGATTAAGCTATGATAATGTAAAAAATTTATAAAATAAGTACCTTGCTTTCTCCTGGTTATTGAGTTTCATAAAACAATGCCCCATTCCTAAACGTAACACAGCGGGACTGTCAGGATTCGTTCTAAGTGCTTTTTTGTAAAATGCTAAAGCTCCTCTGTAGTCTTTACGATTGAAGGCAATACAAGCTTTTCCAAGCAGTGAAGGTACATTATTAGGCGATTGGTTCAAAACAAAATTGAATTGAGCATCAGCTTGTTCCATTTTATCACCTTCAAGAAGGCAAAAATATGCTCGGCCGAGGAGATGGTTCTATAAAAAATAATAATCTCATTTACTTTTATTGTATACTTATTAACTTGCCAGCTTATTAATAAACATATTTATATGCAACTGATGACAAAATAATATGATCTGTCAAGTTCTTCCCATCACAGTCACTTGGGACAATGGTGTCTAAAGGCACTGAAACTTGAGTTAAAATGTAAAAATATATTTTAATGCGATAAAATCCAGTAAAAAATTATTTTATATAAAATTGATTTTATATAATTAAGGTAATAAAAGAATAATAAGTTTCTTAATTTCATGGCAAGAAAACCAATCAAATTAACATTTAACAGCTAAGTAGCGCAACGGCTACTAGCCCTGCCTCATGCACCAGAGGTCCCAGGTTCGAGACCTAGCAGTGGCATTCATTTGTGTGATGAACAGAGATGTTTATTCATGGTTATTGATATTTATAAAAGTATGTATATTTTGGCTGTATGGTCATCCATAACACAAGTTCTGCTTACATTGGGGCCATACAGTTGGTGAGTTTGTATGGGGATTACTACTATCTTGAACATTTAAACTTCTCTCATTTATTATATTTTCCTTTGATTGAAGTCATAATTTAAATTTGCATATCAACTGCAAAGCTATTAAATCAAATCAATAGATTTTTGAAATTTAGCTGTAAACATAAGTTCTACTTACTTGGTCATACATGATGATTTTATCTGCCATAGTGTACAAAAGAGTTGCTTTCGTGAACAACTCCTTTTTCTTATCTTTGGTCTTTTCCTTGTTAGCTTCTTGAACATAATATGCTGCGAGCATATCAAGTGCTCGCATTTGATCCCTTTCAAAGTCCCGGTAGTCAATATTAGCATCCACACGGGACGCCTCCAATATTTTGAGGAAATCATCGATTTTTTTCTGCTTGTAGTAAGCAAGCTACAAAATAAAAAATTATTCCAAAATAAAAAAGTACCTAATTAACTCAAAATACATTAAAATTTTACAATTGCGAATTACTAATTAATAGCCAACAATATAATTTATTGCGACAAGAAAGTTAACGTAAAGCAACCTTATATAGAATAAATTAAAAACATTGAGAGGGGCAACTTTAGGTTAGTTTCACTTACTGCAACATTGATCCAAACATTTAACTGCGACTTTTCTTGCTGCAAGATACTCAGTACTTCATCTCCAGACGGTAATTGTTCAGGATCTAATTCTATTACCTGAAAGTTATTTAAATTATTAAATTGTCTAATGAATGCAAATTTTCGGCAAAGATGTGCGTGTATAATTTACCTCATCCGTGCTCATTAAAGGTATTTCGAGCGACATTTTGAATGGTTTTTATGTAATAGTATAAGTCGAAAACAAAAAACACTACGTTTTTCTGTATTTTCATGTATTTCTTACATTTTCTCAAACCAGTTCATAACAAGCCACAAACACAAGGAACGTATACTACGGCGAGCACAAACATCAACCACAAATACTAGAAGATACGTAATTTACGATACTCTAGTGTCAATGTCAGATGTCAGTCACTTTCCTGACTATCGAAGTGGCAATGTCAGTTCAACAACTTGTGTGTTCCGATTGCTGATTATTGGTCATATATATTGGTCACACAGAGCGCTCATATAACCGTTCCGAATGCGCACCCACCTCCCTACCCGGGTGTCGCTCCGATGAAGGCTGACAGCATTCCCATGCTACAGCCGTTTAGTTGGTTTTTAGTGGGTAGGTGCCACTCTGGTGAGTCCCACATCACCGTCGCGGAAGTCGGTTGCCTGCGGCGGTATGCATGACGCATCTTCCACCTCCCTCCCGGAAGGTGCTTCAGCAGAAAAAATAAAAAAAAGGCTTGTGAGCGCGCTCACAGCGATATCGATACGTCATCAATGACACCATAGACGCCACCATCTTCCCGCTCACACCTCCCAATGCTGCGTCCCAATGTTCCGTTTGCCACTCACAGCGCTATCAGCGCTAAAAGTGCTCAAAACCGTTCCGATTCGTTTTAGCGCGCTAAAAGTGATATTAGTGCTATTGCAATCGGAACGGTAAATATCACGCTAACATTCTGCTTGTTCGTCGCTTAAGTCTAGATTTATAATTTCATTAACACGTTCGGAGGCGGTATGTTTATTTTTTGAGTTTGCAGAATGACAGTGAAAAATTTCATACAAATTAGATATACGGATAAAGCAGTACTGGCGTAGAGCATACCAATAGTACGTTTGTGATTGGCTACCACGGCTATAACCGTAGTACGGGTATGACTGTACTTGCTCAACTAATTTGCGAATGTCGTTTTGTTGCCATTAGCAGATAATGTGTTTCAACATCTATACTATCACTAGAGCTGCTGAATTTATGTTTAGTGAAGCTAGGAAGGACATAACTCAAAATGGGAACCTTGAGGATTTCGTCATTAGAGCTCGATAATTCACTATACGTTGGTTCAAAATTCTTGTCTGAACCATATTCACCATCATTATCACAAAATGGATCATGTTCTAAGCTCTCTAGTGTAGATGCTTCCTCCAAAAGCTGCGCCACACGGGCGTTGTCTTGTTTACTACCTCCCGGCTTGCTCATCAGGTAATGAACAAAAATAGGTTATTATAATTATGCATTTGACGTTTTTTATGGGTAAAATAATAGCATACTTATTGTATGATGTATTCTACACAAAAAATAATGAAAATATTACGTACCTTTTAACTCTACCCTTATTTACGTTTAGAAAGGCGCAACAATTTTGGCGGCAAATACAACAAAATGATGCGGCACTTAAGTGGTTGTCGGCGCGACACTCATTCACATGACAAACAAATTAGTATAGGTACATTACGGCTATAGCAGTGGTGTCAACGCTGCACTTTCTCGTGTGTGTGTGTGTGTGCAACACTCATTCAAAAACTGGACTAAATGTATCGTATTTTGACAGGGGAACCCATATTGTACAACACCGTAATGTACAGCACGATAAAACGAAGCACCGAATTGCACGCCCTGATAATTGGTGACACCAAATATTTGGTGACATCAATTATCGTGGTTTATTGTGCCATGCAATATCGGTACGTGCCGATAATGTACACCACCGTATTGCACGCCCCGATAATTGATGTCACACCATAGACAAGAATAGAGTTTATTTTTCAATCACTAACCCCGTTTACATTTACTTGCCTTTTTTGTTTGTTTGGAAAGGCTTGTACGGCTATAATAAGCTTTATATGTATATATCGTATTAAATGTATAAATCTTAGCGTTACTATGTTAAGAAACCAAACCGAAACTTTTATTTACCACAAAATAATACAAAAATAATTACCATGAAACCAAAAACTAAGGGTATGAATACAGGCAACGAGCTTCTTGTCCCCATGGGTTTAGCGCTGAAAGTTTCAAACATACTTTTACCTAGATTCAATATTATATTGTTGGCTGCTGAACCAGATGGAACACCGGTTCAATTAAAGTGGGTAACTGAATAAAGATGCGAATTTAAGTTCTTTTCTAATATTAGTCTTCTAAAGAGGAATGTTTTTTT